>JAVGVS010000146.1:0-617242 GCA_032718565.1 Distichodus sexfasciatus
GAGCTTCCACACACACCGGAGAGAAAGGTGCTAATGTTAGCTTGTGAAGCGACAGGGGTGACAGGAGGGTGCACAGCGGCCATATGCACAGAATGGAAATGCTGCTGCCAGCACTTTTGTTCTGCAACTCGCACAAACACAAATGAACACACACATACACACGCAGCCACCCGCCATACCGCTCTAATACAAACGTCATGTGTGCGATTTCCCACTGGATCTCTCAGTACGCCTTCACAATATATGACGGCAACAGCAAGCCGTCATGAACCCACAATTTTCTTTGAGGGCTAAAATCCACATGAGATGCAACCCATTAACTCCATTCCAGCCGTTTTCAGGTTTAGTATAATTGCAAAGACATTGGAGGTAAAACTGCAAACGAATTTCGTCCCTCTTTTTTACACACCATATGTAGCTGAATGGAGTCTGTCCTCGTAAAAGCTGACGAATCGGGAGGCCATTACCTTCTTTAATTACACAGAGACAAAACAAAGGCGATGAGAGACGAATTAACAGCCAACGTAGGACGGCTGTGCTGTCTTTGTGTCTGCAACAGTCACACAAAGAGGCAAAAAATGACATAACTTCGCAAAGAAGCTCAAGGGCTACACTCATGCTCAACATATTTGTTCAATTGTGTAAATGTTTGGGAGAACTGAATGTCTGTGATTTTTCTGAATTATTTGTAGCTTGCAATGAGGAAAAGGTAGAGCTCATGACTCTTTATAGTATTATGTAACGTTCTATTGTATTTATTCATCTCCACATTGTATTATGAACTTGGTTTTGGTTCATGACTCATGATGCGAGAAGCCAGAAAGTGGGAAGTTTATTGCAAAGTCACCATGGCAACACACATTTTTGCTCTATTTACTTAAGAGGTCGGTTCTTATATGCGACAGGACCTGTACAAACAAACATTCATAAAAGCCAGGATTAAAGATGTTAAAAAGGTAATATGACAGAGCTGATAAGCATGAGGCAGAGCGCTACACGCTGTGCCAGACTCAGGTTGCCCACGTGCCCTCTCAATGAGTCACAAGGGTTCTTTTAAGGTTCTTGTCAACACGGCTGAGGGCTCAGCAGGACGCTCCATTGTCCTTCATCACTGTAACTGGGATTAAGGATCAGCCTCGAACCCTTCAGAACTCCCGACGGCTCCCGTAAAGCCACCCGGAGAATTCGCAAGAGACAAAAACCAAGGCTTGTGCTGCGCTTTCATGTATCCCTCAGCCTTAAAGTGCGCCGACAACACTTTCATGTATTCGGCTCGCGGCGAAGGACAGCGCATCCTCGTTGAAAGAACGCTTGTGTTGGAAAACCTTGAATTCCAGAGCACACTGAGAATACTTCACTCAGTCGTTTCTCGTCCATGCCTCTCCAAAACTCACACTCTCTCCCACTAAAAGCATGCACAAGCAATGCCGCTTTGAGTGGGGCGGCTGGCCACTCTCACTAATCAGACCAGTTAGTATCGATTTTGAACACTGCCGCCCTGCAGCTAGGACCCAACAGCAAACACAGAGAAGCGCCAGGCCGCGCCACTTGATGCTCCCTCCCCTCACACATACACACTTGCCCATAAGGTAAACCTACATTCCTTTAGTCCTCCAGATCTAACCAGCCTGACACAGACTGAATTCCTGCGGCAGAGGGATGTAAAGGTGGCATTAAGCCAACTTCAGGGACGAGGACCTGCGTCACGCTGGATACCAAGGATGAGAGGAGACTGCGCTTACCCTCCGCGTGTGACTACTGAGATAAAAGCAGCTGTGTGATCAGTCAGTGTGTGTGAGAGTGAAAGAAAGGCTTTTGACCTTTACTAAACAGCTACTCATAAAAATGCTATTTCTAACTTATATACAAAAAGTTGATTTCAAAAGCTTTATAGATTACATCACCAGTGTTATTGACCACACAACTTACACAACCAACTTTGACCACACAGTGTGTACTGTATATGTTCAACAGATTTATAAAACACTATCTTCTTAATCAAAATGCTAAAGTCAAATCACTATGCACTACATTTTACAGGTACTCTATAAATTGTATTAATTTGCTCTATCGTTGTAATTTTGCATGCTTTGGAAAAATGAATTAGATGCTAAAACCCCCAAACCTATTTTTCGAAGAGTTTAGCACACAATAAGTCAGATGAATTGATACCAAAAATGCACAAAATGACCTAAAACCTAAATGACTAACTGAATAAATATGTTTAAACATCCAGTAAAATGAATTTTGAAATGTTTCATAATGAAATGCAGGGGATATACAGTATACTGTACAGTTTTGTGCATAACTTGAGTCACTCCTCATTTCTTTATATTTTATTTCTAATGAGCCAGACTTTCTTGTGATTTTAATGTACTATTGAGGAACACTATTAACTTGCATGATTACACTATGCAAAAAATCATTTTCCTAGTAAAATATAAAAAATGAGGGGAGGCTTAAGATATTTGCCTGTCATTTGTTCTGCTTTCAACAGGTTTGGCGAAGATCACAAGATCCATTTTCAAAAATGCTTCAGTCAATTCCGATAAAAACCCCACAACACATCTACTCAGTCTCTCTACTTCCCTGCAGCCTGCTGTAAATTTACAAAATACAATGTAAAACACCTGACCTCATTTTTAGTCAAATGAAAGCTTTCACAGCTATACAATGCTGCTTAGTGAGAAAGTGTTCTGCTGACAGGGAGACACCTAACAACAGGTAGCACTACACTTTCAAAAAGGAGGTGAGATTGGCTTCTCTCTGACTCACTCACTCTCAATTTCTCTCTCTTATTCTCTCTTTTATTCTCTCTGTCACTCACTCGTTTTTACTCGCACACTCTCTCTCTCGCTCTCTCTCTGTCTCTCTCTCTCTCTCTGTCACCTCCTCTCTCCCTCTCGTTCACACCATATTTTACTAGAAACCGGTGACTAAATGAGTTTCATCATACAAATGAAATAAAACAAAAAAATGTTGTGTGTTTAGGCCAAAGATTGAAAAAGTTAATTACTTTCATATTAAAACGTCAGAAATGTATGACAGGACCATATATTTGTATCAAAAGAGATGCTGCAACAGCAAATGAAAAGCTAATATAAAATCATAATTTCTAGTAACTGGCCTGAACATGACACAAAACAACAGTTAAGCATTTCACAACAAATGGTATTCAGTATGGTGCGGTGGTTAGCCCGGGGCAGGCGCAGTTTCTAGCATAACGGCTAGGGAGTTGCTAGGTTCAAGTGCCGGACAAGTAAAAATATCACTGAGGTACTCATGAGCAAGGTACCATTCCCAAGCACTGCTCCCCAGGTATTGCTAACACTGTTTACTGCTCCTTCACAGATCGGTCAAATGCAGAGGTTACATTTCGTTGTGCTGCAGTGTGTGTTACACTGTGAAGTTTTTACAATGACAAATAATCACCCACTTCAATTCACAGCCAGAAGGTCCTGGGTTCGTTCCCCGGGTCAGCTCTGGAGCCTTTCTGTGTTTGTGTGGGTTTTCTCCTCCCACAGTACAAAAAACACACAGTTTAGGTTGATTGGTGACGCCATAAGTGT
Organism: Distichodus sexfasciatus; assembly: GCA_032718565.1. Classification (NCBI taxonomy): domain Eukaryota; kingdom Metazoa; phylum Chordata; class Actinopteri; order Characiformes; family Distichodontidae; genus Distichodus; species Distichodus sexfasciatus. Next base: position 3,570 of record JAVGVS010000146.1, read on the forward strand.
GAATGTGAGAGTGTTTGTGCGAGTGTGTGTGCCATGCAGTGTGTTGGTTCCTGCCTCATGCCTGTAGATTCAGGACTGGCTCCGACTGGGATAATGAATCAGACAATGAATGAATGAATTTCACAACAGTAGTTTCAGCAGCACATCACTTCACTACGTGCCAATGGAAAATAAGAATTCTGTCTTTTATTTTAAGAAAAAGCATTCACACTGACTGTTTATCTGAACCCATGGAAATTATTTCTGATCCTACATAACCATCACATCATTTCTAATGGACCACTGAATCTGTAATGAGAGCGTTTGTGGAAGTGGACAAGTGAAGCTCTGTGTGTGTGTGTGTGTGTGTGTGTGTATGTGGGTGTGTGTGTGTGTGTATGGCGGGTTATTAAATTTTTAAATCACTTTAATTACAAAAAAAGGAAAAATTGCATTAGATGGCCAAAAGCAATTATGGGAAACTTAATCTCCTTTGCAATTAGGCTCAGGGGCATTTTTTAACTGTTGTAATTTACTTTTGCCACATTTCTATAAAGGTCAGTGTAAATTGCTTTGTGTTATTAGAACAAAAGGCTCGTTTGGAGGGGGGGGTCACATGCTCCTCTTGATGATTCTTTTTCCCCTCTCTTCTGTCCTCACCTCCTTCAGCCTCTCCACTGAGAGAGCCCTGTCCCTGTTACAGACGGCTGTGATGTAGATATGACCTTCAATGACGTAAGTGATAGATGGAGTTGTGCAGAAAAGCCGATGCTGATGGTGCCATGAAAGCCGCAGAGCGCAGAGGAATTTCACGCTTGTGATTGGAAAGTGAGTGTGATGCCGGCATCAGATCGCTAAATAGACCTGCCAGCCTTCCCTTGCCCTCTATCGCTCTTCTGCTGTGCCGTCTCACTCAGCCATCGCTTTGGATTATCTACGTTTTGTCAATGAGTTGATTTTACAGGCTTGAAGCTGATATTATGGCGTTTTCTGAAGGATGTGGGTAGTTACCAAATATTCAACACGGTGCTAGAATCGTCGCTGTGTCTATAATTGCTATTTTGCGCACAACTTGCACTCGCACATCTTGGCCCAGTGCAGGGGCCGCAGTTTGCACTCTCTCTCTCCCCCTCTCTGCACCCATCTGTCCAGTGAGGAGATGGCGAGCCAAAGAGGCCAAAAAGCACGAGGAGAGACAGCTGGAGCCCAGTCACACGGAAAGTGACAAATTACTACCTTAATGAGTGCCATTCATCATCTCTTCCTCCCTCTCCTTCTCTGGTGATATTACACCAACACTTTGAGCTCCACTACGACCAACCCCAGCAGCAGAGCATGAGAGTGGAGGGAGAAGAAGTGAGTCTCCTGCAAATGAGAGCACCTCTAAAGGCTAAAACAGCTGGCCAGTAAGGAGGGGAAGGAGTGGGGGAGGAGAAACTGTGATGGAGAAAGAGGGGGAAAAGTAGGTTATAGTATAGAGTTTTCAGAATGTGAAAATGACCAGATGGAGCCACTACACAGTGGAAAGCATATGATGACAGTGTACAGCCCAAAGAGCTCAAATATACATTCCTGCATCAACGCAACAGATAAGAACTGTTACTGTACCACAGAAGTGCACTGCATCATTGTGGAACACTGTAAGTTTTACTGAATCACTGCATCACTGGCTTCCCGAAACACTTTATCACAGTCACAGTCAGCCATTGAATCATTTGGTCACCACATAATTACCTCTGCATCATGCAGTCACGATATAATTGCCTCACTGGATTATCCAGACACCAAAGAATGGCAATTTCTGCATCATTCATCACCACATAATTGCCTCGCTGCAGCATTTAGTCTGTGCATATTTAGCTTAGTGCATCATTACTCCCTTACCGCATCATTGCATCACTGCATAATTTAGTCACTGCACCACTGCATCAGTCACAATTTTCCCTCACTGCATCTTTCAGTCACTATGTTGTTGCTCACTGCTTCATTCATTCACTATGTTGTTCTCCCACTGAATCATTCAGTCATCACAATGCTTCTGCACTGAATCATTCAGTTATCACAATGCTTCTTCACTGAATCATTCAGTCATCACAATGCTTCTTCACTGCATCATTCAGTCACTACGTTGTTCACCCACTGCATCATTCAGTCATTGTTATTCTCCCACTGCATCATTCAGTCATCACAATGCTTCTTCACCGTATTATTCAGTCACTTTGTTGTTCTCCCACTGCATCATTCAGTTATCACAATGCTTATTCACTGCATCATTCAGTCACTACGTTGTTCACCAACTGCATCATTCAGTCACTTTGTTATTCTGCCACTGCATCATTCAGTCATCACAATATTTCTTCAATGAATTGAAGAGATGAATTCAATGAAGAGATGAATTGAGATGAATGTCCCTTCTGTCTTATTTGACAAAGGTCAAGAGGAGAAAGAGTGAGCCGTTCATTTGGTTTCTAAGAAATAATGTAATAAAAGCAGGAAATAAAAATGCTTGTGAGTGTTAACCGAGCTGAACCTTTGGCAGTGGAAATGTACCCATGCCGTACCGTGCCATACTGTGCCATATGAAGCCAGTGTGGGTTCCTGCTTGCCAGTGGAGTTGCGCCAATAGAGTGGCAGTAAAGCTAATTTGGCAGCACGGTCCCTATTTATGGACAAAAAGCAGTCACATACACACAGTCAGACACAGACCAACACACACGCACAGTCCAAACACATTAATCAGACTGGTCACTGCAGTCATTAGAAAACCACAAGCAGAAATCACACGCCTGCTTTAATTAGGAAAAGTTTTTATTTATTGGTTTAGAGAATTTTTTAATCAAACGATTTACATTTTCCTCCCAAAAATAAAAGCACTTTGATACTCAACTTCTCTCATGCACTGCGCTCAGCGCCTCCAGCCTTCAGCAGCGCCGACGTAATCCTTTTAAAGAAAAACAACTCTGAATTTCATCTTAAGAGCAACTTGAGGAAATCTGAATCCGACCCACTCATACAGAGCTGTGCACTTCCCTGACGCTGGGACACGGCCGAGGCTCTTCACAGAGTCTAATGCCTGAGCAAAACAAATGCCGTTTGCTTTTAATAGGACATGGAAACCTTAACCTTGTAGTTGGTCACTGCAATTATCTTCAGTAATTGACTGGAACAGTACTTCCACTCATGAGGCAGCAATGAGAGTTTAGAGGGAACGTTGCACTAAAAAGTCACAAGAACCTTCTTAAACGTCCCTTTGGAAGTGGAAAAGCTGTCGTTTTAGCGATGCATGGCTTAGGCTTAGCGGTCCATGACTTCAATTGGAATAATTGCTTATTGTTACACAAAAGGCTATTAAACTGCTGCCATACACCACAGTATTCATGGTACTGAATTCATGAACTGCACTAAAACTTTTAAAAAACAGCATTAAAATGGTTGTTTTTTTTCCTTTACCCCTCGTTGTAAACCATAAATACAAGGCTAGGCCTTAGCTAAAACCACTTAGACCTCACCAGTAAACAACAAAAAACTGTGCTGAGGAACATTTGCTTAATATATTCAATGCTAATATATTCAATGCTCAATTTTTCCTCGCTTGAGAACTTTACGTTTAAGGCCGATTTCACACTGGGTGTTTTTACTGGAGTCCAGACAAGAGTCTGGTTTCTTACTCTGTCTGCCAACGCTCAGTCTGTTTGCACACAATTTTCATAATCAAAAAGTGCCTAAATTGTTTTAGTACAACCAGAAATGTTTTTCTGTATTTTTTATGCCAAAAAAGAAATTCTGCTTAACTTCCACAATAAAGGAAAAATCAATGGAAATGAAATTATTACTTATGCCAGCTCTACTGCAGTTCAGATATAGCCAGACTTGCATCATCTCTTCCAGCTGGGCTCAGGTCCGATACCTCAGTCCCAGCCATGTACCTAAAAGAATCCCACTTACAGATTTTCAAGTGAGATGTAGTCCAATTCAAATGATTCTGTCCGAGTTTTATGTGGGTGTTGCTAGAATAATTAAGTTAAAAAGCCCTGAACAATCTCTTGAATGAAGGACACTATCCCACCAGTGTAATAAGAAACAGAGATTTGGCTCGAAATCCCAAATCTATCCCTTAAGACCAGCACAACTCCACAGATCCTATCTATTACTATTATAGGAAATTACATCTGGGCAAAGCCTAGTGCTGCAGGAGCATTCGGGTCAAGGAGAAACAGAGGCATCATTCCATGTTCCTGTAACTGCCGGCCAAATATAGCATCTCTGGAGATGGACACACGCTCCACACACACACGCACATACACACACACACACAGGCATCGCAGAGGAGCCCCTTTCTGTCTATTAAAAGAGGGTTCTATTCATAAATGTTAGCGTGGCCAGCGATGAATGGAAGCTAATGGGGAAGCATAAGTCACAGGCAAGTGGGCCTGATTGGAGTTTCAGCCCATTCCTCCAAATCTGAGCCGTTTGAAAGGATTAAGGTGGCGTTGTTGTCGGCTGGAGGCGCTGAGCGGCTGTGCGTATGAGAAACTCAATATCAAAGAGCTTTCCTTATTTTGGGAGGAAAGCGCAAATCGGTTGAAGAAAACGTCTCTTAGGCAAACAAATTTCTTAATTAAGTGAGCGTGCAAATTCGGATCCAGCCTCTCCGCCGAGCCGAATGGCGTTTTAACGTAGCAGTCTCTGTCATGCCATATTTTTTGGGATTGCAGAATCCCGCCGCATTTATCTAAGCCAACTTCTCAAACATGCTCAGGACTGTGCAACGCAAACTGACCGGCCCCCGCCACGCGTTCACTGATTAAAACGCTTCGTCCTCCCGCGGCTGGCGTCAGGCTGTCTCCGTGCTCATGGCCCATCATGATCTAACGACGTGTGCTGGGGAGGAGATTAGGATTCCAATACTCGCGCTCATATGTGTGTACATACACACGCTCGCATGCACAGCTGATTGTCAATTATGCTCAGGCCTGACTTGGGCCGCTCCCCATGCTGTATTACCATATAAATTACATCCGTGTTGTTGTTGTGGATTGATGATATTGTTATAGATTCCACACGGTCCCCTTATTGAATAGAATGGCAATAAACGGCTTCCATCAAGCCTCGGCCCCACCTCAGAGCTTAGAGACGCACATCCATTCACTCAGGAATTAAATCCACTGCAGTCCAAAGTTGGGCCGAGAGCTGACGTCCTCTAACAGCCCCACATGCCCTGTGTATTGGTGGGTATGTGTGTGTGTGGGTGTGTACACAGCCTCCTGCTTGGCAACAGCTTGCAATTTCTTCCGGACCCCGGGTGAGTTGCATCACATATATTATTAGCAAAATGTTTACTGCTCTTTCTCAACAATGCTCTGAAAGAGTTTTAAGTACAGCATTTACAACTTGCCTAAATGGGACAACCAGCTGTGGCCTGAAACTGCAAAGTCAAGCTCTTTTGTTTTCGTTGCATTAAAAAAAGCCCACAGCTACATTCTGAACACAGCTTGTCACCACTTCTTTATTGATTTCACCACGCTTTAGCTGTCAGGTCGTACGTATAGGAGAACAACCTCCCTACTGGAAAGGTGTGCACATGCACCAAAAACTAGTAAAAGACACGATAGAGCCCCTCACTTATCTCTAAAAACAACACCCACTGCACTGTAGAGCAAACAGGAAAAAAGCCTGGTTTCAGCAAGTTGAATTCCAGTCACGTTTTCACTCTAACTTGATCAAGTCACAGTTACAGTAATGTATTACTTTTTGCTGTTAAGTATTAATGTTAAGACATTACTAATACATTTTCAGTAATATTGTACTCATTACATATTTCGGTGACGCGCGTTACAACACACTTTAACCTGGAAGTAAGTGCTGCTTTATTTTTATTAAAAAATCACCAACGCAGTGAGATCTTTGTCACGAGAGAAAAATTTGGTGAGTAAAAGAGCCGTATTAAAATATCCTTATTTAATTGGTGGTGGTCTATTGGTAAGGACACTTGCCTTTGGACAAAGAGGTTGTGGGTTCGAATCCCTTGACCCTAAGCTGCTGACAGGGATACTGTTTCCGAAATTAGAAAATGGAAATCGCTCTGGGGTGCGTTTCCATAAAGAATAGTTGCTAACGTATGCTAGCATAGTGTACATAAGAAAATAACATAGTCTACATTAGCAACTAACATAGTGTTGCTAACACAGTTAGCAATACATTAGCAACTATGCTTTTGGGAAACACGCCCCTGGATAAGAGTGTCTGCTAAATCTCATAAATGTAAATGTAAATTAGTATTTAGTCCTCAATGAACACCTTCTCAAACTTTTCACAGAATATGCTCCAAATAAATTCCCCACTCACACATGTATGCACAACTAAAATACACATTTTCTTGATTTATTTGTCTTTCCATTTTAATGGCAGTCTTTAAATATTAAATTCTTCTTCTTATTATTATTATTGGTCCCTTTTTTGTTTCAAAAGGCTAGAGAGATCACTTTAATCTGATTAACATGGATGCTACATCCCTCTTTTAAACTAGCCTGTGTAACTATTTCTGTCATGAAGCAATGAAACATCTAGACAGTGTAACAAATCAATTCTTGTAACGCTTTCATCTGCATAACCCATTCCCTAACTCAAAGTAGCATTTCTGTGTGATTTTCTACAAGAAAGCAGTGGTGTCACACCCAGGTTCATCAAGTCCAGGCCACACTATTTTTAACAAACTGAAAGCTAGAATGCAAACCTGGATTCTGACACTGTTGTGAAGCCTCCTTCTGCCATGCGCACTAGGTTTAAAATGCAAGAGAGAGAAAGGACAAGGAGAGCATATGATTCATCCTCCTATAGATAAAACAAACAGTAAAAAAAAGCTGACGCAGCTTGACATTTCGTCCGAAGAGCACGAGGTGCTGTGTCTGCCCGGAGATGACGAAGCAGCCAGCAGCCAGCAGACAGAGCCTCAAGGTCAGCACTGAAGTCCAGAGCCTCAGAGATGAAGGTGGTGACATGGCAGCGGCATCGACGGCATCGGCAGCGACATGACCTCGGCCTCTGTACACACTCACATAAGTCATCACGGGCCGGTGCTTCAGGTTAATGTCAGAATAACATCAAAAACCAGACGAGGTAGACACAGAGTGATAGGTCAGCTCTCTAACCGAAGAGTTAGGGTCTGAGTTCCCTTCTATTATATCATACTCATAATCTCATTCACCCAAAATACACACTGATCTTCACTTATTTGCTTAAAGTTGGTATCGTAACGGTTAGGGAGTTGGCCCCGTGATCGAAAGGTTGTTCAAGTTCCAGACCGGTAAAAGGTATCACTGAGGTGTTCATGAGCATAGCACCGTCGCCAAGCATTGCGCTGCTACAAAAAAAAAAAGATCTGTTCCTTCACGAGTGGGTCAGAAGCAGAGGTCACATTTGTGGTACACTATGTGCTGTGCTGTGTTCACAATGACAAATAATAACTCACTTAAAGAAGCCTCTAATCTGAAATGATGTTTTTCTTTAGAGTGATTCCCTTTTTTGATACACGCTCAGATTTGACCGTTTTAAACATATTCTGTTGCCTAACACTTTCATACAGTTCTACTGATTGCTTCCAAAACGTCTGCCACATCTTTGCCAAGGCACTTTGAGCTTGGACATACGCTGTTGACATGCGGCAGAGAAAATATTCTCAACAAAGTGTACCCAAGACTTGGTCCCTTCTGGCATCAAAGCCCAGCTTAATTCTCCAGAAGGTTTGGAAAGGTCGAATGCTTGATTTGTTGGCCCTCATTAAAGCTAGTTATTAGCAAGCAAACTCAGCAGTCTTTCTCACATTTCTAACAGACACACCTGCACTGTTAAACGAGCTATTTTGCAAAGTAGTCAATTTTTATTAGTGTATTTTGTGCTTTTCACTCATTTTCAGTTGACTGCAGCCTAAGCAATGCACATTTTGGGCAAGTCCAGTTTGTTCCTCCGTGTGCATCCTGCAAATGACCACATAAACCAAGTTTGTGACACATGCCACTGGTTGCCAACCCCTGCTTAAAAACCCCACAAAAAAGAAAATAAACAAATCAAATAAACACTCAACTGAGAATTTGATATTTTAGTTTCACACTCTCCGATCCCGAGAAGAATAACAAACGTGGCTATGAGAGAATTTCATGAATAATATTTCATTTAATTGGGTGTCCACTAAAAGCAAACGACTCTTAAAAATGTGTTTTCGTGTTTAGAAAAATGTCATATTTATCCGGCGAATGTCCAATTAAAAGAGACGGGCCATTTTCAAAACACCTGGGCTTGTCATTTAAGGAACAAGCTGCCTAAGCAAACATTCTAGAGATAGTTTATTTGTTAATTTCTTTATTAATGAGAGAAAAGTCACTTGTGACTGTCTGAGGATAGGACTTGATGGCTAATATTCGTGTTATACAATGCTAATAAGTTAGTAGGTACTGTTTGTATTTGCTAAAACACATGCTCAATACCAAAAACAAGCATTTTTGAATTAATTTCAGGAATTAATTTGTGTGGAAATCTTCTCTGTCAGTGGATATTTATAAGAACTTAGGGTAACAGTTGCATAAGTGGTCATTTCTCAGCAGAGCGGCCCTGTGAGCCATGCTAACACCTCAGGCCTCAGGCCAGTCTCTTGCCCGGCCCCAACGGAGCGGCGCTGAGGCTTTCGATGGTGAGAAGCTTGAAGCAACAAACCGCTGAGTCGACTCGTGCTCTCCGGCGTTCACCGGCGTCAGCTGCCGGCGCGAAGGCACAGCGAACGCTGCTCGCATTGCTAATTGAGTCCCGGCAACGCTTTGATGTCTCTGACGGCAGTGCTATTTTTAGGGCCACTGAAAAAAAGGAACGGGCGAGAACCGAAGGCGCATACACTCCCCTGCACTTTCTTTCCCTCTGTCCTTCCCTCCCTCGCTCCTATCCATCCATCCATCCATCGTTCCATCCATCCTTCCATCCGCCTCGCCGACCACAGTCTTTAGAACCCACACTGCCTCGCGCCACAGATCTAAGCATTTCTCTTTCTCATCCAGAGATAACAGCAGCCTGACAACAGCGACTCTTCCTCTCTACTCACCAGCACCAACGAAGCGCCTTCTTTTTTTTTTTTCTCCATTTTGCTTCAACCATCTCCTGCAAGTCTACGGCTTTTCCCTCCCTCGTCCCCTTTACACTTCGCACTTTCTCTGTCTCTCTGTTCGCCTAAAATGTTGTTTTTCTCTCTTATGTGTTTTTGTTTCTGGTCGCACGGCTCCGGCAGCGATGATAATCCGCAGATCGAATATTACTGAACTGAAGAGAGCTGATGGCTTTGAAGTGTTTGTTCGAGGCCGGTCTCAGCGCTACGGTTTTCGGAGGTAAGAGGCCCCGGGAGAAGAACATCGGAAGGAAATCTGCGGCCTCCGTGTCTCTCTCTCTCTCTTGCGGGGAAAGAAGGGACGTGCTGTATTTATTTATTAGAAGATCTAAATCACAGTGAGTGGAGCTGAGGCTGAAGCTCACAGCTAACTGCTTTCATTCAAAGTTCCAATACGCACCGATGACAGAAAGAGATGCTTATTAGGCTTCTCAAACCTTACCAACACTGACAAACAGGTACACAGAGCTGTGAAAGAGCGACAATATCTCTCTCACACCTACACAAACACAAACACACACACGTGGGCATGGGGAAGAGTGAGGCATGAGGTAAAAGCAGCGGTACTTTGCATCAGCTGACCCTGAGGAGAGGGCCTGCTCCCTGTGCACGGCTGTTTGTTTAACACTGTACACCTGATGCAATATCCCTGATACAGTGTTCTCACCATGCTCACACACACATGCAAACTCATGCACATGCACACACGTATATACATAAATACACACACATATCCTCGAGACGTCACTGTAATGTTCAATACAAGGTTCTAAATACACACCAAACATCAAAACATACAAGTCCTGCCTCAACCTTTAAACATTTATAAAAAGGCCTTAAGTACATAAATTACTAAATCAGCAAAATAAATATACCGTAAAAAAATCTACCAAATAAACCGTCTATGACACACAGAGGTTCGTTTCAATAGTACATCTCTAACCAAATCAAAGGCTATACGTATAACCCCAATTCTAGTGAAGTTGGGACGTTGTGTAAAACGTAAATAAAAACAGAATTCAATGATTTGCAAATCTTTTTCAACCTATATTCAATTGCATACACTACAAAGACAAGATATCTAATGTTCAAACTGATAAACTTTATTGTTGTTTTGCAAATCTTCACTCATTTTGAATTTGATGCTTTGGTGGGTAGTACTGCGCTACATTTACTCCGTTACATTTACTTGAGTAAGTTTTTGGATAAACTGTACTTGTAAGAGGAGTTTTTGTAAAATATACTTTGTACTTTTACTTGAGTATATTTGTGAAGGAATAACGCTACTTTTACTGCGTTACATTGAGCGACATTCCGCTCGCTACTTTTATTTTTATTCATCTGTTATCCAATGCGCGATCTGTTTGTTTAGTCGGGAAACTTCCTCCTAAATGACCGTTCCACCAATCAAACGGAGCTAGGCAGTCGCATGACCACACACGAAACATGCGCGGACACACACACAGATACATACACACACACACACACACACGCACACAGACACACTTACATACACACACGCACAAACACACACAGACAGACAGACACACCCACACACATACACAGACAGACGCACACACTGCACAGTTTATGCACAGACAGACTTGTTCTTGTTTTACTGTGTAATCTATCCTGCTAAGTCTTTTTGTTTAAACTAAAAAAGTTATTAAGTTATTACAGATTATTGTACTGTTTATTGTGGCTGAATTAGCCTTAATTTATGTTACTTTGTGTAGATTAAATTTATTATTTTTTAGTTGTTAATGTAATATTGTTTGGTAATATCCAATATTTTATATTTCTGCATATTCGATTGTATGATTAACCAATAAATCTTTAATTTACTCAGAAGTTACTCAGTACTTGAGTAGTTTTTTTCACCGAGTACTGTTTACTCTTACTTGAGTCATTTTTGGGATGACTACTTTTTACTTTTACTTGAGTAATATTATTCTAAAGTAATAATACTCTTACCTAAGTAAGATTTTTTGGTACTCTACCCACCTCAGGTCGCAAACGTCCACACACAGTGTGTTTACACTGCAAAGCCTGTCATTCATGCATGTTCACGCATTAACTTCTGTTTATGTGCACAGAACTACAGAACCAGTGATGTCTAATACATACATGCCAATATGTGGGCAGTAGGTAGTGTAATGGTTAAGGAGTTGGCCCATGTTCAGAGGAACATCAGTCCAAATCCCAGACCGGTGAAGGTACCACTGAGTTACTCATGAGCAAGGTACCGTTGCCAACCACTGCTCCTTCACGGATGGGTCAAATGCAGAGGTCAGATTTTATTGTAGTGCACGATGTGCTGTGCTGCGGTGTGTTCACAATGACAAATCATTCATTCATTCATTATCCGAACCGCTGAATCGCGGGGACTACGGACGCAAGATGGGGACCAACCCTGGGCAGGCAGCAACACACACACACTCACACAATCACACTCTCATTCGCACCTTAATTTAGAGTTGCCAGTTAACCTACATTGCATGCTTTTGGACTGTGGGATGAAAAGCGGACCACCCAGAGAAAACCCACACATACAAGGGCAGAGCCTGCAAACTCCACACAGAAAGACCCTACAGCCAACCTGGGGATTGAAGCCAAGACCTTCATTCTGTGAGGCAGCAGCGCTAACCACTGCGCCACTGTGTCGCCCATGACAAATAATCACTCAAATTCACTCACCTCATGTATATATATTACTGCATTAAAAATGCACAACAGCACACCCATATCTGGTCATCTATGATGAATCTACAGGGTAACCTCAGAGATGACAGGACAAGTGAAGCCGCCCCCCTCCCCTCCCTGCAGTAAATGATATGCAGTTAAGATAAAGTAAAGTCAGTGCTCTCTACGCTGAGATGAAAATGAGATTTTTAATTACTGCATGACCCGGGGTATATTAGCAACATATTAATGTGCGTCATTAACCCAGTGGTAACTAACCCCATCTGCTGATTAACTACATGTGATTGGACCTGAGTGAGAGCGAAACTCACACAGACACAGCAACCAGTCTCATTAGAGTGACCCACCATGACTGAGCGTCGGCTCCTCTCCTAATTGCGTCGGTCTTAATGCGCAGACGAGCCATTCGCTGGCTCACAGTTTACAAGGAACACGTGAACGGAGGCCACGGCCAACACTCGATATCAATAAACAGAAGGAAAAAGAAGAAGCCGGAATTCAGAAAAGTGTTTCTGAACTCACGTTGAGTGTCATGTTGAGAAAGTGAGAGTGGGAGCTGCTGCCATCTGATGTGTGCACTTGGGGTTTTATCTACACATCTACACCTTTTTGGTCTTTTTCACACGCACACGCACACACACACAGATACACACAGATGCAAGCAGACACTTATGCACAAACACACTTCAATATATTCTAAATGGATGACGGCTCTGAATTTAAACCACATGTCATTGATTAACTGTTCCGATGGTCTGATCTGAATTGCAAATTTGGACAAAGAGGATTAAAAAAAATTACAGGTGATCTTAAACATGCACACGCACACACACACAAACCCCTCAAACATACACAGAAGCAGGAGGATGAGACGCCGTGCTGTCTCAACCTGATCAGGAACTACATTACCCACAATCCCTGCTAATAGCCACCCTTAACCTTTATCACTCCTAAATGTTTCTCTCAGGCGAACCCACACCTCATAGACATCACGTTTTTATACGTTCACCGCGGAAACGAGATGGACCTAATCCCCCACTCGGGAGCTGGAACAGATAAAACTTTGCTCTTACCATCTCCTGTCTCCATGCTAACGAGGCGGCCTTTATTTCACCCATCCATGAGGGGAGCAGAGAGCGTCAGCCTCAGCAGCGAGGCCGGCCGTCTGCTGCCTCTCCGTCTCACCGCTCGACACACTCACACTCTCACACACCAGCTCATCTGCATCACTAACACACACTCTTCTCCCCGTGCAGCGATTGGCCCACTCTTTCTGTCTGCTTGCAAGGAGAGAGAGAGAGAGAGATAGGAACTGATTGTGAGAAACACATGCTCTCTCTCTCTCTCGGGTGCGACTCCTTTGCTGTGCTGCCATTAGATGCAGCTCTCTGTGGGAATGGACAGATGCTTTTATCTGTGTTGTGAGGGGGCAGTCACATCGCGTTTGTAACGACTCCTCATGTGCCGTGCCCAGCTCTTAAGTCTCTCTCTTTCTCTCTTGCTCACTCACTTTCTTACTCTCTCTCCCTCTCTTGCTCTCTCTAGCTCTCTCTTACACACACAGTACAATTCAAGACCCTCTTGTTTTTTTCACAACTCCATTTCCTTTAAAAACGATTTAAAAAAAAAAACCCACACTACATCCTCACTCTGTCTCCACCTCAGGCGAAAACATCGTCAGCTCCTCGGTAGACATGTACGACTGTAGTGCGCTGACAGAAATAGAGACGAGTGCTGTAATACTCTCATTATATTCACACAGATAGCGAATATAACTACTCATCTGCTCAGCTTTCATCTGTTTTTAATAAAACAGTTTGAGCACTTATGTGAACTCTGTCTCTTACCTGTCCTTATGCCATGCATGTCTTTATGCCCATTAATCAACTAAATGGTAATTTGCATGTTGAGTTGATATTGTTAACGAGTTTCTTTTGTGGGCATATACTAGGGGTGTGACGAGACACTCAGCTCATGAGACGAGATGGTACACGAGATTGGGTCGATAATAAAACATATGACCGGAATATGGCCTTTTATTTGACTGACAGGACTCGCTCTTGTCCGATTCGTCATGCATCGCTTTACACCATTGTGCTAACTTCTGATTAAAGTTTAAATCATCTAAATAAATAGTCAGATTGTACATCATACAATGAACATTTAAACATTAGAGGCATAATTCCTACAAAACTCAAAGACTTTGAGAACATTACACTATTACACAATGACATTAGGATACTGGCTCTGTAAAACTCTGTTTTAGACTTTCTGTTCCGGGTGGCACAGTGGAGCAATGGTTAGCGCTGCTGCCTCACAGTGAGAAGGTCCTGGGTTCGAGCCCCGGGTGCACTATAGGTTGATTGGCAACTCTAAATTGGCCCCGATTGTGTGAGCGTGTGTGTGCCCTGCAGTGTATTGGCGCCTGCCCGGCATTGTTCCCCGCCTTGCGCCCGCAGTCTCTGGTCCCAGCATGAGCCCAGTTGGGATTAAACAGTTCGGATAATGTTTGAATGACTTTCTTTTCTGCCTTTAGACACTTTTGATGGAAGACAAATGTTAATTAAACATTTGTGATTGTACCATGCTACGTGAAGGTGGTGAAATGAGGATAAAAGACAAATTGCACATCATGCTTGTCTTGTATTTGAATGTACTAGGGATTTATTAAATAACTGTCAAAATTTTCAGCATGTATGTTGTGTAATGTAAATTATATTGTATGGAAGTCAACAGAAAACAAGCATCAACTTTACCCCAAAAATGTTCTAATAACCCACACCTTATCTTCTTGTTGCTCACTTTGCTATCATACTGGAAAAAATGTACATTCATATTCAGTATATGAACTTGAAACCATATTAGAGAGCTGATCGGAGATTAAATCAGTCAATCATCTCTCTCCAAGGCTGTTTTTTGGCACATTTATCAGAAAGTACGAAGTGGAGAATGCATGAAAGTGGAGCTGGGCGTGTACAGACGCCAGATTTTGCTTGAGACAGTTCTATTGCAAACTCAAAATAACGTCATACTTTGTTGTGAGACAGCTTTTTGCCTGAATAAGAAATACTGTATCGTCACATTTTCTGATTATTAGTTGTCGCTTTTTCTTAATTTCTCTTTAATGTAATCTGTTTATTAACTTCAGTCTTAGGAATGAACCATACAGTTCACTGCATGTTGTTGCCAGGTATATGTCAAATAAGGGATCTTAAATCTGGAGAACAGAAACGAAAAAAGACACACTGCACTTTACCATACCAAGTTATTCCATAATGAGATAGTATGATTTACGTTTGTGACTTAATAAAGAAACTTGCCTCTTGAGAAACTGGAGCTGAGATGCAGAATATTTGAGAAGAAGAGGACAGAAAGAGAGAAAAGAAACAGCCTCCTATCTTTCTCTCAGTGGAGAATAGTTACAGAGTAGCAGGATCGTGACGCGTTTCCAGGACTGAAAGATTCAGTGATTTCTGTAAGTTGTGGTGTGTGTGTGTGTGTGTGTGTACAGAAGATGTTGATGGTGGGGGAGTTAATTGGCATTCCCATGTGTGTGACAGGCAGTGTAAAGCCAGTGGGAGGCCTCCACCTTCATTAGGATCCGCTGATGATCAGCTGCATGATGCGGAAGAGTTGCTTTCACGCCCCATTCTCTCCCGCTCCCTTTCTCTACCCCCTTGCATTTCTACTTCTTTCTTTTTCTTCATTATTTTTCTGGGTTTAGTGTTCACTCTACAACAAGCGTCTTCATGAATGCGCCCGTCTGGTTCCTTCCTGCCCAATCAGCACAGACATCGCTCTGATAAAGGCCTTCGCCCGCTTGCTGCCCCCCCACCTCCCCCTTCCCAAAAGCCAGTCTTCAAGCAGCCAGCTGGAAGACACACATGCACTAATATGTCCAATTATGAAGGAGCACAGCCCCCCAAAACTCCGCTAATTAGCCCTAATTCACAGACAAACGATTTCTTCTCGTATAGCCCTCCGCTCTGGCTCAGCTGTACACACCAAACAGCAATATGCTGACTGCAGACCAGCAGCTGCTCACCGACGACACGCATCACACACAGCTACAGGCAGGAACACACACACACACACACAGAGCTGGGACACTAACTGTATTTGAGTCGGGGGCGAGAGAAAGAGAGAGAGAGAAGGGAGAGAGAGGGGGAATGGATGAGACATTACCAAAGATTAAGGTAAGAGAAACAGCTGATGAAAGAAAGAAAGAAAGAAACAGAAGAAAAGGAAAAGAAACAAAGGAAAGAGAAAGAAAGAAAGAAAGAAAGAAAGGATGGAAAAGAAAGAGAGATAGAAAGAAAAAAGAAGAGAAAGAAAGGAAAAGAAAAAGAAAGAAAGACAAAATTAAGGAAAGGAAGGAATGAAGCAAAGGAAAGGAAAGGGGAAGAAAGAAAGAAAGAAAGAAAGAATGGTGTGATTTTTGTGGCTTCGTGAAGAGAAAAGGCTTTAATAAAAGTCAGCATTTACTTGAAGAATAAAAATACTTGCTTGTAGGTGAAGAAAATGTAGTCATTCTTATAATAATCTAGTTTTGTCGTAATCTAGTAATGATGGGACTCAAGAGAGGTAGCACACGAGGGTAGCTGGATGTGACACTCCATCTTTCTTGCTGCCTTTCTGTTTATGTGTATGTACTACAGCATGACACTAGTGGTCAGAGCATCACAGGCCGGTTCACCTGACCATCGTCTGTCCTGAACGTGGTCATACATTTAGTATTATCAGTTCATGATTCCTCATTCTGAGATTTTTGTTGTTGTTTTTAAGATTATTCAAATTCCTGGAGACATATTTTAACTTATTCATATACCATTTAATTAAATCATTTTTGGTGAAAGGATCCCTCCTGCAGTGGCGTGCAAAAGTGCATGAAATATGTCAATACAGGAATTTCTGTTCTGAAATTCCCTGAATAATTAAAAACATAGTTGCTAAGATGGGATGTTTTGGCAGTGCAATGTTGGGAAACACGAATGAAATATTCATGAGCTGAAATTTTGCATGGGCACTTGTGGTGATGTGGAACTTATTGAGTCAGAATCATGTTTACGCCATCCTGAAGTCACAATTAGCCCAGATAAAAATTCTATATGCAGCTTATAACATTAGGGGTAATTCAGATAATATATCTCTGTCCAACAGCACAATCATACAGCGAGAGAGGGAGAGAGAGAGAGAGAGAGAGAGAGAGAGAGAGATGGAGAAAGACGTTGGCATCAGTTTGGCCTCTTTATCCCCAAGTCCATGCTAATGATGAGCTCAATCTCCTGCCCCACACATAAACAGATGGACGAGTGCTGGACACACGCCACACTTTCCCTCTCCTCTCTTCTCGTCTCCCTTCTACTCTACTCTCCTCTCCGTCCCTCTTTTGCTCTACTCTCTTCTCCTCTCCCGACTTCAACTCTAATCTCCTCTCTTCTCCTCTTGTTCCTACCTTCTCCTCTCCTGTCCTCCCCTCTACTCTTCTTCTGTTTAGTTGTCTTATTTCCTCTCATCTACTCAACTTATCAGTCATCTCCTTTCCTCTCCTGTCTTCTCATGTACTCTCTTTTCTTCTCCTCTCCTCCCCTCCTCATTACTTCTGTACTCTGTTTTCCTCCCATCTTCTTCTTTCCTGTCATGTCTTCTAATCTTCTGTCATCTCTTCTCCTCTCCTCTCTTGTCTTTTGCTTTAATTTCTCTCATCTCTTCTCCTCTCCTCTCCAGTCTTTTGCTTTCCACTTTTCTCTTCTCTTGTCTTTTGCTTTCCACTCTTTTTTCCTCCTCTCCTCTCCTGCCTTCTCCTCTTCTCTGTTCTCCTCTCCTCCCATCTTCTCCTTTCCTGTTACATCCTCTACTATCTTCTCCTCTCATCTTTTCCTCTCATGTCATGTCTTCTAAACTTTTGTCTTCTCTTCTCCTCCTCTCCTTTCCTCCCCTCTTCATCTCTACTTTCTTCTTCTCTCCTGTCCTGTCTTCTCTCCTCTCCTATCTTCTCCCCTCTACTCGTCCCCTCTCCCTTCCTCCATCGCTCTAGTTTTACATCACTTCCTTTATCCAGCAAATTCACTTCTCCTGTCTGCATCTGCTCTTCAGCATGCTCTCTTTCTCTCTCACTCTCTTTCTCCCCTCTCTGATCCTTGTGGAATGCAATCACAATCAGTTAGCAGCCAGCCCAGCATACTCAATCGCTCTCCGCATAGGGCGAGCCAAGCAGAAAATTGTTTTGGACATCGTGATGAGAGGGAGACTTTTTTTAATTTACATTTTTAATGCAAAAAAAATCACTCAAAAAAATGCAGGAGAAAAAAAAACGGACGTCAAAGTTATGCATTTCATTACCCGGCACTCATAAAACGCACATCTGTCGCTGGCATTGTGCAGGACTATCCGTCTGCTAGCTGCAGGCTGCCCTGTTTTTGTTCTCCCATCCCTCCATCTCTCTTTTTCTCTTCCTCACCCCTCCCTCAACACTCTCCTCTCCTTCCTCCATACCTCTCTCTGTCTCACTCTCCAATGACTATTCAAGATTTGGAAAAGTAGACACACCAGTAGTTAGTAGCCCGTCCATGTGAACTTAAATTACCACTGCAGACATCCCCCCAAAACACACACACACACACACACACACACACACACACACACACTAAAGTGAATGTGAATGTGCCATGCATATTCTCTGTCTCCGTTCTTTTGCTTCGTTTACTTTGTGCAACTTTTAAAAGCAGTCGAAAAGCATTTGGGCAATACAGCAGATAATTAGAGCAGAACTCTCTCTCTCACACACATACACACACACACACACAATCACTATCACACCCACTCATGTCACACACTGTCTGGGGCCGGTGGCGGGAAGCGTTTAGACGCCCAGCTCCGGTCTCCATGGGCGCGGCGAATGGAACCATCCGGATGCTGATGTTAATTAACCTCTCAGGGCTTCACAACAAATTAAAAGAATAATTAATAAAGTAAACAACATGAAAAAGACAAGGACAGTTTTCGCCAAGACCCACGCGCACAGACCCTCTTTACTGATAAAAGACACCGGCACGGTACCTAACGGCACACGGGAAGGGTCTCACACGCGCGCGCGCACACAGTCTTGTATTACTATCTCTGTGAGGCTTTTCCATAAACTCCCATAATAACTAGGTGTATATAATTTTCAGAGGTGGACAGTAACAAAGTACATTTACTTGAGTATCTGTACTTCACTTGACTAGTATTTTTTTGGGGAACATAACTTTCACTTCACTACGTTTGAAAGACAAATACCATACTTTTCACTTCACTACATTTCTATCAAGCTTCTTGTTACTCGTTACCTTCAGTTCTGAAAGTGGGTGTTATTTTCTCAATTTTCTAAAACGTGATTGGTTTTTTTGGCAGATGACAGCCTATCAGTAATCACTAGTAGTGTTACGTCATGCCTGTACGCTGTAACACTGCAACGCCAGCATTTCTTAAACGGTCAATCAGTGGCGGGATAATGGACGGAGACGAAAACGGAGACTCTTCATGTTTGCATCCATGGCCATATTTAGAGTCAATGTTTACTCCAACACGAATAATGTTAACTGAAATCTTAATGTTTAAGCATAACCTGGCCAAAGAAACAGAATGTTTCCATTCTAATAACGTTAACATTGGTCAGCTTGTGCTTCACTGGCTAGATGGCTAACAAAGTTAGACCACCATGATACGACACTGTGCGATTTTGTGCATTTACATTTCTGTCAGGGATCTGATTAGGATATGAACAGAAAGGCAGACGTTCACAATCCGCCAGTGGCCGGGTTAGGCGGCAGTCAGACTGTTACACGATTCGGACAGTGATCTGGTTAGGATATGAACCGAATGCCGAACGCTCACAGTCTGCCAGTGATCTGGTTAGGATGTAACAGACTGCTACACGTTAGCCGTTAGCCCGTGTAGCGTGGTGGTTAACCCAAACATGGCTGAGAGCATGAGTAGGCTGGATTTCCACGTTCTAAGAGCTCTAAGAACTCTCTTACACGAAGAGCTAGGATTCCCACAACCCGCCTTCTAACAGACACACACTCTATCAGGGAGATTAACCAAATACTGAGAGTACTCACAGTGAAGCCGAGCAGAGTCGGAAGGTGGGCTGGTAGACTCAATGACCGAACGAATGCGTTTTCTTTATCAGTTCGTGTTGTGTTTTAATTTTGTAAGAGTCTACCAATTCCTTATGCTACAGCTTCTACAAGCAAGCTAGATGCATTAGGTATTGTAAGTGTGGTGGCAATAAATCAACAACGCAGTGAAAGAAGATGTGCTTTTAATACTTAAGTATTTTTGGAAGCAAGTACTTCAGTACTTTAACTTAAGTGAAATTTGACTGTATGACTTTCACTTGTATTGGAGTAACATTTGACTTGTGGTATCTGTACTTTCACTTAAGTAAAGAAGTTAGCTACTTTGTCTGCCTCTGATAATTTTACACCCACACCTAACCCTAACCATAACCTTAACCTCAGTAACCAAAAGCACAACTTTTGTCTCTTTTAGTTTCTCAAATAAAACAAGCATTTTCTATAAAGTCATTTCTCCTCATGGGGACCTCTCAAATGTCCCCACAAAGCCCTCAAAAATGAATAAAAGTAACTTTGGGTGACAAATAGGTCCCCACTACGCCATTAATACCCACCCCCACACAAACATACACATGACCTTTGTGAGACACTTCTACCGACTACCTTAACTGCCATTTTTGACATTTTAATTTTTCTAATTATTGAACGTTTCTCTAAAAAGATGTTTTGTCTTTATGAAGATTAGTCACACAAAAAATGTCCTCACAAGGTAGCAAAAATCGTTTTCCTGTCTTTTACAAGACAATCAGCAACATCCCACCTCTCTGTGTCCGCAACCTCTCTCTCACACACACTCTCTCTCTCTCTCTCTCTCTCTCTCTCTCTCTCTCTCTGTCTCTGTCTCTTGCTGCTGGGCAGTGTGGTAGTGGGTGTCAGCCTTAATCTCAGTCACTCCGTGCTTGTGGCACTTCAGATGGATGGAGGATGTGGTGGCACACAAGAACATACACGGACACACATGAACACACACACACACACACACACAGCGACAGCACTCCTGGCCATATGTGGGGTTTGGCAGTAATGCTGGGAGCACATGTGAGTTCGTCGACTTGTTTAACACACAGCAGCCACGCACACACACACACACACACACACACACTAACACAACACACACTCTCTCCTCCCTGCTGCTAATGGCCTCTGTCCTGCTAATACTGGAGCCTGCGCTGCGCTCGTCAGTGTTCCTAATCAATGGCTTACAGATCCTACAGAAACACATATAGAGTTAAGTTTCTTCCACACTGACCCTTTACATTTTAATCAAATCACAGTGCAAGAAAACCTTCCAAAAACACAGATACTTAGATAATTTATCTTATTATGCAGCGTCAAACTCACATCTGAGCAGGCACGGTGTAAATTTGAGCAGAAGATTGCAGCAACCTTTAAAAACCTGCGATTTGCAGTTACATAACCCTCCTCATCGCTAAATATCAGCCATGGGAAAAAATATCATTAATATGCTAATAGTTACAAATAAATAAACAGATGTGTGTGTGTGTGTGTGTGTGTGTGTGAGAATCTTAATTGCACTGACAAGGTGAGTCATTACTACTGTTAGAAAAGCTATATGTGTCTAATGATGTTCATTTGAGATTTACAATAAATTACAGTATCAAATTAATGAAACAATTATGTTGAAAGAAGGAGTAAAATTTGAAACCTGTTTAGAAATTTGGTAGGGTAACGGTTAGGGAGTTGGTCCTGCAATCTGAGGGCTGCCGGTTCAAGTCCCGTACCGGTAAAGGTACCACTGAGGTACACATGACCGGTGTTTGGGCATGTTATTTGAAAAAAAGTAGTTAGTTATAGTTACTTCACCCAAAAAGTAACCATCATTACCATTACCATCCATCATTACAAAAGTAACTATTTACCAGGGAAAGTAACTATTGTGTTACATGTTAAAAGAATTTGGATCCCCCGAGAGGTGCTTCATGAGATTAGAATACTTTACAACCGAGGTGGAGAAAACACTTTCTTCCTGGACATAATCTACGTTTCACATATACATTCTTGCTCGTCATTTTGGTGAGGGGAGCAGCAATGTCTGTACTTCCAGTTTAAAAACGTTACTTTTGAATTCCCTGGTTTCGCCATTGCTGAGTGTGTCTCTTGGTCAGTTGTGCATGTGTTTATGTGTGATCGTACACCCAACTGTTTCTCTGATTGGCTTATAATGAAATTTTACACTTCCTTAGCCAATCATCATCACTTATTCAGTTGTTTCGCCCCTCCCCCATCAAAGCAAATAATTAAAAACTTGAGAGAGTCTGGTCGGATGAAAACAGCTTTTAATGCAGCTTAAATGTAGTAACGCGCCACATTTTTTTTCCAGTAATGATAACGGCATTGTAACGATGGAAAAAGTAATCAATTCGATTACCCGTTACTGAAAAAAATAATGCTGTTAGTAACGCCGTTTATTTGTAACAACGTTATTCCCATCAGTGCTCATGACTGTGGCTCCATCCCCAAGCACTGCTCCCCAGGCGTTGCCAAAATATGACCTCTAAATTTGACGCATCCACGAAGGAGCAGTGGACAGCTTTTTTTGACGCCACCCAGGGAGCAGTGTTTGGGGATGGTACCTTGCTCATGAGTACCTTTACATGGTACCTTTACTGGTCCAGAACTTTATTTAACTCATTTATACTGTGTGACTTTTTACTGTCCAATATTTGCTGTGCAAACTCTCAACCCATATTGTATGATCATTTATACTGTGTGACATTTTACTGTCCAATATTTGCTGTGCAGCTGCACTTGGCACTTTAAAAACATTGCACACTGCACTCATTGCACTATTTAAACCTATTGCACCTTATTGTATATAGGTAATAGTTTATTTTCTTTTATCTCTTTCCCTTTATCTCCTTATGTTTAAGTTATTTTAAGTTTGTATTGTATCTCCTTTTTATTTTTATTATTTTATTTTTATTTTTATTTTTGTCTTAATTGCATGGTCAAAGAGCGGATCAGGATACATTTCGCTGCATGTTGTACCTGTATAATTTGCATGTGATAAATAAAGAATCTGGAATCTTGAATCTTGAAGCAGTGACCTTCCTATCATGGGGCGAACTCCCTAACTTACGCTACTAAAAGTTGTTTATGAAGGCATGGATTCTTTTGAATAAAAAAAGAATCAGTACGAAAACAGACCATGAAACTGTCTTGTGTTTTTCTGCTTATCTTAAGCAATGCTGCTTTCTCGCAATAAAGATGGGCTGTAAACAGAGCTTCCAACAACATAAGACTCCCGGCGGCCTGTTGGCTGTTTTACTTTAATTGGCTCAGACCGTAACAGGTCCCAACAAGACAGCAGTCCCAAGTTCCAGCCTATAAACACTTTTGCATGCATCACCTGACTATTAATCGAGCACCTGCTTTACTGACCTCCCCAAATCTGTCCCTTTAAATACCAAAGCTGGTTGGTGCACTCCTGAGCTTGCATTTTTCTTCGTGGTATTGTCTGGTTACATCAGCTCCGCCCACTAGTTGTCTTTTCTGTGTTGTGGCACTCTGACACCGCTATTTAGATCAAGCACTATTTCTCTGTTGTCTGCATACAGCTCGCTGACTACTGATCATCACAGTGTCGCATCACGCACGCATAAATTAGACTGTGCTTTTTCCTATTTAAAATGTAGATTATGGTCATTAAGGATGTCACAGGGATATGATATGTAAATAAGCAGCTAGAGGGAATGTTTGTTTTCACATGCTGATGGTGATTCAATAATCAGGCTAAAATATCCATTCATTTTTGTGTTATACGACAGTGTTATGAATCAGACATGGCACAGCTATAGCGGGCAGCGCCAGGCATCAGACATGCCCTGTTTACTTTGCGGCTTTAGATGAATAAAAGTGTCAAGACCTTTCCACTCTGACCTCTTGAACTCTTCCTCCCTGCCCTTATCTGTCAGGAATGCATGGAAAATAACTATATACAAAAGCTGTACTTACAACACACACATCCTGAGAATCGGCTTTCAGCATGTGTGATTTGCAATTGAAGCACCTCACATTTTGTCCCTCTCAGCAGAGTGAGGCCTCCTGCAGACCAACATCTCTCTTTCTCTCCTCTCTCTCTACTAAGCTTGCTGATTCTCTTATTCTTTATTTCTTATGTTTTCTGCAGGTTGGCGGATATTTCCTGCTTTCCGCGGTGTTTTATGCTGAGCGATGAAGCCATCTCTTTCGCTTCCTCTGCAGACCCCTGTTGACGCACACATACACACCCACCCACACCACACCCTTGCCCAGCCCCAAATACACTCGGCCCGACACCAAAGAGCCGTGCTTAATATCTCTGCGGTGGCTTTAATAGCTCCCGCCTCCTCGGAGAGCGCCCCATTTTAGATAAACAACGGATGTAGAGAGGATCATTAGCCATGCTAAGCTAATGGAGGAGAACTCATCCTGCCCCAGTCCTCGTTTAATAGCCCTACCCACTTTCACACGAGCGCCTCGGCCACTCTCCGATGCCATAATGCTTAATGAACAATGAACCCTTCGCGTGCCACATTACAGACAACGATCCGGAGAGCGAGCCGCCGCCACTGTCGGCATCGTACTGCCGCACAGGGATGGATTTCATATTCATCAATCACTAATCAGACCTGAAAATCCAGTCCTGCATTATTATTATTATTATTAGTAGTATTAATAATTCATCACTGATAATTAGTTCATGGCTCTTTATGGTATGAAAGTTTTGCTGCCTGTCTTGTCTGTGTGTCTAAGGCCATCAGGAGAGTAAAGTTCTCCATTAGATGGGAGAGTCAGTGGGACAGAGATAAGAGCTGGTGCGACTCTCTGTCCTCAATCTGAATGCAGTCAAGCCTTTACTCCTGGACATAATGACGCCCTTTCAGGCGATCTGGCGCCCCATAGACGTGGACAGAGGGTGTCTGATGAGACTGTGGTCAAGATGACCAGGTTTATGGGCAGTAAGGAATGACCCATGAGCAGCAAATTGGCTTTGGGCTATATCCCAAGGTTCCAAGCCCTTCCAACTGTCCTGATATTCTCTCCCATGTAGTCTGAGTTTTGGATCTATATAGGCTTCTAGTGCACTTCCCAAATCATTTTTACTAATCGTTAGTAAGTTACTTCTGCTAGTAGGTTAATTCTGGATTGTAATAGTATAACGGATAGTACAATGGATTGCTGGAAGCGTAGAGCTGACTAATGAAAAGTTGAATAACTACCACTCAGGAAGATTCCAACAAACCAGATGAAGTTGGCTTCCCTTAGACAAAGGGAAGGACTCGGCCAAACATTTTCACCAAGAACCACGGGTTAGGATTACACGGTCCCTGGCATGGCACCCTGTGACAGAGATGTCACACTGAACCTATTCCAATCGAAGATACAGAGGGTCACATAAGGACACAGTGGACCTAAAGATCTAAACCAAAGATAACACATAAGCTTATTTCTCTATGTCTAGAGAAATGATGACGTGGGCCAGTGGTTGTGCTGATGTCTAATAGACTGAAACTCTGGGTTAATGGCTGTAATAGTGGTGGTTCGAATCCTGAGGTTTTGGGCTCCTGAGTCTACAGGTTGCTCCAGGTTGTGTTCCTGTAATAAGGAAATGGAAGTCACTCTGAATAAGAGCCTCTGAAATGTCACTAATGTGTTAAAATGTTAGGTCAGCTGATGAAATCTATTTGTATTTCAAAACTGGTACAAATCCAGACACCTTCTCTTATAATTTACTCTCATGCACTGTCGCTACACATCCCTTTTCATTTGATTAAAGTGACGTGATCATTTCTAATTTCAGAGTTGTGTAAAAGCGCAGCAATGATTTAAAAAGAAGTCAGTGCAGGAAAACAGGCTTTTAAACAAACTTGTCTTGTGTTTTGCTACCTTCTGCATTTCTCAGGCATTCACCTCTCCTGTAGCCTGCTAAAGTCCCTTTGTTTATTTGCTCACAATCTGGCAGGGCCCAAGAAGATACAACTTAAAAGTCTTAGTCAGTAAGTTTTTTCTGTTGACTTTTAAACAGGACTCGATTGACTGATGCCCAACACATCCCTTTAAATGCCAATATTCCTCATTCTTAGGTTTCATTTGATTTCTTTTACACTCATCCCCATCCTTGATTAAGGAGTTGCTGTGATCGGAGGATTACCGGTTTAAGTCTTGGATCAGTTAAGGTGCCTCTGAGGTACTCATGAGCATGGAACCATCCCCAAGCATGGCTCCCCAGGCCACTGCTCTTTTACAGAAGGGGCAAATGCAGAGGTCACAGTTCTCTGTGATGCACTGTCTCCCGTGCTATGTGCACATTGCCAATCACTCACTTGAATTTATTTTCCATGTTAGCATTTTTTCATACATTTCGAGTTTACTACAGAAGAGAAGAGAGACTTGTTCTACAGAAGCTCCATTAACTCACTGTCCTTGAGCGCTAAAATCTTCCAGGAAGACTTTGTTCGTCACTTTGCCCTCGTTTTTTCCCCTCGTGTTAAATTTGTCTTGTATTTCCTTAGTTGTACAGTATTCGTTTTAGTTAATCAATCGTAACCTCTTTCTGGTCTGTGTAACACAGAGGAGGTACCGAAAATCATTTTTGATTAAATGTTCACACTCCCCCGACTGCGTTCGGACTCCAAGTTAAAGTGGCCCTTATATAACGTCGGCAGTGACAGTTCGATAGTGGTATATGAGAACGTGGTGCGTGTTCGCTGTTATTAAGTGAATGATGTCAGACGTAATGTGGAATAAAGTTAGGCTACGGATCAGCTGCGTGAGAGACGTTTCCCTCATTTGGATGTGAGCTGCATCACTCTTCTCCGCCGGCTCAGTGTCTGACAACTGTGCAGAACCGTCCTCCTGTCTGCCTGCACCATGTCTGTGCTGCCAGCCCATAAAGAAGCTGTCTCTCTTCATTAAGTTTCAATTAGCTACGGAAGACCTTCAGACTTACACACACACACACACACACACACTAATGCATCAGTGCTCTTCTTGAAGCAGGCTGACATAGGTTTCCTTACTCACACAGCCTAGGGCTCAAAATAAAGAGAATTTGGGAGGGAGAGAGAGAGAGAGAGAGAGAGGAAAAAGAGAAAAGAGTGTATTATAGAGAAAGAGAGAGAGATTAAATGTGAGTCTGAAAACACAGGGGCAGCTGCTATTTAGCCTATTTGTGTGTGTTGTTTTCTACATGAAGTAGCAGTACACAAACTTCTATCTCTGATAAAAAATATTTCTGTTAGGTCTCGCTTGGCACAGCCGGTGAAAGCCCAGCTCGCTGCTGCAGATGTTTGAGTCCCAGCTGTGCCCAGTGCCATACTACAAGCTAATAGCTTCGAGGAGCAGTCAGATATGTGTGTGTGTGTGTGTGTGTGGTTGGCTTCATGCTCACTATGCAAGCCCAGGCTGCCCCTCACATCCACATGTAGTGACCTGCTGCATGGGCCAGACTCTCTCTCTCTCTCTCTCTCTCTCTCTCTCTCTCTTTCTCGCTCTACTAACAAAAAACTTTTTATTCAGAGATTTATTCGGTTCTTGTTGTCTCTCAACTTGTTTCCTTTTCTCCTTCGCTCCTTGCCTCCCCACATCCTCTAGTTTGTTTGTCTCGCTTTCTCTACTTCCCCTTTCCTCCCGCTCATTCTCTCGTGACTTGGGTGTAGAATGTTATTGCTTATCTGTTGTAAACTTGGACCCCCCTATAACCACCCGTCTCTTTATTTCCTCCATCTCTCTCTCTCGCTCACTAGTTTTCTCTCTAATTCTCTCACTTTTTCCCTCCTTACTCCGCGTCTGGGGAATAATCCCATTAGGACTCCAGTACGCACTGCTGAGCTTCCTTTTTCTCCAGCAATTACAAAGCACTAGAGACAGGCTCAGGCCCACTCCTTTCCCTCCTCATTCCATCCATCATCTGTTTAGCTGCTGACGGAGCCTCGCAGCTCTCAGCTTTGTTTGGGTTAGCATCGCCCGTCCCGCAGCACGGCAAGCGGGAGCGCACGAGCGGCTCTTTATGGATTCTATTAGCTCCGCGCCAGGAATTACACGTTGGAAAAAAGAGTGCGTAAAATGAGCGCTAAAGCTGCCCTGTTACTGTAAGCGGCTAAACGCTAACATGTCACTACACCCCTCATTAAGCAAAGTTTGATCACAGACTGTGAAAATCATGCCGACAAAGAAAACAAAACGACAAGCCTTGAGAAAAAAGTAGAGCAAAAAAAGGCAAAAACTTTGTTTCTTTGTGAATAATTAATGTGACGAAATTAAGATCTCGTTATGACAGAAATACAAAAATACTCCGGGGTCACAGTTAAACGAGCCCACATTGTTAAGCTCCAAGTTTATTTTATTATTTTTCTTTTCTGTGTGTGTGTCTGTGTGTGTGTGTGTGTGTGTGTTCGTATGTGTGTGTGTATGTGTGTGTGACTGAGAACCGGGTGACATTGAGAGGCTGCAGTGCTGATGAGATGAGACGTGATATGCCCTCACCAGCAGTGGCACTTTAATTAAAACCCCCAGACACAGCCATCTCGTTAGAGACAGAGAGCGAGCAAAAGAGAGAGAGAGACAGATGAAGAGAGAGACATTCAGAGAGGGAGAGAGAAAGATCAGTGACAGCAAGTGTGATAGCAAAAAACACTCTATGACCTTTGCTTTCTAAAACTCTTCTCAGACAGAAAACAGAGAAGGACAGACTGATTGTGGCAACGGTGAACATGACAGAGAGAAGAACCGTCATGAGTGTAACCTGCACTATTAATATACCACCTCTTCTCCATTCCACCTCCCACACACACATACACATCTTTCTCCATCTAATAAGCACAATCAAGCTTATTCCAGCGGCAAAAAGAAAGACACTGGGTGTAAACAATGCTGTTTAAGCTTAACCATAAGGGAGAAATAATGCCAAGAAAATGGAGACAAAACATATTATTATTACTATTATTATTGCTTTTATTGCAACGTTTCAGCTCCCTAAAATCCAACGTGCCACCATCCGTAAGTCTCCTAAGGGACTCGGAGAAACGCAAACAGGCGTTGTACCCTAAGCGCTCGTGTCCTGTTTAACTCCACGGGAAGCTCCGTGTGGCGCAGCACTTCTCTTTCATTTCCTCAATCTTCGTCTCTAACGCAGACGCCAGCTCCAAATCCCCAGCTCAAGCGCGAGGATGGAGTGGAAGATCTGAGATAGAGACAGAAGGACATAATTCCCGTTTCTTTTCCTTTCAAGACTAACAACAAACTCCCTTCAGATGGAAGCAACAGATTAGCTTGCGTCGTGGGCTGGCTAGCCGACGCTAAAAGATATATTAACCACACCTGGCGTCGAAACACAACCACACGCCGAAAAATTAAGTAGGCATTTCTCAAAGGAGTGGAGAAACAAGCCCTGAAGTATCGGGGTTTGAGTACCAAACGGCTTCTCATTTTGAGATTTTGTGCACTAGAAGCTAAGGGCCATTAACGATTCAGCGTGTAACAAGCCATTTAAAACTCGACTAACTACAAAAGAATTGAATAGCCAATTAGCCTCTTCAGAATGAACAACAGTTTCTGCAGGTAGGAACACAAGCTTTCTACTGAAACAGGCAAGAAGGGTGCTCAGAATGAGTGAGGCTCGGCCACGTAAAAGCCAAAATTGCACAAGCGACTGAAGCTATGCGGGGAATTGTTTAAATCTACGTCTGCTGTCAGGCACCATTTGAGCTGTACAACAGAAAATCCTGACGCACACAGACCTCATCCCGCCCCCTCACCCCAACCACCCCATCTCAGCCCAGCCAGCACCACAGCCATCTCCCGAACTCAAATTATATTTAGAGAAAACACGTTTCTCAGCAAACCAGCAATTTCCCTCCTCCCTGTCATGTGGGAGATAATGCAGGACGGCAAATTGTAGTCGGCCTACTGCGCGTACGGACGGCTTCTGCTCATTACTTAAAACAAAAGCACTCTGCACTCGCGACCCCCACGCGCAGGCCGAGTGTGAGGGAGGGGATTGCCTGTCAGCCGTAGAGGACACACACACACACACACATACACAAGCACACACATATAGTCACACACACGCACTCACCCCATGCAATCAACAGTATGACAGCTACACACCTCAAGGAAAAAGGCCACAAAGATGGGGATGGGGAGGGAGAGGAGACAGAGGACAGAAAGAGAGAAGGGGTGAGAACACATATCGCTGGATAGTGGGCATAGTGGGCTTAAATCCAAATTTATCTTGATTTTTATTAATAAACAATAAAGCCACGTTAATATGCACATGTGCAGTTACTATCAGTTGGATAAATCTTTTAAGAACATGTTGCTATATTTTAATGATTTTTTATTTTATTTTAGTTGTTTTAGTCCATAGTTCTGTTGTATAGTACTAATTTCTAAATTCCATCTTTAGGGCACATTTCACTACATGTTGTACTTATATAACTATGTATGTGACAAATGAAGTGTGATCTGACACTTTTGGAACCAACATTACATTTAGCAAATTATGTCATGACTCGAACACTTCAACTTCAAGGACAAAATGTTTACCTTCTGTCCAGTGTAATATCCTACTCTGTGTAATATGCCTTAATGAGGTAATCACTGTTATTTTATCACTGTAATAATACAATAATTTTGCTGTGTTGCTTTTCCCACACCTGAGTGCTGAGCTTATTGGAATATTTTACATTTCTGTTAATATCTTAACTGTGCCTGATTTTTAAATATTTTTTATAGCACTTTTAATCGTTTTATATCTATTTTATCTTTATTTTTACTCATTTTCTCATTGCTTTTTCTTTTTATCCTTACTTTTAATTTTAAACCTTTTTTTTATGTTTCTGTAAAGCACATTGAATGACCCATGTGTATGATAATGTGCTCTACAAATAAACTTGCTAATAATATAGTAACAAAACTACTGAACAATACATGTATACTTTAAATGTAAATTTACATTACAGACTTTATTTGAAGGCTACATTTCGATGTGCATTTCAGTTTCACCATGCAAAAATGATAAAAACCTTTTATTCATAATCCACCTCTTTTCAGGGCACTATAATGCAACCAGTTCATAGGTGGGGCAGTCGGCGGCATAACGGTAGGGTGTTCGCCCCATGATCAGAAGTTCGCAGTTTCAAATCCAGGACTGGTAAAGTTACCTCTGAGGTACTCATGAGCAAGGTACCGTCCCCAAGCATTGCTGCCCCTTGTTAGCAGCCCATGACTCCTTCACGGATTGGTCAAATGCAGAGGTCATGTAGTGTGCTGTGCTGTGGTGTGTTCACAATGACTAATAAAAAGCTCACAAAAAAACATACAGATTCATCATCTCAAAACAAATGTTAATAATGATATGATGATTTGAATGATACCGTTTCACATAAAATTTTCACAAAAAAACCCTGAAAAGATTAAGTACATAAAAGCCAATAAAAGTAACCACAGATTCAGACTTGGATAGGTGAGACGAGACGGGAAGAGATGATGGCGATACTGACAAGAAGAAGAAGAGCTCAGAAAGCCAGAAGCGAGTGAGGAGCGAGCAGAGCTGAGGTAGAGAGAGCAGTGTGAGGTCTCACCCATCACAAAGTCTGTTGGGGGACTTGGTGCTGTAGGGGGCTTCGGGCAAATGACTGACAGCGAGTAATGAGCCGGGCGACCTATCGATCGCCTGCCGGGCGAGAAAAACACACACACACTCACACACTCTTACAACTCAGTCCGTCCAGCTGGCCGCCGCTACTGCTGCAGACAAAGAGCAGATCACAGTAACGGATGCAGACAGGACGGCCGCATGACAAAAGCCAAACAGATGAGTCCGCAGTTTGACAAGGTGAAGACAGTGCAGACAAAACTCTACAGTCTGAAAGCAGACGGTTGTTGGCGGTTGTCTTGCTTTGAGCAGTGGCAAGACGGAGAGAGGAGGAGAGGGTGAGCCTGCGGCCTAAAAGCTACGGCCAGATTATCTAAAATCCATCGATGTCTAGCTTCCAGAGACGTCATGTCTAAAGTGGGATCTTAAAAGCTTTCGGAGTGATAAAATGTAGTAAATTTTGGAAGTGGGGCGGGAGGGGAAGGACAAACATTTAGAAAGAAAAGACTACACATCATCTAGAAGCAAATGACCTCGCACCGACTTTCAAATATAGAGTTCTTTTTCTGGTTGAGCCAAAGAATAAATTGCCTCATTATAGGAAAGAAGAGAAAATCACTGAACATCCCACTACGCACACACACACACACACACATCTCAATCAAACACCTATACATGCAGATTCAAGGGAACACGTTGATCTGAGCATGCAGACAACACACATACACACACACACACAGAGCTTTGTAGTCTTTCCACGTCCATCTCAACAAGAACTGGTCATCTTCAGGGTTTATCCTTCACAACAAACAGCCTGTCCCTTGTGGACATTATCTCATATACTGACTTCTTTCAGGGTGCACACACACACGCCCACGTCCACGCACACACACACACACACACAGCCCCTGCACGCCTCTGCTTGTGATTGTTGAGACCCTTTGACCCGGCTGCTGCATTTGCTGCTATAACCACTGAGCAGGCGGATTTAGGCAGTGCACACCTGCGGGTACTTACACTTTAATTTGTGTAAAATGCCCAGGAACCCTAGCATAGTGCTGAGGAGGCCAGAACGTGTGTGTGTGTAGGTGTGTGTGTGTGGTGCAAGTATCTGGCAAGCAGCTCTGATTGATTAGGGCTGCGATGTCAAAGCCAGGTTCTCATGTCTGAACCAGATTGACGTTGGCTGTCCTTGATATGGGCTGATTGAGGAGCCACCCAAAACAAACGGCACCAATTAACTCTTTAAGCACCCGAGAGAGGAGGAGAGCAGGAAAAATCAATGTCCGCTGGAGCTGCGAGCGAACATACGGCGCACGCTCGGCCGTAACGACTCGTCGGTATGTGAACATACAAACGCATATGGACACGTTCACGCCAACTCACGGACAAACTCACACACCCACGCGCGTGCGTCCACGCGCAGGGAGAGCCGCTCTAATATAATGCAGAGTGATAGGCGGCGTGTAGGCTTTGTGTACTGGGACCGTGCTTGTGCTAATGCCAACAATAAGGGCTTCTTTATGGATGCTCGACTCCATGGCGGCCTAATGAATAATTGAGTGAGTGCTTGCTATTCAGAGAGGGAGCTAGCAGGGGAATCAGTGTCAACTGGCTTTTTCTCCCCTCTCTCTCTCTCTGCTGTCTCTCCCTCTCGCCGCTCTGTTTGTCTTTCCTTCTCACTTCCTCCAGCTTTCTCCAACAAAGCCAGAGCCCACTGGTTCTGCCTCACTAACCCTGTCCTTACTCCCCCTCGTCTCTTCTATCCCTTCCTTCACTATCTCTCTCTCTCTCTCTCTCTCTGCCGGCTTCCTCGTCTCTCTAGAGGTTTAAGCACGAAAGAATCTGACTCACGCGAACGCCGCCATCCGCCTGGCGCAAACGCTAATAACTACTGGCGATAATTCATGAGCCACAAAGCAACAAGCCCCGCTGCTTTATTCCGCTTCAGAACTCCCACTCCTTTCTCAACTTCACTCGCGCGGCGCACAGATAAGAATCACCCACACTCCCTCTCTCTGCTCTGGGTGACGGACGGACGGACAGCCGTAGCACCTCCTCGCTTGCGTGTCACGTCGAAACACCTGCCACATCCCGCTACAGATGAGCGCTACAGACGAATGGAGGCCGCGGTGAGGATGAAAGAGTGGGAGCCTCATCAGCTAGTCCGAGATGAGGTTCACTCCCTCTTATCCTCACTCCCTCCCTCCGTTCGTCCGTCCGTCCGTCCGTCCATCTGTCCGTCTGTCCGTCTGTCTCACTATAGATTTGAAGACAGAGTGCAGACAGTAAGGGATGGACAGGCTGGGCTGGGGATGTCTGAATGACATGGCCGTTAGAGAGAGTGAGAGAAGAGAGAAAAAGAGAGAGGGAGAGAGAGAGAGAGAGAGAGAGAGCAAGAGATTTTGGCAGGCTCAGTGGGCAAAATGGAGGTCACAGACTTCAGCACACTGCTGTGTTGTTGTATCGAGATGCTTGGTGCCGGGGGTATCTGATATCGGAACGTACCCACAGATCCAAAGCCACGCACATAAACACATACACTCACACAGCATCAGCCACCGGCCCAGTGCAGCCAGATAAAGTGGCCAGCATGAGGGACAGAGGGAGGAGAGAGCCACAGTCGTGCCAAAACAAAGAGGCCAAATCAGATGATAAATGACATGCTATTTCTGTGGCAGGATTTATGTACTGTCAACATTACCCGCTCTATTAGAGGGAACGCAATTACTCTGTGTTTTCCCGGGGAAGGACAGAAACCAACTGGCAGGAGGAGAGAGAGAGAGAGAGAGAGAGAGATGCAACCTGACAATAGGACTGATGCTCTTTGTGGCTCTAAATATATGTGACTTGCTTTTTAAGTGTCGATAGTGTAAATATGCAGATACTTTGAAGCGGCACCCGTCTCTGGAGACCTCAACGATATAAAGGAAAGCAAAAAATAAATAAATAAAAGAGAAAGATATGGTAGAGAGACTTATAAAGACATCCTCTCCAGCAGAATGACTGCATTACTTGTATTTTCAATTATTTGCAGTACATTACCACTGTTAACACCATGCTAATAATAACCCATCTGTGACTCCTCGGGTTGCTAAGAAGTCAGCATCTGTCTATTTATGGAGATGAACGCTGTTAGCATCAGCTTCAGTTTTTAGTGGCTAAATGAGTCAGAGTGACCTTAATAGAGAGAGAGAGAGAGAGAGAGAGAGAGATCTTCATTCTTTCTTTCTCCGGCCATTCTAATAGAGATTAATAATGATTACAGAGCTACTGATGGGACATTTGCATTTGGTGGCTAAAATCACAATATCAGAGACAAAGAGCATGCACAACAATGACATCCCCTTTAAGCAAGGTCATGTTAATGAAGTCTACAAATGAGAGACAGAGAGAGTGAGACAGAGAAAAAGAGAGAAGGGGTGGCGGTAGCGGGGAGAGACGGGAGGACTGGCTCGACCTAAGGGAATGCTTGATGGTGTCTCTGTCGTTTGATGCAGATGGAGCCGAGTGAACTCCTCAGCTCCCTTCCCCTTGGATGGATTTTTATCTCAAGGTCACCACGCTCAAAGCCTGCTAAATAATGGAGTGCCTTCTAAATTCTAGGCCACGTTCTCACATGAGGAGGCCAACTTTTCCCATTAGTGCTGCTGGACTCCTATGGAGCAACACCCTCTAGGGCAACGATCCTGCCCCTCGTGCTTTGTGATGATACATTTAACGTCTCCTTTTCTTGCTCTCTTTCCCTTTTCTCTTCATCTCTCTCTCTCTCTCTCTCTCTCTCTCTCATGAAACAGAAGATAAACCACATTACGTTGAGAATGATGGACGGTTAGATATTTTTCAGAGAATAAAAATGTCAATATGCAAAAAAAAAGAATCTGGATCCATACAGCACGTGTCAGAAGTTAGACATACAGTACACATAATAATGTGTACAACAACAGGCCATGAAAAACAATTTACTCTTACTCTCCATTTCCTTCTTTCTTACATCTATAAGCTGCCATGAGCCTTGATCCATCCCCCGGATGTCGCGTGTCAAAGGTCTTTTTGTGTGGAAAAGTCCGTAACTAGAAAAAGCAGCCGAACCCGGCTCAGCTCCACATCACAGATCCTCTCGTCTTTAACACATCACAGATCCTTTGCTCCTCTTTAACACTCATCCTGCCTTCTTACCCCATCATCCTTATCTCTGCATGCCCGCTTTCTCGTTCCAAAGCATGAAAAGCACCTTTGTGCGCTGTAATCTGTAGCTGAAAAGAGAGAAGCAAATGGACGGCTCTCCTCTATACCTGTGAGCTGTGGTGAAACGATCAGGACGAGGTCGGCTCGGGCTCTTACGGAGTGAGAGGCTCAGCCACGAGGAGAATCTAAAGCACGAGCTGCCTCAGATGTTGATTCCGGGCTCTTCTTTTAGCACCCTGCTCCACGCTCGGCACACTCCGCCAGCCCGAGTCGCCTCCCGCTTTGGTTAAAGGTCAATTTCTCGCTATGCCGCTGGTCTGCCCAAAAAAGTGGAGTGATTGATCTGACTCATCGGGCTGCGAAGCCACCGAGGGAGAGAGAGGACGACATTACTACTCGTTTCCTGTTGTTTACTTTGCACAAGATGGAGTGCAGTGCGTGAGCTCAAAGGTCTGGGGGGAAAGGTGAATAAGTGCTGGCTTTTGTTTCGTGGTAGCTGTCCATTATTAATAAGGGCTGCATGATATATAAAAAGAGAAATTTTTATTCTGTGAAGCATTTCGAGATATCCTTTTTTGACTTGAATAGCTGAATTAGAAATCGAAATTTTAGAATGATTAGATGCATCTGCAATGAAAATAAAAGTGAACTTTCTTGAACTGTATCCAAGCACCCTTAAATCTCACATAATGTCACATAAAACATTTCTGGTTGTACTGTCTTGAAAAATGAGAAGCAGGTGAGTTTTCCATTTTGTATATTGCAGAAAAAAATTGTAGCATGTCATTCAGTGTGACTATCGTGCAAGCTCAAATTGCAAATACAATGCTGAAATGACTTGGGCATTTGGTAGAGTAATGGTTAAGGAATTGGCCCTGTAAAAGGTACCATTAAGGTACTCATGAGCAAGGTACCGTCCCCAAGCACTGCTCTCTGGGCACAGCCTAACCTGCCCACTGCTCCTTCATGGATGGGTCAAAAGCAGAGGTCATATTTCAATGTGGTGAACTGTGTGCTGTGCTGTTGTGTGTTCACAATGACATATGATCACTTAAAATATATTATGCAGCCCTATCAACTATCACAACTAAAAAAACACAAGGCCATTCCACTCACACATGGCCACGGGAGAATCTGTCCCTGCGTGTGATGGCCACTCCATTACGAGCAGTTTCGAATCTCCCCCACTGTTCCAAGTCCTTACCCTCTGAGCGAGACGAGCTCATTATTCACCAGACTGCTGTTGACAAGAGATGAGAAACACAAAAGAAGGAAGCAGGCAAAGTACCCAGACGAGAACTGGGACATCTCTGTGAGTGCGTGTGTGTGTGTGTTTATGGTCTGCAGTTATGTAGGTCAGTTTTATACTCCAGAGAGAGGAATTTGTAAATCTGACATAATAACGCATTTAGCCTCCGGTGATGCTTCAGAGGTGTTTCTCATTTTGGGCTCTGTTGTGCTGATCTGCGGGAATACAGCAATACCTCAGCACCGGGGCCACAGAATGAGGCCACGCAGGTGCCGCTGGCCAAGGAAGGTCCGAACACATCGACACCAGAAAAACTGGCCATGCGCTCGCCGGCTCCCCTAGTGGCTGTGATCCAACATCCGGCCAGTCATCATTAGCTTTAACTGCAGGAAGGGGATGGAGTTGAAATCCTGCAGGCTCCCGGTGGTCTCCGTATCTCCTTGTTTCGCCTCGGCATCTTCGCCTCTATTTCTGAATTTGCTTTGGCATCAGAATGGATCAGAACCAGAGGGGTGAGAGGATGTTCGGCAGTGCTGTGCACAAACCTGCCTTCTTAATAATTCACTGCTTATGCGGGAACACTGGGAGCTGCAGTATCAGTGCTTCCTCCGAATGTAAATGCCCGATGCATTTCAAATCAAAATCAAATCGTGCGGGCCGGTGATCAGAAGTGAGATCCGGACTGGAGCAGACCCCTTGCTGAGGCCGGAGAAAGAAGTTTCACGTGTGACCTTGGTAGGAGGGTAAAGAGCAAACACACAGGTGGAAAGGGTGTGTGTGTGTGTGTTTATATGTGTGTCCCAGAAGAGAGAAATAGAGAGAGAGGGAGAGTCCCGCTTTAAAGCAAAAGCAGTGAAGGAGAGAGCCCCAGCTCTCTTGAGTACCTCTAAAAGCTCTAAAACAAGACTGGGCTAAAAATGCACACCAGGAGAGGAGAGCAAATGGAGAGAGAGGAAGTAGGGAGGAAGGGAGAAGGCAAGATGGAAAATTTGCAGAGTTAGAAAAGAGGAAAAGCATTAGATGGAGAATGTGAAGAGTACGAAAAACGGCTGCTATGTGCGTTATCGGGAAAGCCAACAAGACTCACAGAAACGGCCCGTTTGCTGCTCCAACGTCAACCTGAGCTGCTCGTAATTAATCTGTTAATGGGAGCTGCCGGATGCATGATAGCATCTCATTGTTCATATTTCCAGGCTTCATTAAAATAAAGGGAACTCGGTAACAGCAAGAGAGAGTGCGCAAAATAGAGAAAAAGCTCTCACTCATAATGATAAATAATCAGAACGAAACAAGCTGGAATAACATGCCGCCTTATCTTATCTGATCGAGCCAAATCAACTGTAAAATATCCAATAACTCTCAAGCGATCCCCAGATGTCCTCGATTTACCCGAGGGAGCCGAGTTAGAAACGTTCCACCTCTTACATTTGACCCTACAGGGTGGTGGCAGGCAAAACAACACCAAATGCATGAAATTAAAAGACACACTATTAATGTTTAAATACAACAGCTGGCGAAAACAAGCCATCGGTGAATAAATGGCATCAAAGTTTCATGTGGAAGACAAACAGGAGAATGAGCCTCTGATCTGATCTGCATTTGCTTCCCATTTAAAGCTCATAGGAACATCAGACAGCAGACAAAAACACACTTTCATAACGAGACGGATAAGGCGAGATAAGTGGGAATGACGGCTCCGTCTCCCTCTCTGTGTGGTGCACGTGCGTCCGGAAGCATGTAAGAGTAAATCCCTCAGCTGCTATCCTCAGCCGTGAGGCATCCGCTGCAGCGCTCTGTTCTTCAGTGGAGAGCTTTCCTAAGTCCCTCAGCCCAAGAATATGATAATCTACCCTGGGGAATACCATGAGAAGGCCCTCAATGGGATTTGCAACACCATGACAGGCGAATTCCCCCCCAAATTCCTAGTTTTCCAAGAAACCCGCGGTGATTTGTAACTGCGACCTTTACATATTTTAGCAGAGAAAACACAGTTAAGGCACAATAACAGAAATGAAAATGTTCAGCAAAACATTTGAAACATTATAGTAAAAAATAGGGATGCACGATAATATAGGAATCATATCGGAATCATATGATAATTGCTTTTTTTAAAGTCATCAGCATTGCACTGTTGCTTAGATTTGCCTGCTATTTTCCATTGTTATTTTATGATGCATTTATTGTAAGTCAGAAAGCTAGTGCTCGTGCCAGGCACGTCCAGATTCTGAGGTGGTGGATTATGCCACCAGCGTTGATGTTATTTTGGGGCAAATTTCTGAGCATGCAGTGGAACATACACGTGCAAAATCTTGTCTTCACGTGCTCAACTTTCCCTGTACATGCAAAAAGCTCATACATGGTAGGTAAGGCGATCTTATCATACTTTTCTATGCGGTAGTTTGCATTTCAGGAAATAGCCGGGCTTGTAGGTTAACTGGTCTCTACGCACTAGGTAGTGTGCATGGAGTGTCATAGTGAGAGAAGTGACTTTTTCTTAAAATGTTGTGCGCTACACTAGAAATGCTCTGCCCTCGCTCGAATCTACCTTCACCCTTCCTTGAATTGGTGCTATTTTAGGAATGTCAGAGTTATGGCATTATTTTTGTGGCAAAATTCTGAGCACGCAGTGGGACTCTGGCAAGCAAAATATCTTGCCTTTACGCGCTCAACTCTGCCTGCGCTCACGGTCAACTCTGACTTTCTCATTTAGCGGCGTTGGTATCGGCATCAGAAGATACAGGCATGATATTAGTGAAATCACACACTGACATCATAAGGAAAGGAAAGTAGGCAAATGCAATGTCTAGTTTATATAAAAATCATAAACGAAAACACAAAACACTAGAATATTGTGCTCAAATGGAAACCAACATGTTCTAAAACTAAAGGAATCAGACTTCTGCCTGAAAAATAGCAAGCGAGAAGCACTGGCTGATTGACTGACTGACTGACTGACTGGCATGGCAGAGAATTCCCACTGTATTCCCAGTTTTCCAAGAAAGTGCTGCCCCCCCCGTAATTGCGACCTTTTCTCACATTTCATCTCGCATACTTCCTAATGAGCGAGCGGTAAGGTGAGGATCATGGAGGATAAAGGGAAGTCTTGATCAACCCCTCTCTGCTCAGCACTCGCTCATCAGAGCTGTGCCAGCAGTAATGGGAGTCAGTGTGGGCCTGATGCCGGAGCCTTCCGTCTCTGCGGCGGCCTCTGCCATTAGCCCCAAACTCTCCAATCAGCATCAGCTCTCTTCCAGTGCCTCTCGCTAATTACCGCCACCATTCAGCTGCACTGGTGAGTGGGGTACCAAAAAACCCATCAATTTCTATAGCGGGGGTGCCCGAGCCTTTTCTTCAAGATCTACCTAACCTGCAGAGTTATTTCCAAGCCTAATCTCACACACCTACTCCAGCTAATCAAGGTCTTTGTGAGCTTCTGAGTATTTGAGCCGCATGTGTTAGATTAGAGTGGAACGGAACTCTGCAGGTCAGTAGATGCCCCCTTCCCCCCTCCCCAGCTGCAGGCTCCGCCACCCACAAGCAAACATAAATGAAGCAAATAATGTGTTTGGCCTTTAATAATGTCAGCGTTAGCATTTCCTAAGTAGACTAACAGCAATAAGGAAGATTAGCGGCTAACAAGCAACAGTTGAGCTCTCTTTCAGGCGAGTCACTGTGTTCAGCAAACGTTAAATAAGGAAAATACATTACACTGTATACTACTTAGAACACAGAATTTTGTTTTGACATATTTAATGTTCAAAAGGATGCCCCTAGTTCACAACTGTGTCATGACATGCCTTTGGTGGCGTAACGGTAGGGTGTTCACCCTGTTGCCTGCTATTTTCCATTGTTATTTTATGACGCATTTATTGTAAGTCAGAAAGGTAGCGCTCGTGCCAGGCACGTTCAGATTCTGAGGTGGTGGATTATACGGCCCACGTTGATGTTATTTTGGGACAAAATTCTGAGGATGCAGTGGAACATACGCGAGCAAAATCTTGTCTTCACGCGCTCAACTCCGCCTGTACATGCGAAAAGCTCATACCTGCGCTCAGAAGGTCGCAGGTTCGAATCCAGAGCTGGTAAAGTTATCACTGAGGTACTCATGAGCAAAGTACCGTCTCCCCAGGCGCTTGTTAGCTGCCCACCACATCCTGTGTGGTGGAGGTCATATTTCGTTGTAGTGCAAAACATATTAATGCAAACAGTGATGAGATGTGGGGTAAGTGCAAAATATACAATAACTACAGTAAAAACATAATGAACATGCTGCAGGCAGAAGGCTCAGACTAATGCAAAGCACTGGTAACATAAGGTGTCATATAAAGCGGAATCATGTAAGTTTAACAGTGAACATGTAATAACTGATCTTTACTGATAAACTATGCTAAAAGGAAGCAGATGTTACACACTATTACACAGTAAATGTTTTGTAACATGTCACAGCATGTGTTCACAACATAAACCCAATTTAATATCTTTGAGACACTACTGTCTTGCTCTAAAATGCACACAAGGCTGATGGTTGGATTAAAACTGGAAGTGTGTGAACCTTGACACACACACTGGTCACCATTACTAAACATTGTTCTTCATTTTGGAAATTTGTACTTTACTTCAAGCTGAGGTGATGTAAAATACATTGCAATGATATCTTTACTGTCACTGAAATGGTAGTTTATGCTAAAAATCACAGATCAGTAGCTGTAACTTTTAATGTTTATGAAGTTCAATGCGCAAGTCATAAGACATAAACAAAGCTCCTTCCGCTTGAATAAGGTGTTAAATAGCAATGCTATTACATTTGTGCCATTTAGCATATGCTCTTATCTGAAGCAACTTCCATTTCCTAGATACAGGGACACCTTTTATGGAGGTTATGGGTCTAGATATTATTATGATACAGAAGTCGATTATATGGCATATTGATCATGTTGAAATTTAGTGTTTCCATCTACAAACGTGGAGGGCATCCCTTAGTTATACGTTGTAACGTATATTCACTATATACCATAATGTGATACACCAACTGAAATGGAAAAGCACAATTTGATAAAATGAGATTAAATGCCAGTGCAATTTGTAAAATTCGTAAAACACTGCTATGATATGGAAGTCGACTCTAATGCCTAAATCTAGGTAAACGCAGGGTGTTTTAAATGACAAACAAAAATTCCTGCATACGTTCCCCCACCATCCCAGTGGCGACCTGACTCAGCCGACTGGCCTCAGGGCCTCCCGCTCGGCCCACGTCTCTGGGGAAGGGCCAGGTTTCTTCCAACGGCCTGCGTCGGACGGCTGTTGCTCCGCGGACTGGATGTGGTAAAACAAACAGGGGAGCTGCTGTCAGAACAGTTTAGCGCTGGCCTTAGATCAATATTCTATTTCCACGCCGCCCGGGCCGCCCCGTTCGTCTGTCTAACTCCTGCCTTGCCGCCGACCCAGATGGAGGCGAGAAAATCAAACGCTTTCAAATGAGCCACTTCTCGTGCGCGCCACAAAAAAAACAGCCTTTGATAATTCTGCCTTCGAGCTTATTTATATATTTATTTATACACTTATTTAAGCAGTTTTTATTTATTTTCTGTCATTCTGCCTGTGACCGGAACCTTGAAATCGTGGGGTTTGTTTCTCTAAACGGCTTGACAGTGCCGGCACATTAAGACCTGGGGAAGCAGAGGAATTGTGGATTTCAAGCGGCCGGGCGGCCGCATGCCCAAATGAGTTTCTCGGATCCTGGGGGGCGTTGGCTTTGTTAGAAAGCTTTTTCATACGCATTTGAGATTAATCCTAGTAGCTCTCTGCATGCGACGGGATCTAATTGAGATTTTCTAACAAAGCGTAAGGCCCTCTTGTGATCCGATGGTCATCCCTGTCCCGCCGGAGAATTCCAATCACGCCGCAACCTCGTCGCTCTCTGCCGCACCAGTGAGCACCTTGAGTGTTGAAAGAGGACAGAGAAGTGGCTAAACAAACTCCTCGACTCTGATTGGCAGCTCGACCAAGGTAACGAGATCCCTCCCGCAACCGGGTAAACAAAGCGAAGCGAGGGGACGTCGCCAGAATGAGGAATGAACGCCGTTCCGGGCCTTTGAGTGGCACTAAACAGATGCAGGCAACTGCGGGGAAATAAGATTCCAACGCTAACCTTTTTGCCAGGCGCGCAGCAGTTAGCCTTGCTGCGCGAGTAGCGCGAGAGCGCCTCCTAGGGGGATGTCTTGTGGCGGCGAGCTCCAGATGGAACACTACGGCCCTGGGCAGCGCAAACTTGCCAGAAATCTGATTTCGGCGTTAAGCCGCTTACTGGAGCCGAGACTGCGAAAGGAGGAGAGAGTGGACGAGAAGCAGAGGTGAGCAAGACAGCTTTCATCTCCCCATATTCATGTGGAGAACATCAGTGTGACGCGCTTTCGCTGACTGAGTGAGGTTCGAATCTCTCACCCTTTTCTCTCTATCTTTCTCCCTCTCCCTCTATTCAGTCCTGAGGAGGCAGGCTTGCTCTTTTAAGATCCCCCTCTCTCTCTCTGAAAAAGCATTTAAAAACTCCTTTGCCCACTGTCCTGCCCCGCAGTGGCCCTCAACAAAGCCAGCCGGTGCTCCTGGAGAGTTCTGAGAGCCGTGAAGCTCAGCCATCCGGAATGCGCTCCTTTATTCCCCACGTTTCCTCCACGCGCTCGCTTCCTGAATAGCAGCCCTGTTTTTCAGAAAGTAGACAGGGACGCTGCAAAATAAGTGAAGTGCAGAGCTCTCGCATTCCTGCTCCTTAACACACCGAAGGCTCTCATTAAAGCCAAAATAGCATGTACGTTTTCCTCAACGAGTCAGAACACATCCCACTAAAGACAGAGCCATTTAAGATGAAGGCGGAAATTCGCTGGCGGAAATACAGAAGAGTTCCGACGCCAAACTGCAGTTTTACTATGTTTCTGTTTACGTGTTCTGACACCGATTCTGTTCTACGAAGACAAGTGCGAGCAGGAACTTCAAACAGCCTCGCTAATGAGTGCAGAGCGAGATCTGAGTTACACTCCACCTAACCTGCCCCGCGTCGCCCACTCAGCTCTCTTAGGTGGAGTGGGGGAAAGAAGCGAGGAGGCTTTTATGGGACTGAGTCACACCACCTGTGGCATGCAATATATCTTCAGGGCTGTTTTTTGCTCCTGGAACACTATAGCTTTCACTAGGAACTACACACACACACACACACACACATACATTCATACCAACCTTAACTAAATACTTCATTTTAGTCTCTGCGAAGCGTGAAAAGTTCCCTGCTGAT
The DNA here is from genome assembly GCA_032718565.1 of Distichodus sexfasciatus. Classification (NCBI taxonomy): domain Eukaryota; kingdom Metazoa; phylum Chordata; class Actinopteri; order Characiformes; family Distichodontidae; genus Distichodus; species Distichodus sexfasciatus. The sequence continues at coordinate 47,835 of JAVGVS010000146.1, forward strand.
GAGACAGCATTAAACCTGGATTAGACCCCTCAACAATGAATGTGTGTGTGTGATGGTGTGTGTGCCAGCTAAACAATTCCTCCCATCTGATCTAATCAAGGATTAGAGACGCTATCACATGCTCCCCGGGGAGAGCCGATCCAGCAGGAGGGGATGAGGAAGAGGGGTGGTCCCATCCAGGGCTTATTCACCACACAGCACGGATGTGAGTGTGTATGCGTGAGTGTGTGGTGAAGACACCAGCAACTGAAGAAGTGAGGCAGTCAACTAAGCTTCCATACCATCACCAAGAAATCAGATAAGGTCTTACTTACCGTCTATAGATCACAAAGAAAAACTCGCAGACATACTTCCAGCATGGATTTTTACTCCCACCTCCAACACACACAAACACATACCCCCACGTACACACCAATAGACAAATGACATGGTGCAACTCAGGTCAGCCGATATCTGAAAGGATTTCACTTGAGTACTAGGGCTGGTTGGCATGGAAACACCAGCCTGATTGACACACCTTTTTTTTTCTGCCTCAACCCGAACACTGAAATACAAACATGTCATTACCCAGAAAGCACCGGGAAGGCCCGAAATCCACATGGATGGAAGAGATAAACATAATCCACCAAACCTAGTAACACACTGTGTCAAACCAACACCAACAAACATGGGGTGTAATCTCACATGTTGCCCACAAGGTCATAGGTTCAAACCTCCAGCTCTACACCTTTAGGTCCCTGAATAAGAACCTCAACACCAAGTTGCTCCAGGTAGACCATTTCTGAGATAAGCACACGGAAGTCGTCCTTTCGGCTAAATGCTATAAATGTATATGTAACACAAATTACAAAAGATATGCGGTAACAGCAAACATCTGTGTATACCTGGTTCAATACGCTGGATTTTCTCATAGATAATGATATACTGTAGCTATAATAGATAGACAATTAATGACCAAATTGAACAGTGAATGTTTTCAGTGTCCATTTTCTAATACCGCAAACTAAAAATATTTTTAACACTTTGCAAGAAAATTAGACAGCAAGTGCAAGTGTACTGTTGAAAAAACACCTTGAACTCTAAGATGCAGAATGAGAGTTTACAAAGGCAAAGGATGATCATTTATAATAATATCTTTAACATATTTTATTTGTTCACTGCCTAATTCCACTTGTGTTACTTCGTGACTTTATTCTAACAATGACATTTAAAAATTGTATGTAAGAAACAGAAAATTAAACAAATGAACGAGTTGGCATGTTCAAACGTGTAACTGGTGTTTAGTCAGCAGGAGAAGTGTTGTAGCGTCAAAGAAGAGGCACAGCTTGTTGCTTGATTGTAGGCTTGATGCATAAGAACGACTCAAGCACAAAACGCACATTTCAGATTTAGAGTGTTCCAGCTCATCTGTTGCAGTTACTCAGAAACCACTTGTCTGAGTCACCATGAAGAGACGCAAATAAGATCTTTGCTGAATTGTTTAGTGCTTAAGAGCATACAAGAGACTGACTGGGCAAAAAGTCATGTTTGGGCCAGAACACAATTAATTTCCAATCACATGCCCCACAGAAAAGCTCATTAGTCAGTGAACTGTTCACCTTGTTGCTTATTTGCTACCACACGGGCAAAGGCCTAGACCCTTGTAAAAGCTCAGCGTTCATCTCAGAAAGGGTGATGGCTATTAATAGTCTTATTGTTGTTTTGTTCACTGCATGATTCGACTTGGGATGTTCCAATAGTTTTAATGCTGTATCAAGAATTGGAAACAAAACAAGAACGAGTAGAAATGTTCCCATTTGGCAGAGGTGGGCTGAGTACCTAACTTCATTACTTAAGTGAAAGTACAGATACCACTAGTCAAATGATCGTACAATTTTTTTCAATTTAAGTTACAGTAGTGAAGTACTTGTTTAAAAAAAACAAAAACTAATTATTAAAAATACGCCTTCTTTCACAGCATTGTTGCATTATTGCCACAACACTTACCATACCTAATGCCTCTGACTAGCTTGTAGAAGCTGTAGAATAATCAATTGGTAGAACATTCTGAAACACAACCCGAACTGACAAAGAAAACCAGTCATTAGTTTATGTTTGTAATGAATTGTAAGACTACACACCCCACAAAACAGCATTCTGAAACAGCTCTTGCAGTGTGTGCACACATATATGTGTATGTTAATCAGGAAGACAGTGCAACAACTGTAAATGCAGTCTGCTCACAACATAAAATCAACATTCCAATCTGCTTAAAACCCAGCTCTACACCTCTAGCTTCATGACTTTCCAACAGCAACATTTTAAGCAAGACAAACGGCAGAACTGTTTGAACTTGGTTTTACAGTTTCAGTCTACAGGCGAGACGTAACCCTACTGATTACTGATACACTGTCACCTGCGACAAAACTAATCACGTTTTAGAAAAGGGGGAATATTTATTCATTCATTCATTATATGAACCGCTTAATCCCAACTGGAGTCACGGAGGACCAGAGCCTATGCCGGGAACTTATGAGCGCAAGGCGGGGAACAACCCTGGGCAGGCGCCAACACACCGCAGAGCACAAACACACACAATCACACTTACGTTCACACCTAACAGGGTCAATTTAGAGTCGCCAATTAACCTCTAGTCTATGCTTTTGGACTGTGGGAGGAAACCGGAGCATTCACTTTATCCACAAATTTGAAAGTAACGAGTAATGAGAACGTTGATAGAAATGTAGTGAAGTAAAAAGTATGCTATTTGTCTTTCAAATGTAGTAAAGTGAAAGTCATACATTTCCAAAAAATACTACTAAAGTGAAGTACAGATACTCAAAAACTGCACTTAAAGTACTCAAGCAAATGTTATGCGTTACTGTTCCCCCTTTGCCACTGGTGGTGGTGCAGTGGCTTAAGTAACTGGTACACTGGGCTGGGGACCACAAGACTTGGGGTTTGAATCTTGGTTTATAAAACACAAATGAGCCATAATAATGTTTTTGGCTGCTAATGGGTTTGGTGATTATACCACTGGACCACCACTGCATCATGACGTCAAGGCGTCTTGACAATGCAAACACTGCAGTGATGCTGAAACAATATACTATGCAGCACTAGTGTGCACAGCAGAAATCCCACAACCTGGTGAACGTCACTGCTGTGCTGAGAATGGCCCACCACATAAACAACACCAACGGGGTCCCGTAGTTACAAACTGTGAAGAATGGGCGAAAGGGAGACAGACTGTGCACTTTAACAGATGGACCACACCGTGATTGTAAACCTTTAAGTACTCCTACAAGGCAGGTTTTCTTAATGAAGTGATGACCAAGTCTAGGTGCAAGTTAAGTGTCCTAATGAACTGCCCAGTGATTGTAAATGAGGCCGATCAAGTAGCCTATTTGGATCTCACTTTAAGAAGAAAAGATATATGGAAACATAGGAGAAATGTAGCGCATAGAGTGCGCTAGACCATCCGCACTGCTGCACGCACACCCAGGAGAGCCTTAAACATCCTGCCAACCCCTGCATGAGGACAGAGGGGGTGGAATGAAGGAGAGCAATGGGGGGGAAAAAGTGTAAAAGGGCCAAGATCGCACTGATAATGCTGACACCTTGCCGCATCACTTCAGCCGTTTGGAAACCACCGCAGCTGTCTGAAAGAGGAGAGAACTTTAGTGGGAAATTACACAGCACTGAATGTACCTACAGGCCACGATCAAGAGGCACTTGCACTAAAGACACAAATAACATACCGAATGACAAGTTAAAGCACAACAAGAAATTTGGCGCAGGGGAGGGATTGCAGGTTTTTCGGTGATTGTGAGTAGAACCTCAAATCTGACAAATGTTTGTAGCTTTGTCATTTATTCATTTATTCATATCATGAGACAAATAACATTTAAGGTCCGGCACGGTGAAGCAGTAGTTTAGCGCTGCCATCTTACAGCGAGAAGGTCCTGGGTTCAAACCCTAGGGACGGCCATAGGGCCTTTCTGTGTGGAGTTTATGTGCGACCCTGCGACCCCAGTTGGGATTAAGTGGTTCGGATAATGAATGAATAAATGAATGAATGAATGAATGAATGAATGAAAAAAACATTTACAGAAGAATTTCAGGTTGAATTTGGAAATCAGTGTCAAAAGCTTTGGTTTTGGTTACTGAGATTAAGGTTTAGGACTAGGACTGGGGTTTGCGTAGCATGATTTAGATCTAGTACAGTAATTAGCCAGTGGAAGAATCTCATAACAACAGCAAGAGCCTGAATAAGATTGCTGTCTTCCAAAGCAGCCCTGACATTTTGATAGTAAATATTATACTCATAGTCTTTATTCTGTCAGGATTGCAACAACGACCTTCAGTTTAACACCTCAACTGCTAAGGTTGGGACTAATAATTGGATTAACAGTAGTCTAATAAACAGCAAACAGTGAACTTAGAGCATCTGTGTAGGAGTAATTTTGCATACAGACATCTGTGAGGATTAATGGCTCTGTGTATAATGGCGTGTATTTAGGTGAGGACATGTGAGCATATATGCCAGTGTGTTAGTGTGTGTGTGTGTGTGTGTAAGGAAGGGAAGTTCTGGACGCTGAGGAAGAGAAGCATGGAGAAGAGTAATGGTGTAGAGGTGCAGGCCAGCCTGTGTTTAATGAGACAGTGGGAGACTGATTCATCCCCATCAGCAGTGCAGCCCTGCGATCGATGGCCACGGCTCGCCCAGAGCGCTAATGCTGCTGATCTCCCCACTGCGCACACACACACACACACACACACATACACACCTGCACATCCCTCTCTCCCTCTCTCTTTCTCCAGTCCTCCCATTCCATCTGCTTTAGGTGCAATCCCTTCAGCCATTCTTCTCCTTCTCCGACCAGTCTCTTCATCTCCCTCTTTGTCTTGTTTCAGCACTTATCTATTCCTACATGTCCTTTTAAACCTCTCCAACCAGCTTTCATCCTCCCTTTCTGCACATTACTCTAAATATGGGGTTCCAAACACCTCGCAGCCTCGCAGTGGCTCAGTCCTCCCTTGTTTGTGTGTGTGTGTGTGTGTGTGTGTGTTTACACAGCCAGGACTCATCAGAAAAGGAGCCCATATGCAGGCCGGCCATCACTCTGCACATAGCTGCAGGAAACAGAGCCTCGGCAAGACAAATATGACATTCTGGGGTGAAGTTACCTCTGGCTATGTGGATTTGCATTTGTCATTTCCAGCATACATTCTCTTTTTCACCCCTTTCTCCCGCCTCCTCTCCTTTTCTCTCTCTCCCTGCTCTCTGTCTATTTCTTACCGCTGGAGCAACGGTGATTTGGGAGAAGTCAAGGTGTCTACCTGCAGGATTAGCCAGCATTACACTCTTAATCCTCCTGCCCACATCCTCATAGAAGAGGGAGAGAGAAAAGAGAGAGGGAACAAGAGTGAGTGAGGGAGAGAGAGAGAAAGAGAGAGACAGAATATTTAAAAGATAGCGAGTGTTGAAGCTGAAGCTGATAACACACGGAAGGGCTGCCGAGCATGAAGCAAACAGCCAGCAAAGCAAAGCAGAGCCCATCACACACACACACACGGGTATGATACGCAGGTTGTGTAGTGTGCGGTGTGCCGGGCCATGCGGGAAGCTCTAATGTCATTCTGTGAGAGACCTTGCTTGAGATAGACAGCTGCTGCTGAAAGGTTGTTCCTGCAGTGATGCTTCTAGTCATCAGGAACACACACACACACACACTCTCTCTTAGAGGAAGTTCCACACCTAAATACACGTGGTGTTTTCTCCCAAACAGAGGCCCAATCAGGTCGTGCAGAGCTGGACCAGAGCTCGTGTGGTGAGAACAACACAGAACGGCAGTGTTGCCCACCATTACCATTACAGCTCTCCAGTGCTTGTGCAGCCACACCGCTGCATGGCGTGCTTTTTGTGCCCAAATTCTGAGCATGCAGTGGAACTTTCGCAAGAAATTCTTGTGACTGTTTGTGCTCGACTCTCAGTGCCTTCGCACTCATGCTTGACTCTGCTTTCATGCACTCTCCACTCGGCGTCGGTGTTACTGCGTAGAGACAGAGTCAATTACATTTACTCCAACGGATCATTGTTAAACAACATCTGCCAATCACGGAGCCTCTTAATAGTTTCCGGACGTAAGCAGCATGTACTATAAGATTTGTTGCAGAACACGGCGTTTGAGATGTTAAAAAAATAGGGAATATCAATAGATATAATAAGTATTAGAGAATAAAACAATATAGACAGACATAATATAATTAGAAAATTAGAGGGAGAAAGCCTTTAAACTAGAGGTTTTCAACCGGTGGTCTGCAGCAGCAATGCAGGTGGTCCATGACATGGAATTCAGTTTCACTAATAAAATCACCTTTTCGAATTACTTTATATTATTTTTTATGATTTGAGCATCTCAATGAATAATGAATTTAATGCAAATATCTAAAAATATTACACTCACACTGGTGCACACACTGGGCTGCAGACGATTTCTTCGTCTGAATAGTAGTCCCAAGTACAGAACCGGTTGAAAACCCCTGCTTTAAACGCATCTTGGAGGAAGATAAATATTAGTTAGATATAACATTGGGATGTGTGATTGGAATGTGTTATGTGAAGATGATGAAATGAGGATGAAAAGGCACAAACTACTTCTTATGCCATTCACATTTCTGAGTTTATTTAATAAATGTATAAGAATCATCGTAGTCACCGGAACATTTTCAGTGTGTATATTTTGTGGAATTGCATTACAAGAATTATACTGTATGAAAGTCGATAGAGAGCACGCATTCTCAAAAATTCTCAAATAACTCACAGCTCGTCTTCCTGTTGCTCCTTTTGAAAAAGTGTTCGTATTCAGATTAAGAACTTGGAACCATATTAAAAACCTGATTCGAGATTAAATCAGCCAGTCAGTTTTCTCCAAGTCTGTGACTGACTGATTTCGAGGCACATCAATAACACAGTTCCAAGTCGAGTGAGCGTGAAGGCAGAGTTGAGCACGAGTGCAGTTGGTGTACAGCATTAGCGGGAAGACAGAGTCGATTGCTTGCGGAAGTTCCAGTGCATGCCCAGAATTTTGGCAGAAAAATAGCGCCATGTCATCGCAGCCAAACGGGCTAACACAGGACAGTAGCTGTGCCTTGTTCTGGATGATTTCGGCTGCTTCTTAGTGTGGGTGAGAGAGAGAGCACATCCAACCAAAGCCACTGGCTAAGTCCTCGGGCCCGGCCCATTGATCTGTTTGAAATTCAAACCTCTGCCATTGACAGTCCCTAAACTCTGGCTCGATGAGTGGGTCAAGCACTCGAACCAAAGGAAAGGAAACCTTTTCAGTTAAAGGATTGTGTGAGGAGGATATTTTTAAGAGACGTTTTTGAACAAAATTTGACATCTGTCAGCCATCTACAGTGGTAGAAAGAGTAGTGAATATTTGTATTTAAGTATAAATACTGTTACGTTGCCGAAATAATAAGCAATTACAAGTACTGGTGTTAAAAAGTACTTAAATAAAAGTACAAAGTAGTCATTCCAAAAACTGCTTGTATGATTTTTTACTTCTTTATTTTGGTTTTAAAAATGGCTTTACTAAAATGATATGCCTACTGTGGGCACTAACAATCACATTTAAGTGAATTTAAATGAGCGATTAATTGTAATTGTGAAGACAGCGCAGCACACAATGCACCACAACCAAATGTGACCTCTAGATTTGACACATCCGTGAAGGAGCATTAGGCAGCTTTTGGCAGCACGCAGGGAGCTTTACTGGTCCGGTACTTGAACTGGCGAACCTCCGATCACAGGGACAACTCCCTAACTGTTATGCTACCAACTGCCCCATATGAATGCAGAAGCGTTCACTGAATCCACAGTGAGAATCTTAGTTTTGCAGTCAATCCAAAATAAGTTACGGCATAGTCCATTACTCGGTGCATTTGAGGAGAAATTCTGCTCTTCTCTCTGCAGCAGATATTCCTGACTGATATTTATTGACAACTTTATTCTTACGGTAGTTTCATGTGATACAAGAATCCTTACTCTTTATTCGTTCGCAATCAGAGTGCAAGATACATCGTACAGATGCTCTGGGACACATCATCAGTGATGTAACCCGGGGTCATTTCGGGTCATTCGTTCGCAATCAGATATCTTTGGAAGGTCAGTTCAAATTGTGGGCATGCTCAGTAATGAAATTTGAAAAGTAACGAAGTAGTCACTTAAATATGTAGTCAAGTACAATCACGGATCCAATCAAGTACTCCTAATATTACAAGTACCCCCAAAAATCTATCCCTGGCCATCTATGACAGCAATCGCTTCTCCGGGTCGGGGCAGCGAGGCCGATAGCAAACGGAGTGCGGATGGAGAGGAAGGGGTTAAAGCTGCATTCTCTCCACACGAATGCGCTGGAGTGGAAGAGCGGAGAGTAGGGGAAAGAGCACATCTGTGCATCCTGCGTGTGAGAATGTGTGATGTGTGTGTGTGTGTGGCAGCAGGTGTATTGGCATGAGTCGCTGAGAGAATTGGCTATGAGCAGAGCGCAGGATAGATCAATAGCGTTCTGCAGACAGCGTGAGCAATGCTAATCGCCCCCTGCTCCAGCTGGCAGCAAGCCAGCTACAACACTACACACTACGCACACTATACACACACACACACACACACAAACACGCAGTCTCCACTCATATACACTCCGCAGTTGCACGGTCGCACGCACATGCACAAAGAGATTATCTGTTAATAATAAGGTTATACAATTACAGAAATCGATTGTAGTTGTATTTTTCAGTGGGGGCAAATTCTATGGCAAAGGTGGCCATGCTGTGTGTGCGTGTGCGTGTGTGTGTGTAGTGTGGGAGGGTGTCTGAGAGACAGATGTGCTCAGAGTTCAGGGTGACGTCGTTGGGTAATCAGAAATGATGGATTGAAATGCCACAAAGCCTGCTCCTCTGTCAGCCTCCCCTCCCATTTAACAGAGAGCCATTCCTCAGTCACACACACACACACACACACACACACACACACACACACAAACACACACACACACACAGGAGACAGGATTTCATGCTGTTATTGTCCCCAAGGCAAGGTCACATTGCTGTCGCCCCACTCCCCATCATTAGCCGGTGCTCAAATAATGGCTCCATCTAGCATTCAACACGGATCTGGTTTCTCTCGCCCTCCCCTTATAGACACTCACGCACACAAACACACACTCGCACTCCACCACAATTGTCTTCCTCTTCCCCACGTCAATCTCATTCCCGAGGGCGGACAAAAAGAAGAACAATCCATTTCCTCTGTGCTGCTCTCATTCACAAGCTTTACATGAGCGTGCCTGTGACCTCTCTCTCTGGGGTCGCCACTCGCCCCGCTGCGCTAGTCCCCCCCCCCACCACGCCCCACTCACGGCAACCTCAGCTGCCGACAGGGTGGGAACGGCTGTGGTGGGGAGTCATTTTCACCTGCGGGCGTATTCGGCACGGCGAGGTTCGGAGTGCCGCTGTCGGATTGCGAGACAGCTCTCTGATGGCTAGCTAGCTTTAGCAGGAACACCGTTCTCATTAGTCAACCTGTTCACTAAAGCGGCGTGCGGTTCTGCGTGAGTGACAGCCAGCAGGAGGCCCTGGGAGGAGAGACAGACCCAGCACAACTGACCTACCTGCACCAGGAGGCCTGTTTCTAGCTGCACCAGGAGGCCCAGAAGAAATTATGTCATTACAGTAGCGGAACAGAATATACCAAATGTAGAAGACAGCATTTCCACATGTTCTGACCTTTTTAGGACACAAAATTATGTAACAGACAGCTACTAACAGCATAGGAATGAATTTAAAATGTGGTATTAGAAAAAAACATTATAAATACTTTTAATTAAATTATTATTCGGAAAAGGCAAGAAGCATCATGGGACTTATCAAAACAAGCTTGATATCTGCACCAGTAGCCCTAATTCTATTCCCATCAGAGCCATGAGACCAAATGTACAGTCAGGCCTTCTCTTACTCAACAACCTGCACCAGGAGGCCCTTTTTTACCCAGCATCCTGGAGTCACCTGCACCAGGAGGCCCTCATTTACCCAGCAACCTGGAGTCACCTGCATCAGGAGGCCCCCTTTTACACAGCAGTCTACAGCCCCCTGTACCAGGAGGTCCTCATTTACCCAGCAACCTTTGGGTGCCAGCATCAGGAGGGCCTCTTTTTCTCAACAAACTGCAGAAGCTGAATCAGGAGGCCCTATTTTACATAGCATTGTGCATGAACGTGCAGTCACCTGCTCCAGAAGACCCTCTTTTAAACAGAAACCTTGCAGCCACCTGTACCACTAGGACGTTTTTTATACACAGCAACCTAAAGTGTCCTGCGCCAGGAGGCCCTCTTCTACACAGCACCCTGCATCATTCTGCTCTCCAGCTGCATCAGGTGGTCCTCTTTTACCCTGAAACCTGCAGCGTCCTGCACCAGGAGATCCTAACATCTACAAAGCACACAAATAACTCCTGTAAAACTGACCATGTGCAACACAGTAGAGCATATTACATCACCCACAGCAACAAAGGCAGCAAGAGACACAGATGTGGATAAAGAATGCAATGCGAAAACGTGGAAAGTGTAAAAAATGTAGGAGAGAGAGCGAGAGTGAAAGATGAATAGACGCTCAGCAGGGAGGTGCTGCGGGGATGGAGATCACATGGTCGGTTGTTCATGACTGACCAGCGACAGAGGGACAGCGAGATCAGAGCTGCCGTCTCCCAACACCGGCTGGACACACTCTCCCAAGTTACCAGCAAGAAAATAAATTCCTCCATCCATCCATCCATCTCAACGAGGCAGACCCGGCTAAACACACAGCCATCCATCAACCCGCATGCTATCAACACGGTTAATCGCCTAAACACACATCACGCACACAAACACACTCACACGTGCTATGTATCGTAAATAACCAGTGGGGGAATGAAGGCCACAATCGGCTCATAGATCTGTCATAATGAGATTACACTCAGGCACAAACGCCTGAGCACACACATGTACACACGCTCACACACACACCAAAACAAAAAGTCAGCAGGAGAGGGAAGATGTACGGATGTAACTATTGTCTCACTCTTTGTGATGATCATCATCTTCATCACAGTACAAGCAAGGCTCTAAAAACATAAGGTCTACCCAATTCATATTTGCAGGTCCTCTGCGCGTGTGTGTGTGTGTGTGTGTGTGTGTGCGTGCTCTGAATCCACTGATATTCGCTCTGCTGTATCTCAAGGGCATATTAAGCAGTGGAGAGCTTAAATGGTTTAACTGAGCTAATGACTCAAGTGAAGAGTCTACCTCACTTGACCGTACGCTCAACATGCTAATCAATAGCACATTTACAAACTCTCCCCGCTTTCCTCATCAAACGCAGTGATGTCTTTGTGCTTTATGAACAGTCGCCCTCCGAGCAAGGATGCTACTCTGAACATAAAGGGACCAAGAAGTGATGGAACAGAGCTGAACTGCATCACAGCTTTAAACCTGCTGATGGTCTGCTGCTCAGGCTTTTAAAGATGGTTTGTCTTGCCCGTTTGGCACCATCATTGTCCTGGACAGGTAAAAAATACCACTGAGGTACTCATGAGCAAGACAGGTCAAATGCAGAGATCACATTTCATTGTGCTGTGGGGGTGGTGTGTTCACAATGACAAATAATCACTCAGCCAAACGCTTGCAAACGGCAACCTCAATAACCAAACCTTTTTTTGGTTTAAGCTGGAACTTTTCTGTCCTAAACCACAAAAATTTGACACACCTCACAACATTTCCACATTATTTATGAGACAATATAGTCCTATAAAACTGACTGACTCTTCATCACACACACACACACACACACATACATAGGCACATGCCTGTTTGCCATGTGACCTGTTCAATGAAAGGTCTTAGTGGAATGCTTCAGTCATCTCTCATTCTTGTCTTTGGGCACACACACACACATACACACCGTAGTATAGCAGTGCTGGCGCTGGTGGCTGCTTGCTACAGTCTGCTCGCTCGACACGAACGTCAGCATTCATCAGCATCTGGGCTCCAGTTTCACCCACACACAGCAAACAGACCCTAAAAGGCCTGCAAACAAACAACACACATACACACACGTACACATTTTCTTTTTTGACAGTCCGTTCAATTCTAAGCCATCTTAAGCCTTGCTTTTCAGGAGAGCAAGTGAAAGGATCAGCGCTTCTGTAGCATCTGCTGTCGGTATGGCTTCAGTGTTGGAATGTTTTAAGGTAGAAAGGGGGTTTTTATCAGTAAACACGCCCATTAAGCTGTTACTCTCCAATTACTGATCCATCAAGGTGAAGTGATACAATTTGTGGCTAAAACGTCTCCTGTCACAAAATCAGTGCTAAGACGGCCAGCCAGGAAATTAACATGATCACAGCCTTCACCCAGCATGCACTTCACTCCTTTTCTGCAAAAAAGAGTCAGGAGGAAATCTGAGTTGAGGACCAACGTGCATTTGTACATTTCGCATACATGTTTACGAGCGAGAAATGAGCTGGAGTTTGGGGCAGTTGGTATCATAACGGTTAAGGGAGTTGGCCGGTTGCCGGTTCATGTCCCGGACTGGTAAAGGTGCCACTGAGGTACTCATGAGCAAGGTACCATGCCCAAGTGCTGCTCTCCAGGCACTGCCAAAAAGCTGCCCTCTGCTCCTTCACGGATGGGTCAAAAGCAGTGGTCACTTTTTATTGTGGTGCAATGTTAGCTGTGTAGTGGTGTGTTCACAATGACAAACAGTAATTACTCACTTTACAGTTTGTCTAAAATCTGGAAGCTTTACCAACACACATCTGAACACGAGTTAACTTTCCAATTTAACCATCAAAACACTTCTTATTTCACCCAAAATGAATCACACACTCTTAAGGCTGCTCTATTACACAACATACAATGAATGAAGAAAACATGCTTATTTTTGATGTGTTGCAAATCCTATGTATTCTAATATTTTATTTTACTGCAAAAATAAATTTAAAAAAAGGGGGAAGAAGAATGACACCTTTAAGAGTAAATATTGTAATAAATACTTATACAGTAAATATCAAATTCAGCTATAAAAATGTTATAATCAGTGATAATAAATTACTCTATACAAAACTCTAATATCAAAAAATACAAAAAATAACAAATAGTATTTAGTTATTTGTGCTTTTTACGAGTAGTTTCATTTGTTGCAATGTAACACTTCTGTCTTAAGAGCTTTCAATACTGTTAGCTTTTGAACTTAAATGTTGACTGTTCTGCACACAGTATATACATTCTTGCTAAATTCCAGAAATCGTCAAACTACTGTCTTCTCAGTCTGCTCAGTTTAGTTCATGTATTTTAAGAATATGGTGAACGTGTCAAGTGAACATGGTATTGAGACGTGTGAAAATGACTGTAATAGAGTGTAACGGAGGAAAAAGGTGTCCACACATTCCCTGCAGTCTTTTTCATTTTACTGTTCAACGCCTTTTGCCGCGCATATGTCTTTGCATTTGTGTAGCTAGAAAACTCGGGTGTGCCCTCGCTCCCACCATCCCACTTCCTCCCTCCTCCTTCCCTCCATCCTTAAGCCTTGCTTTCTCCCTCCCCCGTTTCTTTCTCAGCTTGATGAGTGTGGCCTCAGATGGACTGATTTACAACACGCTTGGCCCTCCATCCGAGCCTGCACCTCCCGGAAGACATGGGGGCCCGAATCCAATCTCCCACTGACCTTGACGATGAAGGACAGAGGCGGAGACAGAGAGAGAGAGAGCGAGAGAGAGCAGGAGGAAAGGAGCTATGGTACAACAACCATTTCCAGCTGTGCTGGAAAACAAATCACATTAGACTGATTAAAGATGCAATTTCACAAATTTAACTCCTACCCCAAAGAGCTCAAACCAGCCATTTTCCTCCCCAAAATGCCTCTGTGGTCCCGACTACAGCCAGTGAGAAACGGCAGGCAATGAGGTCTGAAGGGGCGCCAAAAGGAAAAAAACCCTGTGCGAACAGATCGAGCAAACGAGTGGAGCGCTACAACACCACCGATGAGACAGGAACTCTCACTCCTACATCCTAAAAAGCAAGGCGGTGGAAGTGACGAGGTGAGAAACTGCCTGTTTGAGTGTGTGTGTGTGTGTGTGTGTGTATGTGTGTGAGTCGGCGGAGGCTGTGGCGCGCTGAGATGCAAATGAAGTGGGCGCCCACATCACACCGAGCTTTATTACCATCTGCTCGTACACATGCTTATTAGCCTATCCACGGACGCGCCTCCCCTTTTCGCCATCTCGCCCCTTTGGCCCCGCGGTTGACGCGGCGTTTCCCTCCCAAAAGTTCTCGGTCTGGCGGGTGCCTTCTTCCACCTCAAAAAAACTAGAATGGCATCACAGTCCCCAAAGCTTTGTGTCTGCGCCAAATCACCTTGTGTCATAAAGGGGGATGATTCTTTTACCATCAATACGTCAGGTAGGTGACTTTCATGTGGAACTACAGTCATGGGGGTTGCGAAACCAACGCGCAAACTCCACATATCGCTGTCGGAAAAGTCAGCCGCGGAGAGACGGGTCGCGGGGTTACGTGTGCGGAGGTGTCCGTGTGGCTGGCCTGCGTGTGTCGTGCCCACAGGGTCCAGCAGGGGGGGCTGGTGTCTGGCTAAAAGGAGCACCGGGAGTCGCAGGCGAGCGGCAGAGACCCGGCAGGAAGACATGCGGGGAGGAGAGAAAACGTGAAGGGGAAATAAAAATGGAGCCGGCTTTGGGAGATGGACGTCCTAAAAAAGTTTCGAGGTTGAATGTGTGGATTAGTGAGGACACAGATGTGTGAGAGGAGACTCTTTTGGCCCAAAAGATGCCAATGCTTTATGTGCAATCGGAATGCAATGAGATGGTAACACACATTCTCTCAGTTTACGCCCCTGCTCTTTCTTGCTCTCTGTGTGTCCTAAACATAACGGCATCATCAACTGTATGAACTGAACACACTAGTGTTGGGGTACTCAAGACCAGTTTTTCTCGGACTCGGCCGTATTTGTACTCGGTCTTGCCATGGACTCGGACAAAGCGGACTTGGGATTTTATTTCGGGACCAGCCGAGACCACAGCTCGACAGAATATTACTATTAAATCTCTTTAAGACTGACGCAGGCCTTTGGATTGTTTATTAATTAGTGTTTTAATAACTCTGAATCCCTTTAACTTACAGAAAAGACTTCACGAGAATCACGAGACTTTGAACTTACCGACCGTTCTATTCATTCCTCTGTATATTAAACTATTTCCGAGTAATTCCGTGCACAAAAACTGAATTGCATAAAAAGGCATTAATTATACTATTTGCTGTGTGAACACTCGCGTTAGCGCTCGCAGCTCTCATATGGAATGCCATCATGCGCAAAAATGTAGTTCTCTTCCAGACTAAAACAGCTCATTTTATAGGCCAAAATAAGTCCAAATCAGTTTCAAATGACCCAGAACATACAAACAGATATGTAAGACAGAAATATTGAATAAACATGTTTAATGTTGCTCAGGCTTTGCATGTTCCACTTATTTGTCATGTGGTGTAAAACATGCATTGGTCCGGTCTTGCTCTCGACTTGGCCTTGGTCTTATCTCGGTTTCAACACACTCTGGTCTTGGTCTGGTCTCAGTCTTGGTTTAGGTGGTCTTGATCCCAACTTCAACACACACACAAACGAAAGGCACAGGTGTATCCCGTACTGTGTCTGTAAGCGAGTGTGCGATGTGTTTTGGTGCATGATGCCCTGTTATGAATGTGAGTGAGCGAGTGTGAGCGTGTTTTCGCACCGGCATAAATCAGAGTGGCTTCTTCCGTGCCGCCGCTGACTGTGACGTGACCCAGAGATGGCGCGAGTGAGAGGCAGCCGTTAAACTCTGGACCCTGTAAATGATAAATCATCACCTATTAAAACAATAATGGAATATATCGGCTCCTACTTCTTTATTTCTTCTCTGCACTAATGAGATGCTAATGAGCCGCCCTGGGCTGCAGGGTTAATGGAATCCATATTTTCAATTAAAATCTTTCTCTCTCTCCACCACTCTCTCTTTCTCTCTCTCTCTCTCTCTCTCTCTCTCTCAATGGAGAAAACAACGGTGGCCTCATTGCCACAAACAGACCCCTCGCATGCCGGAGTAAACAGAGCCAATTAATTTCGTCTCCTCGTCTCCGTTACCGTGGCACCCTCTCTCTCGTTCTCGCTCGGTGAACCAAAATGCTACACTGGTGCGCCACAGAGATGAGGAGAGCAGTGATCAAATCGTCGGTGGCTTCATCACCGTGGAATGCTCATCAACAAGCAAGGAGGCCATTAATGAGAGAGAGGGAGGGGGGAGCAGGAGAAAGAGCGAGAACCAGAGTTGAATTCTCAATCGTGGCTGTTCCCGCTGTGCTACACACAGCTCCTGTCTTCTCAAATTCTGGATCACAGGAGCCGGTAACAGCATCGCTCCCACAGGCCTGGCTTATAGCAGATTGCTGCAGGGTGAAGTGTTTTGTGTGCCTTTGCTGAGATCAGCTCGCGAGTTTGCACCCTGCTGCTCCCGTAAGTCTGACGTGGCTCTATCACGCGCAGCCATGCTGCAGGCCTTTAAGTCGGGCACCGCTCCGGCCGCCCGAGCTCTGTGGGGCTTAGGGTCAGGGGTCCCGGCCAGGAGCGAACAGCAGGCCGGCATTAAGTTAAAGAGCTTTACTGCATCAAAGTGGAAGCTTCCAGCTTGTGGGACTTTCATCTGTGTTCACCTCACACACACACGCAGGAGCCCACACACACAAACTGTATATACATGTAGCCTGCAGACTAAGGTAAGGCCTGGACCTCTTTCCCCTCCTTTAACTTTTGCCTTCCCATTCCTTTTCCCTTGCTCTTCGTCTCTCTCCTATTTCTCTCTCTCTCCTCCTTCTCTCTTTCTCCCTCTCCATCTCCCAACCCTCTCCTCTAATTCTCCATCTCTCTCTCTCTCTCTCTCTCTCTTTCCTTCATCCCTCTTTCTCCCTCCCCGTCTCCCAACCGCCTTCTCTGATTCTCCATCTCTCTCTCTCTCTTTCCTTCATCCCTCTTTCTCCCTCCCCGTCTCCCAATCGCCTTCTCTGATTCTCCAGCTCTCTCCCCTCCATTTCTCACCCTCTCCCTGTATTTTCCCCATCCCTACCCCTCTCTCTCTCTCTCTTCCCCTTAACCCCCCCTTCTTCAATCTTGGTTGTCTGCTCCCTTCCGCTTCTTCCTTTTTTCCACTCCTCTCTCCCCATATGGGTCTGTTCACACCATTCCTGCGCATGCCGTGGGGACGTCTGATCACCGCTGCCATATCTGAAGTACTGACAGAAATGCTGAAGAAAGTCCAGGAAACACAATGAGATCCTTCGTCTTGTTGACTTCACACAAGTGTGTGTGTGTGTTTGTGTGTATGTGTGTGTGTGTGTTTCACTGAATTGCGAATAACAGCCAGTACTGCAAACGGAGATGGATTTGGCAGAACACATGGGAAGGTATCTGCACTACAATGCCTGTCTACATCACAGCCTCGTATTTTCTTCTCAATGCAACTGACACACACAAAAAGTTGTTGCACCCGCCACTTAATTGTACCCGCGTCACACGAACAAACGTGAACACACACTCACATGCACAATACAAATGCCAAAAAACGGATCGTGATTTTAAGACAAAAGCCCAGTGCAATTCAGGCCTTAATTGCCACCATGGGAACATGTGGCTACCGCAGGCTGTATGACGCCAATCACATGCCATCTGCCAAGACAGTGTGCCACTCCCCCACCCACCTTCACCTCCACCTACGCACACAGACACACACAGACACACAAAGACACACACAGACACACACAAACACCCTTTTCCCCCTTATCATCCACACTTGATCGCTTGTTAACGATTCGTTAACGACCACAACCCCCTCCACCCCCCACCCCCAACCCAATGCACTCCCGGTCACCCTCGTGGGTCGCCAGCCTCCCTGTTTCTCGCGGCAGCTTTCTGAGCAAAGCATTTGTGACTGGAGCGTCTCTCCTGCTGCTCTCTACCTAAATCTAAATGCAGGAACCGGCATCACTCAAACGCGCTTCAATTATTCATGACGCCGGAGCCTCGCGCAACACGGGCACTTTGTTTCTGCGATGAAATGCAAATCTTATAAATATTGGCAATTTAAGCAATTTACTAAGGGAGGCAAATTAGGCTAAACTGCAAGCTTGTAAATATTGAAATTTCGATGCGTGCACGTGCGCATAAACACACACACATACACACACACACAAACTAGGGCCACAAACACCTAGCATTTGAGCATCGTTGTTTTGATGGAAGAACGTAGAACGGTCAGAATGAGGGACGTGAAATATCATTAAAGCAAATTATATCACGCATGTTATGCTTTTTAGCTGCTTGATAGAAAAGGAGAACTCGCTCTTTATTAATTTTCCACGACTAATCTGTAAGACAAAAACATCTGATAAGGTAAATAATAATAAATAAATAAATAAATAAATAATTTTGCGCAGATGTAACTGTGGATAAGTTCAGAAAAGATTTGATAAAAATATGGTTTCAATTTTTTATTTATTTATTATAATATTATTATTATTATTATTATTACTATTAGCTTTGCAGGTACATTTCCTTAAAAATCATGGACCATGGTTTTCAAACAAAGCAATTCATATTGTTTTTATTTCTGTATTTTATACTGTAATATATATCACTGAAAAAAAGCCATTGCAATGTCAATGTTCCTTCCGTATCATGCAACCCTACATCGTATACACGGAAACATGCACATATACGTACATGCACGCACTTAGATAGAGTTCGGCTCGCAGAGCCACACGCCCACCCACACACACACACACACACACACACACACAGATGATTCAGTTATCAAGATGAGGCATCTGAAAACAGCCATGCATCCGTTTGACATTGTCAAGCCTGCGTCAATCACATTCATCATCTCGCATCTCCCTCAAATACCAGAGCTTCTGGTGTGACCTACAGGCAGCACACACACATGCAAGCACACACACACACACGTTTATGACGAGCATCACGGTAATGGCTTTAGAGTCAAGTTTCAAACCAGAGCTTGAGCATAGAATAGCTCCATAAGAACAGTATAGTGACTTTCACTCCTGTAACCTTCTGCAACACACACACACAGAATGCTACGTATTCTTTAACACACACACCTCCGCAGTGCCCCGACTCTTACCTGTGTCCTGAGAGAACGCTTTAGCCCTGGTGCTCGCGTGCTGCATGGCTCTGTGTGACCTCCTCTCCTCCTCCTCCTCCGCCTCCCTCCCCTTTCTCTTCTCTCTCTCTCTCTCGCTCTCTCTCTCTCCCGATCTGTCTCCCACAGCTCCCTCTGAATTCAGCACCGCGACCGGCGGACAGCGGCAGCAGCCGGCAAAGGCGACAAGAGATGCTTTAGAAGCTGACGTGGTGGAGCGAGTCTCTCTCTCCGTGTCTCCTGCTCAACTTCTCTCTCCGACATACGCACTTCCCTGCGTGCCTACAGCATCTTTTCACACAAAAACACACCGCCTTCGCTTTTCCAGATGTGCTCCGTAGTAATAGTCCACGATTAAGAGCTTGAGAAAAGAGCGTAAAGAGGAGAAGGATGGGCAGAGTCGAAAAAAGAAAAAAGGAGGAGGGAGAGAAGGTTCCGTTCAGTGTGAGGCGCAGGAGAGCAGAGCCGGGTGCTCGGTACAAGAGATGCACATGGCTGTGCTTACCAGCGCTGTCTGAACCGCCAGAATTATAGCAGCTCTCCGCACAGAGAGAGGGAGGGAGAGAGAGGGAGGGAGGGTTAGAGAGCAGGAGCATGAGGCAGCGCGGAGAAAAACAAGGATGGAGGGGTGACAGAGAGAGAGGTGTGTTATTATTGTGTGTGTGGAGAGAGAGCAAGGAGGAATGAGAAGGAGAAAAAGAGGACAAGGAAAGAGTGAAAGAGACAAGGGGTGAAAGATGAGGAACAGAAGGGGGAGAGAAAAGAAGGAAGATATGGAAAGAGACAGTGGGAATGAGAGCGAGAAAAAAGTAAGAGGATAAGGAACAGAAGAAAGATAGAGAAGGCAGAAAGATGTGGGAGAGAATCAGAAGAAGAAAAGGGGAAGAGGAGAGAAACAAGAGAAAAGAAGGAATGGATGACCAAGAGATAAAAAAAGAGAAAGGGAAGAGAAAAGGGAAGCGAAGAATAAAAGAGAGAGATGAAAGAAAAAAGAAGGAGGGAAAGGGAAAGAAAGGTGGAATGGACCGAGGATGAAAAAAGGGAGAAGGGGGGAAGGAAGGGGAAAAGAAAAGGTGGGAATGGTTGACCGAGAGATATGAAAAGAAAAAAAGGGGAAGAGGAAAGGGAAGAAAGGTGGGAATGGACTGATAGAGAGATGAAGAAAAAAAAGAAGAGAAAAGGGGGAAAGAAGGGAAAGGGAAAAAGAGGTGAATGGACCGAGATGAAAAAGGGGAAGGAAAGGGAAAAGAAAGGTAAAGATAGATAGAGATGAAGAAAAAAAAAAGAGGAAAGGAAGGAAAAAAGAAAGATGGAAGGATGAAAAGAAAGAAGGAAAGAAAGGTGGAATGGACTGAGATGAAAAAAAAGAAAGGAATGGACCGAGATGAAAAAAAAGGAAAGGAAGAGGAAAGGAAAGAAAGGTGGAGATGGGCGAGATGAAAGAAAAAAGAAGAAGACGGAAGGAAGGAAACAAGAGAGAGAGAGCGGGGATGAAGAAAAAAAAGAAAAAGGGAAGGAAAAGAAAGGTAGAATGGACCGAGAAGATGAAGAAAAAAAAGGAAGGAAAGAGAAAAGAAAGGTGGAATGGGCGGGGATGAAGAAGAAAAAGAAAGAAAGGGGGAAGAAGGGGAAGAAAGATTGGAATGGACTGAGAGATGAAGAAAAGAAAGAAGGGGGAAGAGAGGAAAAGAAAGGTGGAATGGACCGAGGAGATGAAAGAAAAAAGAGAAAGGGGGAAGAGGGAAGGAGAAGAGGAGAGGAAGGAAGAGAGAAAGAAAAAAGAGGAAGAGAAGGAAACAAAGAGGGGAATGGAGGCGAGAGATGAAAAAAAAGGGGAAGGAAAAAGATTGGAATGGAGGCGAGAGATGAAAGAAAAAAAGAGAGAAAGAAGAGGGAAAGGGAAAAAGAAAGGTGGAATGGGCGAGAGATGAAGAAAAAAGAAGAGAAAGAGGCGGAAGGAAGAAACAAGAAAAGGTGGGGTCTGGGCGAAGATGAAGAAAAAAGAAGGAGAAAAGGCTGAAGGAAGAAACACGAAAAGGTGGAATGGGAGAGATGAAGAAAAAGAGGAAAGGGGGAAGAGGAAAGGGAAAAGAGAAAGGTAGAATGGACCGAGAGATGAAGAAAAAGAGGAAAGGGGGAAGAGGAAAGGGAAAAGAGAAAGGTGGAATGGAGCGAGGGATGAAGAAAAAGAGGAAAGGCGGAAGAGGAAAGGGAAACAAGAGAGAGGGGGAATGGACCGAGAGATGAAGAAAAAGAGGAAAGAGAAACAAATGAGACACAGAGAGAGAGAAAGGGAGGGAGAAAAAAGGGGCAGGTGGAGAGAGATTGAGAGAGAGAGAGAAACGGGGAGAGAGAGAGAGAGAGAGAAAGAGAGTCCGTCATGTCCTGTTACACAGACTGTCGTCTACGTCCTTCCTTTAAGCTGCACTGACAGACTTTACTCCCCCTCATGCACACATTCCTCTTTAGGGCTGAAAGCTCTAGGCTTCTGAGCCACGGCCGTGCCACCCTGACAGGATAGGACACCCAGGCGCAGGGGTGCACGCTGGGACACGCCACACACCACCAGGGCAAAAGATACAAACCCACACACACACACACACGCACGTATGCTACACTCCTCTTTGTAAACAACGCTGCACCGTGAATATTGCATCTGAGTGCTGCTGGTGCTGAGCATCGGGAGAACAAAGACACGCGTTGAAACCCAGTGGCACAACATGATGGCTCAGTGTGTGTAAAGAACACCCCCAACACCCCCAACACACACACACTAGATACAAAACCCCCCACCCACACCCCACTCTGCACTTATGTCATCTGTTGTGGATCTCCATATCACTGTCTCATGCAGTACAAAACATCCGTGTGGAACGCTGCATAATAGATGAGTGTCTACATGGGGAATGTGCCAGGCACATTAAGTGGAAAACACACAGATAAGACCATCACGCTTAGGACACACAACGCGGAAACTCTCCGTCCGAGTGCTCACGTTGCTTCATCAATCGTGGCACACTGCAGGCCTTTGACGCCTGCGTTACGCCCCAGTTGGATCCGAAAGATCGGCAAAGAAGTGATTATTTGTCATTGTGAACATACCACAACACAGCACAGAGTGCACCAGAGATAAATGTGACCTCTGCATTTGACCCATCCGTGAAGGAGCAGTGGGCAGCTCTGTCAGCACCCAGGGAGCAGTGCTTGGCCATGGTACCATGCTCATGAGTACCTCAGTGGTAACCTTTACCAGTCCTGGGATTCGAACAGGTGACATTCCAATCACGGGGCAAACACCCTAACCGTGAGCTACCAACTGCACCTGGGAGCATTGCTTGTGTACCTTTATCTGACCAACTCTCTAACCATTACACTACCAATTACATACATATTGTGACATACAGTTGTTCACTGTGTACATTTTTGGGATATTGTCTAAAACTCTGCAAATCAAAGCCGTGATGCTGTTATATGCAGTGATTATTAAAAGGGACTACAGCGGCGCAGTAGCCACACAGGTAATGCAGTGTGTTTACTGGGGTGATGGTAGTCTAGTGGTCCAAGAGGTGGTAGATTTCAACCCTACCTGCAGAACTACCATCAGAGGGCCCCTTTTAGGAGACTGTCCCTGAAATTAGGTAAATGATAGTAGCTCTGGATAAGAGCATCTGCTGAATGTTGTAAAAGTGAATGTAAATGTAATGCCATGACCATTCTACAAGTCTGATATCAGTACCTGGATTTAAGGGTATTGTTTGGATTTGGATAACTTTAGGAAAGGATGGCTTACAATAAATAAAAAAAGGAAAATGTTGTGCAAAGTAGAGCTATACATGTCATTTGGTTAAAAAACACAATTTTTTATGTTCCGACACAGTTCCCCAAAATCATGCTTTCTGCATTATAGGTATAACTTGTACAAATTAATTTACAATCTGCTGTATTTAATATGTATTTTTTTTATAATTATTTAGGGAAATGCTCCCTTTTCAGAAGTTCAATGCCTAGAACAAGATCTGTAGCAATAAAACATGACCTTACCCAACAACAGCAGCAAATCTAGCAGACTGGATATGAGACATGAGGAGGTCATGACATCCCTGGTCCTGACCAACAGGGGGCAGGAGATCTGATCAGTTAGACACTAACCCAGATAAACCAGCACCACAATCTCTCAAACACAAGCACACACTCCCTCTGTCTCTCTCTCTTCAATCTTAGTATGACTTAACTTGTAAATAAAAAAGGACTATTTTTAGATTAATTTGTCCCAGCCAATTTGAACATGCAGTTTACTCCTGCCACTCTCTCGCTTACTGTGTTAGGACTGGCACAAAGTTAAATGGGCCGTCTCTGCCTCACAAAGCAATTACTTCAATCCAGACACACACACACACACATACACTCACAGCCCAAATAGAAATAAACATCCCATCACTTTGAGTAGGGGTGAAAACTACAGCTTTGGTCCTCCGCAGTAACTTCAGTGCAATAGTAGAGAATGATGTAGTCTCTCCTGCCACACACACATGCACAGACACACGCAAACACACAAACATCACCCCGACCAGCATTTCATAAAGCGGCTCTCGCTGGGCTGGAAATGACAGGGAACTCATTACGGCCACCCAGGCTATTAGGGTTATCATTGCTATTATGGAAGATAAACACATAAACAGACTGACACGCTGTCCACCTTCTCTCATGATGAAACCAGAGACAATTTCAGGAGGCAACTCTGGCACAGCGAGGGCTTTGGTGCACATCCCATCCGCAAGAGCCTCCAGTGCTCTACCCACCGACGCCACAAACGCTGGCAGGGAAGAGATGGAAATTCTGGGGCTCCGTCTTCCTCTCCAGAGCCTGTCTAATGAGTGCGGACTGAGGCCTGCAGGTAGGACAGAGGGACTGACAGACAGACGGCAATGCTCACACACTCACAGCCACATCGCTCCGCATTCTCCACCATGACCACCGCACACAAGCTTAGATGTGCGCACACACACAGTACAGATACGCAGTGTTTGCTGAAAGAGCATTTGCCGTTAAGCACACTGGTGTGTAATCACAGGTCAGGAGTCGTGAGTGCTGACCCACAGAGCCTCCATCTGAGACCTGAACTTCAAGCGTCCGAGAGTAACCGAGAGCTTTCAGGACTGCTTTATGCAGCAGGAAAAAACCAGTAGACTTCTATAGTTCAGAGAGCAGTGATATATAAAATTTCCCCCCCATCCTAGACTGCAATATGTTCTGTAGGGTTTTCTTTACGTTTACATTTACGCCATTTAGCAGACGCTCTTATCTACAGCGACTTTCATTTTCTAACTACAGGGACAGCCTCCTTGGAGCAACGTGGGGTTAAGGGTCTAGCTCAGGGACCCAAAGATGGTGGTTCTAGACTTGGTCCAGACTACGTTCCCCATTCTTTGGGCTATTACAATGTTCAGTATACATACTGTATGTATATATACTTAATGGAGTGGTCAGCAAGCATCCTCATGGTCACAATTTTAACTCAACCTCCACTAAAAATCCTTCTCTCTAATTCTCTCTAACCAAGCTGCTGTTCTCTTTATCCATTCTCCCTCTCTTGTCCTCCTTCTTTCACTCATCCCTCTCCCTCTCTCTTGCTCTCTCTCTCTCACTCTCTTTCCCTCTCGGACTGTGGGAGGAATGTAGCAGAGCGAGAGAATGAGGCAGTGGGGGAATGGGATGTGTGATAGGGGGAACCCATGGGGTGAACACGGCCATTTGTCTTCCAGTGAAAGCTTAAGAAAAGACTAGTTAACCTTTACTGCAAAGACCTCAGGGAGCCTGGAGGCTGCACACACACACACAAAAATTCACCAAGAAAAACATCCAGAAGAAAATGGATGGCCGGCGCTTGGAGAGCCGCACGCTTCTGCACACTGCTGTGCTCGGCACTTTTGACATCTGGGTCGCCTGCATTCACCAGCAAGGACAGCCACAGCGAGTGTGGCTGAGGCTACATAGGTGGATATTAAAGAAATCTGCTTAGCAATCATTATTACAACAACCTTTATTGGTGTTGCTCCCCGAAAAGTTGCACAGAACTTTAGATAATGCCTGCAAGCAAGAATACGTTCTTGGTGTTTAGTACTAAATGAGAAATCTGAGAGAAAATAAAATCAATTATGCTGCAAACTTCATTTGTCACATTTAGATTTGTTATATTTTTTAGACGCTCCATCACGCTTTTTCCAAATCCATCATGGGTTCTGTAGTGCGGCAAAGTCTCCTCGACTGCATGCGGGCTGTCATTGAAATGCCCTGTGATGGGCTAATCACTATGCAGTGGCTAGCTGCGGCCATCACTCGCCCCAGCCTCCTCCGCGCCTGTCAGTCAAGGCCGTGTCCCCGCGGCAACAGAAGCGAGAGGCCAATCAAGCGGCAGCAGTGTAGGGAGTCAGTTCACAGCAATTATGTGGGTGACAAAGCCATTCAGTTAGAGCAGACATGCAGAGCCTATTTACATTAGAGCAGAGACAGACCACCGGCGTCTGCACAGCAGCTCTGCTGAATGTGTAAAGCAACAGACACACACATGCACACACACGCAAACATACACATAAATGCATGTGCGTGACTGTAAGCATGTGCACTATGTATTTAAGAAGATGCATCAGAAAAAGAAGCATAAAACAATGATGCACTGATACACATTTCATCTTTGTGAGGTTGAAGTGTGATAAATTATTAAATATGCATTCCATATTAAACTTAACCTTAATCTTAAGCTTTGTAGTCAACTGCAAATTTTGTTCATTTAGCTTTCTATCTTTGAATTTTGTTCTTTGTTTAGAAGGAATTTGGGAGACATTACCTTTATTATACCCTTCATGCACACAAATATGCCAATAATTGCTGAATGGATGGATGGAATTAAAAATAAATAAATAAATAAATAAATAAATAAGGAAATTTACAAATGTGTAAACACATAAAGAGTCCACCACAGCTGTGCACAGGAAAAGGAAGACCCCTGATTAAAAAGACGGGGCTGATTGGACATTGGCTGGACTGAGCATCTACTTCTAACCAGGAGATCCATCAGTGGAATCAACTTCTCTCATCGCTATCTTTGGCTCTTACTCACCTCTCTCTTACTCGTTCTCTCAATTCCCTCCTCACTGTCTATGTCTTGTAGACACCATTTGTACTGATTTTCTTCACACTTTTCCATCTCTCTAGAGGTGGAAGGAGCCGGGGAAAGTGGATGAGAGAGGGAGACAGACAGAGGGAGAGAGTGATAGTGGAGAGGAGATCAGGAATTGGAGGAGGTATCAGCAGTAGGCAGCCTGGCTGTAGTCCTGCTCCAGCTCGGGCTCTGATTACAGAGGAGAGTCCGTCTGGCCTCGCTGGAGCCTCTGGAGCTTTAAGTGGGGCCTCTTTCAATCAGACAATCAGGTCACTGCCTGGAGGACAATACGGAGAGACAGCATCCACCACACTGTACCCAAACACTGCCACAAACAGTGGACAAGAGCTAAAAAGATATGCATAGGATAATCTTCAAAGGAGCTACAGGCTAGAATTAAGTAACACATTCGCAAGCTGACTTCTAATCTTGAAGCAAAAAATTGCAAACATTCCACAGTAATAATTCAGAGAAAATATGAAGTATGTAAGTGACAAAGTTAGTGTATTGCTCTTACACATTAGCTCAGTGCTCTTTCTACCACTCTCCCTCACACACACACTCACACATCATCTCTGTGGCCTGTCATCCACATCCCCTTTCCAGTGAGTGATTAATCACCTCATGCTAATGAGTTATTTACTAATTAGGGTCTGACGTGCAAGTGGAAGAGGAGCACAGCACTGGCAAGATGACATGGGTGCCTATGACGCTTAAGTGTACACTCAACCCAACTGTTCGGTGATTAAAAGACTCTCTCTCTTCCTCTCTCTCAGTTTATATATTATTTCCCAATTTCTGCAATCTTGATCAAACAAATTGTGAATAGCACCGTCCTTAATAAGCCAAGTGATGGTCAGGTTCGTGACAGCTGTTAACAGTTTATACAGCTGATGCCATGGCTTGCAAAGGTATTCAAACCCCCTGACAAAATGAGGAATAATGAGGAAAAAATCACCCTTGAACATTCTGCAAAACTGGTACATACTCACCCCTCAAAAAATGTAGTCTGTTATTAAGACAAAAGGGTTCTCTATGTGTGGGTGTCAAATACTTGTAACATTTCATTTCATTATTGGTTAAACATCTGCAAAAATTGTTTACTTTTGGAAATGAAGGGTTATAGCATAAGGGTTCACATTAAAAGTTCTAATCGGGAAAATATTTGTATAAATCTTTTGTAGAAAATGCAGAACATTATGGTGACTCTCAAAAAGGGGGTTGATTACTTTTGCAAGTCATGGTATTCTATTCAAAGGAAGGTCTCAGTTTAATCCATTCCACAACAAGTCTACCTCGCCTCTGAAGGGGTCTTTAGCTTCTCAAAACAGCCAACATTACGAACAAATGCTTTCACACATAAACGTGCTGATACAGACATACACACTGAAGGAAATGGGGACATTTCTCCAGAAGGAGTAAAATCTCCAGAAACCTCAGTTCTCCTACCAAGTGTGAACATTAATTGAGAGGAGCTGATGAGACTATAGCATTTACTCTCCATGGATAATACGGCTTTATTGAGACTGGGTGACCAATCTCGCCCTCTTACTGAAGTCACTCTGTTGCATGATAATGTCTGCTGTGCAATGTTGGAAGATGAGAGTCGACCTATTACGCAAACAGGCCTGTCAATCAAACTGTGGCATGGCCATGACAGAAAAAAATCTGACTCGTCTATTGAGCCTGATGATGCAGGAGGAGCCGCACTTACTCAAAGCATGAATGCATAGCTGCCCTCTCAAGCCAGCCCTACAATGGCCCTCATGCCGGTGAAATGTAACAGGTCACTAGCAATCTGCCGTCTTCTATGGCTTGACACAAAGGCTGGCGAGGCCCCACATCCTCGCGTCCCGCTGCCGAACGGCTGCTCTAGTAGCGAATAGCCTTTCAGCACCGCGGACAGCGGCAGGATCGACTCAAAGCTTTTGATCCCAGCTCAAATAAGGGTGAAGGCAGATCCTATCCAGGGCAGACCCTCCCACAATTCAACGTTTCACTATTAGAAATGATAAATCCGGGGCTCTGGTGTGTGTCTGTGGGAGTCGATATGTGTGTGTGTGTGTGTGTGTGCGCGTGGAGGTGGTGGGGTTTTTGTGGAGTGAGCATATGTGTTAGTTTATGTGAGGGCTGCTCACCTCTGTGTTAAACACCTCTTTGGCAGATTCTCATCTGCTGCCATTTTTGTAGGTGAAGAAGTTTACACAAAACATAAGGATGATATTTAGCCTCGACAGAAAAAGAACGCAATTAGGGAAGGAAGAGGCAGATGTAAGGCTGCACTGCTAAAGGTCTTTATAGAATATTTTTCATGCCTTCAGGAGAGGTGATAACTTTTTCAAACGTGAATTTTCGTATAAGTTGAGGATTAAATCGTAGAGAGGAAAAGACAGCTAGCCATATAAAGACCGGCGACAGGAAGGGGTAAATAACAAATAGAATTCGGAAAGGGTAAACATGTGGGTATTCAAAAATATTTTTAAAAAATAAGGTTTTAAGGTTTGTTTTGATTAAGACTTGGACATTGTTGTAGCATTAGTTAAATCTAGTAATTATGGGAGTCAAAACCTCTCAAAGGTGTGTGTGTGTGGGGGTTTGTCTGGCAAGCTCAGAGGTACATGTCAGGGGAAGTTTCCTGGCCCCATTCAGACATGAGGACTGCCGTCCAGACAGCCTCTGGGGATTGAGGCCCACAGGTGTGTGTCTCGGCCTGTCATCCAGCCTCGTCTCTGGGCCTCGGGCCTGAGCTCTGCCCCTTGCGCATCTGGAGCCAGTGAGGGGGCACAAGGCTCCACACTCCATACTCACATCGCCAGCCACCCACGGCCACCTGGGATCTGTCAAGCCCTTCTCAGATCAAGCAAAACACACACAGCGGCCAGGGGTGTCTCGGATTGATCTGTGCATGCATGTGTCTGTGTCACACAGCATTTTCCTCTACATCAGTGTCACACAGACGTGTAACGAGTAGGCCTCTGTGTAGGGGGCTGATGCGATTTGATCAGCTGGAGCAGAATGAAGACGAAGGTGATTGCGTTACAGCTCATAAATGACCCGGCAAATCCGATCTGCACTGATCTTTCACATTCAGTCATAACGCAGGTGTAAAGTCGACAGCTAGCGGGGCCGATGGGACCAAAGTAGACAACAATTTCACAGTAAAAAAACTCATCTAGGACCTGGCCTCTTCAGCACGTGTCATTCCCCTCTTTGTGGCTGAAAAGACAAACTGATTCCAGATCATTTGTCTTGCTTTCCTAACTGAGTTAGAGTCTCATGTGAAAGAAAAGGGGTGAAATTATTGACTCTCGTAGCAGAAACTGGTTGAATGTACTTTGATCTACAGGTCTGGTCTGAAGAAGGGGAGGTGTAGATTGTGATAATAATGGAGAAAGTAACATTTGGGGGTAAATGCAGGGTGTAGAAAAGCAGTTAAAGACTAAATGTGTTAATGTTAGGTATATACAGAACTTGGACAACACAGTGGTTAGCACTGACTCCTCACAGCAAGAAGGTCCGGGATTTGATCTTCAGATCAGCCGTGGGGTTTTTCTTTGTGGAGTTAGTGTGCTCTGCCTGTGTTCATGTGGGTTTTCTCTGGGTGCTCTGGTTTCTAGGTTGGTTGTTTATTCTAAATTTGCTCCATAAGGTATGAAAGTGATGGTGTGCCCTGCAGTGTTCTGGTGACCACCCAGGGGTGTGTTTCCCAAAAGCATAGTCGCTAATGTACACTATGTAGGCTGCCAACATAGTTAGCAATTATGCTTTTGGGAAATGCATCCCTGGGTTGGCCTCCACCTTGCGCCCAAAGTCCCAGGATAAGCTCCAAATCATGCGACCCTGCTAGGGATTAAGTAGTTCTGATATACAGAACTTTTTGGGACAAACACTTCACAGAGGGAATGTGTTGCCCCTTCCAGCACCGCCAAAGTGCAGCTCCACCTGGATGATGTGACAGCAACCATTCTGCACCAGTACACCTATCACATTAGCTAAGGTGGGGAATGTTCACTAACTTGAGACAGGTGATGTTTAGGAGGCCAGAACAGGTGGGTGATTTTAGCAGGACATCAGGAGTCCGCCCCAACTCTTTCAGCACGATCCTCAGGGTTCTTTTATGATGTCTCATCCAAGAATGTTTACAGAAAGGTGTGTCCATCAGCACTGAGATCCGCACAGACCACAGGAAGGCAATCCTGTTGGTCCCACCAACAACACCTCCTTCGCCAGCAACCAGTACTGACCAGACCCAAACCTGCTTAATTTCAGGCTGGATTAACAAGTCTGAACTGCAGGTGGTGTTCTCTTTTTCTCCACTCCACATTTCTTTGCTTCTTTTTTGTTTATCTTTTCAAACACATAAATACAGTCACCTGCTTGTCAACGTAAATAACTCAAATGTGTTATTTGACATTGTTTGACATCACTCATGTACCCGCAAACACAAGGCCAAATTCATAAAACCCACTCACATCCCATCACATCTGCGTGCATAAACAAATAAAGCGTAGAGGCCTCTGAGATGCTGCAGTCCCTCTTCCTCTGAACTCCTCACTTTGCAGAGCGCGCTAGCCAAACTGCGCTGCTTCTAGCACATCAAAGGCCTGCCCGCACACTCCTGCATTGTGGAGTATCTCATTCAGAGGAAGGACTCTAGCACCTTTGGGTCTTCCAGGTTAACAGCTTAACACATGCCAGACGCCGCTTTTATCCCCTTTACATAAAGCAGCTATTGTGCACCTTTCAAGGGCAAAACTTCAAGTGTTCCCCAGCCATTTCACACTGTTCAAAATATAAACTGGTTGGAAAATAGTATTTAAACACACGCACGCACATATCCACATGCACACACAAACACACACACACACATACACCAAGTCAAATGCAGACAGGGAGATGCACACATTCACCCACACAGCGGAGTAATATATTTTGGCACATTATGATAAGTACCCTTACTCACCTCCACCCTGTGGTTCACGCGTGTCAAAGCCGCTAAAATCTGTCATAATTCCACGTGCACACACCCATTAACGTCAGCCTAGTCTTACACAAGCCCAACCAAAGACTGACTCACACTCGCCAGTGTGTGTTTGCCAATAAGGAACAGTAATAGTCCGTAACAAAGATGTATGGCAAAACCACATTACTGTCAACAACAGCAGTTGACATACAAACCGGAGACGTGCTAGCTGATCAGAGTAAAACTTCACATTGATCTCAAATCTAATCCGACATCGGCATTTGATGAAAACTGTAACTTCTGTCACATCTGATACAAATATTCATAGTAAACAAGGTTTTACACTAACAGAGATACTGAGACATTATGCTCTGCTAAGGCAGAAGAGAAAGTAATAAATAAAAACGGCTGCACAAGAGTCAAAGAAGGAAATTCGTTTTCAGGACCGTCATATAAAACTGCAGCACAATGTTAAATTCCCAGACAGCTAAGCTACATCTCTTTATTTCACCTGCTCCCTGAACACAACACAACAAAGCCATGGATGGAACAATGAATGGGATTGTGTATTCTTCTTCCCTTTTCCCACCCCACTAAAGATGATGAATTTGGTTCTCAGAGGTTCAGTTCTCTCCCGCTGGGGCTGGCATCCTCACTGGATTCAAAATGCATGCTGCTGTCCCTGTGGCCCATCCGCATTGACGACGGAGGGACCTAACCTGGAATGGGCTGAAGGTCTCTCTGCCTTTTAAAACCAGCCAGCATATTAGCATGGGGATTGATCACACACACCCAGACACACACACACACACACTCACACACACACTCACACACACACACATTTCCCCTACATGCCTGCGAACATAAGTCGAAGTCACTCGTGAAATCTGCCTTTCTGGAAAACTGAATAGATTATGTTGCTTATCTTGGCTGGATCGATGGATGTAAGCAATGACCAAATTAATTGCTTGTGACAGGGGAAGGCAAGATGCAATGGCTGGGCAAAGTGAGGAGGGCTGTGCTGAGGAGGAGGAGGGGGAGAAAGAAAGGGAGAGACAGAGAGAATAAATACATCTAGTGGACAAGACACAGAAAGCTTGAATGCTGGAACAGTCTGTCCAGATTTTGGCTCTGACCAAAGACTCTAATGTAGCTACTGGCTAACAATCAAAGAAATTTAATGAACACATTTTGCACAACATATAAACTATGTTTCCTACTAACATGCTAGCAAGGCTAATGATGCGTGAAAGCTAATGAGGATATTTAGTATGTGAGCAGTGTTAGTCTTTATTAGCTTTCATGTGACATATGCATATCATCACGTTCTAGGTGATGCTTGTCCTTGGCTGAAACCTGGGTTCATTTCAAGGATCAAATGGCTCAGCAACATGGAGAAGGAATAATACTCGTAAATATTAAATTATTAAACGAAAGCCTGCATGCCTTTACCACAAAAAAGACACATCAGAAAGCATTTTACTGAATGAGACTGTAATTACAACATAATTAAATAAAAAACTGAAAATGGGCACTGTACCTTGAGGAAGAGAGCTTTATACACTCCTAAGAAAATTAGAAAACCACCAAAACCCAGCCAGAATTCAGGCCTGGTCCCACTGTACCAATGTACTACACAATACAGTGTTTCCTCTCCTTTTAACGTGCTTCAATCATCTCATCTGCTAATAATAATAGTAGCTTTATTATCTGAGGTTAATATCATAACTCTTCCAGAATAACCTTGAGAAAGGTACCATTGAAGCACTGAAGCTCATAGTCTTTCAGACTACTGACATTACCTGCCTTGATGCAACTTAGAAATAACATCAAGCTCTATTATTCCACGCTTCATACGCAGTCCTATGCTTCAATCATATGTAGGCTTCTTCTGGTTAAAATGACAATTATGTGAGACATTAATATAAATTGTAGCCATTTTGTAATTTAAATAAAAATGTCAGTAATAAAAGGCGTAGACCTATTTCGCCATCCCAGGAATCAAGCCGTCCCTTTAGTTGCTAACATGCATTTTGGATAAATATTAGTTGGCAAAGATCTTCCTTTCATTCATTCATTCATTCATTCCTTCATTCATTCCAGTCTGGTCTCTAGGTCCCTAAACACATCATTGAAGGGAACTCCCTCTGGGCAACTCCAAAATGGTTATATTGTTTCCTATTAACCATTTCTTGAAAACTTTTGCTCCATGTTTTTGGTCATTGTCTTGCACCAAGGTCCAATGCTGCCCAAGGCTAAGTTTTCCTGTTTACTGTCTGGGGTTTTAACCAGAATCTAAATGTCTCTTTTCTCTTGCTATCGCCTTGTAGATTGACTGACAACACCTGGAAAAACATTAGATTTTCACCACCACACTTGACCATGGGCACAGTAGGCACTCCAGCAGACACTACACAAGGACTGCCTCCAGGGACACTAACCGAGGAGGACTTTTCCAAGATAGGAACATGAATGCCAAGAAGAAAGCTTTAGGTCATTAATTCTGTTGACGGATAAGATGACGATATATTTGTTTGAAGACAAGGATGTGGCTTTCATTTGACGAATTTGAGTCAGGTTTGGTGGTTGGAATGTAATCTTTTTGGGGTGTGTTTTAAGCAAGTGGCCTTGGCAACTCTGTCAAAAGTAAACAGCATCATGAGAAAAGAACCCTACATTAAAATTCCGGGTGAAAATATACGGCAGTTGCAGAAAAAAACTTGGCCTTGGGCAGTACTGGACCTTCCAGCTAGACAATGATCCAAAACATGCTGCCCGTGTTTTTGACATATTGTAGGCTCAATGTTGGCTCCCTTAATTTAAGAACAGTTCTACACGAGGATTAGTCTGTTCCATAAAGGAGCATTCTGCAGATCTCTCTACTTAGTCGAATATATTAGCAGGGTTATTTGTGAACTAATGAGCTACATGACTTACATGTTACATGGTAGATGGCAGCATAACACTGGAGCGTTTGATCTGTGATCGGAATGTCGCCGGTCAAATCCCAGACTGGTAAAGGTACCACTGAGGTACTAATGAGCAAGGTACTGTCCCCAAGCACTGCTTCCTGGGCACTGTATGTCAGCTACCCACTGCTCCTTCATGGATGGGTCAAATGCAGAGGTCACATTTCACTGTAGTCCACTATGTGCTGTGCTGTGGTGTGTTCACTGTGACAAATAATCATTCATTCACACTCACAGAGGTAATGTCAATCTTTGATTGATTATTAGTCATTGTGAACACACCAAAGCACTGCACAACACACAGTGGACTACAACGAAATGTGACATTTGTGTAGGAGTTGTTCTTGGAGACAGTACCTTGCTCATGAGTACCTCAGTGGTACCTTTTACCGGTCCGGGACCTGAACCGTTGACCCTTCGATCATGGGGTCAACTCCCTAACTTTTGCACTACCAACAAAATGTGAAACCATAATTTGAAACTTTCTTGTAAAACATGGTCTAAGTGTCCAGTCATATTTCAATGTGCATACTTCTTGTACTTCTTGGGACCGAAAGATTGAGGCGGTTGAGTCTAAGGAGAGCCTAAAAAACCAAAGTTGAATACATGAGTAAGGCTCTTAACCCCAAGCTGGTCCATGGAGACTGTCCCTGTAATTAGGAAATGTAAGTCTCTCTGGAGAAGAGTGTCTGAGATAAGCTGTAAAAATAATCGCGACAGGGTGGGAGACATAAAAAGAGGAAAACAGAGTGGAACTATTAGTAGGGACTGAGAAAGTAGGTAGTGCAAAGATCAGAAAAGTTCTTGTAAATATGTCCAATGGCTTTCCCACTACAGAAGGAAAACAACGTCTCGGGAGTAAACATTATTTTAAAAGTATGCAAATTGGTCAGCATTCTTTTCTTTCATGTCTTGCATTGTGATGAACACACAATTAGTTATTAGCCTTGCTAACCTCACAGCTAACCCCATTTTTATTACATTTCGACTGCCTGAGACGGCGTCTGACTTAGCGCTCACCGGAAGAAAAGAAAGGAAGGGAAAACAGTGTGTTTAATTAAGCATTATTAACACTGTTTTTATCTTCTAGCCATGTTTGAAGTGTCTGTTCACAAGACCCCACTGTGCAAAATATTTTATTTCTAATCAGTGACACACAACCGTGCAATGTCACAAGAGAGGAGTGCAGGGATGAGGGAGAAAAAGGGGAAAAGAGAAGGAGGGGAATGAAAGAGAGAAAGAACACACAAATAGAGCCAGTCAGTGTACATCTGCTTCATTCTTTCTCTCTATCTCTCTCCAACTCCCCCCCCCAACCACCACATTAAGATGGATAACAGCATGCCAGAGGGGCTCCCAACAGAGAGCTGCAAAAATAGTAACCCACTCTTCCTCCAACACGTTTCCCCCCTCTTTTCCCTAACCTCCTGCTCATTTCTCTTTTTCACCCCATCCCTGTTTTTTTTTTCCCTTTTCCTCTGTCTAACCTTTGGCCTCCTCCTCTTTGTCTTCCCTGAACTGTCCCTGGTTTTGGCACCAGAACAGCTGTAAACATGGGTGAGGTTGCAGACCCTGGCCCCATGAAGGCTCTTAGAAGGAGTGCACATCTCTTTACTCATCCCTCATCCCTCCATTCAGATAAAAAGATGAGTAAAAGATCGATAAGTGGGGAGAAGACATAGTGAAAGAGAGGTGAGGGGAGAGTAGGTAAGAAGGGTGGAAGGAGGTGTCTGGTCAGGTCAGCTCAGCTCAGGTCTCCAAGACAGAGAAAACGTGTTTGTGTATTAGGGGTGCACAAAAAATTGTATCAAATTGTAATTCTTTCTCTGTCTATTCAAAAATATTCATTCATATTTTTTAATGTAATGGCACTAGTTTACTCCCTCCCCCCCACCCCACCCCCCAACAGGAGTTCAGCTCGCCAATCCTATAGATGGTGCAATGTCCAAATCTGGCCAGATGGACCTCCTTCGCGTGAGCATTAAGCAAACGCAGTCAGTATGCATACATATACATTACATTTAGTAAATTCTTTTTGATTCAGTGCAATTTTTTACTCAGTTTTTCACTCAGTTACTCAAACAGCAATCTGGAAACAAATTCAAATTTTGAATTGTCAATCACTTGTGAATTGTGATTTTGAATCGAATTGTGAGCCCAAGAATCGGAATCGAATCGAACTGTGAGATTTTCTGCATCGTTCACCCCTAGTCTGTGTGTGTGTGTGTGTGTGGATGCGCTAGGGACAAGAGAATTAGTAAGGGGTAAGGGAACTGTGGCTCTGTCGACAGTAGTAAGGTAGGTGTGTGTGTGTGTGTGTATGGCCATGTATTTATCGCATTTTTGTCCCCTAAAATCACTTTTATCTGTGTTTTTTGGGCTTTGTGGGGACATTTGAGAGGTCCCCATGAGGAAAAATGACTTTATAGAAAATGTGCTTGTTTTATTTGAGAAACTAAAAGAGGTAAAAGATGTGCTTTTGGTTACGGAGGTTAAGGTTAGGGTTAGGATTAGGTGTAGGTGTAAAATTATGTACTTTAGTCAATATGGGAGCCTATGGAAGGACCTTACAAAGATAGTAATACAAGACTGTGCGTGTGTGTGTGTGTGTTAAGACAGGAATGAGGGATGACTGAAGCATTCCACTAAGACCCTTCATTGAACAGGTCTCATGATAAACAGGCAAAGAGACACAGGTCAGAGTGTGAGTGTGTGTGAGTGAGTCAAGAGATCTCCTGACCACCTGCTCACACGCACACACACACACACACATACACCCAACTAATCCATTACCACTCACTCGATCTGACTTCACCTT
The DNA here is from genome assembly GCA_032718565.1 of Distichodus sexfasciatus. Classification (NCBI taxonomy): domain Eukaryota; kingdom Metazoa; phylum Chordata; class Actinopteri; order Characiformes; family Distichodontidae; genus Distichodus; species Distichodus sexfasciatus. Next base: position 85,020 of record JAVGVS010000146.1, read on the forward strand.
CACTTCTTTCTGGCTTTCCTGCAGCTTCACTCGTTGTGCCTGTAATTAACAGAGCGGAGATTTGGAGCTGTCGCCTTTCCTTTCTTTGTTCTGTTTGTTTTGTGCCTCCACCTTCCTTCCCAATCTGTTTCTTCCTCGTTGTTTTCCGAGGGGTGGCATTTTATTGGAGATAAAATAACTTCTCTGTGAAAACTCCAGTTCCAGTGGAGGAAATTCAAGTCAGAAAAGAGAGAGTGACCAAAGAAATGAGGCAAAAGGACAGAGCTTGACAGTAAGGAGAGAGAAAAAAGGTAGGTGAGCGAGAGAGAGAGAGAGAGAGAGAGAGGAGACAGACACAGGCAAAGCAAGATGGAGTGTGAGGAAATGTGTAAGAGACAGAAACAGAAAAGGAAGCGTAAAACAGAAAGATAGAGACATTCAGGTAGATCGGGGAAATGGGCAGAGAAAGAGATAGAATAGACAGATAGATGGAGAAAGAGAGAGAGAGACGAGACCCTACACTAGACCAATAATGCATATGCAAAGATCAGATCTCCAATCGGCCCTCTATCAAGGTAAAAAAGAAATGAGAGATGCAGAGAAAGAGAGTACGAAGAAAGAAGGTGAAGGAAAGAAGCAAAAACGGATTGTAGGCAAGTGGTGAAGAACAGTGTGATGGAGTGAACATTAGAGACATTAGAAGTGTGGACGACCAGTGCACGACAGGCTTCGGGTGAACAGTAAGCTGATGTGAGATGGGGATGACTCCACACGTCTCGCTCTACACACACACACACATACAGTCTTGTATTACTATCTTTGTGAGGTCCTTCCATAGACTCCCATAATGACTAAAGTACATAATTTTACACTTACACCTAATCCTAACCCTAACCTTAACCTCAGTAACCAAAAGCACATCTTTTACCTCTTTTAGTTTCTCAAATAAAACAAGCACATTTTCTATAAAGTCATTTCTCGTCATGGAGACCTCTCAAATGTCCCCACAAAGCCCCAAAAAACAGATAAAAGTGATTTTAGGGGACATAAAGGTCCCCACAATGCGATTAATACATGGACGCACAGACACACACACACTCACACACACAGTTAGAGTGAAGTTAGAGAGGGGTTGCCATGGAGATGAAGCTGACAAAGCTTTCGTTTTTGTCACAGTGTCTGCTCTTTAAAACATTAAACATTAGTGAGAGTGCGCACGAGAGAGAGAGAGAGAGAGAGATAGAGATAGGGAATCTGAGAGTGAAAAAGAAAGAGAAACTGAGGGAGAAATAGACAGAGAGAGAGAGAGAGAGAGAGAGAGAGAGACAGAGTGTGAAAAAGAAAATGAACATGAGAGAGAGAGGGAGAAATAAAGGCTGAGAGAGAGAGAGAGAGAGAGAGAGAGAGAGATTGTTAACACTACAGATAAGGGAGTTCTAGAGAATCCAGGGCACTCACAGCAATTTATTATGGAGAGAGTCGTGGAAATGAGGCCAAACCAGAGCATACACTCGTGCTGACTAGTGTCCTCGCACAAACACACACACACACACACACGCACACACAGAGGGAGTGAGAGAGATCATTAGATTTCATCATCAGTTTGAACAAGAGCAAACCACAAAACCTTTCAGTTGTGGAGGCCAGAGTGTGTGTGTGTGTGTGTGTGTGTGCGTACTAAAAGGGCCCTTAAAGCTTCTGATCTTTTCCCCTCATCCCTCCCTCTCTCTCTCATTCATCCCATCATTTTACGGACATTTGGGCCAGTTGGGGGCTCTTCGCCCTGTGATAGGAAGGTTGCTGGACCGGTAAAGGCACCACAGAGGTACTCATGAGCAAGGTACCGTCCCCAAGCACTGCCCACGTCAGCTGTCCACTGCTCCTTCACGGAAGGGTCGAATGCAGAGGTCATATTTTGTTTTGGTGTACTGTGTGCTGTGCTTTAGTGTGTTCACAAATAATCACTCACTTTCACATTTACCTGCTTCGCATCTTACCCTAAACCATCCCCTCACTGCCTGTGCTCCCATTCCATTCACACACACACACACACGCACGCACGCACGCACACACAGTATCTCCTTACTCTTTTACAAGTTACACATCCTGCTGCTTGGCTCCCACTCGCTTCCTCAGGAATCTGCAACGTCACTCCGGCCTGGCGCCAAAACCTCCACGCTATTCTGTCCTCGGGGTGTGTGAGGAGAGCGCTGGCCGGCGGAAAGTGTGGAGAGCACGAGTGGCTCAACTGAGGCCTTGCTGTGTAGAGCGGGGGACGCTGGGCAGAGTCACGACTCGAACGCCGCGACACGTTTCAATCCTGACTCGAACACGGAGCATCTTCCCGGCTTACACACTGGCTTTTGTTTCCCTGAACGCTTTCATCCTGCATGCGTCAGTGCATGTGTGTTAATGTGGGCTTCGTGTAAACGTCTGCGCGTGTACGAAAATCTCGCTGTGTGTCTGCGTGTGGCTGTCTGTGTGTGTGAGTGTGTGTGAGTTTTGGCAGGCAGATCAAACAGAGTTTTTGGGGGGATAGAGGCATGAAAGGCAGAGGCTGTGTGTGTGTGTGTTTGATGTGAGGAGAGAGCTTTCTGCTGAACGGCTGCCAGCGCTCTATCAACAGCGCAACACATTGCCAATCGTCTGGGAGGAGGCCTGGAAGGAGAGCGGCGTTGTGTGTTAATGTGTCTGTTTGTGTGCGACCTGATTAACAGCACAACTCCAAACGGGTTAGCACAATCAGCCTCTCTCTTCCCCTCCCTGGGACAAGGATCTGTTTGTGTTTATGTGTGTGGTGTGTGTGTGTGTAAATGTGTGTTTGAGTTTCCTTTTCTGTCGGGGAGATATCAATTTGTTATGGGTGAGGGAGGACAGAAGAGCAGAGTTTAGGAGAGGAAATGGCCAGGACAGACAGGAGAAAAGGAGGCAGGAGAGGAGAGTGGAGGAGAGGAGGAGTAGAGAGGAGAAGAAGGATTAATCTTAAAGTTAGGTGTGGCACGAAAAGCAGAGGAGAGGAGAAGAAATGCGAGGAAATAACGTGAGGGAAAAAAGCGGGGAACAAGAGTATTAGAGGAAAGCAGGGGGTAGCAAAAGAGTGGAGCACAGGGAGAGGAGAGGCGAGAGACAAGTGAGGATGGAGAAGAGAGGGAAAGAGGAGGGTTGAGAGGAGGTGAAGAGATGAGGGAAGGAGAGGGAGAGAGAGAGGTTGGGCAGGTGGGAAGAAGAGGATGGGGAAGGAAGAAAGGAGGAATGGAGAAGTGAATGGGAGAGAGTGGAGGAGGAGGACCGGAGGGTGAGAAGAGAAGAGAAAAAAAGAAAAGAGAAGAGATGGAGAGGGAGATGTGCAAGAGGAGAGGAGGACTCCAGAAGAAAGGATGATGGGATGAGAGGAGAGGAGGAGAGAGGGATGGGCAAAAGGAAGGAGAAGAGAGGTAGGAGGAGAGAGGGATGGGTAAGAGGTAGGAGGAGAGAGGAAGTGGGAGAGAGGGATGGGTAAGAGGAGAGGAGGAAAGAGTGATGGGTAAGAGGTGAAGAGGAGAGAGGGATGAGAGGAGAGGAGGAGGATCTCTGTTCCTGCAGACTGTGCAGTAGCAGGTCACAGCAAGTGCTGGTGTATGGCTCTGGGCTAAACAGTGAAATGCTGCCTGAGGTCCAACACACTGCCACAGGCGCTCTGTCTCTCTCTCTCTTTCTCTCTCTCATACACACACACACACACACACACAGCTATCAGCTCAGCACCTGCATGATCTATCTGACCTGCATTTCCATTAGAATACAGCAGAGCCGAGTGTGTTTATGAAGCACTGATTTGGAGCTTATGGAGGGAGAGTGGCTCCATGCAGCCACAGAATCAACACCAGTCTCTCTTACTCTCTCTCACTCTCTCTCTCACTCTCTCTCACACACACACACACACAAACACACACACATCTATAAGACTGCTGGGGTCTGTGATATACATTACATATTCCTCAAAGTCCTTTACTCAGAGAGAGAGAGACAGAGACAGAGAAGGAGGGAAGAAGTGACTAAAGAACGGCAGGGAGAGATTGACAGACAGGGAGAGAAAGATGGAGAGGGAGACAGGCAGAGAAAAAGACAGACCAGGAGAGAGTGACGAGAGAGAGAGAGAGAGAGAGAGAGAGAAGAAAGAAAAAAGAGAAGGAGAGCTGCTGGTTATTACAAATTCATTCAAGTCCTTTCTCTCTCACACATGGACAAACAAACACACCCAGAGTGCTATTTGTGTGCATGACTGTGCATTTAGGCGACTGCTATCAGGCCCAAAGTCTGTGTTTGTGTGAGAGTAAAAGTGTGTGTGAGAGAGAGAGAAAGAATAAAAGAATGAAAGAGTCTGTGAGAGAGTGGGACTCTGTAGGGAGGTGTGGCTCACAGACGATAACATACACAAGCATTAAAATGCGATTTATACCTTTAAACTATTATTATTATTATTATTATTATTATTATTATTATTATTATTATTATTATTATCCATCTCTCTCTCCCTCCCTCTCTCCCTCTCATTTACTCGCTCTATATCAATCATCATTGCAGAAAAACCACTGTCCTGCTTCTACCCCAGCAGCAGCAGCAACAGCAGCGTTGTGGTCAATTAGCAAAGCTTTCTGACCAGTGTACTCCAGCCCAACACCACATGCTAATTGATGAGGATGTTCTCTAGAGAGCGAAAAAATCTACCACACACACACACACAGTCTTGTATTACTATCTTTGTGAGGTCTTTCCATAGGCTCCCATAATGACTAAAGTACATAATTTTACACCTACACCTAACCTAACCTTAACCTCAGTAACCAAAAGCACATCTTTTACCTCTTTTAGTTTCTCAAATAAAACAAGCACATTTTCTATAAAGCCATTTCTCGTCATCGGGACCTCTCAAATGTCCCCACAAAACCCCAAAAAACAAATAAAAGTGATTTTAGGGGACATAAAGGTCCCCACAATGCGATAAATACATGAACACACACACACAGACGTCTTCGTCAAGTAATCTCTCTCCCACACGTTATTCTATAGAACTAAAGGAACATTGTAAGTGTCTGTGAATGTGTGACTGACATGAGGACATTTTTTTTATGTGAAGAACGGTCCATGGGAAGATAAAACACTTTTAGAGAAAAGTTCCAGCATTTGCTTGAAAAAAGATGAGAAGAGGGAAAGATTTGCTTTTGTTAGCCGAGGTTAAGGTTAAGGTTAGGTGTGGTATGGGTGTCAATGGAAGTAGCTCACAAAGACGCCAAGATTGTCTGAGCCTGCAAGTGAATGTGTGTGTATGGGCACGTCAGACGGAGTGAAACTGGCGGGGGTGGATATTACACTGAAATGCCGCTTCCTCTCGGCTGCGTCGGCGCACTGTGCTTACACTCCGGTCTAGGCACCTCACAGCCACTCCACAACCGCTTAACACATGGAGTCAAGCACACTTATTAGCAATTACCTTTTTTTCCCTGGTGTGTATCTGAGCTTTTCAGCTGCCGCGCCGCACAATGTACACTCGGCAACAAACCCGCACCGCTAATTACACGCTCAAGTCACGCATTAATGAACGGGTAAACAGGTACGGAGTAAAATAAGTTGCACAGCTACTTATGCGCAGGAATAAGGCACCCGTTTGATCTACAACTTCTTTACGTCACCTGGCTGAAGACTTGCTCACTTTCCGTCGGCTCGGGTTTGTGGTGAGACAACATCTCACCACAGATCTTTCAGTCGTCTTTCAACATAACAACCACAACACAATTAGAAACTGCAGGTATGTGGGTTAGAAAATACATCTCTGCAAATTTAGCCTGTATGTGGTGAACACTCGTAACTCTGAGACAATCGGAATCTTTGGAATGTGAAGTGAAAGTGAGTGTCATTGTGAACACGGCACAGCACAGCACAGCACACAGTGCACCACAACCGAATGTCACCTCTGCATTCGACCCATCCGTGAAGGAGCAGCGGGTGTCTGACATGAGCAGCGCCCAGGGAGCAAGGCTTAGGGACGGTACCTTGCTCATGAGTACCTCTGTGGTACCTTAACCGGTTCCAGGATTGGAACCGGCGACCTTCCGATCACGGGCGAATACCTTAACCGTTATGCTACAAACTGCTCTGGGAATGTATACATGTATATACGTACATGCATGCGCTTCAAATTCTCTAACCTTCCTTCTTTCCCAGATTCTCCTTCACAGTGTCACTGAACAGAGCACAGGCAATAAAAGCGGTTTTGTCTTTTTATTTTAGCTTCATAACAATTTGGTGCAGCTCTGTGCCTTCACCTCACACGCTCTGCTGCATCTGACTCACACCTGACGCCGTCAACAAGACCGGAGGAACTTAAAATGAGAAAAGAGGTTGAGGTAAAGAAGTTTACTTTACGACCAGGTGTTAAACTTTCTAACCTTAGCTGTTTAATACCTGGCAGTGACATGGCAAACGTAGCGAGGACAAAAGAGTTCTCCCCAAAAATTCAAAAATAAAAATGCCTCATTACTTTTACATAACTACTTTTAGATAAACTGGTCTTTGCTCGCAAACGTCTGACCACAGGTGCTGTTGTTGGAGACGCTGAGCTGGAGTACATGGTGAGGGAAGGGGCATAAATACAAGCAGGCAGGGAGGTCACATCCAGCGGTACAAGACAAATGTGCAAAACTGGGAGCGGTGAATCATGCGACTCCAGCGGATGTGGACTCGGACTTTTAATCATGCAAGAGGCCAGGAGAGACATCGAAAGAGCAGGACAGAGTGCGTAGAGAGAGAGAGAGTCGCCAGGTATGACACATGGAATAAAAAAGCTTTTAGAGAGTGAGAGAAAGGCCTTTGGCGGAAGCTGTTTTCACACGTGTATAACACACTTTGCTTGTCTCCCTGCGTTGCTGGCAAAGGTCAATCCATTCCACCAGAGAGAGAAAGAGAGAAATTGAGGGAGCGTGGGGGCAGGGAGAGAGGAGTGGGGGGAGAGGAACAGAGAGAGAGAGGGAGAAGAGAGACGTGCTTCTTTTTTAGACTTTCGCTTTTAAAACGCTCCGAGTCAATTATGCCGGCGTACAGGAAGCCAAATCCGAGTGGCTCAAAATATTCTCTCTCCGTTTGGCACGGCCGGCCAGTCCAGGTTGAACAGATGGAGGGAATATGATTAGATGCATTTATCAAAGACTCTCCTTTTTTTAATGAGCAACCAGAGAGGGAGCTGGGGCCAGAAACACAGGATGCCTTTAGTGTGCACTGTGGCAGAGACTTACACACACACACACACACACACACACACACATACACACACCAAAGCCAGCTCAGACGTTCTTGAAATTCACACAACACTCTGAAAAAGGGGGGGAAACGAACAATTTGCACACATTCACACACGTAGTCATAGACATACAGATGCACACACACACACACAGAAGGCTAAAGGAAAGGCATGTTTCATCTGTGTGAGTCGTACAAGACACATTTCCATAGCTCTGTGAAGGCTGCATAGCTGTGCTGCTTCAGGCAGGATGGAGCTGGACGCCTTAGCCCGAGCCACAGGGAGGCAAGGCTTTTGTTAATGCAGCCCAGCTATAACAAAGCTCCATACCCCGTGAACTGTTTGGGATGCTAGAGTTAGGGTTATGATAAGCTCTTGGGACAAAAAAAACCCATTACTGATTACTTCTGATCTATCCCTGATTCAATCATTTAATTCAATCATCTTATTCAATTTACACTTTCTGGCTGCTGTCTTACATTTCCTAATTGCTGCAACAGTCTTCTTGAAGCAACATGCCTTTAAGGGACTTGTTCAAGGTGGCAACAGCTGTGTTTCAGTCTGCGTGTGGTTCACCACAATATGATCAGTCGTTACAACCACTGCAAGGCCATCAGTGAACAGTTTTCCAAACGTTCAGATTCCATCCAATGGTCTAAAGTCTGCTCACATGAGACTGCTAATTTCCTAAGAGAAACGCAGTCTGAATAGGTTAAAAATCCTTTTAATAATTTCATTAGCTGATGAAAAGATATCTTACAACTCCCATCTCATCTAAATGTTTCATTGGTCTCTTTCTCTCAAAGTACAGCTTTAGAAAGACATTTCCTTCATCCAAATATTATTTTTATACAGTTGGTCCTGGCTGTGCACGGCAATTGGACCCGTAAAGTGTGAATGAGAGTGTGACTGTGTGAGTGTGTGTGCCCTGCGGTGTGTTGGCACCCGCCCAGGGTTGGTCTTCGCCTTGTGGCCGTAGTTCCCGGGATAGGCTCCGGTCCCCGCGATCCTGATAGGGATTACACGGTACAGAAAATGAATGAATAAATGAATGAAAAAAGCTTCTTCTGTAGAATTAGCTTTCTCTTGCTTTCTTTCTTTTCCTGTCTATCTTGTTCTCTCTGTCCATCTGTCTTTGTCCAGGAAAAACATCCGTGCTGCCGCAGCTACAGAACTTCAATGGCCCGAATGCACAAAGCTCCTCATATTTGACTTGCAGCAACTTCGCTTCCTTTCATAATGGCCATGACGGCTGCTGTCTCTGCTGGCTGTCCTCATTTAAATGGAGCCAGAGCACAAAAGGAAAAGGCTTTATTAGCCAAGCCTATGAAACAAACAAACCGATGAAACATTCTTTTGAAAAATGAAAAAAACAACAACAACAAGATGAACAAACACACGGGGAGGTTAATAATGAAGCTTTTTAGACAATAAGATGGCAGGGAGAGAGTGTGAGGCCCAAGCGGCTTGTCCTCGCCAGCTTTAGATGTTCACCTCGAGGCGCGGGTACAATAACGTTTTGCTGTTTAGCGCTTTGGCAGGCTGTGATATGGCAACAAGTTCTTATGTTTATTAATGTTTATGCAGCAACCAGCAGGATGAGGAGAGGCCATTCAGGCCCCAGTGGCAGGAGAACCCAGGTCTCAAACCTGACGGCGAGGTTCTGGACGTGCCCAATGTTGCTCGTTGGCATTCACATCCCAACTGAACTTCAGCCCAGGTCTGCGAGTGGTGGCAATGTAGCGACTGGGGAAGAATTAAAGTCATCTCTCCCCGCCCGACAGCACGCTGTGCTTGGGGTTAAAGTGGAGAACGATGTGTGGAGGTACTGCAGTTGGTGCGACAAGGCAGGCGTTATCTTTTCCTCAGGGACAGTATTAGCATTCTAGTCATGTGCTTCTGATTCATGTTCCTCCTCTAGTCTTTCGTGTTTCAGGTTTCGGAGGAATGTTTTTTGTTTCCCTTAGAAGCAGGAAAGCATGTTTGTTTATGTCTGGAGTATGAAGCGTCACTACAATATGCACAGACGAGACAGAGGATATGTCATTTCATCATCTTCATCGGGATATGCGCATGTGCAAGTAAGCCAAGTGTGATTAATGCATGTCAAGATAGATCAATTGCACAGAGTGACTTATTCCTATAACAGATCAAGCTTGCCATTTTCCTTGTTCACACAAAACTTATCTTCTAGACTCTGAGCCACAATGTAATGTGTAATACATCTGCAACACAACTTTATTAACACTATAAAGTGAGGGATTATTCATCATTGTGAACACACCACAGCACAGCACACAGTGCACCACAACAAAATGTGACCTCTGCCGTTGACCCATCCGTGAAGGAGCAATGGGCTAACATGGGCACCACTGGGGGGCAGTGCTTGGGGATGGTGCCTTGCTCATGAGTACCTCAGTGGTAACTTTACCAGTCCTGGCTTTCAAACCGGCGATCACGGCGAACACCCTACCGTTATACTACCTACTGCCCCTAAAGCTGTTAAGATTATTAATATAATAACATAATTAATAAAGAAAAGTGGCTATTCTACAACTTGTATGCTCCTTGTTATAACCAGAATCACACCTGGTTATCATTTTCTAAGACTAAAGAGACTCAAGAGAAGCCTTTTGGATATATTGTAATTTAAAGGGTCTATATCTTTTTTTAAATGATTATTAGCTTTATTTTCTATGCAACCAACCACAATCAACCTGGAATGAATCATTCTTTCCAAATGGGACTATTTAAGTAATTTTGTTTAAAAGAACTTGTGTTACTCTGAGGTAAGCAGAGGACAAATTGATCACTAAAAGGCATGAAGTTAAAGAGGATTTGCATGATTTGTGTATTATTTTTGGTATGTACAGTTGTAGAATGAAAGGAGGAAAAGAACACCATGCAAAAGTCTGGGCACCCAAATACATCTGATTTTTTAGGTAACTGTTACCAAGATACTTACTGTCTGCATCATTTCTGACTCCTTAAACTTTTCCTTGGATGGGTGAAATGCAGGGGTCACATTTTGTTGTGCTGTGCTGTGTTCATAATGACAAATAATCACTCATATAAAACTCCTTTATGTAGCTGTTTCCTCAGTTTGTGATGTTATTAATATTGTATTTGAAAGTTAGGTCAAGGCCAAGATGTGGTGTGAAAGTGCAAGACAACATTCTTTAAAAGAATCCGCGTCTTGTTGAATAATTAGAAAGGCAAATAAAAACTCCTGTTTTAATGCGAAATTAAGTTGAATCTGGGGTCGTGGTGCACTGTTACACTGTGTAACACCTAAACAAATACAACCTTCATACAGTAGAAGAGTCAGCAGTAGAAAACATTGATCATGCTTTAGGCTTGCTTTTCAGCAAATTACACTGGTAAAAATGGAGAAAAATGGAAATACTAGCACATTCCAGAAGAATACCATCAGTAAAAAGTTCAAAAAATTCAAAAGAGGATGGGTCCTGCAAGATAATGACCTGAAACACACTCGAGAGGCACAAGCTGCAGGTTTTGTGTGGTTCACACTGTCCTTCAACCTAATTATCGTTGAAAACTTGTGGATAGCTCTCAGAATATCAGTGCATGCAAGATGACCCAAGAATCTTGCTGAATGAGATGGCTTTTGCATGAATAAATTGGTGAAAATCTCCCAAAGACTCTCAGTTTGGTTACAAAAAGTGTTTACAAGCTATAATACTTGTTAAAGGCAGAGTAACCAAGTACTGACCAAGTTGGACACCCAAATCATTGTTTCATTTCATTAAACAATGAAAAAAAAGAGTCATCTTGCATGAGATGCTGAAAACTTTGTTTCGTTAATTAAACATTAAATCTAACAGCATTAGTATTAATAAACCTGTACAGCCGGCTCAGCGCTTAAGCTTTGACTTTATGTGAATAGTGAAATGGAAAACCTGATGTATGGTAGGAATAAAGTAGGACTGTGTAATTAGACATTCCGGCATAGCTGGACAGACTGGGTTTAGAAAGTAAAAAGTGGTGCCAGCTTTGCCTCCTAGCTGCTCATTTAGAGGACCAATCTGCTCCGAAACGCTATCTGTGCCCATTAACTTTAATATATTGGTAGGCAAATTGGTAGGCAAATTATCATCAGGTGAGCTGAAACACAAACTTCTGTCTGTCTTATGACATTAGAAGATTCAAATAGTTAGTGCAAAGCTCTGGATGGCTTTTCAGTGCTCTCAACCTGGATCTCTACCCAGCTTTCCCTGCAACACGATTAGGCCTCGGGGTGGAATCTTCATATTACAGGCCTGCATTTAATTTAGTAACAGTCCACTGCATTGCAGGCAAAATTTCTTACTTACAAAGTAACATTCATTTTTAATGTGGCTCACCCTTTCCACGAAAGATTGTCCTGTTCTCTGAGTTTCATCAGTACAGGCTTTAAAAAACCCTGGGATAAAAGCTGCTGCTCATAGTGTTCCAACTGATATATTAAAAAGTTCTATTAATCACTAACTGCACCTAAGTGCAAGTGTAGGGCAACAACTAATTTTGACTAGAAATGCAATCAAGCAGCCCTGAGACGATGCACAGCATGATGTTTTGGTGGAGATACAGAGCATTTACGATAAAGAGGTCTCTTTGTTGCATGATAAGGGAATTCTTTATTGAATCTGTGCAATAATGAATGGTAAAACTGAATTATTTGTATTTGTGTAGGTCAAGAAAAAGAAGAAAAGGCTCCCTCTCTCTTTCCCCCTCTCTCTTACTCTCCTTGTTGCTCCCTCTCCGTCTCTCTCTCTCTCTCTCTCTCTTTGATAAGCTCATTCAGTGCAAACAAACAATACACACATGATCATGCAAGCACATGCGTGCACACGCACATGTGCGCACGCCACCCCCTCCACACACACACACACACACACACAAGCAGACAAACACACACCTCATTGACTCCATTCATATGACTTACTTACTTCATGTCCTGTTGTCTAGACCTAAAACAAATAGCAGATGGCGGGTCTCTTATGCTTGGTGATTGTGCAATGTGTGGATGAGTGTGTGCGCTGAATGAAAACACCCGAACAGCTGGATCTAAAAACAGCCTTATGGTAAACGATACGCCTGCATCTGATTCAGCAAAAACCACAGAAATGAGTAGGAGGGAACAGTGTGTGATGTATCAGTGTCCCCAAAGGAGCCTTTGACATTCACAAGAGCCAGTGAAATGCACACACGCGCGCACACCATACTGTCCTCAACTTGGTTATTTCACACTCCAAAGGTATGTGTGTGTGTCTGTGTGTGTCTGTGTGTGTGTGTGTGTGTGTGTGTAGGTAGTAGGTACTTGTGTGATGGCATGAGAGACACAGAGAGCCAGAAGTGACCATTCACCTTTAATGGTGATGTGAGTGACTCATTGATTGGTAGAGAGGTGAGCAGGCTAATCCATTGATTGAGCTTAGGGGTGAATGAAGTCAACCATTGATTGGGGTTCTGGTGGTGAGACCAAACCTTTAATTTGGGACAAGGGTCAGTAGATTTACCCATTGATCATGAGAAGTATGGACTGAAGTGGCAACATGCCTCCAAACTGTGTACTCAAAATAAATGCCCGGACACTAACAGGCAGCTGCAAATGTTGAGCATGCAAACGACATTTTACTGGACACAAAGATTTATTTTTCAAATGTGGGCAGAAAAAAAACTAGAGTCCTTGGATGCAATGAGGCATTATGCAATGCAAATACATTCAGGAGGACTGAATTCAACCGAGAGAAAGCATTAAAAAAAGCGAAGGACGCAGCAAGCACCCTTCACCGTCAAGCCTAGCCATGAGGTCTGGACAAGCAATAGCAATGTGGAAGAACTGTAGCAGCCTGCAAAGGATGACGAAAGAGGCCTGAGCACTCTCACAGCACACTGCAGACCATCTGCCAAAAGCTTAGCAGACTCAGCATTTGAGTCGGCCCACTGCATAGGTGTGCGGCCAATTCCATTTGTTTAGGATTGGGGTTGAATTCAGTGACCTATTGATTCCTACAACAGGAAGGAGCCAATGACTAGAGGGACCCAACTGGGGATGCAGCAAACCTGGGATGGGACTGACCGAATAATTGCAGCTGTTAAAGGTGCACTCTGTGAAACTTACTAATGTGGCAAATGGTGCCTTAAAAACTTTTACCATTTACCACTACCTTTAGTTCACTGTTTAGCTGGTTTTACATGATAAGTGGCGAGTGTTGCATTTCCTTTTTTAAAAGTGGTGGGGTCTAACGGCAGGATATTCATCTTTGAACCAGAATGCTGTGGGTTCCAACTTTACCGTATCCTACCTCAGCACTACCACCATCTGGCAGCTCCATTCTCAACATCCTTTCCCCAACATACTCAGCATACTCAGCATCTCTCCACATGTTCCAACCACCTCAATCTCGCCTTCCTGACTTTGTCCCCAAATCGTCCAAAATGAGTTGCCCCTCTCATATACTCATTCCTAATCCTGTCCATTCTGTTCACCACCAACGCAAACCATAACATCTTAAGCTCTGACACCTCCAGCTCTGCCTTCTGTCTTTTTTGTCAGTGGTACTGTTTCTAACCCATAGCTGATCTCACCACCATCTTGCCGGCACTCACCCATCATGGATCAGATCATCACGGTCCCGTTAATCATACAATGTAAATTGTGGACAAAAGCACATTGTAAATGGGTAAATGTTCATGACATATAATCGAAAGGAGACAATTCCCAACCTTGGGTCATGACAGTAAGCAATGAGAAAACGTCAGAATTTAACTTTAATAGAACCAAGACAAGGCAAATTTATATTTCTCGACATGTTGTACTTGCATAACCATGTATGTGGAAAATGAGTTCTGAATCTTCACTCTTGCAATGTTCGTGACAACGGCAAATGACAGGTCATCACAGGACAGGGAGTTGACACTTAGCTCAGCACAACGCCTCACACTCATCATGTGAAACTGGCTGTAGTCACGTTAGCATCTTTGCCTAAAGTGACACATTCACAGTCTCTGAGCAAGTGTCGGGCAGAAGGTCTTTGTGCTGCAAAACTAGCTTCAGACTTCAGAATGAAAACTTTCAAACATGAAAAATCAAGTTAATGGAAGGGTTGGTGCTTATATTTACCTACAGTATATCTGTTTGTCCCCAAGTCATCATCCTTACTTTTTAAAATGATCTTAAGAATTTAGCATGAAGTCCGTTTGGTAATGCAGTCTTCTCTGTGAAGGAGACTGAGAGCTGCAAGGCCTTTCCCTCTGGGCAAATTTGCACGAAGCCTTCATCAGAGGGGCTGCTTTCTGTTGTGCTGCAGGCTACGGCTACACATCCCGCAGGTGGAGACGCAGCAGGCCGCAGAGAGCAAAGCCCGCAGGATCAGAGCCTGGCTAAAACACAAACGCCGGCTTCTCCCAGATTCCCGATGCCCAGCAGCGCAGCTGGCGTGCCAGAACCACCCAGGCGGATGGAGAGTGAGAAAGAGGAAAACAACAGACTGAGACGGATGTCTTGTTTAGGCCTTCTTAGAAGTACAGACTCCCTCACATGTCACACCTAATTTTTGACAGTGTCAACACAAAGTAACATAAATAAATTAATTTTACACATCTTGGGCTGGTTTGATCAGCATTGCCTTCATTTCCCAGAGACATATCAGCTTTCAAAACAGATGGCTATGGAATCAGCCCTCCCGACTGGGGAAGTTTCCTCTTAGCCAATCAGAATTCACAGATGTGCCACACTGCAGGAAAGGCACCTGACTACGTCTGAACACACCACTAAGTACCTGGCGTTCCTCACTTCCACAGAGCAACTTCGCTACAGATGTCCAAAAATCTCAGTGGAACTCGCAGACGCTGGGAGTGGCACACAAGTGTTGCGATCTCCACATGCAGTAATAGACCCATGCTCATTTATGACTTATTATCTGTCTTGTCAATCTCTTCTTGGGAGTAATTTTTAATAGCATGCAAACAACAACAGAAGAGCTGAAAGGCAAAGGAGGGAAAGAGGCGTAGAGGCGTTTAATAAACTAATAATTACCCCGTCAAGTGATTTGGATGTTGAGCGTCTTTGGCGGCACAAAGGCTCTGGAGCTGACACGGATTCATTTATTTATTTTGTGTCACAGTTTGACTTTTTGCAGCGCAACACATGCCTAGTAGGACGGGGCTATCGATCGAGGCGAATCGCATTCTAATGGGAATATCGGCACCTGAACAGCGACTTTTCTGCTGAACATTGTGTTCCTCGTCAATTGTGTATTCCATCCGCTATCCATACATTGATGCAGATCTCGTCAGCCCAAGTCTGAATGTGCAAATGAAGTGTATCGGATTGTGCTGTTGTTTCAATTCCAAATCCTTTCCCCGGCCCCAGGGGCTAGACACTAGATCTAGTTCTGGGGTGAGAATTAAAATGGATTCGTGGATTTGCCGACAGCCTCGCCCCTCTCCAGACCGGCCGAATGCGAGAGACGACAGTGGAGCTGTTGGAAAGGATGAAGCAAACAAAGCAGTGCATTTTACCAGAATGTGAGCTAATACGCACTTTTGATTCGTCAGCCCTGACCTTGACAAAGTCAGGCTTTATCCCGTGACGGGTGACGTCAGCTTTTGGGGAATTCAATTTTGCCGCGATGATTGTGCCTCATATTGTTTCTGCCCATTTGCCTATGAATACAAAATGCTTTCAAAACGCAAGCCCAGGAGCAAAGACTCAGCTCTTGCTCTCCACATCCTACACGTATAACAACAGTCTTAATGAAAAAGAAACAGGTCTTTTCATATTGCTTCTAAATCACAAAGAACGCTAAATCCAATTAGGTAACGATTAGCTTATTGACTGGGCATGGAGGGTTTAGATTAACCTGAGTTTGAGGCCCAGGAGGCCAGGTCTCTGGGGGAGTGGTGAGCGTATATGTGTGTGTGTGTGTGTGTGTGTCTGATTCAATGTGGGAAATGCCTTAGCTGAAGGCTGAAAGCTGCAGGAATGAGTGTGTCAAGGTCACTTGCGGAGAACATGTAGGCTTTTTAAATAAAAAAAAACTTAAGTATAGCTTCTATTAATTAAAAAAGATATAAGCTGTCATTGCTTAGCAAAGTTAACTTTGATCATGCATTTTCAAACTAAATATAGCAACCTGGCGATGAGACGTCTTGGAGATGATTGAGCATAAATCTAAGTTAGAAATCTTTGCATTTCACTTTTTATCGAATTATTGACAGCAATGAAACTTGCATGAGGTTATGGCATATTCATACACATTTATGCATGCAGAATGACAGCATACACACACACACACACACACACAACAGGAAGCGGTGCAGCCACAGGCCGCGGGAGTTAGAGAGGAGGCTTAATCGATGAGACAGCGTGCCGCACGGATCAATCTGGATTAGAGCGCTGGCAGGAGGCGTAGCGGCTCCCGCTCCCCCGCTGCAGTGACAGGATGTGGCCAGCAGGGGGCCCAGAGGACCCGGGCCAGGGGAGCAAGCAGGGTGTGTGATGAGTTGTGTGTGTGTGTGTGTCTATCTGTGTACTGAGGAGTGTACGACACCGAGCTGCAGACTGATGGGACGGCAGAGCAGCAGAGCCGGGGAGAAATCAGCATGGTCTAACACACATCAGAACAATGTGCACTCTCTCTGGAGGAACATGGGGATGTGCGGCAACACGCACACACACACTGTGGCAGTGAGTTAGGAAGTGGAAGTGACATCGTATAAAGAAGAAGAGTAATATAAAAATATTAGCTTTTTGCTAGTGAGGTTAAGGTTACAGTTAAGTGAAGCTGTGGTATCCACATGGGCATCTGAATCAGGCGTTTTTCTGGCGTTCGTGGCGTAAGGTGAGCGCGGACAGATCGCCCACCGTTCCATGTGCCCTATCCCTATCTGTTCTTTGTTCTCTATTTCTTGTTGCACTATGTAAACTGGAGCCACGTCGTCTAGTCTCTCTGTATATCTGTACAATATATAGAAGAGATGACAATAAAGTTTACTTTGACTTTGACTCTGCTCATTGGGGCGAATCAGGGCGTCCACATGGCGTTCATGAACTGCCCTGGGTTGGCTGTGAGTTCCAATGGCATCAAATAAATGCTGCACGCAAAGTTTTCTCGGCATCAATTTCTGCCAAAATCCCGACGGATGCAAAGAAAACTTTGCTATTGCATTTACATGGTGTTCAGTTGACGTTCTGGAGGACCGAATATGTCCCATGATTCCAAAATGCGTTCTGATACAGGAAATATGGAAGAAACCGCGTTTTGAAAAAATGTGCAAGGACATTGATCCAGCCCAGCTGGTGCAGGAAGCGGAGGAGAGACAGTTGCTTTGGGAACTATCTTTAGCAGTGTTGGGGTGAAGCCGGTACTAGTGGCAATGTTTTGCCTTTAAAAGAAGAAAGTCAAGCCTCAGTTTTAATGAAGCACAGGGATCCACTTCTCGTGAACTCAGTGCAGAACTATTCACAAAGGCAAGCCAGCGGTAAACACTTTACTGCCCCCATAGGTAAACACACCAAAGTACAAACTGGGCTGCAGGTTGGTGTCAAAAAGCATCAAACGAACGCCAAGATAACACATCACTGAGGTCAAACACCCATGTGGATGGGGGTTAATAATTATGAGAGTGAATGAAATTACTAAGGATGTTGAAATGAATCACATAATCGATGCCTCACTTTGCAGACATGGACGATTCTGCATCAATGCAGTGGTAGACCATAATCAATTACATCAGGGGTTTTCAACCAGCGGTCTGCTGCCCCCTGGTGATCCGCGGCAGCATTGTAGGTGGTTTGTGACATGGAAGCAGTTTCAGTACTGAATTCACTACCTGATACGACCTGATAATCTTAATTGAATGGAATTGTGAGACCAGTGAAGATTCACACATCTAGAAAGTACCTCCCAAAGATAGCAGGACACAACTGTGTGTGTGCGTGTGTATATGTGCGGCTTGGCACTGCTGGAGACAGCTTTAAGAGACATGCAGTGTTGTGCAGCTGATAAGGCAGGCCGGAATGATGGCTGTTAAGAGATGTTCTGTAGAAGGGGGGCTTCAGCTTACCCCGCTAATGCAAACATCTGGCAGTCTGTCAATAAGCCTTTGAATCCCACCAATCCCGTTAGGCCCACCTGCCCGGCCCAGCAGGAGGTACGCGGACAGCAAGGAAGACTGGCATCGGGGCATCTCACCATGCCACACGTAAGATGGGAGATGCAGCGGATTGAGATGTAGTAATATCAGGACTTTAAGCAGAATCGTATACCTCTGCGCTCAGCTAGCGCCTTGCAGATCCGCCCATCTCCTCCTGCCTGATCTGACAAGCTAAGCAACTCCGAGCCAAGCTTCTGGCACAAGGGAGTTAAAGTCAGTGCGAGGCCCGAGGCTTTCACGGAGACACGCTCGGGAAAGCGTAGGAATTCCTGCAGTCTAGTTATGTCTCGGTGTCGAGCCACCTCCTATATGGCTGCGCTGTAAAGAGCCCGACATTCGCTGTTCCAGAGAGAGAGAGGTAACCATCAATCAGGAAAAACGGCAATATGTTCCGACTTTCACGCCGAGCCGCAGGCCGATTTTGCAACATTTTTTGTAGTTTTCCACCAAGTCCAACTTGTTCGCTTCGGAGGCTCGCTCCGTCGGAAGAGCCAGCTTGTCCACCTGTGATCATTATCCACCCGTATCCACATTAATTAACAGAGCTGGAGCCCCTGGCTGAGGCAGACAAAGCCAAGCTATTAGATGGACAGGTAAAATTAAAAGAAGATGATGAAAGCAAAGGATGGAGCAGCAAAAACAGAGAATACCTCCCCGCAGAATACAATAATAAAAACCTTAAATGAAAAGTACAGCACCATTGAACCATGGAAGGTTCTCAAACACCGGCTGAGGTTGGAGCCAGGCTGTGGTCTAACGTTGCACCAGCCTAACCCCTAATGATGTAATGGCACTTCAGCACTGTCTCAAGCTGTTAGGCTACCTGGCTACACTGATAGCCAGATGGCTTTGACACTGTAATTAATTAGCAGCACCAACGTTGAGCCATCCTTCAGGGCTTAGCGTGACACGGGACACCCGACCCGAGGACCCGATATCAGTGAGATGCTTTCAGCCTGCCCAGATTTCCACCAAAGCCGGCCTCCGAGCCAAAGCCGGGCCACGGTGACTGGCAAGCGAGCGAGCGGCTCGTCGTTATCGATCGTGCCGTCGCAATCAAAACGCAATGCACAAATTAAGCTGTCAGTGTAGATCCATTCATAATTGAGAAGAGAAAAGGACACGGGGCTTTCATGTCCCTAATGGAAGGCAGAAACACAATGCGCTCGGCTGAGGAAGTAATTGTACTAATAATCGCACAAAGCCTATGATAAATGGAGTGAAAACACCGGCCTTGCCAAAACACTGAGCCTAATTGACTATGGAGTTGTTTAAAGAATTGTGATTAATGAAGTTCATAGCATGTGGATTCTTTTCCGTCGAGACACGATCTGTCATGAAAGAGGAGAGGAGAACGAAGAAAGACAGGAAGAGGGAGGGACTCAGAGAGGGGGGGGGGAGGGAGGGAGAGAATGGTAGAGACAGGAAGTGAGATAGAGAGAGAGACTGGGAGAGAGTGTGAGAAAGTGGGGGAGAATTAGAGAGAGAGAGAGAGAGAGAGAGAGAGGAAGAGAGAAAGACAGAGAGAGAGAGAGTGAAAGACAGAGATGGATGCGGAGGCATTGGGAGAGAAAGAAAGAGAAGTGGGAGATGAAGGAGACTGAGAGAGGAATGAGGTGGGGGAGAAGAAGAAAGCGCTACAGGAAAAGAGAGTGGGAGAGGCAGGTGAGAGAGGGAGAGAGTGGGAGACAGAGAGAAATAAAGAAAGAAAGAAAGAAAGAAAGAAAGAAAGAGAAAAAGAGAGGAAAGCAGAACTATGGAGAGAAGGAAGCGAGAGAAAGTGATGGAGAGAGTGAGAGAAGAACGAGGCAGAGAGAAAGAGAAGGAGAGCAGCATCGCGAAACAGGTGAGAGAGAGAGAGTCTGGACAAGAGAGCGAGAGAAAGACAGAGAGACAGAAATAGAGATTGGGAGAGAGAGAGAGAGCGTGAAAGACGGAGAGAATGAAAGAGAGAGGGATGCAGAGCTAGGGGAGAGGGAAAGAGAAGTGAGAGAAAGAGTGACAGGGAGAGAGAGAGAGGGTGAGAGAAAGTTGGAGAAAAGAACAGAGAGAGAGAGAGAGAATATTGTGGTATTATCTCACCATCAAAAACATCTGATGTCTCTATGTCTATCTCTATGTCCCTATGTGCAAATTCTGCTTTATAATTTCTCTCACGGCTGTTAATAGACAGTGCTCCAAAATCAGTATATTACAGCTATAGTGACGTCTTCACTGATAACACTTCCCACCTACTTTATTACAGTGGTACATGCTAAGCAGCACTCGGAATGCAGCGGGTTGCCCTAGCCTGCTGAGATACCGGCGTGGCGGATATTTATTTTTAAGATGAAATGGAGCCTTCTCCTCATCCTCGGCTTTCTACCACACCATTAAAGGCCTTTTCAGGTTTTATATTATCATTCCATAATGCACATATATGTCAGCTTTGCACAGCAGCTGCACCTGTGGTTTACAACGTACATACGGAGTTTTTATGAATATGGTAAAGCTGAACAGAACATGTCCAACCGACTGCTAATGGCAGCTCCAGGTGGAGCACTCAACCTAACTAAAGTTGTTGGAGGGGGGTGGTTCAGGTAGAGTGAGCATGAGGTCGTCAGAATTCAGTCCACACTCTGTCAGTAATTGGGAACAAATAGGAAATCTCAAAATGCAATAAGACAACATTACTCAGGAATCCACGCTTCAACACAGTGCAAATAAGCTTTGGAACTCATAGATGAGGGGGAGGGACGAGCCCCGAAACCTGCAGGGAAATTTTCTCCAAATGACTGAAAACAAATTAACAGTAGGATTGGTGAAGACGAGTCGGGGAGCGGTGCAGAGGCAGTTCCAGCACGCAAATGAGCGAGCCGCCACCGAACGCCGCCAAAGACAACAAAGTCTAATGGTGCGCTAATTGCACCGCTAACACATTTTTGCAGTCCGGCGCGTACCTTGTTGGAGACCCGGGAAGAGAGCACGGATTCCTTTTGCAGAGTGTCCGTGGAAGGCAAAAAGAGGAAGAGCAAGGAAACTGGTCAAGAACGACAACAAGGACAACGAGCTAGAGTATTCAAGAGGAGTGACACTGGTGATTGTTTGTGTGTGTGAGTGTGTGCGGTGGAGGGATCTGTCCTTTGGGCAGTTAGCTCAGCTAGTGTGGGCAGGAGCAGCTGGCTTGGGTTAATAGAGGTGACCAATGTACTGACCCTTACTTTAAAAGAACACAGCCACGAGACAGGCTTAACAATTACAATGCGCTAATGCAGACGCGCACGAGGAGCACGAAAACACACACTGAGAAACACAAAGACAAACAGGAGTTTTAGGAGTCTGCAATACTGCACGTAAGTGGTGTAACACTTGGGTCTTAGAGGTCTAGGAGATGCCAAGGGAGAGGGGGGTTACTGCGGTTAACTTACTGAATGGAATATCCCCGTAAGGATCATCGTCCTCCTCGTCGTCGTCGAGGTATGCTTTAGTCGTGACATGAAAAAGACAGACAATGGGGAACAGAAAATGATGACTATAAGACAGGGAACAAAGATAAACAATGACAAATGATTAAACAAAAGATCCAAAAAACAACATGAATAAACACTGGCACTGGAACACAAAGCACAAGAAAAGACAGTTGGGGAGTTGTTTCTGTAATCACTGGATTGCCCGTTCAAATCCCGGAGCCTGTGTGCAAGGTACCGTCTCCAAGTACCGCTGCTGCGCACTGTCCACCGGTAGTGTACAAGTGGGTTGAATTCTGATGTTGAATTAGATTTTGGTGCACCGCATGCTGTGCGGTGGTGTGTTCGTAATAACGATCACTCACTCACACATTGAGCACAATTGATTTCCAGACAGCTTCACTTCTTCCTCAGAAGTGGGTTTAGAATTAGTTGGCGCCGATTTCAAAACTGGCCCCTCTCTTTCTCCCTCTCTCTCTCTCTCTCCCTCTCTCGTACTGAATAAAGAAAAGCATGCTGGCTGGTGCAGCCTGCACCGCAGCCACCGCCGCTCCTCTCCCCATTTAAATGATTGAAGTGATTCCAGCCCATGTCACTCTCGCGAGTTTCTTCCCGATTCTAATGCGTGCCTGATGAGGAGCAAGCGCTCGCCTCCCGCCACACTGCCTTAATAAAGGCACAGCAACCCTGTTGCTTCTGCCTATTAGCCAGCTCCTTTCGCTCCGATGAGAACGCTACTCAAAGCAGATCTCGTTACCCGGACGGCGGGAGCCGGGCCCTCGGTCTAAATGGAGTTCAGTGCCCATGGCGCTCCAGACGCGGAGTGTGGCATTTCCGGGGGGCAGCGGCCACACTCTCTCGCAGTAATTGGAGCAAATCCACGGCCGAGGCGATGCTGGGAGCAAAAGGCAGAAATGCGCCGGGGTCGGCTGCTTAGTACCTGCAAAAATCCGGTGTGGGTACTGATCGCTGAGTAATTAAAGAGACAAATGAGTCATTAACCATCCCATAAGACCCTCTATGACCTTGTTTACCGGGAGGTTTCTTTAGCACAGAGCTCTGGATTTCAACTCGTAATTCAATTTAAGAAAAACATGGATGAAAATAAAGACGGATAAATGAATGAGGGAATGGGCGGGTAAAGAGGCAGTCCAACAAAAAGATGGAGAGATGGACGGATGGATGGATTAGTAGATTAATAGAATTCAACACAAAAAAATCCAATTACATTCATGCAATTAGATAATTACATAAATGTAGATATGTTGAAGTGCAAATGAAAAAACTGAATTCAGAAATTTTGTTTATGACAAATAACTATGAGGTTGCAAAAATGTGATTATACATTACAGCCACTAATCATTGCTTGTTCATACTTTTCACAATGTCCGTCTTGCTACAAACGGCGAGTTCATGAGGCTAAAGATGGGATTGGAACTGAAAACAAGCACTGTGACACTCCAATGTGTCTTCAGGTCATTAACATTTGTTTACCATTTAGTACCGGGTTTTGGTTCCCATGCCTAATTGCAACAAATATTTACTACTTTCTAAGGGGCTATACGTCTATTATCTATTTGAGGGGATTCAATTCAATTACGAATATTAGGTCAACGTTTTGATTCAAAACAATGTCTTGATGTATCACGATCCATCTCATCAATTTTTCTACATTACTTCACACTGCACACATGTTGGGCACGGATTGCAGATCGGGCAGCCATAGTTACTACCGGGATGTGCTTTGTGACAAAGATTTTTATGCCACAGCCAGAAACTCACCAAGCAATGTCATTATGATATAATCCAGGGGTTTTCAGCTGCTTCTGTTGTGGGCGAAAGTATTTTTTTGAATTAATTCCTTTTACATTCATTTTTCATAAAGATGCCCAAAACGTCTGGAAATGTTTTGAATAATTATTAATATGAACCACTGCGGACCACTAGGGGGCAGCGGAGCGCCGGCTGAAACCCCCCTCCAATATAATCGATTATGGTTTGCCACATCAATGCAGAATTGTCCACCTCTGTATCACGACGCATCGGTTATGTGATTATTTTCAACTATTATCTATGAATCTCTGTGGATGACATGTCTGAGTCAAAGCTATTGCTTATATAAAAGAAAAAAAACATATTGCTCTTACATTGGAAAACAGGTGAATTCCACTGAGCCCTTTTAAACCAGAAATGGGCGATTGTGGCCAAGCCCTAACAGAGAACAGACAGGCAGACAGACACACATGCCACAAACAAACACATTCTCTCTCATTTTAATATGGACTGCAAAAATTGATCCCCCCCCCAAAAAAAAATGCCTGCAAACACACCTACACCCTTATTGGTGGACAAACCCCCGTAAACCCACACTTACACATACGCAGATGAACACACATACAAATGACTGAATGTTTAGATTCTCAGGTGGTTAAGTAGTTATAGCAACGGCACGTGTTCCAGCCTCTAAGTAAGAGAAGGGTGCTATATACTGAGAAAAAGGTCTATATAGGATAAAGAAGCAGTGAATCGCAGGCCTGCAGCACAATTGCCAAGAATCTCAAGGTCAGATGACCGATCAAGTAATACGTTTTACATTTTTACAAACATAATTACATTGATAAAGGGGGCCCAGTTCTAAATCAGAGCTCTAAAAGAAAAATGCTGGGCTGGGAGAAGCGAGAGAGAGGACGTCTGGATGCATAAAGTGAGCTTGGTGGAGCATCGGCCTCCCAAGGAGCCTACGCCGTGCAGGCGCGGAGCTAAAGGGGGTGAGACAACCCTGCCAGACGGGCCCCACGCCCCCCTCACAACAAACAATTAGAGAGCCACCACAGCCATCCATCTATGTCAGCCCAGCCCAGCGCACACTGACACCGAGCAGGAACCGGCATCGCGTCGCTTATGCCGCCGAGGGAGGGAGGGAGGGAGGGAGGGAGGGAACGCACCACACAGGACAATTACAAAGCCCTCTGTAGCCACCAAAGACAGAACGTAGAGAACACATATGGGAGAATGAGAGGGGACATAAATCACACTTACTGCGTTATTACACAGCCGTCACATTATATATACATTAAATATAGCGCTGCTTTTCAAACCTCCGCTTGACGATTCCTCAGGTCATTCGCTGAGGATACGCATTAAAAACGACAAACAAATCAGGTACATTTTGCTCTCAACATGCATGCAATCATGATATGGTCTAGTTAGGGGTGTTAGAAATGAAAATATTGAGGCACGTTATATTATAGCACCTAGTCGATGGCCATCTTTAAAGAATAATGAGACAGGAAGGAATACGGAGGAAGAAATAAACAAATATGCAGGTTGCTGAAATTCCATTACGGTCAGCGGAAAACCTCTGGCTGCTTTGAGGAGCTTTTTGTTTTATCCAAAATGAGATTTAAATACAAACCTTTAAAAAAGCTAGGTTTTGGCAGGAAGCGCTCCTCCGAGCAGGAGATTGTGGGAATGTCTCACAGCGTCATAAAAAAAGCATCAAGTATTACGAAAGACCGGAGCCATTTTCAAACCGGCGCGTTAAAAAACCCTGCCTCGGCTCCGGCGCCTTACGCTCCCACCCGTCACAGCGGAGCACGGCTCGGCTGTAAAAAGTGCAACACAGCAGAGTGCGAGGTGGCTAAACCCTGATGCACCCTCTCTCTGCCTGTCTTTGACATTTACGGACTTCATTAAGAGCCAAACTGCCGCTTGCTAAATGAGGCCGGCTGCATCAGTGCTGCTGTAAGCAGGGTATGATAAGTCATTATTGGCCAGTAAATTCTCAATTAGCCGGGTGCTGTTGGAGTCAGCATGTTTTGGATAAATGTTGGGTAATATTTTACTACTGTTACGGCTCCCAAGGAGCCACCCGTGAGGGAGCCGCAATGCAAATCATCCCGGCCAGCAGCGCCGAGGCCTTCCGTGGCTCCGTATTGTTCTGTGCCGTAATAATTACAGTCAATAACAGGCTCGGGGAGACGCCTGGAGACGGGGAAAATGTTGCGCGGTGGTCCTGTTATCCAGCCGTTGCTGTCACACTGGGCTTTCCGGGGATGGAGCAGTTCATATTGTCGTGCTACTGATGGCTAGTTATCATGCCCATTTAAAACTGAACTTGATGAGAGCCGTCTTGACGAACAGAGGCGGAAAATGCGCGTACGTGCGCCCCCTCCCCAAGGTCAGTTGTGCGAGCTCGGGCCTCGGAATAACGATAAAAGTGAAGGGGAAGTGTGCACGAGATGAAGGGAAGAGCACTAAATACCTCTTAAGCAGGCAGGCATTTCCACTCACGCCGTCCGTGTCGGCTCGCCCAGCAGGAGGAGAGAGACCCATGCTGGCATTCGTCCCACAAGAGTCTCTCCCTTCCTGAATCGCTCTCTCTTTCTCCCACAGCATGATCACCGCGTGACCTTGCATAGACTCCTTGGTTTACAAACTGACGCAATTTGCACATTTATTAGAAGCAGAGGGGGTTTGGTGGACGGCAGCGGAGGAGCAGCCTGGCTCTCCTGCAGTGGGGACAAAGGGGGGCGGGAAAGCGAGTGCCCCTCGTGGGACGAGACTGCGTGACCGCAGACGGAAATGACAACGCAGCATTGTCCCCGCATGCCACATGGCACATGACAACAGCACAGGCCTTCTGCAGAAGTTTAACCTTTACCAAGAGCGCCGGGCTCCGAATCGCATTCGGAACACTAGCGGAGAGGAAACGAGGGCTGGCGCTGGGCCGCAGGAGGCGTGAGGGGCTTCGCTCCACTCGAGTGGTCCAATACGCTAGCGAATGGCAGAGGAAATTAAAACCTGCAGCCATATGGCACTGAATAAACACTGTCTTGGTACCTATCTGAAATTTTGGAGTGCTTTGGTCCTGTGGAGAAGGGGCTAAATTGTCTAAACTGTATTGGGTTTAGAACCTCCATTTTCCAATACAATGCTTTCTAGCATTTCTTATGTACTGAGCAAGCATCTTTTATCGTAAAGAGGACACCATGTGACTGAAGAACACATCAAGTGAGAATGTGTCCTACTGAAAGTGCCTTTGACGCAATACTCATGCAGACACAAATGCACACAGAGAACTGCTTTCCGTGAAGGACGATAGAACAACAAAGAAAGACGAAGGCAGAGGCAACAAAAGAGGTACAGTCCTTCACCACAGCTAACCTCTACTTTCACCTGTCCACCTCTCTGCCCAAAGAAAACGGGCCTTTCACTGAAAAGTCCTACAGTTCAAAGCTGGATACAGCAGTTCTAACAACATCAAAATTACTGGCAATCTTCAGCACAAGAACTTTCGTTCAGAATAAGTAACAATCTCTCTCTCTCTGTCAGATTTACGTGCTCGTGAGAGGTGTAACCATGTTGCTTATCGCCATTACAAAATACTAACAGCAAATGGTGAATTAATCAGACGTCATTTTTACTGCTTACGATTTAATAAGTAAACTGT
Source organism: Distichodus sexfasciatus (assembly GCA_032718565.1). Lineage (NCBI taxonomy): Eukaryota > Metazoa > Chordata > Actinopteri > Characiformes > Distichodontidae > Distichodus > Distichodus sexfasciatus. Next base: position 112,333 of record JAVGVS010000146.1, read on the forward strand.
GTATATTTCAGATTATAACAATTCTGGACTGTCTTACACATATCAAATTAAATTCTGCCGTCTGAAAAATGGCAGGAATCACAAATCCTCACATAAGTGATGGGATAACATTCATTTAAATCGCCCACTATTACCCCAGCTGTTAGTTTTATCCCTGATCCATTCAAGGCCAATAATGAATGTCTTGCATTATAAATGACCAATGCTAGGAAACAGCACTGGTCATTTATAACAGTTACATACAGTTAGAGCCTCAGCTTAGCTTTGAAATGGGAAACCTCAGACGAACCTTGTCACGCGGCTGGTCTTGGCACAGAGTTGGTCACAGAGTAGACCATGGCTGAGGTTCAGGTCCAGGACCACACCCTCCAGGCTCCTCCTCAGTCCATTGGCTTTTTTATGAGGTGACTCAAAGAGGAAATAGCAGCTATGATCAATAATCTCCTCCACTGAATTATTGCAGCGCAGCAAAGCCATTAAAAGTGCTCTCTGCGAGTATAATATCTCTAGCCCCATAGGTTTGCGCCAGCATCGTCTCCTCTGTGTCTTTATTGAGTCCAAAATTGCAATAGTATTCATGCTCAGATTTGTCCTGTCTGCTGTTATTGCTCTGTTGTCTGCTATGCTCACTGGGGCTCTCCTCATTGGTCCTGACTGAGAGAGAATTGGGTTTCCTCCAGCAGGGCAACATCAGCGACTCTCGTTCTTTCAGAGTTGCAGGAATGTGCACAAAGTTTAGCATATTGCTGGGGAGAGCCAGAGAAATCCAGAGGAAAGAGATCAGGCATGCACTCTACACCCTAAATGTGACTCTGCACGGCGAAACCAGTTGCTTGTCGCAACAGAGGTTTCCGAGAAAAACGACCATTTATGTTGCGTGGGGTAAAATTTTGGATTTTTTGTTTTTAGTGTTTTGAAACAGTGGAAGGTCTATACTGTACTGTTGTGAAAAAATTTCGCTGAAAAACGTGACTTTCTTGAGGTGAGGAATTCAATTCCAGCAGAATGTTAAAAGTTTCTGTTTTGACCGCTCTACTTGAATATTTACGCTATTACGACTCTTTTGAATGTTGATATCGCAGTCATATGTTGTCCGATTCATTTGATATAGGTATAACTCTGAAGGTTGATTTATACTCTTTCATGAAACATAAAACATAAAAACTTGGCAACTGGTTTTGTCATGGAGGGTCACAAATGTGAGATCTCAGGGCTGCAGCTCTTTTTCCCCTTAGGAGGCAGATTCAAAAGTAGAAAAAGAACTGTTAAACACTCAACCTCAAATAGAACTTGGGCCTGGAGCTGCATCAGAAACTGGCCTTGATGCATTTATGATGTATCTGTGAAAAACATGATTGTGAAGCATGTGGCTGGACTTGGTGACAGAATGCAGCTTTTGTTAGGAGACAGACAAAGTCGCAAAGTGAAAGCTTTTCAAAACGAATCTTTTTGGTATACAGCCCGAGCCTACAGTAGCCTTTTATGTTCCACTTAATCAGACCAAAGACGACTTTGAAAAACACACAGAAAAATGTCTCTGCCAAGCTAATCAACAGGCAGCATACACCTAATGCACTTAAAGGCTGACTGACTGTGCCTTGGAATGAAAGTGAAACGTCTTTAAATTCCAAATTGCATAAGGGCCTGTCAGAGTTGGGTTTTGCCACAATTCATCACAATGTGTTAATTCTGTAATAACATCACCAGGCTTCTCACACAACACGACATCAACACCAAACTCAATCAGTTTTATTCCAAACGCCCCTTGAACCCTGAAGCACACTGTCCGGCAACAACGGCTTCCGATGTGTTTGACGGTCACTGAGATGGAACATCAGCTGTTCCTCAGTGAAAGACTTTGTACATTTGTTGCTGCAGCTGGGCGATACAATAACAACATATCATGACAGGAAAGCACATCAGCTGTCCACCAGACGTGTAACTTTAGTGTGACGTTTTTCCCGCAAGACCCAGGAGATTTGTGCTAAATAAGCAGGGTAAGGTACAAACTCTGTAAAGGTTCCACTGAGGTACTCATTAGCAAGATACCACCCCCAGCCACTGCACCCTGGGCACTGCCAAAGAAGCTGTCCACTGCTCCTTTATGGATGGGTCAAATGCAGAGGTCACATTTCATTGTGGTGCACTGTGCTGTGGTGTGTTTACAATGACAAACAATCACTCAAACACTTATCAATGCCTAGACATCATTGTATGCCCTTCCATTTGGTGTGTGTAGTCAACCAATCCTCAACTTTAATATTCCCACCGCACTAGCTCCTTTTCAAACGAAAAGTATCTATGAAGATTTACAGCTTGTTCATTTTGATTTTGTGCCATTTATTCATGCATTTTGGCTCAAATCCTACCCCCAGCACTTCCACCACTTTGTCCCTGAGCAGGACCCTTAACCCTAAGTTTGCATTCACATTTACCATTTTTTGGTAGTGCTGGAGGTAGGATTTGGTCCAGAGGCGAGAATCCTACCCACTAGATCAAAACCACCTCAAGTTGCTCCATCGAAACGATCAGTGCAATTAGGAAATGGATGCCACTCTGGACTGGCGCATCCGATAAATGCTGTACATGCAATGTAAATGCATACATACTGGACAATCGGGTATCTGCTGTACTGTAGTAAGGGATACGTGGCATTCTTCTTTAAAGAGTCTCTCCACCCAAATATGAATAAAAAGGTATGACAGCTAGAAGAGACTTAAAGAATAAGTCATTCATAAGTTATACTTTGTTATCATCGTCTGTTAGTCGGTCTGGTCCATTTTTGGACCATCAAAGTGACCGTTATTAACAAACCTCACTATAATTCTAATAACGCTGCTGTAAAACTGCACACAAACACAGAGCACAATTACATAAGATTTCCTATTGAGCCTGAGGAGCGGACGTCAGGTGCCAGAGAAGCTGGCAAATGCTAAATCACAGCCTTTTGTCGCAAATCAAAGCTGAGAATTAGCGCTGATGATTCCATTACCACGCGGAATTAGAGCACATTGTACCCATCAAACGTTCCAGTGAGTAATCAGCCTTGGTTTCGGCACACGACACTCTCGCGCAATCAGAACTTCTGTTTTACCACTGCTGTTATCACGTCTGATAAATTGACTACGACTCATCGTGTGGCCCCATGTGCTTTGTGATTAGTGGAAAAGAAGTTCTGCTCTGCCCCCGCCCACCCCCACCATGTAGCAGAATTTGTGTTCAACTCAACACATGCGACAGCAACTGTTGTCGTCATGTCGTGGCACTGCGGAGGCCTCATGCTGCTTGGCTAACGTCAGGAAACGCTCCCGTTTGAGCCTGCTGCAGTAAATTGTCTCTGAATGTAGACAAGTGCACCTTTAAAGCTGCTGTTTAGCTCCTGGCCTTGAGCAGCTTAGCGGGAGCGCCGGCCGAAAGTCTGTGTGCGGGTGCAGCTACGCGTCTTCAGTCAGAGAGATGGAGATGAAGCGCAGCAGGAAGTTTATGGTAGAAGATGCGTGTGGAAGTCACAGCGAGTCGTAAAAGAGGGCAAGGAGAAACATGAAGAAACCGTTTTAGTTCCATACTGGAGACTTCTGTTCATACTGGCTCTTACTTTAACGGTATGTAAGTATGTAAGCATTTGTATCTTTTATATGGTAAAAATAAACTTTGAAAGCTGAAAAAAGTGAAACAGTTACATTTAAATTTTGCAAACATTTGAAAGCTAAGACTAAATAAAAAAATAATGAATATTTTTCATTCTCAATATTTCTTATATTTTCCTCAATAGTAAGAATATATGTTTTGACATTATCACTATTTATGAGCATATTTTCCAATTCCAAGCTTTAGAAACTTTATTTAAGGATTCTCAGGTGATATACAGTACTGTGCAAAAGTTTTAGGCAGGTGTGAAAAAATGCTGTAAACAAAGAATGCTTTCAGAAATATAAATAATGATTGTTTATTTTTATCAATTTACAAAATGCAAAGTGAGCGAATAAAAGAAAAATCTAAATCAAATCAATATTTGGTGTTACTACCTTTTGCCTTCATCACTTTATAGGTACACTTGCACAAAGTCAGGGATTTTGTAGGATTTGTAGGATAGATCTGTGGTTAGTTCTCCAAGATGTTTGGAAATAAATCTCACCTGTTTCAGTTCCTCTCAAAACTGTGTGCAAGTGTACTAGAAGAACTGATGTGCTGTTGATGCAAGTGGTGGTCACAGCAAATACGGCTGATTTGATTTAGATTTCTTTTTGTTGATTGCTGAAAGTGAAATGATTAACACCATTTTTGTTACCTCTTGTTACGGCATTTTTCACACCTGCCTAAAACTTTGCACAGTGCAGTACTGTATATTTGTGTAATCAAGAGGGTGTTGCCTAAAGTGAGTAACACCCTGTATGTCAAGGTGGATAATTATTATGCAGCCCCTTTAGAATAGACAGAATGGACCAAACAAGAGATTGAACTGACACTGAAAAGTAAAAAATTGTAAAATGCTTTTTAGATGGATGCAACACTTGAAACAGCTAAGTTACTGAGGCATGATCAACGAACAATCAAACATTTTGTTGCAAAAAGTCAACAGGGTCGTAAAACAGGTGGAGAAGAAAAGATGTAAATTAGCTTGCAAAAGACTTGAATAGAATTAAACATGATGCTACCAGAACCAATTCTCCTGCAGTGCCACCATATTCTAGAACTGCAGTCTAGCTGGTGTGTCCAGAGGTATCAGGTGCCCTGTGCTCAGAAACATGGTTAGGGTAAGGAAGGCTTAAACACCACCAGAACTGAACAAGACTCTCAAGGTGAAATGTTTAGACTCGACCAAGAGATAAATCAGACGATGGTTTTGTGAACAGATGAAATGAGAGTGATTTTCGATGGACCAGACTGAAGGACACATGGAAGCATCACTAATGGACACAGCAACACTTTGAATCACATACTAGCTAGGTGGAGAAAGGCTACTGTTATGGGTTGCTATTATTATGTGAACTAGTTGGACCTTCTGGTTGCTCCTTTTAGGTTGGTGTTAGAGTTGTGAACCTTCACTGGTCTCACGATTCAATTCAATTATTATTACCATGTCCATGACTCGATTCGATGTGATATCTCGATGCATCCCAAAATTTTTCTACATTACTTCATATTGCATGCACACTGGGCATGGATAACAGATCGGGCAGCCATAGTTACTACCAGGATTTTCTTTTTAACTAGAGTTTTTATGCCGCAGTCTGAAAATGACCAAGTAATGTCATTATGATATAATCGATTATATACAGAATCGTCGACGTCTGCATCGCAATGTACTGATTATGTGGTTAATTTCAACACCCCTAGTTGGTACTGGAAAAATGTTCGTATTCAGTATAAGAGCTTGGAGCTTATTAGCAACCTGAGTGGAGATAAAATCAACCAATCAGCTTTCTCCAAGCCTGTGATTGGCCGTTTCTGGCACATTTATAATTCATTTATAACAGACCAAGTGGAACGAGCATGAAGGCGGAGTTCCACTTTGAGCTAAGAATTTTGGCATACTATTCTGTGAGACAGCGATGAGAAATATCATCACTCTTTAATATGGCAAGATCTTGTGGCATGAGATCTCCTCACAACCCTACACTGCAAAAGATGTCTTCTTAAAAATAAGAAAAAATGTACTATTTTAGGGAAAAAAAGACTTATTTCAAGCAAAATTATCTGCCAGTGCAGCAAGAAAATTGCACTTGCTAAGATTTCTTAAAACAAGAAAAAAATACTCAAAGACTAAGCCTACACAGCTTAAATTAAGCAGAATATACTAGTTTTTTTTTCCCTCCAATTCTCTTGAAACAAGTAAAAATATACTTACAGTCTACCTACTAACACAACTCCTTTACCAATGTAGGTTGTTTTAAGAAAAAACTGCTCAAAATTAGTTGTATTATCTAGGTAGGATAACTCAAGATAAATTTTCTTGAAACAAGTCAAATAATCTAAACAATATTCAGTCTTACCAAGAAAATAAATCCAAAAAATGGTGTAACAAGATTAAAATGCTGAATTCAAGTCAATTACACCTGTACAGATTTTTATTTTTTGCAGTGTATTAGGAACATATTTTCAGCAAGGGATTCAGCAGTTCAGATAGCCAGAGGAACTTCACCCCACCACTGAGGAGCCAAAGCTGAAACGTCTTCCTCTTCTTTTGAGCAGTGGTCCCACATGGGCACATCCATGTAGAATTCCCGCACACGGCCGAGTAGCAGCCTCCCGAGATATGGAGCTCATAGGAAGCGCTAATCAGCTTGGTACGGCGTGGAGCATAGATGCGCTGGTTAAATTAAAATCAGAGAGAGAGGGAGAAGGCACCCTGAGTCCAGTAAAGGCCAGTCTTCTAAAAATACCCCCTCTCTTCCCTGTCTGTAATTACAAGATTAATCCATTTTGTCACCCAAGTCAACCCCCCCATGATTTATTATCCCACATCGTGGCCGAGCAGCGGACAGTGGTGTCGATGGAGGGAGCAGGGGATGGAGGAAGGGATGAAAGGAGGGAGAAAAGGGAAGGGGGGATAAGACACACAGGCCCTTTAGATGAGAGCGGACAGTTCACTTCAGATTTACTGAGGACTCAATTGATCTGCGCACACAAAAGGCCCCCTGAGCTGGACTGGGCCTGTTTCATTAACTAAAGCTGGACTTTAATGAACACGGCCGTGGCAGTGCCGGCTTCCCACAGCCTGGGGAGAGCAGGAGGGAGAGCTTGAGGGATGGAGTGTGAGAGAGTAAGAGAGAGAGAGATGGAGGAAGCAAAAGGAAGAGCAAGAGATGCAGTGAAAGACAGAAAGACATAAATAGAGATAAACATGGGGAGAGAGAGATGGAGGAAGTGGGAGAGAGAGAGAGAGAGAGAGAGAGACAGACAAAGAGAGAGAGAGAGAGAGGGAGATGGAGGAAGCAAGAGGGTGGGAGAGAGGGAGATGGAGGAAGCAGGAGGGAGGGAGGGAGAGAGAGAGAGAGAGAGAGAGAGAGAGATGAAGCGGGAGGGAGAGAGATGGAGGAAGCTGAAGGTGAAAGAGAGAGAGAAACAGAGAGACAGAGAGAAAGGGAGAGAGAGAGAGAGAGAGAGAGAGAGAGATGGAGGAAGCGGGGGAGAGAGAGATAAAAGAAAGAGAGAGAGAGAGAGAGAGAGAGAGAGAGATAAAGGAAACAGGAGGTAGAGAGAGATGGAGGAAGCAGGAGAGAGAGAGAGAGAGAGAGAGAGAGAGAGATGAAGAAAGCAGGAGGGAGAGAGAGAAGAAAGAAGCAGGAGGGAGAGACAGAAGAAAGAAGCAGGAGGGAGAGAGAGAGAGAGAGAGAGAGAGAGAGAGAGAGAGAGAGAGAGATGGAGGAAGCAGGATAAAAAAGACAGAGAGGAAGTGCAGAGAGAGAGACAGATTGGAAAATGGGGGGGGAGCAGAGAGAAATGAGGATGAAGTGGGGAGAGAGAGATGGAGGAAGCGGGGAGAGAAAGAGGAAGTGGGAGAGGGAGAGAGGAAGCAGAAAAGAGACACGGGTTGAAGAAAGAGAAGGGAAGAGAAAAAGAGATGGAAGCTAAAAGTTGTTGGGGTCAATAGTGAGCAGGAGGAGTGGAAGAGAGAAAAGAAGAGAGGGAGGAGAAGAGAGAGAGGGAGTATAGGTAAGGGAGAGAGAAAGCAAGAGAGAGATAAAAATAGCAAGAGAGTGGGGAAGTGCAAGAGAGAAGGAGGAGAACAGAGAGAAAGAGAGGGGTAAGTTGGGGATAGGGAAATGCAGTGCAAAAGAGAAAGCGAAAGAGAAAGAGCAAGAGGTGGTGAAGAGAGTGAGAGAGTGGAGGAAAGGGAGAGGGAGTGGAATGGAGAGAAAGAGTGTCAGAGAGACTATAAAAGAGAAGGACGTTTTATGCTTAACTCAATCTCCAAGTCCGTTCTTATTCAATCTAATGCATGTTTTAATCATTCTTTCTCTCCATCAGGTGCAGAAATTTACAAGCGCTCTCCTCTCTCGCGCGCAACCAGCCGACAGCACCGGCACTTTTACAAGCAGCGTCCGGCCAGCGGCCATAAATCCACCCACCGGGAGGAGAAGATGAAAAACGGCTCAGCTCTCTCTTTTATTTGTTTGCATGTTCCTTCTGCTGCGGCTGCCGAGCTCAACGACAATTAGAACTGTTTAAGACTCCCGACAGCTTCCTATTTTTCTTTTTTTTTGTGCTCTCCCTCCCCGTGTTGAAATAAATTAACAGTAAATGAAAGTGTGAATATGATGTTTGTTTTTTTCCAGCTCTCTAAAGAACTCCCCCGAGGAGAATATCAATATCTCCACCTCCCATTCATCTTGATAACAGCCAGGTCTGTGGCGCTCCAGCTCATTTTGACTTAATGACTTGAGCGTGCTCATTCATGTGTGTGTGGGTGTGTGTGTGTGTGTGTGTGTGTGTGTGTGTGTGTCTATGCATACAAGTGCACACATATGGGCCTCGGTGTATGTGAATGCCTCTATGTGCATGTAGTGTGTTTGAGTTTGATCAGCATCGGACCGATGCTTAAAATTTTATGACGCATTTATTGCACATTGGAAAGGTAGCGCTTGTGCCAGGCATGTCCAAAGTCCGGCCAGCGCCTTCTGTCTTAAAATGTATGCCGTTATTTTGTGGCAAAATTCTGAGCGCATATTAGAACATTTACAAGCAAAATCTTTTGTGTTTATGTGCTCAAATCTGTCTGCATGAATGAAAAAATGTATCACCAACTCAATTGTGTTTGCCTCACTTAGCGAATGTGAGTTCGCGCCTGAGCTGTGTCTATGTGGTGGTACGCATTGCAGGAAATAGCCAGGGTTGTAGCTTAACAGCTCTCTACGCACTAGGTAGTGCACATGGAGTGTCACATGTGCCCTGTTTGACTTGGTACACAACATAGGGCGGGAAGTGACTTTGTTGTGCACTACGCTGGAAATGCTCTGCCCTCGCGTGACTCTGCTTTCACACTCGCCTGACTTGGCGCTGTGTTAGAAATGACTATTGGTGAGAAAAATATCTGGTCTTTACTCGCTCAACTCTGCCTTCCTCATTTATCGGCATCAGTATCAGCAGTTACAAGCATAAAAATCTTGGATATCGGCACTAGCCAATTATTGTAATCCCTAGTTTATACGTATGCGTGAGCATCCATTTTGTTGTCTGGTGTTCATATGTGTGTGCCCATGTCGTTGAAAGAGCAAGGCTATTGAACTTGACATGACATGTAACTGAAAAGCCTCACCTACAACAAAATATCTTACAGTAAAGGTGGCAAAGAACATGGCACAAACACACACACACACACACCACAGCTCCCTGACTTTTCTCTCTTTTTGTGGCTTTAGTGAATGAAGTCGATATGACCTTTAGAGGCACCTGAACAGCTTTCACTTCTCGTCCTCCCTGGCTTGTGCGGCTGAGAGAGCGGCGCAGGAAGGAGGGAGGGACAGAGGGAAAGAGGGATGGATGAAGGGAAGGAGGAGCGTTAAGTACGGGTGAGAGTGTCGCCTCGCCTCGCTTGAATGAGTGTGCGCCATCGACTGGGGCTGTCAAGACTTGCCAAGTGAAATAGGTGGAGGTGTGAAGGGTTGCTGACTTCCTGTCCGTATTCATTGCTGGACGGATGGGAAATTGCTGATGAATGACACAAATGAGACAGTTTGCCAGCACCACATTTTGGCAGGACTCCTAGCCTATGAGTGTGTCTCTTTACCATCGCATTACAGAAAATATGATAAACATGATAAGTGTGTGTTTGAAAATGAATGAGAAAGAGAGAACGTTTTTGTCAATATTCTTAACCGTGCACATGCCAGTGTGTGCTTATGTCTGTCTGCAGGTTGTGTTTGCATCCATGTATTGATCTGTGTGTGTGTGTGTGTGTGTTTGTGCTTCCAAGACTGCATCAGCAAGAGTGTGTGAACGTGTGTATACAGTATGTTTATATGCATGTATGGTTGGCACATGTCTGTGTGCATGTGTGTGCACACACATCTGTGTATTGTGTGGCTGCATGTGAGTATGTGTGTGTGCATGATTGTGCCTGCGTTTTTATCTGTGTGAAGCACATAGGCAAGTGTGTGTATCTGTCCCTGGCCCACATGCATGTGTGTGAGTATGTGCATTTCTGTGTGTGTGGGTGTGTATGGAAATGTTTGGTTGTGCATAAGCATGGTGTGTGTGTGTTAGTGTGTATTGCTGCATGTGTGAAACAATGACGTGTGTGAAAGAGGTGTGAGTGAGAGGCTGAACTGAGCAACTTTAACGAACACTCCTGAGCTACACAGATGATGAAGGGTGACGCTCTCACACTCGGGCCTGTTAGCAGATACAGAGGGAGGAAGAAAGACACTCCATGGGGACTCACCTCATATCCTTATTAAATCCAACCTCACAACACACAACACACATAAACTCCTCCTAAACACTAGAGCATAGCCCCTCCCATTGTTCCACAAATCAATAATCACCACACACCCTTTTATTTTTCTGCCGCCGAACACTCACATCCAGTTAATGGACTCCATATAACTCTAATATCCCAGCCCCGGATTTCTAGAGCTAAATTACATACAATCCCCCAGTAACCTAGACAACAATCAATCACCGGATATCAACTCTGCTGCAAATAATGTCTATTTTGAAATATGTTCAGACAAAACTGATTCAACAGAGAGCTGAGTATTACAGCATGTCCTCTACCCTGATAAAATGTGACTTTATATAGAATAAATTCAGAACAAATGCTGCACTTTCTAAGCAAGGTCCCTTACAAAAATAATTTGGCTTCTGGAAAACAGTTGCCGCTAAACTTTCAATGTTGCCGCAAATTTGCGGAAAGGTCATCTTATTATGTGCAAATTATGTTTGTGGAAAATTTGAGGTGAACTTCTAGCATACCGGCAGTGGACCTCTAGCAAACTTTTGGTGGACTTCTAGGAAACCTGCAGTGGATTTCTAGCAAACTTGAAGTTCACTTCTAGCAAACTTATGAAAGACTTCTAGCAAACTTGTGGTGGACTTGTAGCAAACTTGGTTTGGGCTTCTAGCAAAATTATGATGGACTTCTAGCAAACTTGTGGTGGACTTCTAGCAAACTTGTGGTGGACATCTAGCAAACTTGTTTTGGAATTCTAGCAAACTTGTGGTGGACATCTAGCAAACTTTATCCACCTGGCACATTTGTCAGCAAAAGTTCACTACAAGTTTGCCATTATTGGCAAATTCTTTTGACCAATCCCTGGCAAATACATTTGTCACTAGTGACAATTTGTCATTGTTCCCAGACCACTGCCGCAAGTTTGCCACTAGTAGCTGACAACGGGAACTTGTGGCAATGTATTCTGGCAAACTCAACTGTTCGCCACGAATTAATCACAAGTTTGCCACAACCATTTTGTTTTTGTAAGGGTTGCTAACTCACACTTATTTTCCTCATCAAAGTAAAATAAAGCTAAAATATTGTCTTAATGATCAAGAGATGACACAGTTTGAGACTGGCTCTATTCTACCTCCAGAACCAGTACCATTCAGCCCATGAGCATCCCCTCAACCCCAGATTGCTCCACTCAAGAATCGTCTGTAATTAGGAAATGGATAAGGGGGTCTTGTAAGTGCCACAAAAGTACAAAGTGCTGGTGGACATAAACAAAAATACACACTAGCAGATATGACGACATAGCAGATATGATAATCGCTCAGCTGCCATTCAACATCCAAAACTTCTTATTTGGTCTAGAAGAGCTTTGAGAAGATTAACACAGCGTTACAGACAGCATTCATGCACAGAATATTCCATTTTTACAATGCAATTTCATTTTTACATTGAAAGGACCTGAAACAACAGGGTTAGGCCTGGTTTCAAGTCTCAAAATGGTAACCTACCATTAAGGCCAGAGAACCTGCGTTTTAAGCATGTTATTGTTAGCATTGCTATGCCAACTCCTCAAAATGCTAATCATCAAATGAATAATTCAGGAGTTGTTTCTTCTTAAAGCTTTAAACGGTTGCCGACAGAAGCCCAAGAGGCCTTTCAGAACTCTGTTTTTAGAAGTGTAACTTTAATTTGACAAGAGTTTCATTCCCAGCATTACCTTCCCCATGAATCTCTCGCCCTACATTTGCATTAAGAAACGTAATTGGCTCTATTAAATCTTGTTGATTTAATATGTCTGCCAGCACAGCTATGCAAATGAAAATTACACAAAACATAATTTATGGTTATTCATGGAGCCACATTAGATCTGATAAAGAAATGAAACAATGGCTGTTATCGTAGCTTTTAAATTAATTGCTCAATCCCCAGATTTCCTCCCGATGTTTCTACAGTAATGAATCTGAGCTTAACTAACACCGTCACAGGTGCCAAAATCCCTCAACAACCTGTCAGTCACTCCACTTCCTGGTTTTTTGTCTTGCTGTCTTAGATTAATGTTGTAGCTTCCCAGAGGCAGGAGTGTTTATAATTTTAATGTACAGTTGTTAGAAAAAGCAATAACCCAAAGTACTGGTCATATTGGTTAATTGGTCAAGTTGGCTAATTTCCACAACCTGTGCATTCATTAACTTTCCTCTTAAAAATTTTAATGAGCTTTTGGCCCATCAAAAACTTGTAATCGTTCATTAATAATTCTCAGAGGAAACATCTGAAATAATCCTGATATTGACTAGAAGTGGAAGCAACTTCCATTTCCCAATGACAACGATAGTCTCTTTGGAATAACTTGGGGTTAAGGGTCTTAACCCCAATTTAACCCAACTGGATTTTGTCCCCAACGGTGGTAGTGCTGGAAGGAGTTTGATTTAGGATGGAGAGGAAAGCCCACATTCCCGAATCGGCGAGAGACATGTTTACCTCACACTAAATTTTACAAGTGATTTCGATTTTCCACCAGAAACCCCCCCCTAAAAAAGCATTCTTTAAAACAAAGGCTCACACCCACACAGTTCTCCCACCTCCATGTCCACAGACGGCATCAGACACGCATAAATCTGGCCGTCTACACATGTTTAATTGAGATATACGCTGAATAAGACAAGCGCATAATTATCATGGTTTTGTTCTTCAAAAGGACGAATGGAAACTGAAAAATCATAAACAGTTTTTTTTTCCAAGTCTCCCAACAAAAGCTTCTTAAATGCTTAGCGGTGCGAATCGACGCAGAGGAATACATATAATCCAGCAGACAAAAGCGTCTCCGCTCTGCTCTCAGCGTGGCGCTTGCTGGGGCGCTTTGTTTACTGAACGTGAGGCGCGACCGCAATGGGCAGAGCGGCCGCCAGACACTGGCCACGTGGGGATGCAACAGAATGACGGGATAATTTCTTATCTGGCCAAAATACAGGCACCTATGCAAACAAACAGACGTGGCAGAGCGTGGGAGGGACTGCAAGCAGGCCTACAGTTGGATAATCCTGCACAAATTTGGAACAATACAACTTCAAATCTATGTCAGTTATTCCATACTCATTTAAGATGAATGTGTAATTAATATATTATTTATTAGAGTTTTGTGTACTTGATGGATGCAGTACATGCATTTTTGCTGCACATGCATTAGGCAAAAAACCATTAAGAGAATTAAATTATATGAGCAAGAAAGTTGCTGAGACATTCCAAATATTGGTTTCCAAACCATTTTCTGTTAATAGGCCAGCCCATATGTCAATGTATGCAGAAGAGTGCTTGCTTTAAACTTTTCAGTCAGTATAGTTAAGTCAAAAGTGATCCTCAAACTGCAAGGTGGGGTCTTGCAATGGCATCTGGGTTTTGGCCAGACATTTATGGCATTTATCCAGAGTAATTTCCATTAACAAATCACAGGAACACTTTCCTTGAAACAACTTGGGATTTTGTTCCTTGTTGAGAGCCTTGTGGCGGTAGTTCCTGGTAGTAGGACACTGGTTTGAAAGTGAAAGTGAGTCATGTCCTATAACCAGAACTACGAACATATTGATCGGTTTGTAGACTAGTATCCTACCACCACTACACCAATATCACCCCAATTTCCAACGTTGTGTTCAACCTGACTAAATACAGCGAGACATTTTTGCAATAGCAAACAATGGTGTGGGTGGCACGGTGGCCCAGTGGTTAGCACTCGCCTCACAGCAAGAAGGTCCTGGGTTCAAACCTCTGGTCAGCTGTAGGGCCTTTCTGTGTGGAGTTAGTGCGCTCTCCAGGTGTTCACGTCAGTGAGGGTAATTGGTGACTCTAAACTGGTCCCGTAAGGTGTGAACAGGAGTGTGATTGTGTGAGTGTGTGTGCCCTGCGGAGTGCTGGCGCCCACCCTGGGTTAGTTACCGCCTCGCGCCCGTAGTCCCGGGGTAGGCTTCGGTCCCCTCGACCCCAGTGAAGATTAAGTGGTTCAGAAAATGAATGAATGAATGAATGGTGAGTCGAACACCCAGTTATGTTACATAACTATTACAACTATGGAAGTTAATAAAGCCTTCCTTTATTTTCAAAAATGTCCAAGGCATTTTGAGATGAGTGATAACAAAAAAAAAAAGATGATATATTAAAAAAAACTTTTCAAAATAAAAACAAGGTCTCATCCAATAAACCATAAAATAAGTTAACAATTATTCTTCTTTTACATTAAATAATTATTATAAAATAATTGTTTATAAAAACGAAACTAGAAAATGGTATTAACATCTTCAGTTGTTAAAGCATGTTTTGGGCCAGTTGGTAGAGTAATGGTTAGGGAGTCGACCACGTGATCAAAAGGTCGTCAATTCAAGTCCCAGCCTGGTAAAGGTACCACTGAGGTACTTGTGAGCAAGGTACTGTCCCCAAGCACTGCTCCCAGCGCGCTGCCCTTGTCAGCTGCCCACTGCTCCTTCACAGATGGGTCAAATGCAGAGGTCACATTTTGTGTGCTGTGCTGTGGTGTGTTCATAATAACAAATAATCACCCACTTAAATACATTCACCAAGAATCAGCAACAGTTAGACAAAAAAATTCACTGTGTGTGTGCCCCCTTTTACAGGGTTTATACATATGGGGCTGTGACATGCCTATCAAACGAGAGAAAACTCACACCAAACCGAACACCGCTTCAAGTAAAGTAAACATGTCTTTCAAATCAGAAAATGTGGCAAAGCGCTGCACTACGTGTTGAGATTGGTCGTGGTCTGGGTACGGGTGGCTGACTGTTTGGAGCGTATGGGAGTGGGGCTCTTAATCAATCAATCCTTGGATGACTGATTGATTAAGATTGATTGATTGATGTCCTCTTTACTGACCCCAGCAGTGCCCTCTCCTCTATTGCTTCACCTGAGGGTGCGAGAGGCAGTAATGTATCAAACGGACCTAGAGAAAAGCAGCGTCGATAAAGAGACGAGAATCAGAGGGAGAGCTTTTGTTCTTTTTCTTCACCCTTTCTTTTGTTAGCGGATCATCCCTCCTCAATAAGCTGGAGCCACGTCAGAGAACTGCACGGAACGAAGCTCCCCTTTAATCAGCTAGCTTAAGTCTTATGAGAAATGTATGTACAGTGGCTGAGATCTGTCCAAGCGTTTTAATTCAAATCAAAGAGCGTATGCGGAGATGCATCGATGGATAGGCTTGCTTGACTGAAGCGAAGGCTAATGCTTAGCTGACATTCAGAGTAAGAATGAAGCAAGATGAGACGTTCTCCTACATCTAAAGTAACAGAGGGAGCTATTTTGATCACAGAAACTTTTTGTATGGTGTGCCCAATAAGACTTTCACAGCTGAGTTCGTCTCTGGACCTCACGTCTAGAACGCACGAACGACGCAGCGCCGTCTCCGAGCCACCAGGGACGTTTAGGAAAGGAGGCAAAAGACAGATAATGGATGGAAATTTCCTCCTGACCCCATTCGCGCTCCCATATCCCGAGGCCTCTGTGAGTGACACCCGTCGCTCAAAATGACTGGCGGTGCCGACACATCCGTAATGAGGCGACGGTGGGAGGCGGCAGAAGGAGAGAAAGAGCCTTTTTTTGTAGCTCTGTACACAGAATAAAAAGGGGAGACGAAAAGATGAGAACGGAGAGATAGAGCTTCCGGCATCTTTGAAGAGGGGGGGAAAGGAGAAAAGGCAGATTCGCTCGTTTCTGGTTTCTGAATATATTCTCTTTCTTCCTCGTGAGAAAACAGTCACTTGAAGTGTGTTTCCGCCCTCAATAATGAGGTTATTTTTAGGGGATTAATCTGGCATTTGCGGTAACTTTCTTTCATATGTGCTGCATTAATTATCTGAACAGAATTATCAACAGAAGATACTTTATGCAGTTCATAGATCTGCTAATATAAAAATGGTTTTGGAAGGTGGTGTATTATTTGAGTTTACAAGCCTAACCTGGTTCATAATGATCCAATTAACTTATCACAGTCTTGGTTTGTTAGCCTTTTGTGACAAATCAGCTCTGGTGTTATCCCTTGAGCAGCTTCAAGTCAGCAAACAACCAGACAATGGCCACGATGATCCAAATAAAACGCGTTTCCCTCAGTGCAGAAGTGTGTGGACAATATCTCAAAAAGTCATTTTAGCTGTACTATGCAAAACATGTCCCAAACAAATAAATGTCTTCCAGAACCTAGAAGCAATCCTTTTGATTTACAGATTGAAAAAATACTATTTCTTTCTGGATCTGGTCCAAATAATAATATTTTATTTAAATAACTGTCCACACAAGCACAGTAGATAACATGTGAAGGGGTTAAGAATTAAATAAACCAACAAGAAAACAAACAAAAACCCTCATGATTCATAAGTGTAATCTACATGTAACTTATGCATCTTATACATTCTTTGTTGAATTTACTGCAAAATATATTTTTTCATTTTTCTCCTATGAGGATAACAGACCCAATACTCTCTCTTTCCCAAATCCCTTATTTCAGCATAATAAAATTCATGTACTTCCCAGTTCTAACTAACATAAAAATTGGGAATTTATAGTCATGCAAAAATTGTGCATCTTTTATTCCAGTGGCCTATGCTTTGAAATCCAAACAATGCACTTCCTGCTAAGAGCAGCTGGGTTTTAGCTGCTCACCAGCCTAATCCGGCCCATAAAGATCTATTTTACTTATCAGCAGCTTGTTTTGGAGGCCTTCAACATGTTTTGTGCCGTACAATTTTGGCAAACCGGCTTAATCTCTGTTTTTAGCACTTGAGCAGCTTGACCAGCATCAAGCCAGGAAAATAACCAGAAAATGGCCATGACCATCTACATAAAAGGCTTTTCCACTTAGTGCTGGAGTGTGTGGATAATACATCAAAAGAAACAAAAAACACACCAAATTTCTCCTATGCAGTCACCCAAGCAGGAGTCTAGAATTTGAAAGCAAATGGTTGTAACCCTTTTGTGCACGTTTTAATTCACAGATGTGAAAAACACAATGTGTGAAAGAGTTGAGAATTTTATTAGCTTATTTGCTAAGATTTCTTTAACATATATTCATCTTACACATTTTTGTAGAACATATCACAAATATATATATTTTTCCCTATTTATTTTCTATTTTTAAATCTATTTTTTTACCCGTATGTCCAGACTAGACACAATATTCCCTTCCCACCAAAAGCTGGGAAGTGCAGCGGGAGGCACATCCTCTGTCCTTGCGCTGTCCTGCAGTGTAACAACAGAGAATAATGCTAACAAACCATGGCTGGGAGATTAGCATGGCAATTAGCTGAGAAGCAATTATCAGCTGGCGAGATGAAAGCGACTTCTCTTCCAAGGTGTTTCTTTATGCACTCAATAGCTGTTGAGGAGTTTGATAAATTGTCGACGCGACTTCGTCTGATGTTGGAGTTCACAGCTGACGGCTCCATCGTGGGGCTGCAACAGTTGCGCGAGAAGTGCGCTAATTAGTCGGATTTTTCTTGTCTTTTCATTAACCTCGTTTGACACCTCCCCGCAAACCATGCAGGGGTTTATGGCGACACCGCATTAACGAGGAAGCTCGGAATTAGTGAACGCAGCATGCTAACGCTGCAAGGGAAAACACTGGTGGCAGAAACAGGGATACGGAAGCCTGTGACCCAAGCGAAACAGATGTGTGAAGTTGGGGAAGTTAAGAAAAAAGAGCCCAAAAATGTGTCACCTGATACGACTGTGATCCAACTTCCCCTCCCCAGCCTTCACGCTTGATTAATAGCAAAACGCCACAAGCCGCTTGCCTGCCAATATTGCTGCATCTAAATGGAGGGTGTGACGCATTTTAAGCAGTGTTGTCGATACTCTACACTGTGCGCAGCCTTCTACGCTGTTGATGGGGTCCACAGAAACAACACACTTTGCTTTAAATCAACCGCAAACTCACAAACAGGAAATAAAAACCTAATCACTAAACGACTAAATGACTTTCACTTTTAAAGGCATTTCCTCTCTAAGCCACTCCCTCCCTCCCTCCTACCTGACTCGTCGTCTGACTTATTCTCGTTCTCCGAGTCGGTGAGGGTCAGGGCCGAGTTCTCGCGGCTGGAGAGGCCAGAGCTCCGGCGGGACTTCACGTCGCGGCTGCCCCACAGCTGCATGGCTCTCTCGGGGGAGATGGGGCCCTCGGGGTCCGAGTCAGCATCGGAGCCTGCGCCAAGAGAGTAGCCGTGGTGTAGCAGCCCCAGGTCCGGGCAGTAGGCGTTTTGGTGAGGGGCAGGTTCACAGATCCCCAGTTCAGCCAGAGTAAAGTTCCCTAACAACAGACAAGGAGCAGAGGACAAAGCCAACTCACTAATTATTCACTACAAGTGCTTGTAGCACTGATTAACAGAAGCTGATTCTATGAAGGATCTAGCTGAGTATACTAAATATCAAGACTTTTAACGGACTAAAAGACACCAGTGTAAATGAACAAAGACACTAAAAACACTTAGGTGGCTGACAATGTAGGGACACACAAAAGAAGCTCCAATCGAAGCAACACCAAAAGACGCTAAGGTGTCTAACAATGAAAAGGAAGGACACTGAAAGATGTTAATGGGGCCATCAGTGAATAAAGCAGCAATTAGCTTTCTTTCCCTGTTAGTCACACGAATGCTTCAGAGATGGAGTGTCCCTTTAACCCTATTCAAATCTAATCAAAATCTAAATCAAATTTGAAAGGTTTTGCTTTAATTCAGATACAATAAATCAATAATAGTTCAGAGCTATAATTTACCATCAGCTAAAATTATATTTATTTGTACATCTGCTTTTATATACAAATGTTCGACATTAATATATTTTTATCATACATTTTTCATTTTATTCTTAATTTTTCAACAACTGTCTAAAGAGCAATCAGAAAGATCAGCTATAACATTAAGAGCACTGACAGGCGAAGTGAACAACATTGATTAAGTGGATACAATGGCAGTGAGTGAGATGTATTAGTAAACATGGCACAATACCACTTTTTATATCCAAAACGATACTGATATTGTACATTTGGATATCTGCTGATACGATAAAAATGCGATACAGTGATTCTCTGATTCTTTTTATGCTTTAATGCTTTAAAAAGGAATACATGACTGAGATTATTCTGTTATGCTTAAGGGAATACTTGACTTAAATACTAAGTAAATTTTTCTTTCTAGCTAAAACAATGCAATAATTACTCACCCATGTTTTTGCTAAATTATTTATTATTATTATTTATTATCTCAAAAATTATTCATTTAAACACAGTTCTGTAATTTTGTGACGCTAAGTCCATCAGAAATACAGAGATCGGGCGCTGGTGTTAAGGAAATTAAACTGTATATTTGTGTGATTTGCTTTGGAATTGTAGCATGTTGCATTGCTTGTTCTACTTGTTCTCATATCAATATGTATGAATTAGCTTGAATGCTGAACAATAAACCAGCTGTACCGCATTGCCACTTCCCATGACGAACTGAGCGTGCGCGCATTTACAGATCGGACCGAAATTCGATCCACGCGTTGTATCGGTGCCATCTTTATATATTAGGCAGCAAGTGAGCATTTTGTCCCTTAAATTGATGTGGTAAAAAGGACTTTAGTGACTCTGACAAGGGCTAAATTGTCAGAACTGGGTCAGAACTGCCGCTCCAAACCCCCCACATTCAGAACACGGAGTGCCTCAAAATTAGTTATAGTGCTGCACAGCCGTAGACCTACTCAATATTAGATGTTTGGTCATAATATAATTTCACCTGCTCTTTGTGAATCACTCTGAGCTGAGTTATAAACTTTATGAAAGGGTTAGTGTAAATGACGTTCATTCATAATCAGAAACAATTTGCAACACAGTTCATGCAGATAAAAACTGGATCACACACTAAAATTTGCATGATCTATAAAGCAACTGCTATAACCAATATTATACAGGCTTCACACACATAAAGAGGTTAAACTCCGGGCACGTTCAGTGGGATTCGCCACACTAATTTCACTTTACCAGAATAACTACCCTGGTGCGTCTCTGATCTTCACCGACACTTCGCCTCGCTTCCGCCTTATTGAACAGATGAAGCGGCTCGGCTCCCGGTGCTGTACAACACTGCTTAATGTACTGACTCGGCTGTTGACTGAGGCCCAATAACAACTGCTTCTCTTCTCATTTGATACAGCAGGTTATCCGTAAACACATAATCCACTTCCTGCCGCATAAACAGATAGCTCTATCTGGCCCTAAGGCAAGGCAGGCAACGAAGCTTGACAGCAACTGCTGAAATAATATTCTCTGCAGTGTTTCCAATCGTGCAGCAAAAAACGATTTCAGAAGTGAAAATGGTTTCACCAACCCCTGGTTGGTGTTGTTTGCCCTGTAGAGGGTGAGGATAAGGAGGAGGCAGAAGGCTGAGAAACTGGGCAGGTTGGAGAGGTTAAGTTGGTGAATCTGAGTTAAGTGGCTGATCCAGAGCACGGATTCCTGTAGTTAAACTCAACAGGACCAATGTCTCTCGCCCACTTCAACTTTAATACACATGCACACATGCATTCACACTCACGTACACACACAGTGGAAATAAGTATTAAACATGTCAAGATTTTTTCAGGAAACACCAGGAGTGTGATGAGACATTCAGCTTAGGAGATGAGACGATATGATGCATGAGGTTGGGTTCACGAGAACAAGATGAGATCAGATTTTAACACTAAAGGAAACTTTCCATGGGAATAAACGTGAATTTATGGGTACTAACATGAATAAACGTGAATTTACGTGAATAAATGTGAATTTACATTAATTTATGGGAATTAACATGAATAAATAAATATTGTAGGGTAATCTTTGCTAGAACAATCGGATTAGATGCAAATACAGTTGAATATCTATGCTATTCTCCAATCACAGGCACACAGCACACTACTTACTGCAGGATTAATGAGGCCACACCCCCTAAATGCGTTGTGTATTCCTCCATCACATGCACATGACTTCTAGAATTCTGAACTTCTAAAGCTACTTTTTTGAGCCCACAGCACAGATACAGACTATTAAAGCCACACATTTGAGCTTAAGGACTACATAAAGTCAAGTTTTGATGATATTATCAAGTAGATAATATTTGATCTACCATGGCTCCAGATAGCAACTAAAATGGTCACCAATGCGACTAGATTTTTAATTTTGCCAGTGGTGACCGCCTCTCTGAATCCAAGAAAAATGTGAATAAAAATTTTATCATGTGATTAAGGCCAAACTGAAGCGAGGCACACTATCTGTGATCTACGCCCAATCTACATACAATGTGAAGTAATGAAAGGTATCGTGAGGCCAGTGGAGGTTCACAACTCTCATGAACTTCAAACTTCTGATTGAAGTTTAAATAGCTCATTTGAAATGAGTGGTAATTTTGTAGGGTGAAAAGTAACATTATACTTTATTTGAACAGTTTCGGAATCCAAACATCACTTCTTGACCACTACAGGTCTAGCGACTTGACTGTTACCCATGCACGCATCATTACACTAAGGCTGAAACAATAAATTGTGCATGCCCAACAGTCACACCTCCTTTCATATCACATTCTTGTGAACCATAACATGTGTATTTGAACTCAGAATTCATTAAGATTTGTAATGGGTTTTTTTTTATTATTGTAGTGTAATAAATGTGTGGTGTCACACTCTGCATATGCACACACACACACACACACACACACACACACACACACACATATATATATATATATATATATATATAAGAGACAGATATATATATATATATGTATATATATATAGACTCACAGGGACAGACACACAGTGACTCCAGAGCCAGACATTTGCCCTTGTTCCCAGCTAAACATACAGTGTAACTCCAACCAGATTAAAGTACATCAAACTAAATCAATAAACACAACGGAGGCCCAATTACAGTCAAGCCGGGGGGTGGGGGGAGCAATTAAGGGGAAAAGGCATTGCACAGACACTTTCCTCTCTATAGTAATTAAAAGAGCATTGTCAATGCGATCCCTCACAATCAGCTAAGAAAGAAGGTGCAATTTCAGTCATTAACAGGGCTGGCCACTAACTGTACATCAGCGAGGATGAATGCTTTCAACATTACATATTTGTCCGAGTGTGTCTTAAAACATTGTGACACAGTTTGTGCTTTTAAGATTTTTATTTTATTAAGATATACTACCTACTAACTATATAATAATAGTAACTATGTAATATATGTCATTCTTGTACATGTAATGACAAATAAAACAAGTAAAGGAAGAGGGAAGGTGTAATCTACTGACTGCGGTCTACAGTGAAGGTCACCACAAAGTGATCTACAGTCACAAACCCCAACTTCTGGTTCTAACGGATTCCTAATGCAAATTTTTGGCTGTGCGTCTTGCTAACAACACTCCAGCTCCATTTTCCTCCGGTGGAAATTAGAGCTAGGAATCCTTTAGAAACGACGGCTTGTGTTTATTCCAAAAAAGCCTGTTGATTGCGAGGTGCTTACTGTGTTAACGTGATAAAGGCTCACGTCAGGTTTGGAGGCACCTCTAGAACGAGCGAAGAGCTCCATTACTAATGAATTCCTGTTGCTAACAAACGCTAATTTCTGCTAGTGCCCATGAGATTTTAGTGTTATGTTAGCATCGAATGCAGAATAGAGCCTTAGCCAGTGACAGGAATCCAATAAAAATGGAGGTTTGGTTGCAATCTATATGGGTCTTTAGAAAATCAATGTGTCCTAAGTTTTTTTGGCATTTAGGAGACATTCTTATCCAGAGCGACTTTCAGTTCAACTTCAGGGACAGTTTCTCTGAGAGCAAGTTGGGGTTAAGGGTAAATGATCAGCGACCCAATGGTGGAAGTGATGAAGATAGGATTTGAACCCACAACCTCTTGGTCCAGAGATGAGTATCTTAAAATCTAGACCACCACCACTCTTGTCTACGAACCAAGAAGTCACAGAAGCGAATCCAGCTCTCTCCTGCCAGTCGCTACAGGGAGACTGTCCCTGTAATTAGGAAATGGATTAGAGGGTCTGAGAAAAGTAAACCATCACAGTCATTTACATCAGCACTACACTGCAAAAAATCAGTGTCAAAAAATAAAAGGAAAAGGATAATAAGGAAAAAGGTACTAGAATCAAGCAAAATTATCTGCCAATATAGTGAGAAAATTTATCTTGTAAAGGTCTCCTAAAACAAGAAAAAAAATCCTTCAATTTTTCCATGTTTTTAGCTTTAATAATACATTGTATTCTTAAAATAAGCAAAGTTGTCATGAATTTCTTAACTCGTAGTGGAGAGCAGGAGAACCTTTCAGTTAATTAAATTTCTTATTTCATTTTAAGAAGTTCTTATAATCAATAATTCTTTCTTAATAAGATAATTGTAGCCAACATTTCTTAAAATTAGATTATTTATCTTACACATACAAGTCTAGTTATCCTTAAAATAAATGAAAAAAACAAGATCTATTTTTTTTTTTTAGATTTTCTGGCTTGTTAAGATTTCATTTTTTGCAGTGTAGGGACTAATAGAGGGTCAGCACAGCACAAGCTCTACACTATAGTCCTAGTCACACAGTGATGCTACGCCACCCATACCTGAGAGAAAGTACTGCAGAAACACAGGAGAGAGCTTCACATACGCTGAGAGAGCAAGAACACAAATCATATTTAGAACCATATATGTCTCCATAAAACAACAATAAAAAGCTGACATTTCTTGTGAATTCCTCAGAGCCAACACTGTTTCACTCCTGTGCAAATGAACTTAGTTTATTCTAGCGTCTTCTAAAAACAGACACAGACAAAAAAGGTGTTAGAATGAAACAATGTGATAATTTATGTACAACTGGGTTTGGGGATGTGTGTGTGTGTGTGTCTACACACATGAACATGAACGTATGTGCAAGCGAGAGCAGGTGTGCCCTTTAACCACCATCCATTGCTTATGTGTGCTTTGTGAAAAATGTGCTCACCTTCTGAAAGCCTGCAGGCGTTTATGGGAAGTGCTACAAAATACGCACCGCATTAACAACATAAATTTGCTCAAAATAAAATGTTTAATAAAGTACTTCATTCCACCAGATCAAATCTCATGTGTTTTTTCTTTCACTTTGTATTTAGTTGTTTATGACAGACAGATACTCCCTTCATTGTGACACCATCCCATCACTGAATTAAGGCTGAACTCACATACACTAATGATGGTGATGCAAGCTCTTCAGGTTTAGAAAAATACCCATTCCTTTCTCTTCAAACAGGCAAAAAAGCAAAAGTAGGTCAGGTAAGTGAGTAAGGAAGGAAGTTGGGAAAGAAGGAAGAAAGAGAAGGAAAGAAAATAACTAAAAGAAAGAAAGAAAATACGCAAGAAATCAAGAAGCAATAAAAAAACGAGAAGCTAAGTGACATGTAAGGCCATGCATCACAATGCTCATGAGCTCTTAGCAAACTATTATTTTGCTTTACGATATATCTCTCCTTATAAATTATTTATAATCAGGTTGTGGACAGTTTTTATATCATTTATAAGCAGTGATTCACAAGTTATAACAGCTGTCATACACTGATGCAGGCTCACTCTTTGGCGAGATGCGTTTTATTAAACCATTAAAGTAGCAAGAAAAAATAAAAAAGGCAATAAAGGCAGAAGAGAAAGAACCTAGGAAAGAAATAACAAGGGGAAGAAAGCACGTAAAAATAAGGAATGAAAGAAAGGAAGAAGGAAAGAAAAACTTTGGCTGTGGTACTAATTAAATGGAAAAACAAACTTCCAGCCCCCTTTACACACTGGAACATCTCTTAAATTTTATGCTATTTGGCAACCAAGCCTAGAATTCTGTGCATTCATTTCTTTCACTTGCCATGTTTTTTTTTCTTCTTTTTATTCTTTTTCTTTTTCTTTATGCCTTACAAATATATTGGTACAGTACATTGTGGGTATGTGTCAATGAGCATTAATAATTGGGGGCTCAAGCTGAGCTGGCCATAGGATGTTTGTTTATCTGCATGCAAAGGAAAAAATAGTAATTTAAACAGAACCAGTGAAAAAAAAAATGCTCGAGAACACTGCCAGGATGAAGGGGTGATGAAAAAGCCAGGAAGAAAATGACTGATGATGTCCGGATTCCTTCTCTTCCATTCAGGAGCATAAATCTATATAGATGCCCGAAAGTAGAATATGGCCTCGTCTGGCAAGTCACAGAAAAACAAGCCGCTCTGTCTGTTTGTAATTGCCATGTTGCAGAAATCTACTGGGGGAAAGTGGGGTCAGAGCAGAGCCGTCCCTCCCCAAACCTTTCTAAAGGTATTCCCCAGAGGCCGCATTAAAAAGCATCATTACAGCACTCTGACATGGGGGTTTTACTTTAGCCAGGCCGTGGCTGCAGAACATCTCTCTGCAACATCCGTCTGAGTGTGATCACATAAAATATGAATGACTTAAAGTCTGCTCTCCCTGTTAATAGAAGACATGCCTGCTATCCCCTTGAAAGCAATGATTTTAAATCAATCTTTATCCATTTCCTCCTATTCGCAGAAAAGAAAAAAAAGGGTGAAGGGAGAAAAAAAAGAGAATAAAAGCCTTGGAATATTCACCGGCAAGCTTCACAGCGCTCACTCTTCTGTGTTTTGCAAATTGTCAAGTAATAGAATCGCCTCGTTCCCTTCTCATGTTTATAAATTCACCGAAAAACCAGATGGGAGTGCACAACAAGCCTTCTCAAAGTCAAGGAGATCCATCCTGAACGCACACACACGCTCAAAGCATGCCATAAAAAAGATTAAAACACACACACACACCCACAGACAGACACACACACACACACACAAAATATCCACAAGCGTCTTCGCAATAAGAAAAAGAAGAAAACGAGTTGCAAGACATTGCCGAGGAAGAGCACAGCTTTCATAAACGTGTCATTTCTTTCCTGAAACTCTTCTCTCCTCATATGCTGCTTTAACAGACTCGGCCCTTGTTGTCTCTCACTTTTCTCAAACTGCTGGTTACGACTTTCCCAACCTTTTCTATTTTTTTTGGTTAAACTATAGACACTCTGCACTTTAATGCCACGGCACCCTCCTGACTGGCAGCGAGATGAGAACGGAGCACGGAAGCTGTTAGCTCGGCTCCTGTCGGGAGAAGAGAGGCTCCGGCCGACCTGAGGAAGGTGGAGACAGTTTGAAGGAGGCGTGCAGGCGACTCTGGGGAGCCGAGAAGAGCCATAAAGCCAAGTGGCAGGAGAGACTGCTGATGGCAAATGAAAAGAGTGGCGCTGAACCCTCTCTGTAATTGAGTAAACAGCAATAAGGACCCATGAGAGAGAGCACGAGGCGGGTCCTTCTGTTGGAGACTTGTCACTGCATCCGAGAGTGGAGGAGGCAGGTTGGGGAAAGAGACAGAGAGAGAGGGAGAGAGAGAGAGAGAGAGAGAGAGAGAGAGAGAGAGAAGGCGAGAAGGGAGAGAATGAGACAGCATTAGACAGGGAGAAACATGGAGAGAGAACAGAGGGGGAGAGGGGGAGAGAGAGAGAGAAGGGAGAGAATGAGAGAGGGGAAGAAAAAGAGGGAATAAATGAAATTATAGTGAATTAGACAGACAGAAAGAACGGGAGAGAGAATTAGAAAGAGTGGAAAGAATGACAGTGAATTAGAGAGAAAGGAGAGCGCAAGAGAAAGAGAGAGAAACAGATAAGGAACAGAAAGAGAGATTTAAATGAAGGAGGATAAAATGACTGAGCAAATGCGAGAGTGTGAGAAATAGGGAGAGCACAAAGGTTACTGTTCCTGTTTCTTCTTCTACATACTATATGTTGCTTTTGACAACTGTCTGTAAAATCTTTAAAAAATATTACATCCCACAAATTTAACTCAAACACACTACTCTAAGCGATGTGGAAACTTTTTGCTGCAGGGGTACCACATTTACATATGTACTGGCAAATTTTTACTGTGTGTTATAAGATTGCTGGAACTGGAGACAGAACTACTAGAAAGAGTAAGAACTGTCTGCTTTATTGGCTTAGTACTGTGAGGAAAAATAAGGTTAAATACTTCTTTATCCATTTGGAATCCATCTGGACACAGAGTAATTTTTTCCCATATGCATTTTCCATGTTTTTCTATATTTCTATATCTACTCCCTTACATTATAGAATGGGGAAAAATCTGATCAGTTGAAAATGAAGAAATACTGAAGTTCTGGGTCATTTTGAGCTAATGTGGACTCACTTTGGCCTATAAAAAGACCTGCTTTTGTCCTTTCTGGGAGAGAACTGGCAGAGAGCCACGTCACAATAATGTGATGAGAATGTGCATCCCGGAATAAACACTGAAAATATCAAGTAAATGTATTGCGAGTAGAACGCAGTTTATTGTTATCACCTAAAATATGACTTTTATCAATATTAAAAGGGAAGATTGGACTACACTGTAACATTTTAGTAAGCGATAGTGTTCCACGTGTGAGTCGCGAACATTCACACATACAGTGTACATCATGAAAAATGTCATTTATGCGTTTTTACCCAATAACTTAAGGTTTTGTGCACGGAATTACTCACAAATACTTTCATATACAGATAAATAAATATAATGTCCGTTAAGTTCAAAGTCTTGTAATTCTGATGGTATGTGTGTGGTTTCTTTAAGTTAATGGGATTCTGAGTTCTGATTCTGAGTAATAAATAAATAGGCCTTTACTCAGAACCAGCCGTGATCTATGCTGCACCAGAACGGTCTGTTATCTAGACCAGCGTTTTATCCAAATCCTCAGGGCACGCCACAGATCCACATTTTCACTTCCAACCACCTGAGCCAAGCAATCAGAAACAGTGACTATAAGGATCAGGTGTGCAGAAAGCTGGACTACAGACAAAATGTGGACCTGTGTAGCTTACCCCGAGGACTGAGTTAGGAAACACTGACCTGTATATTGTACTGCTTTAATGGTGGAATCTGGCCATGTGCTGCCAGATCTGACTCATCTAATCCTAACTTTTTCTATTAACATTTTAAGGAAAAGATAAGTCTTGCAATCCTATTCTTTGTTTTTATCATTCTTCAGTTTTTTATTTATTTTTACATTTTTAATTTAGTTAATTTTTATATATTTGTACAATTTTATTCCCTCTCATGGTAATATTGCCTTGATGGAAATCCCCATAACCCTTATTTAAAGGCTTTCATAAAAGAAGCTAGTATTATTTGACTTTAATGACCAAGCAGCATGGAGACTTATAAATAACCCTTTTAGTTTTAATTTGACTCACGGTTCCCCCGGCCTCGGCGGGGTTGTGTTTTCGTCATGCCTGCCCGCATTAGCGCGTGGACTCACACTGAGGTAATATGCCAGCGCCGCTCGGCCCCGAGGCCCGCGCAAAGCCTATTGTAGGCCCCGGGGGTGGAAATTGCCTGGCCGTCATTATGCTTCGTCAGACTCATAAAAGAGCCGTTTAAGTTTGGAGAGACTGCGAGAGTTGAACTGATTGGCCATTTGGGCTGCGCAAAATGGCCTCCGCTTCAGAAAGGGGGAGGAGCCGGGCTTCTAGCAGGAGATCAGCAAGAACTCTCAAGCTCCCTGTAACCCTTGCCGCCCTACCGCTGATCATGCCTCTGATAATGCCGGTGTTCCATTTACTGATCGCTTTTTACTCTCAGCAAAGGCGTGAAGACCAATTGGCCCCACGGGAGCAGGCACAGTGCTGCAGACCTGCCGACGCTGACGGCCACGGAAACATCTCATTAGAGCCATTTCACTTTCAGGCTGAAACTTCCAATGCTTTCTGGGAAGAGTTTTATGAGCCAGGGTCAGTAAAGTGAATGGAGGGTAGCAAAAGTGTCGTGCTGATTCATCTTTGAACAAATTTAGGCGTAAGATCAGCAAGCCCACACAACAATCCCAACTCCCAAACTACTCAGCAGGGATTCCAGTTTTGTCCTTGCCTTACCAGCTCTCATCATTTGTGTTTACCCTTCTTTAAGCCCTGCCAGTATGAACAGTGACTGTGTGCTCTTGGCTGGCCGACATGGCCTAAAAATAATATTGCCGTATTTTTAAGCTATATCGCGATATACAATATGTATACTGCATATTATCTCTTTCTGGGAGAGAACTTCATTTCCCACAACCCCCTGTGCCACAGCTCGAAGCCGCGTCAAGATAATGCGAGTAAAGTGTATTGTGAGTGGAACGCTCGTTGTTATTTATCGATTAAAATATGAGTTTGGTCTGTAATAATTGGGAAGATTTGACGGAAGTGGACTTTTGTTCATCGCTCCATATCGTGAGCGCCCACATCGAGTCATGAGAAACCACGCACAGCATGTTTACATCACAAAAAATATAATTTATGTAAATGTTTATGCATTTTTCCTTCGGAATCAAGGCGTTCGCTTCCATTTCCAATTAATGTTTCTGAAATCGCGTGATATTCAGCTCTCTCTGTATGTACGCTCACTTTCCTCCACTTCTAGAACCAAACATGCAATAGGCTAAAAGGCACACAAAATCATACATCAAGACAAGTAAATATCCCGTCCAAGGTTATTTTGGTGAACGGAACAAGAGATAAGGAGGAGTGAAAAGACGCCGCTAAAGCAAAGAACTTAATAAAACGTACTTACCCTGCAAATAGTCTGCTCTAAAACACTAGAATGACAGGCTAGCTAGTTATACTAAATGTACCTTAAAAACATACAAGGATTGGCGCCTTAATAAATCTGCCAACAAAATTCAGAACTGGGCTGAACTTTTCAAACAGGAAAACTTTGGCTCAGCCAGCCGCTGTGATTGCTTTCACATTTCACAAGAAAGGACTTTAAAAAGAGATGTCACAATCAGGTTCTAGAGGGCTTCGCCCCTGGTGTTTTCTCTCCTTTAACACGCCCAATTCCACCTACAAAGGCCTTGCTAATTAACTGCTGGGTTGAATCAGGGCTGATAAATAGGTAGGACTCTAAACTCTGCAGAGGTCTTCCAGGACTGGAGTCTGACACTTGGACTCTTGCACCTAATGACACTGCTATGGCCAGCGGAAAATGGCCCCTGGGTACAAAGGCAGCGTTCTCCATTGGAATCTGAAGCTGTAATCTGGTGCAAAGCATTACATGCACGGCAAGTAGGAGTCTCCATCTACAAGATGGTCAGCAGGTGCATGTTCACTAAATATAAGAACTGGGAGTAGATTGAAACATCAGTGATCCTGTGAATCAAAGTGATTTGTGAAATAATGCGAGACAGGGATACAGACAAGACAGCGATGATGAGCAGAAGCGATGTGGTTAAGTCTCAACGCTGCTTTTGCAGATATCCCAGTGGCATGGCAAGTGGAGATCAGATTGGTCTCCTGGACATGCTTTTGGGCTGCATCGTCTGCGTTGTTGTGCGAGGCCTGATAAATACTTCAAAGCAAAAGGCTCATAAATAGGAAATGAAAAGAGTAAGAGTGGTTGGAAGATTGCTATCGCTTTGTTCCTGGGAGGGGTTGACATTCTCCATCACAGTAGGGGCTAAGAAACAAAATAGAAGAAAGCAGGACGCTGATTTTAAGAGAACACAGATGCTCTCCTAAGGGGGGCGCCAGTGAGCATCCGATGCAACAGATGAGGAAGGATTTAGGGGGTTCCAAGGCCTGGATCACACAAACACACGCAAGCTACATGCGACAGCTCTGTCCTCCTCTAAGATAATGAAACCAATTTCTCTCTGTTCCCTCACTCACTTGATCTTCCTGTTCAAACTCTGTGCTACACTAGCACTTTAAATGGCAGGACTCTAACTTTTGTTGGAAAGTTGGAGATAATGTCAGATTAATATAAGTCACAGCTTGTTTTATGCCACGGCGTGAAAGGACTGGAGGTCAGCGACAGATATTAATGACAACAGCAGCTGCCTCTTCAGTCAGGCCGAGAGTGAATGATTGACTTCAGTCCGAGAGTGTCACAGCAGTGATGGATAGGGCTGCTAATGAACGGCCGTGATGTATGTGGAGCTCAACTGCATGATGAACATGCCGGCAGAGAAAGGAGGCATAATTTTTGCTCATTTCTGTACCAGCCCTATTTCAGGTAGAAAGGGCCTTATCCAGTCAAGCACACATTCTCATTTAGGGTTAAGTGCCTGATATACTGTATCCAAAGTTGGCTCCAAATTGAAACTGAAATTGAATTCGTAAATTTGCTTGCTGTAATTTTTACGAAGCAGGAACTCAGGTGATGAAAAAAAAGGAATCAAACTAACAGTAAGGGCATGAAGTGACAGGACTTCTGAGAGGGAAAAAATTGGCTGAAAAGTTGGAGATGAGATGAGAGAAATGACGAGGAAGGACACAAAATAAGGTCCGAGGGCTGAGTTTCCAACCAACAATGGTGTTATTCTATGCTGAGCATTGCGGGATTGTGGGATTGTTAGAGTGCGGCTCTATTAATGAAATTACACAGCTGGTTCCACATCTCTCCACCCCCACAAAGGATTTGATCTCCCTCCTTTTCAAGAGCCAGGTCTCAAGCAGCGCATTCACACACACAAACATACACTTCAACGTATAGAGAATAAACACCACGTCTCTAACAAATGTACTGCATCTGCTCTCCTGGCAACTCATTAATGCAGAGCTCTGCAATTACATCCCAGCAGAGACCTCGGCTGGGTTCTCCATCACCTCGCCCTGACAGGTACACCTGCATTTGATGGAGATGCAGATCCGGCGATCCGCCGTCATTGACAGGTGTACAGGCTTCGACTGAGCACCAGAAATTTATGAGATATTAACTCTCGGCTCTTGCGGTCTGGGCCAAATCTGCCGACGGGGTTGGCATGCAAACATCTCCCTAAGCATATTGCGCTGATCAGACCCTCGGTCCTCCTGCCGTGACGTGGCCTCCTGAGCGGGGCATGTCGGGGCCGTAGGCGGTGTGTTGTCACTGGTGGACTCGGGAGGGCAGGGTGTTAATTGCGAGGGCTAACACTCTGGGGTGGGTGTCCGGCCAGCCTTCACACAACACTCCAGTCCCCAGACACATGGCACATCATTAGGGCTCCCATTAGACCCAGGCCGTAGAGTTAAGAGCGTGTCTAGAACAGGGTCCTGTCACTGTCAAACACGCCAGCCCAGCCAAGGCACCTACACTACACAGCCTCTCAACACCTTTTAATTGGGCCTCCAAAATAGAGCTGACCCTGCAGGGAACCGCATTTTACCTCTGAAACATCTCCTGACCTCAACCAGTATTTACATACACATCACTCCTGCCCGAAAGAATCACGACACGGGGAACAAAAACAGAAGACAGAAAATGATCACAAGGTTCAAGTGTGAGGTGAAATCCCTGGCAGGTTTTCTTACTGCTTGTTCATGGTTTGAAAATCTGAACTTTAATAGCTGGCACGATTCCCAAGACTTTTTTTAAAGGACAAACTTAAAAAAAAAGGTTTAAAAAGATTAATTAGATGGAACACAGTGGAACACAATTTCCTGTCTTTTCGCACTCAATGGTCTGTACGTGTGAACTAACTAAATTGTGTGTTTGTCTCTCTTTGTGAATGCAAGGTCGCACATGGGCTGTGTCTCCAGCTACGTACTACTCCCCACTTAATAGTATGATAGCTCTTATGGTGCTCTTATCATACGTTTCTATGCTGTAGTATGCATTCAAGGAAGTAGCCAGGGTTGTAGCTTAACAGCTCTCTACGCACTAGGTAGTGCACTTGGAGTGTCACACGTACCCTATTTGACTTGGTACACCACATAGGGTGGGAAGTGACTTTTTACAAAATGCTGTGCATTACGCTCGAATTGACTGCTTTCATGTTCGCTTGACTTGGCACTGTGTTAGAAATGTCAGAACTATGGTGCTATTTTTGTGCCAAATCCTAAGCCAGCAGTGGAACTTTAGAAAGAAAAATATCTTGCATTTACGTGATCAACACTGCCTGGGCTCATGCTCGACTCTGTCCTCATTCATCAGCATCGGTGTCGGCATATATACGCATGAAAATCGGCATCGGCCAATACTTCCCTTATCGAGCATCCCTAGTACTCAGTGTGGTATCTTTGTAAAACTGTTATACAAACAAAAATGCTATCAGTATGTCACAGTCACTTGTTGCTGGTTGCTCATACGCAACACAATATAGCATCTTTGTGAATGCCATTTGAGTCCTATATGCACTGCTTTATTTGTGCTCGCCTTAAAGCACAAGTCTGACGGTGGGATTTGGTCTACACCTGTGTAAATGATCTCTGTGCCATTTGCTAGATGTAATTACTAAGATTAAACTGTGATCTTTTTTCATAACGCATACATTAATTTGAACACAGCAAACACAAAAGATGACTTAAGTGGGCGGTTGTGGTGGCCTAGTGGCAGAAAATCCGCCTGTGGACTATGAGGTTGTAGATTGTAATCTCGCTCTATCCTTCTGCCAGTTCTATTATCACAGAGCCCCGAGCAAGATTCTTATCCCTAAGTTGCTCCAGGGAGACTGTCCCTTTAAAAAGCAAATGGAAGTCGCTAAGAGTGGATAAGAGTGTCTGTTAAATACTGTAAATGCTAAAATAAGTGTAAAATACAATTAAATTACTGTGACGTGCTTTATAAGTGCTTTATAATCATTAAAGTGGTAGTTTATGACATCATAACTGTGTCACGCGCACTACCTCCTGCGGCCGATAGTAGGACCCGGAAGTTGTCGGTCACGGCTCAAAGGGTATAAAAG
Source organism: Distichodus sexfasciatus (assembly GCA_032718565.1). NCBI lineage: Eukaryota > Metazoa > Chordata > Actinopteri > Characiformes > Distichodontidae > Distichodus > Distichodus sexfasciatus. Next base: position 146,452 of record JAVGVS010000146.1, read on the forward strand.
GAGGCATTTCCTCCTCTGCCATTGAGTCAAGCTGCTCATCTCTCCGACCCTGTCGGCATCACCTGTGAGTACTCCCAGTTATTGGGTTCATCTCTTTGATAGAGTGTGTGTTGTTAGAACGTGGAAATCCTTGCTCTTCGTGTAAGAGAGTTCTTAAATCAACTCGCATGGCAATCCTACCTACTCATGCTCTCCGCCGTGTTTGGGTTAACCACCACGCTACACGGGCTAATGGCTAACAAGTAGCAGTTTGCTAAATCCTAACCAGATCACTGGCGAACTGTGAAAGGTTGGCATTTGGTTCAAATCCTAACCATATCCCTGTCCGAATCGTGAAGCAGTCCGACAGCCTAACCCAGTCGCTGGAAGATTGTTAACGTCTGTCTTTCGTGTCATATCCTAACCAGATGCCTGACAAAATGTTTGTTAAGGAGTTATATAGTGTACATTTCTGCCTTACTGGATCCAAGGCGAGACTTTTTGGTTTTCTAAACCACATTACTGTCAAAAAAAAATTATCTTGTTAAAACAACAGCTATATTGTTGTTAAGCAAAAAGGTGCTTTTTACAGCATGCAACCAAATGCAAGAAAACAGCATTTCCTTACACTCTCAGTAAAGTTTCATTTCCATTTTAATATTTCAAGATTTATTACTGTAGTAGTAATTTCAGATGTAAAAACTCATATTAAGGAAAAGGTTCTCATGTTAACTAATTTAAATCAAACTGTGGCAGTTGGCTTAAAGGTAGGGTGCTCGCCCCATGATCAGAAGATCGTAGGTTCAAATTCCGACCTGTAATGTTACCACTGATGTACTCATGAGCAAGGTACCATCCCCAAGCACAGCTCCCCGGCCGCTGCCCATGTTAGCTGAGCGCTGCTCCTTCACGGATGGGAGGTAACATTTTGTTGTGGCGCACTTTGTGCTGTGCTGTGGTGTGTTTACAATGACAATCACTTTCACTTTTAATTATTTATAGACACAATGGCCATTAATCCTTAACTTGCACTCATAAAGAGTGTTAATGCTTATGAATAATTTCCTGTCTGTATAATTGTCCCACAGGGAAATAACAGTTAGTAACTTGGAAAAACATTAGGTTGGCAAAATAGGTAGTTACAACTGTCGAATTCTGATTTTGATAGAACATTTACACTTTAAAGCATGTTAAACATTTGAATTTATTCTGAATTATTTATCCAGTCTCATGGCACAGGCTCCTTTCAGTCTGGATCTGAAAGAGCAGGTCAATGACTGGCCTGTAAATGTCTAACGATTGCCTGTGTCTTTGTATTTATTTATTGACTGTGTATTTATTTATCTATTTAATTATTTTAAACACATGCAAGTTAATTCACATCCAGTGGTCTTCACATGATTTTAAGCACTACATGCAGCACAGTTAGTTCTTCCATCCTTTTGGGAAACCATCAATTTTCTAGAGCAAGAAACAAAAGTGGAAAAATGCAAAAAAAAAGTGTCTCTTACTACAGAAAATGACAGTTAATATTGAGCAGATGGATCAACTGAGAAATATGTCTTTATACTGCCTAAAGCAAGTATTATATCTGGTGTGTTCAGAGTCCTTGGCAATAGTTACTGGTATAATGGTGAAAGCGTACAAGTGCAGACAGAGGCAAACTAATCATCTGCATTCTTGGTTTAATTAATTACACTAATATTGCTTTTGTTGAATTACATGCTAAATTTTAAATACAAATCTAACTGCCTTACCCCCAAAACAAATTAAGTAAGTAATTAATCAGGTATGTAATTAATGGATCAAAAAATTTAAATGCGCATATTTGTGCATAACTCTGAATATCTTGCACATCCGTCTTTTCGGAAAAGCTCAAAGTATACTTGGCTTTAAAACTTGTTCCTAAAACCCCTTCTAAATATTTCTGATAAATTTGGTTTTACTTCTGAAGTCATTTCATTGGTTTCCTTAAAATTACACTGATTCGCCACTGATTCCTTTAAAGGGCTGAAAAGTCCCATTTTTAGTAAAACTGGTCTCTCCCACGACTTCAAAAGATGCTTTAAACAGAATGTGTATATGTGTGCTGTAAAAGTTATGTGTGGGATTAAAGAGATAAAGTGGTGATGGTGACAGAAGGGGCCCCTGTGAACACTGGATAGAACTGCATTGAGGAAACATCAGATCTTCCTACGAACATATAACACGTAGAGCAGGAAAGTACACCTTATATACTGAGATTTACTTGTTTCTTTCCAATAGCTAAAGAAATAACACAGCACATAAACACATTATTATGAATTTAGTGCATTACGGTCATAAGGTGTAGACATTAAATCTCAAAGGCCTTGGCCCTGCCGGGGTGTGGCGGCGCTCCGCCGGGGGCGGGGTTGTGGCCCTGGCCGCCGGGGGCCTTAGCTCTGGGCCTGAACCGCGCTGGCGGGGGGGCTGTGGGCGGGACTGGGGGCTCCGCCGCCGCCCCTTTTTGCGGGCCATCGTCCCCTTGGTCCCTTGCTGACTTCCCCCTGGGTTGGGGGGGCGGCTTTCTTGGGGGTGTGCGGCCGTGGGCCCTACGCTGGGGGCCTCGATTGCCTATATATATTATTTTATATATATATGTATATATATGTATATATATATATATATTATATATATATATATATATATATATATATATATATATATATATATTCTTTTATTATTATTATTATTATTATTATTATTAATTTTTCTCCTTTTTTCCCCCCTCTCGTTTGTTCTTTCTTTTGTTCTATTTGTTGTTTTGTCTTTTGGGTTTCTGTTTTTCCCTCAATCAGTCCCCTTCTTTTTCAAAAAGATGCATCAGGGCATGTATATCTAGAATTTGCTCAATGAAACTTTAATTAAAAATAAAGGTGTCCTCCGAAGAGGGGGGATGGTGGCGGGATTTAAAAAAAAAAAAATCTCAAAGGATTTTAGGCCCTTTTAAACATATCTGACTGCACTATATTCAGGTCACCCAATTAGAAATCAGAGACAAAAGCTAACTTCTTCCATGCTGTAGGCTATATAATCATCTATTACTTAAGGCATGGTTGTTACAACACAACCACAAAGACCACAAGCTGAATAGCTTGTCTTTATATTGTATTTTCTGGGGTTATATTATAAAATTTCTACAGTATGTTCATGTGCTACAGCAAAATCTCACTTCATGAGATCAAAGCACTCTTTTTTAACGTTCCTTGCAGCACTGTGACTCGGCTTGATGTAAAAGACAGTACACCTCTCGTTACCACCATCAGATTCTGAGCAATGACTCAAGAGTCTCCAGGCAGAGGCACCATTTTGGAAGACAGACTGGATTTGACAAAGTATTAAATACCCTGCACTCAGCAGTCCCATAGAGTAATTGAGCCCAAGGGCAAATTCCTTCAAACGGGGCCTGCGCTCACTGCCACTCACCCTCCCGTCCTCTAACAAATGGTTTTAATCAATCTAATCGTTTCCGCTGGAGAAGACAACAGCGGCGTGAGACGTATAAAGAACGCCAGGCGTAATTAGGCAGGGTTTAGCGTGGAGAGTGTCTCGGGAGGTGACATGGCTGTCCCAACTGCATATCTAATCAGCATGCCTCTGCTGACCCCTCAGGCCTTAAAAAGACCAGTCCCTCCTCATCCTCTTAGCCAATGGCCCCCCGTCGCTTTGGTTAAGCTGAGCACTTAGCAGCCTTACATACCCGTCACACTAACGGAGGCGTTAGACACTTTGGTCTGGGTTTAGGTACCAAAATGGCTCCCTTGATCGATAATCCCCACAGCCAACATTGGAGTGGCAGATGTTAGAAAAGGCCCTCTCTAGGCTGGAGGTGAGGGGCATCCAAGCCAGATCCGCTCTCATCCAGCCAGGGCCCACAGCCCAGCTTCTCTCCAGACACAAGCGCCGGAGTCATGAGCTCCGACTGACTCCAGTGGCTCATCTCTGAAAGCCAAGAGTGCTGCCTCATATAGGCTTCTACTGCTGAGTGCAGTGGAGAAAGAAAAAGGAAAGAAAGAGAAAGGAAAAGAGTCATTGGGAGATCACACAACCCCGATAAGACGATGACACCAGCTAGAGAGGCAGATACAGCTACATTAACAGCATTTAGTAATTAGGAGCTTAGGAGCCCAACAGTGGTTTCTGTGATTTGTACCACCTTGTAGAGGCAGTGGTAGTGTAGTAGTTAGGAAGGTGTGCCCATTATTGGAGAGTTGCTAAATCCCAGACCAGTACCACCAAGGTACGCTAGCTGTCTGCTACTCCTTCACAGATGGGGCAAATGCAAGGTTACGTTTCATTGTCATGAACTTTCTACAGTGGTGCGTTCACAGTGACGCTCACTTTAATTCATTTTTTAAATTACATTTACAGCATTTTTCCTAAATTTAAGGACAGTCTCCCTGGAGCAACATGGAGTTAAGGGTCTTGTTCAGGGATCCAATGATGGTAGTGCTGTCGGTAGGATTCGAACCTACAACCTCTTGGTTCAGAGGCGTGTTTCCTAACCACTAGATCATCTCCATCCCCAATTAATTTGGTCTTCTGATCCCCAACAATTTCAGTCACCACTGCACCACCACCAAAGATAGTTCAGAAGTCTTAAGAGCTCATCAGATATGGAAGTGAAAAGCAGTAATCTTCTTATGGGGTCCTGACAAGACGATCATTGTCTGATTTCTATGTTCCTGTGAAATCTCATCGAGCAGCTCTATTAAATAAGGAGACAGGGCTTTTTTCTAACAATGAACTTTGTCCATCTCACTTGTCTGCTTTGAGAAACAGGGACAGGGAATGGATAGAGATACAGCAAAAGGAGAAAAGTGTCTGCAGGCGTCGGGACACTCGAAACCAATTCCCAAGCCATCAGTGAGCCAAGTAGAGACCTCTCAGCTGTCACCTAGTCGATTTGAGAAAGAGTTTCTGGGTATTTTGGAGTGTTGACTCAGCTAGGGGCACAAAAGAAATAGGAGAGAGAGAGAGAGTAGCAGCAGCAGCAAAGAAAGAGAGGGAGAGAGAGCAGCAGTGAGAGTGCATTTAATCTCAGAGTCATTTATTTTTAATACCCACTAGCTTCTTTGTTCACTCTTTGATCTTCCCCTGCCCGGATTTACTGCAATACACAGACAGAGCACAGAATCAACAAAATAAAATAATGAATGAAACGTGTGACTTGACAGCTAATTCCACATCAAAACTCCACGCTGAGGGGACAAGAAGGAAGGCTGGGGGGAGAGAAGTCACGAGGGCTTTAATAAAGCGCCATGAGGAGTCAAAGAAGATTGAGACATAAATGCCTATAGTGCATCAAACCAAAACCCCATTACCTCACAGGCGACTTAAGCAGCTCCTGCACCGCGCTTGGTGACAAAAAGCATCAAAGTGAATTACAGCAGACACCTTTGCTGGAATAAAAATAATTCTATTTCTGGTCAGTTTTCTGATTTCACGAACAAGGACAACTAACAATTATTATCAAACGCATCAAAGCATTTCCGTAAAGGCCAGGCACTTTGCAAGAAGGCAAGACATCCTGAATAGTGAGGCCTCTAACAAGCACAGCATGTGACGGTCCTTAGGGGTGTTTGGTATGGGTGTAGGTTGAATGAGTCGCTTCCGTGATTGGTGAGCCAGCAGCAGAGGTTGATCAGTCACACCATCCTCCATTCTGGCTGCCACAGCATGAAGTATCATCATCATTAGTGAGGAGACCAGAGTTCAATTTTCACTTGCCCCCTCACAAGAGTAAGCGCTTCCAGATGAGTAAATAGGATGCCAGGTCAATATTCATTCAATATTCAAGACTATGTTATGAGGAAAGGATATTCTCAGGGTTTTATCTTTTAAACACTGAGTCTTTTTAGACTTAGTGATATATATTCTAAGCCCCCGAATGACGAAAGTGCTTTGCGACTGAGCTACAATCCCGGCTAAAACCAGGCTGGCTATAAAGTGCCAAATGAACAATAAATTATTCAGCGCTGTAATATATTTACTGCCATTCCAAAGTTTGGGAGAGTGATGCTGCTCTTCTCCTCCGAGCAATCAGCGTTTCAAGTTGACATGTGAGAGGCTAGAGTGAGGGAGAGAAAAAAAGGAGGGAAGGAAAAGAGAGTGTGATTTCATCGTGGCCTTTGAGTGGCGTTACATATGGTCTCTGCACACTGTTAGTCTCCCGTGGCAACACTTCCCACGGACGCATCTGCAGCGGCTGAGTGACTGCTCCGGAGGATACATCGAGCTGACAGCCTCCGGTCCTGCGCCAGCCTGCCTGACCGCCTGCCCATCTCCCTGCTGAGGATGGAGTGACTTCTCCCCACTGGCCCCCTCCTCTGAGCAGGCTCCTCTTCAGCCACCCAGAACATATGCGCGTTGAGCCTGCCAGGGTTCAACCCCATTCTTCCTGCACCGCCACAGGCCGCTTGCCGTTCAGGTGGCTGAGCCACAGGTCATCTGTCACAGCGTGAGTGCTCTGTGGGCAGTGGGCAGAAAAGAAAGGACTGCAGTCCCCCGCCCCCTCATTTGCCCGGTCCCCCTTCCTCTGCACGCTTCTGTCTCTGTGGTAAAAACAAGGGTTCAGTGCTGATCGATGGCATTGAGTCGAAATCCATTCTGGGCTGCAGGATCAATGTGGGCTGAGAGAGAGGAGGCCTGGCCGACCGGACGCCAGCTTTTAAAGATGACCTATTCGTGCCGTGCTCCCAATCAATTACGGCCAGCTCGTTAAGGCGCTGTGTTAGGGGGCGCAGCATTTCATTGGAATGGACGACTGACTCAATCTTTCTCTCCCAATTCATCACAGAAGCTCCAGATTCCTTTCAATTTCCCATCAGGGGGTGAAGTGCTTGGCTTTCCTCGTTGGTGCTATCAACCACACAGGACAAAGAAGGAAAAATGCATGGTTTAAAAATGTGGTCATGTAGTGGAAGGCAGTGCCCCTTGAGGCCGTTCCTTGTATTGCAGCGATTTTCTGCCTCTCGCGGCAATAGAGATTAGGTCTAGTAAGCCCTTCATTGCCTGCATCAGACAACTGCAGGTACCAGCATCAAAGAGCTGAGAGAAAAGCAGAGTAAGCAATAAAAAGTAATATTCTTTCTTCTATTTAATTAGAATTAATAGTGATAAAAATGGCATTCAATTTAAAACTACATTCAGGATTAAGTTATCCCTCATCGTCACCTGCATTCCATGACAGGTCAGAAACTAAAGGGATAGAGCAGGGAGGGCACCTGGCCTGTAACTGGGACAGCCATCAGCAGGACAACTTAGACTAAAATAACAGGTGAGGTCTAATTGGAGGCATCTGGTCAGTGGATGTCTGACAGGAGCAAGTGACATATTCAGAGCAGCGTGAGGTTCATTGAAAGGTGTCTGCTGTAACTTAAGCATGTGGTCAGAGATCCGCTTACGTACCTCTCTGGTGGCTTTTATAAGCACGGAGATCAAGGATTAAGTACAAGCTACAGCTACAGTAGCTCCATCAGTAACAGATTACAGGAGGGGTGGAACAAGCACGCTGCCAGTCCGAATTTCACTCCTTGGCCATTCAACAGAAATGTGTTCAGCATGTGTTGGTTTGGCAACAGAGGTGTCATAGGTGTATCTGAGATGACACACTTTGAGTTTGCTCTGCTACACAATTATGTAATTCAAGCAGACATTTAAGCAGGCAGTAACAACTGTGATGGCTGCATCACATGTTTTTGAACACATTCAGAAAAATCTGTGTAAACTGCATCCTATTGTACTAAAGAGTAGTAGCCATTATTTGGCACCTCATCTGGATAAAAGTGGAAATAAATAACTCGTACAGAAGTATAGTTAGTTATTACGCCCTACTGTACTGTGAAATTGGCTGTTAGCTAGCATTATCTAACAAGTTAGTCTGTGCTGCTAGCATGCTAGTTACTTTGAAAGCGTGTAGCATTCTAGTGTTGCATTTAATGTAATCATGTATGCATGCAGTCCTCATTAGTGCATCATGACCAGTGAATCCATGACATACTGTGTTAAGACTTAGATTAATTGGTGAGAATTATTTAATTCTTTGAAAACATCAGTGTGGATTGTGGGTTTAGTGTAAACTCAAGAAAAATGCAGGAAATAACTTTTTCAAAATATTTGACTCATGCCTCATTAGAAAGTGGAAATGAAATGTCAATTCCAGACACGGACTGATTAAGAACTGGAAATGTGAGCAAAATATTATCCCAAATAAGTTGTATGTCTCATACTGAAGTTTGCAAGTCATTTGAGAGGCAATAAAGCAGAGCAACAACACCGCCTCAACCATTCCTGTCTCCTGCTGTGAGTGTAAACACTCTCAAGTGAGGTGGCAGTAATGACAGCACAATGGTACGACACAGCACACTGCTGGAAACGACATCCCTTGTGTCAACTCAGATTATTTGACCTTGTGAAACGCAAAATCCCAAAGAGCTTTCAGGCAGCACTGTACAACCTGAAAGCACGGGTAAACGGGCAGAAATTTTTGGACCGTGTCTAGCCCAAATAGTGTACACAGCACAGATTAAATTGGATTTCAGCTTGAATTTCTATTCAGGCATCAAGGCCTGTTGGTGCAAATGAAGCATTTAGTTAGCAAAAGAGAGAATCTAGGCAGGCATGTTAAAGTGAAAATAAGTGATTTGCATTATGCATGACGGCGTGTGAAACACGGCTGTAGCTCTTGCAGTCTTAAATCCATCAAATCAATGCTATTTTAATATTCACATTGCAGGAAGGTTTGCTGGGCCGTGTCTACATGTGCATTACATGAGTTGTTAACACTTGTTTACTTATTTATAGATAAGACGAGTCTTAGCTGAAGGAAGGCAAATGTTTTAGTATTACTGGTAACTTGTTGACTCCTTCTAGCTTTTTAAAAAAAAATTATGGGAGGCAGGTCTGAAACACCTGCTTAAAATAGCACGGCTCATACCTAGGAGTGTAAGACTGAGTGAAAGAGAGACAAAAGGCAGCGTGAATTGAAGAGCTACACGACTTTACAGCAGGTGCACGAGCAGACAATTACAAGATCACTACATGAGTAACCTGAGGCAATGGATGGTGGCCGTAAGCCATGGAGCTTCATTCTTAAAGGGCTTATCAACTCATTACACCGGTGTGTGCAAAAGTGTGTGTGTGTAGGAGGGTATGTTTTTAGTTCAATGTATAAAATTAAGTGTAGAGCAGCAGAAATGACAAATATAATAATTTTTCATGTCAAGATCAGGGTAAAGTTTGAGGTTTTGAGGATTTTTATTCTGCAATAGAAAATTACAAATATTCTGGGAGTATTTCAGGGTTATGGGGTGTGTATGTGTATGTGCATATGTTTTTGTGGTGTGTTTGTGTGTGTGTGTGAGACTGTTTTAAGGTGTGAGTGTGTGAGATTGTGTAAACATGTGTGCGGACAGGTTTTTTGGTGGTCCCATAAAAGTAAGACACAACTATATTTGATTTTGGTTAGGGAGGTCGGGGTGTAGAATTGGTGTAGAAATTCAGAGAATTCGATCTCATAAGGGAGTTAGTGGACGTACCTCACAAAAACGTGACTTGCTGTGTGTACACATAAGATAATGGATTGAATAGGTAAACTCACCCCCTCCTTGTCTGGAGTACTCGTCGGCTTCGTGGTGCACCAAGTCCGTCATACAGCCTCCGTAGGGCAGGCGAGCTTCGTGGTCGAAAGCTTTGAGCGTCTCGCTGGAGCTGTAGGACTTCTGGGTGGGAACGCGGCACTCCTCGCTGTCCAGGGAGGACGTGGTGAACTGGAGCTCTTTCCCGTGGGTCAGGGAGCGGTGCCTGCGCTCCTTCAGGTCCATGGCTGCCACCACCGGCTGAGCTGACCACTCGTAAAGGTCTTAGCAAGGTGTCTGGTCCCTCTCCTGCAGCAATGTGAGAAATAAATGTTGAAACCTTTAGTGGTCCACTTTTAGAAAAGCCAAGAAAATTTTGAAAATCAATAGTCAAATACACCTATAATTCTACGAGTATCCAGTGATTTGACATGCTACACAGTCCTAATATGTGGCTAATCATATGGGCTCCGAAGCACAGCATATTGTTTACTGCCCTCTAACATGACATTTTCGGAGGGCCTAAAAGATACTCTATTTGTCAAATATATACTTATGAAAATACATAATTTAGTGAAACTTGTCCCTAAATAAATTTAAATAAAACCTAAGCATATTGATTAATGCAAAGAGAAACAAATATATCGTTGCAGGCGGGCAGAAAGCCTGTATGCCCATTTTTGGTGATTTTTATATTTTCTCATAAACCAGTTCTATTGTTCAGGCAATAGAATTGCCTGAACATTGTTTTGACACTTTTAGAAATATTTAAGCATTGAAAAGTGTTGAAAACGGCTTGTTCATATATTTATATACAATTTTCATATATTTAGAATTTACATAGTTTTTTCAATTTCCTGAAAAATAACCTTTTTGGTCATAAAAGGTTTTATATTAAACATTACCCAAAAAGAAACATTAAAAATATGAAAATTATATGCATGCTATATCACTGTGTCTAAAACAAACAATAATGAATTTACAAACCTGTATCACTAGGTTACAAACTTACAACTACATGTACAGCTTCAAGCAGACACTTTTATTCAAACTGATTTACATTTTCTAATTTCATTCACAGTCTCCCTGTAACAACTTATGGTCACCTACATAGTTTCAGGTACTCAGACAGTAATTTTCACTAACAAATGTAGGAGAACCTACAGAATGCACCATGCTAACACTAACACTGGAAGAATTTAACATTAGTTAAATGCTGTTGTTGTAGATGCTTCTAAAAAACGTGGCTTTGTATGACGGGAGGGGATATATTACAGCGCTCAGCCCCATAAAACAAAGTCTCTCACACACACAGCCTTGTCCATGCTTGTGACAAGCAAAAGTTAAAAGATTAAAGCACACTAATACTGATTATGTAGGTGTCACTTCTAATTTTGAGGTGCAGCAGCTCCAAAAAAGTGAAGATAATGACTGGTGAGCCTTAGCTTAAGAAAATTCTCCACCAAAGGTATAAAGCAGCTGAAGTTGGAAGACATGAGGTCTATTAATAGCAGGATACAACGTCAGATTGTTTTAGAATACATTTTGGTGATGCACAATATTATCGGAATCATATCGGAATCAGACGATAATGTTTTTTTAAGTCACTGGCAATGGACAGATGCTTAGATCTGCATGATATTTTAAGCTGATAGTTATATTTTCTTTTCTCAAATTAATTAAATGGGTAGATAAATGATAGGTAGTTTACCGTTGGTAAATCTTAGTCAACAAGCGCTCGCTCACAATCTCTGTTTTCCTGAAGGTTTTAGCGCCACAGGTTAGGGACTGTCACCAAATTACAGAACTGTGATTAAACAAATAATTTTTGAGATGTTATATTAATGAAAAAATAATTTAGCAGATACACATTGCATTTGCACATTGATAATTATTGCATTGTTTTAGTTAGGAAAACAGTATCTTCTCCTCACAGAGAAATACACAACTTAGTAAGTAAAACTGGAATCGGATTGATACTCTGGATCGGCCGATACCCAAAGCCCAAGTATCTGGATCAGAACTAAAAAAGTTGGATCATTGCATCCCTAGTATCAAGCAACAAAACTATAGCTTGACGTATCATAATAATTTGCCCCAATTTGACATCGTAGGTCCTGCAATGTGACTACTGAAACAATATAATGTTCAACTCTGGAGAAAAACATATTTACAGTACTTCACATTAAATGAACATTCCCACTGTCTCTGTAAAGGATTTTGGGAGTTAAAACACAATATAAAAACACAATAAATATGTAACACGTAAATATGTAGACATGAGCGCACTCAGAAAACACAGAAACTGCACCTGATCAAAGACAGGAAACTATGGTATATTTTAGAGAGGAGCAACAGAGCAGCTGCATGTGTCGGGAGTGGCAGCTCAATGCCACTGAGGGTCGGGTGGGGAAACAGAGGAAACACACTAAGCCAGAGGAAATGACTTGCGAGCAATGCAAGTCTCTCCCTCATTATCGAGATCAGAATGAGAGCAGCTCCCCCAGAGGCCAGGAGAGGATAATCACACATGTCGGAGTTATGCAGGAGAACACCGCGGCCCCTAGTCACCCCAGCCAACCGGAGGCCTCACCAGCACCCACCCCTGCTAATCCAGGTAACGGCTTTACACTCACACACCCAACGGTGCCACACCCAGGGCGGCTGGGGCCCTGTTACTCACCAAGTGTCAGTCTGCGCTATCTGCCAAAAGCTATGAAGTGGTCCGGCGCTAAAGCTAGCTGACGGTAATTAGACGGTAATTAAAAGCAACTTGAACCGTGCTGGTGGAGCTGTAGGCAGCAGGCGTCAGCATGACAGCTAGTATACACCCCTACGCACCACCACATGCACACACACACACTTTTCTCACCTGTGTCTGAACCCCCCACTACACAGCAGCTTACATCTCAGGGACAAGATCAAAAATCAGCTTGTCTATAATGGCAACTGCCCAGGAGGATAAAAGTCGATGACGGAAAGAATAAAACAGCAATGGAGCTTTGCATTTTTCTGTTTTCTACGCTGTGTGGACGTGTTTTACCCCTTCGCTGGCATGACTGTGGCCAGAAGCGTCTCAGTCTGTCCCTGCTGCCCCACTGTGCCTTTTCCCCGCACGCCTCGCTCTCCCCCGCATTAGCATGATTGGAGGAGACGCCGAGTGACCCGAGGCGCATGCAACCCAGCGAGCGGAGGCAGCAGGAGTGCTCGCTTTATTCTAGCAGACGAGTCTGCTAAACACACAGCCACTAGCCTTTCACCAGGCATCCTCCTTTATGGAGGGGATGAAAAGGACAATGATACAAGGTGTAAGGTTGTGTTTCCTTTGCCCTGTTTGCTAAAAGCTCGCAGAAAGAATAAAGGAGAGAAAGAGAGGGGAAAAGAGTGAAGAAGGGGGATACAGCGTAAAGCGAATGATGCTTTTAATAAGGATTCATTAAAAGAATACTCCAAGGTCAGTTTGAGATCTGCAAGCAGGTCCTATTGATTAACTGCTGGCATTAATGTGTAAAAGATGCCATTAAGGAATTAAATACAGCATTCAGCAACAAGGTCGCAACTGTTCAACACGAACCTTTTGCCGCACCGAATGCGAAATGAAAAGGGAAGTGTAGACCGGTTTTTCTAGGATACTCGCTTGATGATTCTGGCTTGCCCTCATCTATCTGCCTTTCACAAGTCAGAACTCTTCTCCTCATCCTCCCCTTGTTTGCTTTGACCCTTTCTTCTTGTATTGGTAGCACAAAATAAGCACTTTGTCGGTGACAGTGGCGGTGGGGAGGGTGTTGCTATGTTGTTGTACAGACAAAGTGCAGACTTAGGCGCTGCAGGGCCTTTTTTGAGAATGGAGTTGAAACGACAAGCGCCGTTAGGGTCAGAGGGAGGCTTTACGTGAGCTCTGGGGCAGAGCCACGGGACGCGGTGGAGTAGAAGCGGGTCAATGCGTGACCGAGGTCGAGCCACAACCGGGTCACTCTTCCGACTCGTCTGAGGCAGTGGGAGGGAAGACAGAGCCTGAGGGCACTGAGCAGAACGGGGCCCGCACATGCCCCCGTTCTCCACACACACACGCCCCCCAACACAGTCCAGGAGAACAGGGAGGTGGAGAGGTGGAGAGGGGGACCGGGGAGAGGAGGGAGGGGGAGACAAGAATTCAGGACAGAGAGATCAATCATTGAGCTCCCACGCAGGTGAATGCTGCAAGGTTAATGATAACTGGCTTGCTGGCACGGTGCACGAATGTGCGTGCTCATACACGCACACACACACACGCATGCAGAACACATTTTCACCTCCCACGTCTGCCGGTCGACTGTGTCACACACCGTCCTGCGCGGCAGCACCCTGGTTCGAGAGAAGAAACGAAACAGAAGTCGCGCCTTCCCACAAGGGAGAGAGCAGACCATGAAATCGTGGCAAAATGGAAGACATAATTGGAAAATGATAGGAGGGTTACATATTAATTTTCAAAATTACAGAACAAAAACTTGCCACAGTGGGGAGCTGTTTTTGTAACTGAACTACAGAAAGATATACTCAAAAGACAAAGCCTGAGAAAGTTCTAAAATCCAGTTCAGAAGACCACACATATGGAATGTTAAAAGTTAGTAATCCTTGTTAGATGGAGTTCACAGTAGCAGTTGCTTAGTGCTAGGGTACTTGTCTACAAGTGAAGAGGTTGTAATCTCAAATCCAGCTCTATCCTAGCTCCACCACAATCACCAACCAGTATGCCACTGAGCTACACCCTTAACCCCAAGTTTCTCAGATCTTCTGTTTTTGGACGTGGCACGGTGGCACAGCGGTTAGCACTGCCGCCTAAAGGCAAGAAGGTCCTGGGTTCAATTCCCGGCTCAGTCTTGGGGTCTTTCTGTGTGGAGTTTGTGTGCTCTCCCTGTGTTTGTGTGAGTTTTCTCCTGGTGCTCCGGTTTCCTCCCACAGTCAAAAAGCATGAACTATAGGTCGATTGGTGATTCTAAATTAGCCCCATGTGACTGAGTGTGTGGGAGTGTGTGTGTATAAACTGCGGCATGTCGGCACCTGCCAAGGGTTGGTCTCTGCCTCGCGCCTGTAATTCCAGGCTCCGGTGCCCGCGAACCCTTGTAGGAATTCAGAAAATGAATGATTGTTTTGCTAATAGATGGGAGACAAGTCACAAACTTTTCTTTATCTAGAAAAAAAGTAGTAATTTGTACTATCAACTTGGGAATATGTTCAAAGATTGAAGATTTAAGGACATGGACTGCCAGTATGTTCTGTTGTACGCTCAGAGGTTTAAATCGCAACATGTGCCAGCCTAGTTTTGTGATACTTGTCTCTGGATCAAAAGATCGTGGGTTCAAATTCAGCTCTATCCTACTGACAACTCCACGCCCATTGGGTCCTTGTTAGAGGTGTGAACCTTTACTGGTCTCGCGATTTAATTCAATTACGATTATCATGTCATCGATTTGATTCGATACGATATAATAATTTTTTCTACATTAATTCACACCAGGATGTTGTTTTTTAACTAGAATTTTTACGTTGCAGCCAGAAAATCACCAAGCAATGTCATTCTGATATAATCAATTATGGTCTAATACTGTGTCAATGCAGAATCGACAACATCTGCATCGCAATGCATCGATTGTGTGATTAATTTCAACATCCCCAGCAACCCCATGTTAATCTAGGCACTACATATTGATCAAAGTGTATTCCCAAAAAACTGTTTTTTCTTATTCTTCAGTTTGTCTTTTTATATACTTTCCAATGACATATAAACAAAAAGAATAAGCAATCCGAACTGCAAAATACTGCTGTTTTAATGTGGCGCTGAAGCGGAAAATACTAATGCTGCTGAATGAAGGAAAGCTAATTGGCATCCAGCCTGTCTAGATTTCATGCATTGGTAGGATGTTTCACGTAATGTTAAAGAAATGTAGAGGTCCCCGTAATCCAACAGCACCATTATAACCCAAATAAACGAGCAGAGAGACAGGACTGCACTAAACAACAGGCGGACATCTCCCCCCCAATCAGTGCGGCTCAAAAGACATCCATTACCTGACTCATCTAATTTAATAATGGCAGAATAAACAACCTGCAATGGGCAGCATGACTCCTGGCAAATCAGCGCATTACAGCAACAGATTTTTTGGTTTTGCTTTATCTGTGCTCACTTCCTTCTCCGCATGTGGGCCCGGGTGAAACGTATAATTCTAAATCGGAATTAAATTTGAATAATATAAACAGGATCAATTGGCATACAAAGTCTGTTATCGGCAACCGCAGAGCTCGGGAAAAAACAAGTTGAGCTCAGTCGTCTCCGGCACTGTAAAATTACAGCCTTGTTGTCGGACACGCTCCCTACCAGGGGAAAGCACTTGAATACGTCGCTGATGGATCGGCGTTTGAGGTCGCCACACGGAGTTTACGCCGTCGATACGCTGTGACTGACGGCTTGGCGGGGGTCTCGCTTTGAAGCCGATAAGATAGATCTAGGCTGGTGGTATGGGGTAGCGGCAGCCAGAGATTACTGTGCTTTTGTTTACAAGTTTTGCCCCAGGCCCCAAGCTCTTTTGACGCATCGCACAACACCGTCTCCAATTAGTCAGCGTGTGGCAGAGACGGCAGCAGGCCGAGCGCCGACACAACACAATGTAGCAATCTGTTCTCCAACACGCTAAGCAACTCTCACCATCACCTTCTCAATGAGCACAACGCACAGTCTGCCAAAAGGCTCACATCAGTTTCAAAGACAGTCTTAGTTTAGTCATCATTACCCCCTTGCTAGTGTGTAAAATATATTTTAATTAAAAGTTAATTTAAATGTTTTGACACTATTTAACTGATAATGACACTGCTTTATTTTATATTCCTTCTGTAGATGTCACAGTGGCCCCCCATGACTCATCTTTGGCCACCAGAGGCCATCTTGTGGTGTGTTTCCTGTCCTTGTTAATGGTCATCTGTCCTGCTGTGCTACATGTTTGTCTGTATGTAAACCTGCCTCCCATTAACTAATTAGGGGTCCAAGCACAAATAGCTATTTAACCTTATTGTAATTGTTCAGTTTCTTCTTCTTCTTTATTATTTATTATGCATCTTGCATAGGCCAAAAAGTCTATTGATCGTCCTATAATTGGTGCTATAGCAAAGTGAAACATGTTTTGACTTCTAGAGACGCTAAAATGCTACATAAATTCATGCAATCTGATTCGCTGAGGAGCTACTTATACAATACCGCTATTTGAACAATAGGAGGTGCTAAAATGCTAAATAAAAATTTATGCAGACTAAACCATAAGTCGCATAAAGCTGAAACTTTGTCAATAAGTAGGGATGGTGTGCAGGTTAGCATTGTATGGAAAGTGTAAAGGCGGCGCTAAAAATGCTATATAAATTTATGCAATCTGATTCACTGACTCCTTTCTTCAACGCTTATTGCATCAGCTTTTGCTTGGACCCTGTTCATAGCCATTTGTGGCTATATTTATAAATTATTATTCATATATGTAGTCATTTATAAATAATCTCTATAACACAACAAAATATAGTTCCATTAACACACAAACCTCACCTTTTATACAAGAGAATCCATTTGTTATAAGAGATGTACCTTTGAAAGTGAAATCCCAGGCCTCTTAAATGGAATGGCTTCACCTCAACTAATAAAGATACATAAAGTAAACTTTTAAATGATGTCCAAGCTTCTTTTTTTTGTCACTTCAAGGGCTCTTCATAGAATTCACTATGTATAAACTACAGTGTAGATCAGTGCTTTGTGACATCATTAAGGTTACCGTTTTAATTTTGATTTACAACCACTTTCACTAGAGATCTACTTCATCAGCTTCGAAGTGCTTCCGGAGCATTGTAAAAATGTGTTGTCATTTTAACAAAATGAATTTTGGAATGCTACAACAGTTTGCCAAGTAGTTCAGGTGGACAAGTCACAAGTTAGTTGTTTTAGGCAGCAACCCAAGTCTATATGAGTGATTATTCGTCATTGTAAATACACCACAACACAGCATACAGTGCACCACAACGAAATGTGACCTCTGCATTTGACCCATCCGTGAAGGAGCAGTGGGCAGCTGACACAGACAGCAGCAAAGCTTGGGGACAGTACCTTGCTTGTGAGTAGGTCAGTGGTACGTTTACCGGTCAGGGATTCGAACCGGGCGCCTTTCAAACACGGGGAGAAACCTGAACTGTTACGCTACCAACTTATTTGTTTGGGTTTTTTTTAATTAAACCGTTATCAGAGTCTTGTCTGGACTAGATATACTAATTACTTGAGCATGTCAATAGGATAAATGAGTGGTTATGTTACAAAAAGATTTCTTAGTGTTTAAGTTACTTAACACACAAGCATACACAAGCGCACACACTCACCCCAAATTTTTAACCCCAATATGGAAGAATAATAAATAATAAGTGATGTGCAAGATCACTGCAATGCATCACTCTAATTAACATTAGAAGTGTTGCGTCACATACGATAAGCTGTAGCTCCAGCAGTCTGCAATAAGCCATGGTCAGGTAAAGGGCCATTCATTTTGGTGAGGAGAACAAAAGGAAATACATTTTAACAGGAATTAGCTGTCCAGACTACACAGAGAAAACACTTAAAATGATGCCTAATTGTGTGCCACTGGAACAAGCCGTGTGCTCTCTCTCTTCTAGAGGGTGAGGCTGGAGGTTGGTGAACGTCCCTCCAGCGTGAAACAGCTCTAAAGACAGGGATGAATCACCTGCTTGTCTCATCTATCTGAAGCAGCATTCTAACTTCTGATATCAATTACTGTCTCTCCCCGCGGCCCAAAACGGGAGGAACAAATGTGAAATTGTGTTGCGGAATTTACGGCGAGGAAAGGAGGAACACGGCAGCATTGTGTGGCTTCCGATTGAGATTTTAATGAGTGGATCCTCTCCTGGGCAGGGGTCATTAATCACGTCCGATACGGGCGAGTGGGCGATAGGGTTGAGTCTGGCCATGGCACCGGTTCAGCTGGAACAGCGTCGCCATTTTGCGTCCAGACAAAGAGCAGTGCCAAGTCATAACCAGTCTACAATGAGCAGCTCTACAGTATGATTGGGCCTCATCTCCTTCGTTCTGACTTTTCCTCTGTCACTCCTTTCTTTTTTTACTAGCTCACAGCTCTCTAGGGAAGCTCTCTCATCTGCTTTGTCTCACCTATTGTTGGAACAGGCACATCTGAATCGAGCAAAGACGCCCAGGTTGGTCCGTATTATAAAATGTGCTACATCCGTCACCGTTAATACAATCTGGCCTGAGCCGGAATATGTGAGATAGGCTGCTTAAAAAGGACAGTTCGCTCAGCTCTGATGCAGCTCACTTTCTTTAAAAAAAATGAAAACAGAAGCATTTGATCCCTATGGCAACTCAATAGCTAAAGCGAGAATAAAGAGTTCATTTGACCTTGGCTCCCTGCTTCTCGGCTCTCTATCAAATTCAATAGTGACACCCCCCCGCATTCTGCTCTCTTCTTCTTCTCCTCCTTCTCCTTCTTTCGGCAGCTTCTTTAAGCAGCCTCTCTTTTCCTCTTCCCCTCTCTCTTGTATCGCCTCCTCTCATGTGTAAATGTAAATCAAGGCCCTCCCCAACCCTGGTGTAATCCCACGGCCTCACAATGAGGCGCAACAAGAGCGGCTGTTTATTAGACTAATCCCAAAATCCACATTCATCCCAGGCTCTCGACTCGTTAATCTGCCTCAAAACAAAGGGATTTAAGGCGGGCGGAGGTGGCACGCTGACACGTTGATGGGCGAAGTCAGGCCGTGATGTTGCCCGGGCCAAGGTGAAGATACATAGGGTAATTAAGGTCTGAAGGAGAGTAGGAAAAAACTCAATGAGAAGCAAATACACATTGGAACAGTCTAGGGCTGCAATAGCTAATCGATTAAGATCGATTAAGATCGATTATTAAAATAGTTGGCAAGTAATTAAATAATCGATTAGTTGGGTCTACGTTATTATACACATACGTGCAGTCGCTACCACCTAATGTGGGGGCAGTAAAGCACCATTAAGCTGGAAGCAGACCACCATAAAAGAATAAGAAGATGAGAATCAGTGCTGTGCCTTGACTTTCATATGGAAGTCCAACATTCACAACAAGGCAGTGCTGTGCCTTGTCGTCACAAAAACACACGTGCTGCGTTTGTTAGCATGCACGACTCTCTCGGGGAAGTCCTTCACTAAGGCGTTCCAGTTCAGTCCAATCTTCCCATTTATTACAGACAAAACTCATTTTAGCTGAAAAATAACAAAAACAACCAGAGTTCTACTCACAATACAGCCATTTACTGGATATTTTCAGTGATCATTCCGACGCGTGTCCACCGCATTATTGAGATGTGACTCTCATGTGGAACACCATCTTACGCAAAAATGTAGTTCTCTTCCAGAAATGAGTCAAAAATGAGCTACAGGCCAAAAT
Organism: Distichodus sexfasciatus; assembly: GCA_032718565.1. Taxonomy (NCBI): domain Eukaryota; kingdom Metazoa; phylum Chordata; class Actinopteri; order Characiformes; family Distichodontidae; genus Distichodus; species Distichodus sexfasciatus. The sequence continues at coordinate 166,481 of JAVGVS010000146.1, forward strand.
GAGTCCAATTTGTCTAAAAATGGCCAAAACTTCAATATTTCTTTATTTTCGAGTAATGAGGTTTCTTTTTCCACATAAAGTTAGAGAGTAAAAAATAAATATAGAAAAATAGAAACAAACAGTTTGGTTCATAAAAACATTCTGGAAATGAAAGGTTTTTTTTTTCTTTTTATCCGATCAATAATTGATTAATCATAAAAATAATTGGCAGATTAATCCATTAACAAAATAATTGTTAGTTGCAGCCCTAGATCAGTTACACTGGATGAGAGGTAACAAACTCCGACCATTTCTTTTGGACTTCAGTTTAAGAAACTAAAAAACAGAACTGTTCAAGTTCACCCTGACACAACAATGGCGGCGCTGTTTTCTCGTCTTTAAACTTTTTCATATGCATAGTGTTGGTGAAAACGTTCTGAAGATGGAGAAGGGCTAACAAGAAAAGCTGACACCTGTAATAATGTCAGCAGGTGAGCGCGAAGTAGGTGTCCCCTACATGTTCATAAGCTGCGGTACCTTGAGAATGAGGTTTAAAAGGCTCCTTGGGGCACGGAGGTCAGGCGAAGTTCCTAAAGGTGCTAAAGCCTCACCGAAGCACCCAACAAACTCCTCCTTTTAGGTGAGACTAGCACGCTGTTAATAAAACAATATGCCGCTGTCAGGCCTGTAGCCTGCACCCAGGGGGAGAAAAGGGTAGAGATAAATAAATCAGTGTCACTGCTTGACATTCTTACCATCTGCTGGGTGAATTATTCAAATCTGCAATAAATGCCAGCACAGAGAGTGGTGATGTGGGGTAATTAGCACCCTGACAGAGGTGACACATGATGGGTCGCTGCAGCTTTTCCTTGCCATTGGTTTTTTGGACTTTATATTAAGGCGTTGCTACAGCGTAGGCCGCAACTCAGCCGTGGCAGCAGTATTTAAGCCGCCCCCTGGGGTAAATGACAACTGCTTTCAGGTTCCGTGACCCTTCAATGCTGAATAAATGCCAGCACCAAACCATCTCCTGTGAGAGAAATGTCAGCGCTGGTGCCAAGAAGACACCGACTCATCTGTGATCTTCACTAGGAGAAAAAGGACAGCGCTCTTCCCTGTCCTGGCTCGGTATGATACAAGATTGTGGATTATCTAGCCTCAGAAGTTGTGGAGATGGTGCGCCTGCAATGAAAAATGCAGCAAAACATTACTGGAGCAAACGGCAGATAACGAAGGAAATGAAATGTCGGAATGCAAGAGATCTTTATTCCACTGTTTAAAATGCCTTGCTGCAGACTGTAATGAGTGCCTCGTGGGTGCTGTGTGGAATGGAGCGGTTCAAATGGTCACCAGATGATCTTTTAAAGCTTGCTTTCCCAGAATGCCCATGGGCCCCTGGGTCACCGCGCCACGTTGCGCGCATGACATCATAATCAAGGACTGGGGCTCGGCAGACCGGTCTAGGGGGAGTCAATTAACGCCGGCCAGACGAAGAACTACAGCAATTCTAGAGGCTTAGACTGACGGGCCGTGAAACAGCAGAACAGACCGCCTCTCCAATGCTCATAGCGCTGCCTCCACCAATGCAGGGATCCAATGAACGGACACAGACTTCAATTAAACAGTGTCATCAAGGGCGTGACCTACATGCTCAAACATCAGGAACCCCTGAGAACCCAATGTTTACAAAGAGCCAGCACATCCAAATGCTTACAGTGTAAAAGATGCAGCAGCCAATTTGAGCACTTTAATGCTGAATGTCTATATTTTCTTCTACTCACTGTCAGAGGCAAAGATGGTCAGGAGACCCTTAAAAACAAATGAATAAGAGAGATAATAAGCCATTAAATTTAACTGAGGAAAGCTAACAAGTGTCACATCAGGAAACATTGCTGACGTGTTGCGTAATGGCTGAGCAAATATGAAGGCTTACTCTACATACACTACACACTCCACACACTGCACTTCTGGGGTTTATGGTAATGCCGAGCAGGCCAGTGTGCACATACCCACTCAGGGCGTGTGAGAGGCTGTTGTTTGGAGGAGCCCTAATGAAGAGTGTGAAAGCAGGGGAAGTGCGAATTCGGTGGAAGATACAGCAGGTTGGCACTGTTTCCCAAGGGCACTTCACTCTGCCCAGCTGTGCCACGCATATTATGCACATTACTCTTCAAACACATTACATTCTATATAAAACCCAGTCACGGAGGCTGGAGAGCGCGCTCCACACGCAAGTGCCAATACAGTTTACGAGAGAAAGTCCTGAACACCTATTTGAGCATTTGCTCCTTTTGTCTTTCTGTCCATTTCTAAGCATCGCTCTCTCTCTCTCTCTCTCTCTCTCTCTCTCCCTCTGTCCTCCTCTCTCTCAGTCTTTGTCTCTCTTTTGCTCTCTGTACTGCAAAATGAAATACCGTCCCAGCACCAATGACATAGTTCACTGGTCCAATTAAGCATGCTAGATTTAGCATCATCAAGAAAGACATCTTTGGGAAAGAGCAATCATGGGACAAAATGAAGGGGAAGTAAGAGTGACTCCCTACTGAAGGCGAACCAGAGGATGCAAGAGGACCAAAGAGGACCTTCCCACAAACGGGCCAGATTAAACCAAAAACACTAAGAGTACTTCTCAGAAAGGGCAGTGTAATTTTAAAACTTTTCACTGACAATTTGTCTGGTCCATTTTGCCATTAGAAGAGGACGCGTCGTCCTCTTTTTTCGCTTTATGCGGTGTGTAAGACAAAATATCTGGTATGTAAGCGCTCCTGTCCTGATGTGAGAAATGCAGGAAACCGCCCTGGTCATTTCTCTGGACGGCGAGAGCAACCACCCGCTTTGCCCAATGTCCATGAGCATGGCAGGAGGTGCCAATGGAAGGTTAACAGTGACTGGGACCTCTAGGGAGGCCTGACACCACGTGTGTGAGAGGATTTGACCCCAAGCCAGCGGGGGGACACGAGAAGTCCAAGAGGGACCCCTGTTGTTTTAAGGTCAAAGTCATCTACTCCGCTCCTGCTAAAAACAGCCCTCATACAGTCATGGCCAGAAGACAGTGGAGGATATCACAGTCATAGAAAACAAAGTCACCTAGAAACTCCACCAAGTGACTCCCAGCTGAAGTAAACCAACAGCACAGGAACTCTGCTGGTAAATTGTGGCTGCAATTGCTTTAGGAGTCATTTAAAAGCAGTTGTAGTGTCAGCACCAGTTGTTTTTGATGGCAGCAGTGGAGCGTTAGCACCATTGCCTCTGATATTAAGAATACTGTTGTAGTCTCGAGCATTACAGCCCATATTGATGGAAATGGTGGCAGAAATGCTTCTTTCTCCCTGCTGCACAGGGGTCTGTTGGATTTGAATGCTCGCCGGCAGCGCTTTCATTCTCTGCAAGGGCCCGCGGGCTATAGTGCTCTTTTATTTGCTCATAATGTTAAGGCATTCCATGGACAGCCGAGACAGCGGCGTAAATTGTGCATACTTACATTTAGGCAATCGACCAAGCTCGTTACCAGCGAACATGGCACCTCAACTCATTTAAAACCCCACCAAAAATCTAATGTGGCTGTAGAGTGTAATACAGGGAGGGCGGATAGAAAGAGAATGGGAGAGAGAGAAGCAGTTCATGGAAGGCAGATGTTGAAACGGTAGATTGAAAACAAAAAAGAAGACGACTGAACACCTCTGTGCAGACAATGCCAAGACACAAAGTCAGGAAGGACAAGGCTCCATATAGGATATTGCTGATGGGGATATTTTTTTTTGCTGGTAGCTTTTAAATGGCTTGCTGGACATATGTGAGAGAAGAATGAGAACATGGGTAGTGGTGATGATCTCTCACTTGGGCCAGAGTTCTGGGTCAGATCGTCACTTGCAGAACAAAAAGACAACAGAAATGGAATGTGTAAAGTGGTAAAAACATTTTCTTGAAAGATTTAGAGAGATGGTAGTGATAAAAAAATCATTTTGATTCTATTTGAACTATGTGGTGCTTTTTTACAACAGACATTGTCCGGGTCAAAGCCTACAACAAGCAATTTTATGGCAAAGGCAATAAATACTCCTTCAATAAAAAAACGAATCAAGGCTCAGAATGTTAGTCCATGCTTCTCCTTAAAACAGAAGACTTACTCAAAATGAGGGATGCACTGATCCAACTTTTTCATTTTCGATACTGAGGCCGATACTTGGGCTTTGGGTACCAATCCCAGTTGTGTATTTCTCTGTGTATTCTGGAAATACTTGACTTAAATACTGTTTTCCTAACTAAAACAATGTAATAATTACACACCCATATGTATATGCAAAATTATCTATTATTAAAATAACTTCTCAAAAATTATTTGTTTAAACACAGTTGTGTAATTTTGTGTGTTCCTAATCCTGCGGTGCTAAAACCATCAGGAACACAGAGATTGCGAGCAAGAGCTGGTGTTGTTAAGCGAATTAAACAGCATAAGTAACAGTATATTTAATATTGAACTAATGATAACTTTACTAAATGTTGCTGAGTGGATCTTAAACGGCTCCAACAACAATTAATCTTGAACTAATGTTAACTTGAATATTAAATGTTCATGCACCCAGTTGCCAGAGCAGGATGGGGTCCTCTTTCGGGCCTTGGTTCCTCTCAAGATTTCTTCCTGCTAGAGGGAGTTTTTCCTTGCCACTGTCGCCTCAGGCTTGCTTGTTGGGGGCTTGGGCCAGTTGTATGTAAAGCGCTTTGTGACGATGACTGTTGTAAAGAGCGCTATATAAATAAAATTGAATTGAATTTTTGAATTAAATTGAATATAATCATGTGATTTGCATTTGGGGTCGTAGTGTGTTGCATTGCTTGTTCTGCTCGTTGTCATATCAATATGTAGTAATTAATGTGAATATTAAAAAATAAACCAGCTTTACCGTAGCGCCACTTCAGATGCATAAGGAATTGTGCATGCACGCAAACAGAGAAAAACTTACAATTTAATTGTACGGATTGGCTCCATAGATCAGCTCAATGCAACCTGATCCAGCTACTTCAGATGTTATCGGACCGATATTCGATCCACATATCAGATCGGTGCATCCCTACTCTACATCAATTAAAGCTTGTTACCACCAAACATGGCATCCAGACACATTTCAAACCTGAGAAAATGAAAAAAAAATCAATTGAGACTAGTGAGTAGAACACAAGGTGAGGAGGGAGAACAAGGGACCAGCAGATGTTCAAAGGGTACATAAGCGGGTACATATAGGATATTGCTGACAGGGATCATCATTCTTTTAAGATGATTCCTGCTTCTCGGACATATGTTATGGGAAGAATATGAGAAATTGAGTTGTTTTTTAGTTCAACAAGTATGTGCACGGTAAGCACAATGAAAAAGTCCCTCGGTGGTAAATAGAAAGAAACCTTAAAGCTTGTTACCACCAAACACGTCAACCCAACAAATTTCAAACCACACTGAAAATTCAATGAGAAGGTGAGCAGGAAGGTCGACAGAACGAGAAGCAGATGCTGAGAAGGTAAATTGGAAACAGTGGGGAAAAAAAGCAGGCTAAACTCTCCTGTGCAGATAATGCCATGGCACAAAGACGGCAAAGTCAAGGCTACATACTGTACAGAAAATTGCTGAAAGAGATCGTTTTTTAGTTGGTGTCTTTTAAATGGCCTCCTGGATATAGACTGGGGAAAAATCCTGCGCCCGGCTTTGGCCCAGACAGATTGAGTTGCGTGTTTTATGTGCGAGGTGGGTGTCGCAGGTGTGACACATAAAGAAAGCATAAAACCCTGTCTATATGATCTAAGGGTGCTGCATCCATGAAGCGAGAATGACTCAACAGCAGCCAACTAAGATGGATGATGCGATTAACCCTGTTGCCACCGTGTTGTCATGGAGAACGTGGTTGTCTGGGAGATGATGCGGGAGGGGAGATGACGAGATGTCAGAGCGCAATATCAGCACAATCAGCCAAGGCCCTGCAGTGAGCATGTGCCAAGTCTATGATCCTCCCTACTCTTTTCTTAACCATCTGTGATTTTCACACCGTTTGTTCCAGACTTCGTTCACATCTGTCAGCAGTCTCCATCTCCACTGCCCTCCACCAAGGCAAATTATCATGTGCATGGGCGTAGGAACACACACGTGCCAAAGGAAACACACACACTCACACACAGACACCTGCCACAGCGAATAAAGACATTGTCATGGATACAAAAGGGACTCTTGTGTAAATAACTTTCATGCTTTCACTTGCAGCTGCAAAGATGTTACAGTATGAAGGTGTATGACACTCTAGCAGCTAAATCACTCCTGGCTGTGAAAGTAATAATGGAGCTAAGGTACACTTTTGACTGAGTATCACAAGCTGTGAAAATTGGAAATATCAGCAGATACCAGTTTTAATAGAGTGTATTCCTGCATGCAAAGAATCTAGATCTGTACAGGAATAATACTATAACTAAACCTATGCTAGTACAGACTACGTCTTTAGTTAATAGGTTTCAAGAGAGTATGTGGGACAAGCTTGGGTTTAAATTCTGGGATTCAAGAGGACAATCAAAGAAGACAAGGAAGTGAAAGTGAGTGATTTTTTGTCATTGCAAACGAAGCACTCCTCACAGTGCACCACAACGAAATGTGACCTCTGCATTTGATCGTGAAGGAGCAGTTGGCAGTTGATGTGCAGCACCTGGACAGCAGTGCTTGGGGACTGTACCTCGCTCATAAGTACCTCAGTGGTATCTTTACCTGTGCGTGATTCGAATTGCCTGGCCATTACGCTACCAACTGCCCCAAAAGAAATACGATAAGGCAAGCGATGAAAACATTCTCTTGAAAGATGAAAAGAGACATGGTAATGGTAACTAAACTTGTATATTCATTTTTATTGGTGTAGTGCTTTTTACAACCAACACTGTCACAAAAAAACTTTATGTAATACCTGGTCCAAGCTCCTAATGTGCCTAGAGTCTAGAGTGAGCAAGCTTATGGCAAGGAAAATTCCTTCAGTGGTAAATTAAAACCAAGACTCAAAGGGGGAACATCTTCCTCTGCACAAGGCAGGTTTGTGTTATAAGACTGTATATTAAAATATTTAGTCTTTAGATTATTAATTAAGGTCTAGGAGGTCACTGCAAGTTCTAGATGCCTATGTAGAACTCAAACAGTCTGTTCAATGTATTCATGGATTCTCTGCATGTCCAACATGAGCAAGCACAGGAGGGCAGGGTGAGACATGAGGATTATTACGTTATCTCCGTAAATCACTAATGCCTATGGTGTTTGATATGCTTGTTTCTGTGGGCCTTGTGTGGAACACCCAATGTTGAAACCGGAGTTAGATACTTCTGTTTTTCACTTCGGTATGCGTCTGGGTAATGACTTAACTGGTGGTTTTCCTGGTCGGTCTGAGGTAATAATATCACACCAAAAATACAATAAAAACTGTTAATAAATTTCTTAAGTTAATAATAGTATTAGTGTCTGTGTTTTATTTATTTATTTACTTTTTTTTCCAAAATCATTATCATGTCAAGAATGCTCAAATACAGTACTCCTGTTTTTGCTTGATACTGGTGAAAAATGTGTGACAATACACTCATCAAAGGTCATGACAAACAGGATGAAACAAATGCTCAATAATACCAGCCTGTGCCAGCCAGCATTACGATTAGTTAGCGTTAGCGGGAATAAACCAGTCTGCCAGCTAGGATTAGTTAAGGTGTGCTTGCTTGATTGTCACAAACTACATAATTGACGTAAATCAGAAAAATTAACAAACAAGTTACCAGAGATATGTTTTTCCAACCCACAGAAATGAGGTAACGTTAGCTGAGGTAAGTTAGCTAACTGATAAGTTAACCTCATAGTTGTCAATGTAAGAGGGAGCATATAACCCAAAACCTTTGTCCACTCTGCTGCCTGGTGTTGCTAATGACTTGCAGTTCCTGTGGACATCGGATGCAGAGACGCGGGGGAGATACTGCAGACATTTTCTGTAAAACGACATTTGTTAAAAGTATTCGTGTTTAAAGTAACCACAGACAGAGAGGTTTCCCGCTATCATAGGGTTGCCTCCTGTCCCGGTTTTACCGGGATGTACTTCTTTTTAATAATGGTCTGTCCTGGGGGAAAAAGTCAGTCTCCCAGGACACTGAATGTTTAGGTCAGATGCGTTTCTGCTTCTATGTAAAGAAGTTGGTCAGGTTGGCGAAATGTCCATTTTTTAGTCAGACCTAGGGGGAAACTCTACGCTATCGGCAAAGTTACTATTCCGAATAGTGATGTCACGCCGGAAGAGAAGTCACCTGTTTAACGAACACAGAACTTTGTTGTGCATTTGACCAATATTTGGTCGCCTAAGAGCATTACAACGGGTGCCTCATGTTCCAAGGTCCCTTAGTGTTCAAAAAATTTATTACCAGACAAATAATGTATGCATGTATGACTAAGAGCAAGACAAAGTGTAAAAAACAGTATTAAAGCACAGAAAGAAAATAAGTTCACAAGTCAGACCCTGTGATTTTCACACCTAGTTCCCTAATCCTCCCTTGCTACACTTCCACTTCAATCTACAGAAAGGTTACTCTAATCATTACAGAAGATTTTGGCGTCTTGTAGAACTGGTCTTTTGTCAAAAATTATTCAATATTTTCTGCCGCTTCAGAGGAGGAAGCAGAGAAGTGCAGCACTTCCTGCTAACTAACATCGGTACAGGTGAAGAATATCAAGTACCTAATTACGTTTAAACTCTCTTCTGGAGTGAACTGGCACTGCATTCTTATTAGTGTAACAAAATGTCCTTGCAAAGTCGGTGTCTGGAGTCTTGGCACCAATGTGTCTGGAGGGCCAAATGCAATTTTGAGAAACAAAATCTGAAGAATCTCAGAGGTCTCGGCAAGCAGATGGATGAAAAGAGTCTGAAAGAGCGGCAGTAGAAGAAAAAAAGGGAAAAGGCAGCAAGCTTGATGTCACCCCCAGAGTCCGCTTGCTTCGAGATTGAGTGTCCTCTAAAAAAATAATGACTTGTTTGATGCTAACACATCCCCTTAACCTCAAACGCACAGCTCCACTGCTCAATGAAATACAGTATGGAACATGTCTCTTCCTCCTCAATGAGGGGGTTTTCAGCTCTTGATTCAGTGCTTGATGGCTTAATTAAATAACACCCCAGTCTGAAGTTGACTCCAGCAGAAATTTCCCTGCAGAGTGGGCAGTAGTTTAGAGGACTTAAGAGGACACTGGAGAAAACAAAGACTCTCTCTATCTCTCTCTATTAGGGAAACTAAAAGAAATATTTGCTTCCAACTTTGTGTGCATGTGCTCAGGCCACAACTTGTCTTAGGCACAGACAAGTTTGCCATATTAATTCATTATGTGTGTAATCTGCCATCCTGTTGCCCTTGTGGCTGGAGACATGCATCATCCAGTAGTAATTAGTCTCACCTTTTCCTCAGGAGAACTTCCAGCAATGAAGCAACACACTAATCAGAGAACAAAGAGCCCACCCAGGCTAGTAAAAAAGACTTGTTTCAATGGCAAGGACGAAGACTACTACTATTACAGCATTTAGCAGGAGCTTTTATCCACACCGACTTCCATTTCCTAATTAAAGGGACAGTCACTCTGGAACAACTTGGGGTTAAGGGTCTTACTCACAGGCCCAGCAGCGGCAATGCTGAAGGAAAGATTTGAACACACAACCTTTTGGTCTAGAGGCAAGCATCCTAACCACTAGACCACCACCACCAACTGAGTGATATTATTACTACTACTACTACTACTTCTTCTAGAGAAATAATAAGAATAAGAAGAAAAGCACACAATTTAGAAGAAAAACAAAGACAGACCCTTGAATCATAAGAAGTGCTCTTATTGTGCAGTTTATCTTCTAGACAACATAATGAATGAATTAATTTAAAATATGAACTACCGAATCCCTATCAGGGTCGCAGGGACTGGAGCCTATCCTGGGATTTCTAAAGTGATGTGGGGACCAGCCCTGGGCAGGTGCCAACACACCACAGGGCATCCCCCCCCCCTCCCCCACCCCACCCCACACACACACACAAACACACTGACATTCACACCTAGCAGGCTATTTTGAGTAACCAATCAACCTACACCACATGCTTTGGGAGTGTGGGAGGAAACCAGAACACTACAGGGCACAGTGTTGGCTTTTTGTATTTTTCTACATTTGACTCAGATTGATCAAAGTTCAGTACATTTTGTACTAAAGTAATATATTATTATTATTATTATTATTAGTAGTAGTAGTAGTAGTAGTAGTAGTAGTAATAGTAGTAGTAGTAGTTGTTGTTGTTGTAACTGATGCTGCGGCAATATTTTCAAAAACAGATGGCATTTTCTTCATTTGTGTTTGTGCTTGTTGCTAGTCTCCACATTTTCCCTCATTTTCCTCCAATGATTTCTCAGCTCTTGTTTTCATCCTCTCTAAAAGACAGTCAAAAACAGCAAGAAGAATGTAAGAACCTCGCTAAACGGTTCTGCCTGCCTGCATGCAACGTGTTTCACGAAGGCAGCTGCCAGTCTTAATCCCATCCGCACCATGTGAGCTCTGGGCATCGCGGCTGGGAGACAGACACAGAGACGGAGAGAGATTCCTCCTCACAGATCAGACAAAAGTTCTATCACTCAGCTGTAAATCACTGAATAAGTTCATCTAGATTTTTACATAGTGCCACATTTCTATGTGAATAATAAACGAGGGCATGATAATGTTATATACTACAACTCCACTGTCACCTCTCTCCTCATGAGGCAGAAAGGGAGAGAGAGACAGACGGAAAGAGGGAGAGGATTCCTATTCACCCCAGCTCTACTCTTGACATTTACAGCTGTCAGGACCCGACATGTCTCGCTCTCCATCCTGGTGAGTAAGTGCCTGAGGATTTTCTTTGTTCTTTCCTTCTACCCCACTTTGAGCTTTACAAAAACTGACCACATCAGGCCAGCAGACACACAAACACACACACACACGCACAAAAGCGGCTGAAGCTCGTAACTCAGCTGGCCCCCTTACGCCTGTCCCAGAAGACACGTTAGGCGCAGCAGTGTGGCTCCGGTCTATAACGTACACAGGTAACGAAACAGTGTAGCGCAGCAATTCCGACCTGAAACTAGCACTGTAACTCACACAAACCTTGCAACTGCCCACAGCAATGAAAAATTAGGGGGTGGATCTGCCTGCACAGCGTCCGATTCACACACATCAAATGACTCCAGCATTCAACCAGCATCCAACAATGCAGTTGTTCCAGTATAATTTCACTATGACAGAAATCTCATTCTCACATACACAATAGATTACATTCACTCAAACACGACAGAAGATGAAATCCTGCAAGATCTTTTACCAGAATGTAATAGCAGAAACTGGGTTTGATTTTAGCTCTGTGTGTATGTCCACTAAAAGACATGAGACTTGAGATAAGTTAGGTTTTAGTGGCTTTGGGAGGACTTTTTTCTGTGTGATTATTAGTGGTGTGACGAGACACTCAACTCAGGAGTCGATATACGAGACTAGGTTCACAGGATTCATGAGACGAGACGAGACGAGATTTTAACACTCTTTGAATATATGAAATACAACTGGAATATGGCCTTTTATTGGACTAAAAGATACAAAAAGGCGGCTGTGAAAAAGTGGATTCAGAAACACAAAGGACTGGACTTTCTCTTGTATCATTCCTCATATCAGACCATCACTGTTCATCACTGGGGCTTTTTTTTAAACTTTATCTTTAGGCTTATTATAGTGTGTGTGTAAAAGTTAGTCATACATGCGATATGTTGTGTTCAGGGCGTCCTGCACTACTAAGATTTGTCATAGTTTGATGTGTAAATCCGCACATTTCTGATGAAAACTGACCTGCGCCTGTTTTTCCGTTTCAGCTTCATGTAGCATAAAAGTGCTGAAACTGTGTGAGTGTAGAGTGTATGTTTTATTGGCTTGCAGAAATTTTCTCATGTAGAGACATTCTATGGCTTAGTATTGTGCAGAAAAATAAGATTAGTGCCAGGCAGAAACACTTCTTAGTCCATTTGGAATCCATCTGGATCTACAATACAATTATTTGTTAAATAATGCATTTTTCTATATTTATTTTTTACTCTCTAACATTATAAAATGGGTTAAAATATTTTCTGATTCATTAAAAATGAAGAAATACTGAAGTTTTGGCAAATTTTGAGCCAATATTGACTCATTTTTGGGTGAAGTACATTTTTGCACATGATGGCGTTCCCTATAAGAGTCGCGTCACAATAACGCAATGGACACACGTCGGGAATAAACACTGAAAATAAGTAAATGGCTGTATTGTGAGTAGAATGCTGGTTGTTCTTGATATTTAATAGCTAAAAATAAGTTTTGTCTGTAATAAATGGCAAGATTTGACTGAACTGGAACACTTCAGCAAATATTGGACTACTCTGTGACAATTGCCCAGTTCAGTTTTTGTGCATGGAATTACTCACAAATAATTTCACATTCAGAGGAATCAATATAATGTCCGTTAAGTCTTGTGATTGTGATGGTATGTGTGCGGTTTCTGTAAGTTAAAGGGATTTTGAGTTATTAAAAAATATATATATATATTAATTACCAACGCAAATAGCGTTTGCTGGGCTTGAAAGGTTAATATTGTGAGGTCTCCTGGCTCGAGATCTCTTCAGTTAAAAATACTTTTATAGAAAGATTAGTAAAAGAAAACGAAAAGAGAGAAAAGTGGAGTCTATCCTGCAGCTTTGGCCCACGGTGGAGGTCAACTGCGCCAACACACCGCAGCGCACACACACTCACACAAACACACTCACATTTATACTGTATGGGGTCAGTTTAGAGTAAACTAACAACCAAAACATGGGAAGAGCACACCAACTCCATACAGAAAGACCCCACGTCCGAACTGGGGATCGAACCCAGAGCCTAACCACAATGCTGCCCAAATGTAGTATTATTTGCATTTAATACTTATGGGAGTTAACCGAAGGTAGCAAGCCAGGGCTGTATGTATATTTGTGTATGTGAAAGCGTAGGTTGCTTTGTGAGGACATTTTTAGATGCAAGGAGATAAACCGAAAGTGCTTTCACAGAAAAGTTTAAACTAAAACATTGAAAATGTCTGCTTTTGTTTCTGAGGTTAAGGTTAGGCTTAACTGTATCTGCAATATTATGCAAATCTTATTATGGGAGTCAATGGAAGGATGCACAAAGATAGCAAGATTGAGCTATGTGAGTGTGTGTGTGTGTGTGTGTGTGTGTGTAAATGCCAGTGTGCCCTGCATGCGTGTCAGTGAGATGGTGCGGCAGATGTCTTCAGGCACCGGGTGAATGAAACATGAAGGCACGGTAGCGACAGAAGGAGTGTGGAGATAACAGACTCCTGATGGTGTTTTTATTATTGTGGTGTTATTGGAACGTGCCGCACTGGTACCAGCCTTAACCCGCTCCCACAGACCAAACTTCAGCTTCCTGCCGCTTAAAGCCCGTGCAGAACGCGCATTACATGAACTCCCCAAAGCACCGGCTTCGAATGGAAGCTATCGCTACCCTGCCCCTGAGGAGAAGTGCCGGCTTGATGCATGGACGCAGGCCTAAGTAAGACACTGAGACCTTGCGAACGCTATTGTTAAGCGAATGCTAAGCGAGTGTCAGTGCGCACGGGAAGGCAGGAGCTAATGGCAGGCATTAGTTCTCAGGCGGAGACACTAATGCACCTTGTGTCAGATTAAAGAGAAATTTATCAGCACAGGTAGCTAACAGTAGATGGCCAACGGAGAGAGATTTACCATTAGACCGTTATTAGGGGGCTACGTATTGTCTCGCCGTAACATTAGCACATGCTTTGTCATAGGTTTATAAAAAGACTGGACAGGTCTAACTTTGGAAAAAGTTCACACTGAAAGAGATTCTTCCATTCTCTCTAGCACCAAAAAAGATTTTTTCCCTTCCTTTCGCAGTCAAAGAACATTTGCACTTACCCAGACTGTTTCTGTTCTAAAATGGTACACTTGTAGTTTCAAAGCTTTCAAGGCTTTACGAAAGGCTTAGCATTACAGCAGAAATGTGAATGTTACCCTCTCTTCCAAATAAATACAAAAAACTGCTAAAATTGTTGGGAGTTTGATTGTCTCTACATGCAGTTTTAGTCACATCAGACAAGTTGCTCTGCTCAAAGACACTAAACACCCCATTAGTCTTTATTTGTTGCCACCTTACACTTACACCTTTATGCCAAGTTCATGATCCACGGTTTTCCAGTCTTGTTTTGAGTTCACAAATCTTTCTAATCATAGATGAGCGAGGATCATGCAGCGTGGTGATCAATCACATGATTCAGGAGACTCACCGGCACATAAGAAAAGCACAACATCAGTCATATTTCAAATCTGGTAACTCAAAATCTTTGTGTGTGTATCAGGCTTTGGCTGACTATGTGTGCTGCAGATGATGACAGCAAAGAACAGAAGATGAGGAAGGATTATAAAACACAACGTTTCAGAGTGTTAATGTCTAGCTAATAGTTTCCCATATTGAGGATAGGGGCTAAAGAGAAATCATAAACACTGGAACATTGGCAATGAATCCAACAATCTCTTGACATTACTTAGAACCACTCTTTGGTACACCGTTCTTCCCAGTGAATAACTATCCTACTCCACATTATAACAAGAACCACTCAACTATGCAAAGAGAAACGACAGTCCTTCATTACTTTAGGACATGAAGGTCAGTCAGTCCAGAACATTTCAAGAACTTTGAACGTATCCTCAAGTGCAGTTGTTAAACCATCAAATGCTACGATACAACTCATGAGGAAAGGAAGACCAAGAGCTAGCTCATGCGGATGAGTCCTTCAATTAGAGTTACCAGCTTCAGAAACCGCACCTTAACAGCACCTCAGATTACAGCTTACATAAATGTTTCACAAAGTTCAGGTAGCAGACACATTTCAACATCAGCTATTAATAATTTTATATGTTTATATTTAGTTTAGGTCTTGACACAAGTTGCAAATGATGTTGACATTGATTTGATTTTCACTCCAGGTATATTTTAAAAGAATAATTTTAATGCATTTCATATTTTTCACATTTCTGTAAAGCCTTGAACTATGAAAAAATGAAAAATATTTTCACATTTTTAAGAATCCAAGGCTTTACAGAAATGGGCATCATGTGTCATCTACATTTTCAATTTTTTCAGTGTTCTACTTAATAAAACTGAATATTTGCATCAGGAGAATCATTACCAATTCTCTTCTCAAGAGTGTAAGATCTACGACCATAGGTCAACACTGCTGCCCAGAGAACTTTACAGCCATTCTACAACTTTGAAAACTGTGTAGTGTATGATTCATTAGGCATGGTGCCCCGTTAAAATTTCAGCCAGGACTTTTGAGAGACTCAGCAACTGCAGTACGAGCATTAAGGGGGCTATTTCAGCTTGGGCCAGATCCAGGGTGGAGACTTATGTAAGTTCTCCTGCAGCCTTGTTGAGCGCTTGTGGGTTTGAGATGAGACAAAAAAAAAAAAAAAAACAATGTGAGCGATCATATCTTTATCATGTAGGCACAAGAAGTAGCAGAGGGAGGATACACTTGTAAAGAAGTGTGCTGATAGAAGATCGAGTTTGTTGTTAGCCAGACCTGTGAGACACTTTGCTATTTTACGAATATTTTTCAGAATAACTACATATCACAGTAAGCACTGCAATAGTCATTAGTAACAGAAGCTGATTTCTACTCGGAAATAAAGAGCTCACCAATAATGAAGGAATAATGAACCTAGACAATCTAACTGGCACACTGAAAAGATCTGATGTCACCGTGTCTTTACAGGTGTTGCTTGCATTACATGACTGTCTAAAACTCCATTCACGCAATCTTTTTAATTTATTTGTAATGCAGGCAATCCTGCTTACTATTTACATTTGAAAGCTCGGGTTCAGTCGTGATTGTAAAGGTAAATGTTTTGACTGGGTGTCTGCATCTCTTTAGGAGAATGTCAACACACAGGCAGCGCTATTACCGAGACTGTTAGGGCCTCGTAACCTGAATTCATTGTTGCGTCTCATTATCATTCAGACTAAATAAAGCCATAAGAATGCTGATCTGCAATGCGTTTCTCTCATGCATGAATAACAACCTGTTTCATAACACCGGTCTGTCCTGCTGCGGAGCCACAGAGCCAAGGGATTAGGATAGTGGAAGAATTACCAGTTGATTTTTTAAACCTAAATAGAGTGAAGAAGCGTTTCCTTGAAAAAAGGAAGGAAGCCAACTTTTAATGGCCTAAAAATCAGCTAAGCCTAACTTCGACAGTTTTAGCTGGTAATATTAAACTGTACTGACATCAGATATCGGTTCTATGCAGAGTCAAAGAGATAGATCGGACACAAGTAACAATGGACCTGTTCCATTAAAATACTTGTTTATACTACTGGTGTGCATTACTGTAATTTAGTGTCATTGTAATATTTTCATTTCCGTTTCCATTTGATAGTTGCATCTTTTTAAATGGAATTTTAATTCCTGAACAATTTCTTGCTTCATTAAGTGTTTAGACATGAAAGCTAATTCCTTGTAATTTTGGAAATTATTTTATTTTGGAGGTTTTATTACATGTCACAGGGACACAGTTATGTATTATTTAAATAATAAATAATTTAGCGAGAAGCGAGAAGGTCCTTGGTTCGAAGCCTGGGAAGGCCGTAGTGGAGTTTGCATGCTCTCCCAGTGTTTGCATGGGTTTTCTCCGCGTGCTCCGGTTTCCTCCCACAGTCCAAAGGCATGCACTATAGGTTGATTAGAGACTCTAAATTGGCCCCGTGAGGTATGAATGTGGGTGTGATTGTGCCTGCCCAGGGTTGGTCCCCGTCTTGCGCCCGTAAATTCCCGGGATAGGCTCCGGTCCTCTTGACCCCAGTTGGGATTAAGCGGTTCGGATAATGAATGAATGAATAATTTAGTATTCAAATTAGTGCATCAGATCTTGGTATCGCCTGATACCCAGAGCGCAGGTACTGCTATAAAAACAAAAAATTGCATCTATCTTCACCCAGACTGTCAAAGTATATTTTTGTTGTGATTAGGTGAAACTGGGTTTTGGTGGCTTAATATTTGCTTTAAAGCCATGACCAGCTTGACCATCATGCAGCTCAAAATCAGCCACTTTTTTCCTGGGAATTATATATAAGCTGCCCATTTTGCTGCTGTTGTGCACAAATCTGCGATGTGCAAGCAACTTTGGATGTCTTCTGGTAGTACGGCATGACAGGGTCAAGGACAGGCGGTTCCAAGTTGCTGGAAGCTCGCCGACGTCCTGTCAGAAGACTGGCAGTGCTGGAAATTGGTTATGTAGTGTGACACAGTGAGATAGCTGTGCTTTTTTCAACAGAGGTCACATCAGAGAACTTTTACCATGACATTTTTGTACTGTGTGCAATGTGAAAAACAAATATGCATGTGATGAAATGTAATCAAAATAAAGAAGATGGAAGTGTTGGGCAATAAAACGATCTCGATTTTTTATCAAGAAAAATGTGACGATGACAACGATGATAAATGTAGGCTAAAAAAATCGATCACACTTGTTTGCACACTATGTGCCAACGCGTTTAAACAGACAATGTCTTTGGCCTATCTCATAGCGAAGGGGCTTGGCATAACGTCAGCAGAACAGCCTGTCACGGGCAACAATTCAAATTTGCATGTTGCACAGGAAGAAGCTGGGTGGTAAACATTAGCAAAGATGTCAGGCAACCAGGACATCATGGTGAGTGAAATGGGATGAAAATGCAGGGTTTCTCCCAGCACTTTATACTTAAGAAGGCCACAGTTTTTTTGCTGCAGTGCTCAGAGTGCCTCAAGTTGAAATCTGTTCAACTTTTAGAACAGCTCTAGGCTCGTCAATGTCACACCTCTTTTGCTAAATTGAGCAAGCGGTTTTTACCCCCCACTCAGAACGGCACCATATTGACTAACCATTTTTCTGCAGCAAAGGCTGATTTTTATTTGAAGACTTGAAAAATATATAGAAGTAGATACTTATTGAAGCCAGTACTGCAGACTTGTTTTGCATTGTTTTATGTTTGCACTTTAGCTGTTGTGCACACTGTTTTAAATTGTTATATGGTCATGTAAATTTCACCTATTGTATGTGCAAATATTTTGATTACATGAAAATCAGTAACTTTTCATAATTTAAGGGAATTACAAATGATTATATTTTGTGCCATCTGTTGAAAATAAATCTTATTTGTTTAATATTGTTTGATTATTTGAATTTGGTCATTCAGTTTGTATAAGAGCACAAAAAAACAAACATAATATGACAATATATCGTGCTAATTATCGATTTCGCTCAATATGACAAAATAAATTGTGATATTTTTGTTTATATCATCTAGATTTGTTTCTCCTTCTAAATTATTTTCTAATTCAATTATTTCTTCAGTATCCAACAA
The DNA here is from genome assembly GCA_032718565.1 of Distichodus sexfasciatus. NCBI lineage: Eukaryota > Metazoa > Chordata > Actinopteri > Characiformes > Distichodontidae > Distichodus > Distichodus sexfasciatus. The sequence goes on from JAVGVS010000146.1 coordinate 184,942, forward strand.
GACACAAACACAGTATTCATTCTCCTAATACTGGTAGTCCAGACACATGCAGAGCAGATGGTGTCACCACTGAACATGGATTAACTCCACTATTGCCCATTTGCAAAACCTAACAACAAATAAGGACAAATCACTTTGCCAATCATAACATATGGTTTGTTAGCATTTTTTTTCCAAAAGTGTTGAAAGCTGAAATGTTAAACAGTGGTATTGGAATAATCCTGGATGAAGAAGTCTAATATCTCCGCTGAAGAACCCTCATGGCAGATAGCAAATCCGGCAAATGCTTTCTTACTCAGTGTTACATGAACAAATAAAGCCTGCTGCAGGATCACTGCTGCCGATAATATAGTACAGTATACTGCCCAAACCCTGAGTGTCTCTTATCTCAGCTGTGATCTTAGAGCAAGCTCATATCCACCACATGCTCAAGCCTGACCTACTTCATGCTGATTCATCCAATGGAAAAACTTTGCAGAAACACCTTGGGAACACGGCACCCCTCATCTGCTTGTGGGCAATTTCATTTTCATTCAAGCTGGCATTTCCAATTAGGTAGACCAGAGCGTCCCTGGGAAGCGTGGTTTGGCTGGTTAAAGGGCACCACTACCCACGGTCCAAGACGAGCAGGTCAGCCCAGGAGTGGCAAAACCGCACTCCAATTACCCATGATCCCTGGTGCTGCGTATTGGCAAGGGTGCCTGATACAAGGTCAATCTGACAGGGTGTGAGAGTGGGCCGGAGGGAGGCAGGACACGCTCCTGTACTTCTTTTCCTTATGGACTCACAGCTCCCAATCTCTGCCCACAATCCACCTCTCTGGATGGTGCTGCATGGAAGTAGTCACAAGGGTTCAGTGCAGTCTTGCTGTGGAGGCGAAGCTGGCCTTTATTTCATAACTGAAGTTGTTTTAAGGTAGAAAAGTGGCAGTGAAGTTGGAGTCTAATGCCAGCCTAGACACACAAGCAAGAAACAACAACAGTCTTATGTCAGGTGTGCCAAAATTAGGCTTCTCAACTGAAGTTTGGACTTGTGTGGGGAAAGGTGCCTTCTGCTATGACTCATCGGCTCCTTACATCAGTTTCTTCTTTGCCAACTCTAGCCGTCAAGCCGATCTTGGTTCAGCTTAGCCCGCGGTAGTTATGGAAAAGTGTGTCAGTGATATGCTTCACTGACTGCAGGACAGGAAGGTCAAAAATGAAATAGCCGCAGTGGCTACTCATAAGCCTACAGTTAGTTCTCCAGCGGGGCAGTCAGGACATTACGGTTTGGAGGGTATTTTTAGAATGTAGCCTCAAGTCTTGTGAGTCACAGGTCCAGGCACCTGTGAGTAACTCATTGACCAAATTAACCAAAATGGAGTCACAGTTTCCTTCAAATTGGGGCAGTTGGTGGCGTAACGGTAGGGTGTTCGCCCCATGATCAGAAGGTCGCAGGTTTGAATCCAGGGCCGGTAAAGTTACCACTGAGGTACTCATGAGCAAGGTACCGTCCCCAAGCACTGCTTCCCGGGCGCTGGCCGCTGCTCCTTCACGGATGGGTTAAATGCAGAGGTCACTTTTTGTTGTGGTGCACTGTGTGCTGTGCTGTGTTCGCAATGACAAATAATAATCACTCACATAATCATAATGTAAAAAGAGAGATGCTGTATATTGTTTAACACAGTGTTTTGTTATAGTTACAGTTATACAGTAATACTGAGCGTTTATTTGTCATTGTCAACACACCACATTACACGGAGCAGTGCAACAAAACGTGACCTCTGCATCTGACCCATCCGTGAAGGAGAAGTGGGCAGCTGTAGAGCAGTCCCTAAGGTGCAGTGCATTTAATACAGGTAGGACCAGAGATTTTCTTTTTGGCGTATTGGTTCCAAATATCGGTTATCAGCCCCTTTAACTAACAATAATTTGTATCAATATCGACCAAAAATCCAATATCAATCAACTTCTAATCATGCCCTTATTGCACCATACAAGCAGCAAGCAGTGAAGCATGAAGCTGAAATCTTTCACTGCGATATCAGATGAGAGACCAGAGTTGGTTTGAGATTCTCAGTATATTAGCATTAATCTGACTTCGCTCTCTCTCGGAATAATTCACAGCCTGACTGAAGCTCTGACCTCTTGACCCCTGTGACCCTACAACAGAGCCATGGCAAAGACACGGACCGTCTGCCCTCCTTCTCCAAGCCCTGATGGGGGAAGAGGTCCCATCTAAGTTTCACCCGCTCTAAAATATTCATCGAAGCTGAAACAAGAAAAACTTTTAATACTCATGAAACCGAATGCTGCCCGCTTTGTTGTTGCTTTCAATCCATCTTCTCTCTCTCTATCTCTCTCACCCTCTCCCTCTTTCTTTCAGCTCATGAATAATGAAAGGAAAACATCCAGGCTGTCTGTGCAGAAGAATATGGGGCCTCTCCGGTGCTGATCAAATAAGGCCTGCTAAATAATTGAAGCTGGTCTTTGTCATGCAAATGAACAGACTACAAGAGGCCACGGAGCAGGAAGCCTGGGTCGGGTGTTAATGCCCCAAATTTGTTTGTTTCTTTCTTGGCTGAGGTTTGATGGAGGTCCAAACACTGGCTACAAAAAGACCACCGATCCCAGGAGATTCGCTTCACTCTCCCTGCACAGACTAAAGGCACACTTGTGTGCAGCTGTAATTTGTACATGGTCATGTACTGATCTGTCTCTTATCCGTAAATTTCAAGGGACAGGATTTTTGTAGAATCTTTCTTTGTTCTCCAAAGTACTAGCCAAACTTCTTTATTGTCCAGCATCAGCAAAAAGTCTAGCTTGATCATCCTCTACGGTCTTGTCAGTGTAGATGTAGCGTCTGTGTTTGTGTCTGCTTAACAAATATGACAATGATTTTATTGTCACAACGCTTAGGTAAACAGGAGAAATGTGAGAAAATTACATTTAATTTTTACCCCATTTCTTTGATAGAAAAAAAGTTGTAATTCGGTTTTAGAAAGCATTTAGCAGACTGGCGCGCACTGAATGCCCGCAACCACAAGCTTTAGAATGTGCGTTTAACGCCCCCCTCCACTCTTCCCTGCACCCGGTCCTGACCCGGTTCCACGCACTTGTTGGGGGTCATGACACACGCTAAGCACAGCCGAGACCGCTCTAGCATCAGTCAGGGCGGCAATTAATCGCCGCGCTAACGAACATGAGCCAACATTCGCCGGGCAATTATAGCAGCAGATAAAAGCTCATTACACAATCAATGAGCTGCTTTGTTTCGGGGACCTGCAAATACCCCGTTAGTCCTCCGCTGGAAGCTCCCGCCTCCTCTCTCGGCTCCTTGCTATTCACTCCACTTGTCTCTGTCCCTGGCGACGGCGGACGGACGCTAAATAAATGGAACAGCATCGTGGAAGGGAGAGAAAACAGCACAATAACCTGTGCGAGACAAAAGACTTCCACAAACAAGGCTTATGCTAGCAGATCTGATCGAAACGTCGCTTTGAAAGAGAAATGGCTTAGAGAATGTGTGATTGAACATCAATATCTCTTTCTTTCTCTTGCTCACTTATTCAGACGCGCACACACACAAACACACAAGCCCAAACACGTACACACAACTGCACACGAAGACGCACAAGCACAGAGACACACGCAAAAACCCAGAGCAAGTCACAGACATAAAGGCAAACAAAGGCAGACAGATGGAGTCTAATTCAAAGCCAACTGCCACTGATGTTTGTCATCATCAACCTATATACAGATCCACAAATATGTGCACAAAAGATAATCAGAGAAAGAGGAAGCGCTGAAGCTTTGCCTGCAATAAAAAGGAGAGCGGCCGCCGAGCCCCGTAATCTGTTCTGGGGCCTGTGACAGTAATGTTTCCTAGATTACTCCATCACGGCCCCATGCGCACACGCCCTTGAGCCCGGCGAGTGTGACTGGCTTTATATGTCCCCTTCCTGGAAAAAAAGCACTCTGATTACACACAGTTACAGTAAATAACTCAGTCTGGCCTCTCCCTCTCTCTCACACACACACACACACACACACACACACACAAAAACTCATCAGTCCTCCCCCACAGCCCACTAAGCAACACTGATTTATGAGGTTAGACCTAAAGATGCACTCAGGATGCGCGACTCTGTGCACACACTCACACACGTTAAAAAAGGGTCTCCTTCCGTTTCTCCGCTTCACTCCCCAAAGCGCCCCGCAATTCAAAGAATGGAGCCGCGATGTATCATTCTCATCTCTGCGACCACGTGTTCGCTTCCCGCTCTGGCTCCTCCTTCTTCCACGTTATGCTAATTAAAGTCCACCGCGAGGATTACGGCTCGAGGATTTGTGTCCCGCTGCCGTTTTGCCATTGTCCTGTTACTCGAGGGGCGCCGCAGCAAGTTCACAAGCTGCTTATCGACGACTCCAGAAGAAGCGGTGGCCGGTCTCTCGTGTCAAAGCCTTTAAAGCATCTCCGCAAGGTCCCCGGGTCTCTCTCACCGCGCTTAACAATTTTAAGCAGTCTGGCTCTTATGGCTAAACACGTCACTCCCCTCGAGGCCCATTCCCACCTCAGTCTGTGCGTTCGGCAGCAGCCGGGCTCCGTGGGGACACGCCGTTCTGAGAGGATTCCATTAGTTCAGCCCCTGTGCGTACCGACCGTGTGTGTGTGTGTGCCACTCCCCTCTGAGAAGTCGGGTTTTGGAAGAGTCGGCCATGAGTGCTGCACTTTCACACCACTCTAACCCCCGCGCGTGTGCACAAAAGCCTTCCCGAAGGAGACGGGGTGTGGAGCATGCAAAATTGCACTGCCTCGTTCTGCCAGCGTCACGTTAACGAAGAACACACAGGCTTGAGAAACGGCGCATCGGCGGCTCTTCCGATATGTAGAAGTAGAAGTAGGGGGTTAAGGAAGGAACCTCAGCAAACGGGCCGGAGAAGGCGTTTCACACGGCGCGATTAGGATCTCAATTCTTAACCAGCAAATGCCGGGTGTGTCCCCTTTGTCATGAGTAAGAACTTAAGGTTGTAATTGTTCTGTTCTGTAGTAGCTGATATCATCCTTCAGTAGGCGTATGACCTCAGACTGACCCGAAAAAGAGCACAGACCATTTAATACTGCAATAGATTACTGCCCCAACTGTATAAAAGTGTTCAATCCTGATTGTCACGTTTGAAATGCAAATTTAACTGATTCACAAGATTACTGTAACGCATACACCTGCAGCCGTGATGTGGTGCCTCTTTGCGGACCTGTTTTTCTTCAGCATCCACATGATTTTAAATCGGGGATGTACGATTAGGGAATTATCAGCCGATGCCGATATCTGATGTTTTTCAAGCTTATATTTGCCGATACCGATGCCGATAAATGAGGAAGTCAGAGAATGGGCGCTGGCAGAGTTGAGCGCGTAAAGACAAGAAATTATTCTTGCTAAAGTTCCACTGCACGCGCAGAATTAAGCCACAAAAATAACGCCATAACTCTGACATTTCTAACACAGCGCCAGTCAAGTGAGCGTGAGGGCGGAGCATTTCGAGCAAAAGTCACTTCCCACCCTATGTGATGTACCAAGTCAAATATGCCACGTGTGACTCTCCAGGTGCACTAGACAGCGTGTAGAGAGCTGTTAAGCTACAACCCTGGCTATTTTCTGAGATGCATACTACCACATAGAAAACTATGATAAGAGCTCTTACCGTACTATTAAGTGCGGAAGTACGCAGCTCATGCGCGGCAAACGCGCAATTTTGGACTTTGGACACAAGCGCTACCTTTCCGACGCACAAAAAATTAGTCACAAAATATTTGCTGAAAATATCAGGCAAATCTAAGCATTGGTCCAAAGTTAATGACTTTAAAAAATGCAATTATCTCCCGATTCTGATATGATTCCGATATTATTGTGCATCCGTATTTTAAAAGCGAATTTAAACTCTTATTTATAGCATTTGGTGGACTCTCTAATCCAAAACCAAGCAAAAGATTGTGTCTCCCATTTTAAAACTAATAAATTTAAGTCCAGTTGAGTTGTTAGTTCACTACAGGAGGAGAATTAAGTAAACAATTTAGGAAAAGATTAGCCTCAAAATACACTAGCGGTCAAGAGATGCTACAAATGGAGAGACGACTAAATCAAGAGCTGAAAATTAATCCATTTTTAAAGGATCCTCTAAAGAAAATACAGAACACCTTTAAAAGGTTCATCAATAAAATGATCTTCTTTTGATCAAAAGTTTTTTTGAGCTGGCTGCATGCCCTTTGAGCTTGGTCTCCAGTCAGCGTTTAAAGACAGCAAGGAACTCAGCAGGTCTCATTTGCAGGGAGATTAAATTGGGCTGGGCAATATGCCCAGATCAAATCAATATCACAATTACATTGATTACAATTCAGTAATGAATATTTGTTTTGTGCTTTTCTGTTTCTGGACGGGGAAGAATCGTGACACCGTAGCATCTGTAAAGGGAAAAGTTCATGAACACATGCACAAACTAAATTAACTGACATGAGACAGATGTGGGCAGTTGGAGAGAGGCTATCAATACTGGATTTGATACATTTTTGGTTATTTCCATTAACAGAGTGACAGCTTAACATTTGATATCCCGATGAAACAAACTGCTGAGTCTGTGTTGATCATCTAGTCACAAGAAGAAGCAGGATGTAGCCTCATACTATAATTTCGGTCTTTCGTAATGTTAAATAATGTTGAAGAGTGAATTTGATTGTGTTATGCCAAAATGTATTTATTTTCTCACCACCTGTGATTTGTTTGTGTTTAGAATATTTTTATGTTAAGTTCTGTGAGTTTTGAACTCAATTTGATTTTGAACTTTGAACCGGGATCGGAAAAAAAACGGGAACCGGATGCGGGAGAAGAAGGAGAGAGCATATCAGGGCGGAGACGGCTAGTCTGACAGAAAAGCATACAGGAAAATTCCATCCCTAGGCTTTAGGAGTGGAATAGCACATACAAGAGTTGTCAGACAGATAACTATTTTATCTGTGACGAAATCTGTGATGTGTTTGTGGAGCTAAGTAGCATTGAGCATGAATGCACAGTGACAATCACAACGTGCACCCACTGCCGCACCTCTGGACAAGGTGGCTCGGAGGGAAACTCGCCGTCAGCCGAATATCTACAGGAGACACGGGGAGCCACGCATCTTTCAGCGGGAGAACTTTCTGTTCAGAAATAGCAGGTACCTGGTTTTCACATTCTCGTTGCTCGCAGAGCGAAGCGTCCTCGTTAGCATCGGGTCTCACCACTCCCAAGCGGCGTCATCAGGCCTGCACCGAGGCTGACGTTAAATTTCTCCTAGCCGGCATGGCGAACAATTTATTGTTTCCATAAATTGGTTGGAATTAATGTGTTTTCAGGTGTTGAAGATGTTAAATGCCTGTTCGTGCTAATTATTTAAATGTAATATTGGAAGGGGGTAATGTGATTTGGAGAAGGTGTTGTGTCTAATAATATTGTCTAATATTGGGAACTGTTTCTTTAACATAAGGTAAGATTCGATTTAGGATAAATTGTTAAGTTTAATTGTTAAATTGAGTGAGGAAAATATAAGTAATGCTAAACTGTATTTATTTTTATTTTTGGGAGTAAAGAGGTGTTTTTTCTGTGATAATTGTTGACGTCATTGGTGTTTTTTTGGAATCTAAGAGGGAGGGACAAGGACAGTAGAAATTCATATAGAACTAATTTCTTATACCTTAAATGATATCAGATCGTATATAAATAGTTTAACAGAACTCAGGGGGTCCTGGGTGGTTAAGGCTAATTTGGGTTTTTATGCCAGTCGCCGTGGAAAGGGGCGCTACACACGTATATGCTAATTAGCTTGGAGTTAGCTAGCAAATGGTAAAAGGTTTGCAGTAGCTTTTTTAAACCCATGCATGCGTTTTGCGTTTTTTATCATTTGCTTTTTTCATAATATAGGGGCATTTTATTGATTCCTCTGTAATTAAAAGTATTTGTGAGTAATTCCGTGCACAAAAACATTTTTTTTGATGTTAACACACACACTGTTTGTGTGAGTGCTCGAGACTCTCATGTAGTACTCCAGCATTCAGTAAAATGCTCCAGTTCGGTCAAATCCTCCACCTTATTACAGAAAAAAATCATATTTTAGCTGATAAATACTAACAACCACCAGCGTTCTACTCACAATACAGCAATTTATTGTTATTTTTAGTGTTTATTCCAGATGTGCATCCATCACAATATTGTGGCACAGCTCCAAGTGGTGCGCAGGGGCTCAGAAAGGCTACCTCATTTTATAGGCCAAAATGAGTCCAAATGGGCTCAAAATGACAAAAAATCGTCAGTATTCCTTCATTGTCAATTGATCAGAAAATATTTTGATAATTTTACAATTTAAGAGAGTAATCAATATGGAAAAAATCTATATAGAAAATGTATTATTGAATGTCAAATAATTTCATTCTCTGTTCTGATGAATAACAACTGGATTAAGAAGTGTTTCTGCCTGGCACTAACCTTATTTTTCTTCACAGTACTTAGCCATAGAATGTCTCTGCACAATAAAAACTCTGCAAGGCAATAAAACAGACAGTGTTCTAACTATTTCTAGAAGGTATAGCTACTGTTTCAGCACTTTTATACTACATAAAACGTGAATAAAAAGTGAATATTTCTACAGCCGCAGGTCAGTTTATCAGAAATATGCTGATTTCGAGACTGTGTCAGCATTTACAAATCAAACTCAGACAAATCTGAGCAGTACAGGACGTCCTGAACACAGCAACATAAAGCATGAATGACTAACTTCTACACACACACACTGTAATAAGCCAGAAAAGGTGTAGAAAAACACCCCAAATTCTCTTATGGCTATAAGGGTTAAAACAAGAGATGGTTCAGCAATTGTGTGCATAATCATGTATCATACGTAAAATGTGCATAAAGGATAAATGTAGCTTTTCTTCGCGGAGAAACATCTATCACGACATATTCTGTTTGCCAATGCCATCACTCCTCATATCCATGAAAAAGAGAGAGCAATGTAATCCCTGCTTATATTTCAACGTAGTGCGAGAGCAGCGATTTACTGCGTGCACAGAGCTATTCATCAGTGACTTCATGCGCGGCCGTATGCCCATGTATTCACTGCGATATAAAACATGTGGAGTGTTAATAGCAGGTAAAGTCTATTTCCTGAGGCAGTGGAAGGTCTGGCGAAATAAATCAGGCCGTGTGGGATTTTTAATAGTCTGTGATGCTAACGAGGCTCGCCGAGCTCTGTTGCTCCGTCTGAGGGCGACTCAGCGGCCAACTCCACGTCTGGTTTGCGGCGGTGGAGGTCAAACCACCCACGCCTGATCTAATTGGGCTGGGGGGGCACAACACAGGAGTGAGCGCTGCCACATGGCTCTGACGGTAAATAAAAGCGGAGGGAAGGTTCCGGTATGCAAATATAAACTTGCTCACTCTTCATTTCTCTCTCTCCTTCTCTTCCAGGGCTGGGCGATATGACCTGAAATCAATATTGCGATTAGTTGAATATTTTGTCCTGATTACAAATACTGCATAGTTATTTTGTATTGGGGTTTATTGGACCATTAAAGCTATGATATTTTTTTCTAACGAAAAAGACTGATGTAGTTGCAGACTCAAGATGGCAGAGTCACGTGACTACACCTGATAGTATATTTTAGGAGGACACTACGTGAAAGTGAGTGATTATTTGTCATTGTGAACACACCACAGCACAGCACACAGTGCACCACGAAGACATGTGACCTCTGCATTTGACCCAGTCATTCCATGAAGGAGCAGTGGGCGGCTAACAAGGGCAGAGCCCGGGGAGCAGTGCTTGGGGATGATACCTTGCACATGAGTACCTCAGAGGTAACTTTACCGGTCCGCTGAACATGAACAAATATTGGGGAAAACATCAAAAGAATGCCTTTCTTTCAGTATTAACTAGGGGTGTGATGCGCCACTCGGCTCACAAGATGAGGCAATAAACAAGATTGGGTTCACAAGAAAGAGTTGAGATTTTAACACTATTTTAAAGAAAACTTTAATGATGAAACATATGACTGGAATATGGTCTTTTATATGACTGTAAGACAAAAAATCAACTGCAAAATGTGGATTTAGAAGTTCAACTGTTTAAATAAGTTTGTTTTAATAAATATTAACAATCTATGTAAATAATCAGACTGTACATTATAAAATGAACATGTTAATTTAAACATATTACTGTACAGCAAGCTAATTTTTTTAGTGTAACATATTTCATATTGTCTGTCTTATTTCATATTGTCCTACATGCACTGTTCATGCTGCTACTATGTTACACTGGTTCTACACTGTTGTGCAGACATCGCACAATGCACTTTAAACTATAACTTAGAACTTTATATTTGCACATCTGTAAATTAATTGTATTATAATTCTAGGTTTAATTTTTTTACATTTCATATTTTATCTTTAAACCAGTAATCTATAATTTTGTCATCATATTTCACCTTAATCTTCCCAGCCTACAACCTGTAAATATGTTTATTTGTCTTACAATATTTTTGTTTTTTTTTATTTTTTCCATATTTTATCTTTTTAACTTGTATTCTTTGTTTAAATTGCACAGTCAAAAGAGAGAGTGGTTCAGAATACATTTCACAGCGTGTTGTACCTGTATAACTATGCATGTGACAAAGAATCTTGAATCTTAATCTTGAATATTAGAGGCATAATCCATGCAAAATTCAAATATTTGGAGAACATTAGCAATTACAATTAGACTAGGACATTGGCAGAATAAATGACAATCTTCAAATAACCCACAGCTCATCTTCTAGTTGCTTCTTTTGGCGTTGTACTGGAAAAATGCACATTCATATCCGGTAAATGAACTTGTAACCATATTAGCAACAGGACTGTCCGCTTTCTCCAAGCCTATAATTGGCTGTTTTTTTTGGCACATTATTAATGCAGTACCAAGCAGTCAGAGTTGAGCATGTACAGATGAGATTTGCTTGCAAAAGTTCAGAATCAGAATTTTCGCACAAAAATAACAGCATACTATTTTGTGAAACAACTTAACACTTACCGTGTTTTAATATTGTTTACACTCCTAATACTAACAGAATTGTAAAAGTCATTAAAATAATCGTTTATGACAAAATTATGTCGATTAGAGGTTCTGAACGTCGGTTTGATTAATTTTCTCTTAATTTCCCAGCCCTATTCTTTTCTCATCTGTGCCCAAAAAGAAACATCCCCGAAAACATTCATAACATACTCAGCACCGAAGTGTGTTGGCAAGTATGACATTTACTGAAAAATTTGGTCAATATCTTGCCTCGCCCAAGGAACCCCCAGCATAAAGCAGCCTTTTGGCTCCTTTTAATTAAAAAAGCCAGTGCGGGTCGCATCGCCCTGCCAGTCAATTGCATGTTTTTCTTAAATGCTGTGACTTTCGGGGCAGCGGATGAATTAGCATATGGCGTAAGAGTGTCACCCTCTGATGCGGGGACACGACCAGCGGAGGCTGCTTGCGGAATGACTGATTTGATATTCATGCCTGAGTGGACGGAGGAGAGCGAGTGGCTACGTGAGGCAGCCCGGCTCCCTCACACTGTCCGCCCTGATGAGCCCAAGTCGCTGCTGACCTTCAGACATCCCCTCCAATCGCAGTCAACATGACAGCCTGCGGCTGTGTGTGTGTGTGTGTGTGTAAGTGTGAGAGCATCCCAAACATCTGTGTGAAGTGTGAAAATCACTTGTTGTGTCCAGACACAGAGAAGAAGCTTTCTGTGCTGTGGCCTCTAGCAAATTCTCTGTGAACCATGTGTGTATGTGTGTGTAACCTCTGCTTACAGATGCACTGTTATGACTCCCGTTTGCTGTTTATTATATGCACGCTGTGATGCTTTTTGTATATGCACCGGCCAGATCCTGGGGACAGTAAACACTCATTTGGCAAGAATCAGACAGAAACAGTCTCCTACTGACAGGACTGTACATGCTCTCCTGCACTGCACCAGGGCTGGAAGTAGCAAACTACTCACGTTACTGCAATGAACTAGTTTTTCAAATAACCTGTACTTTTATGAGCCTATTCGGAGACGGTGGCAGAACCCAGGACCTTCTTGCTGTGAGGCAGCAGCGCCAACCACTGCGCCAGCGTGCTGCCCTTGCATGATATTTTCAGCCGATATTTTTGTATATCGGAAAGGCAGCGCTTGTACCAGGCATGTCCAAAATCTGAGGTGCGATTTTACATTGCACGTGCCTTCTATCTTAAAATATATGGTGTTATTTTGTGCCAAAATTCTGAATGTGCAGTGAAACGTTCGCAAGCTAAATCTCTTGGCTTTACCCGCTCAACTCTGCCTGCAAAGGCGGAGCATTTTTAACTAACTAAATTGCACGTTTGTCTTTCTTAGCTAAAGTGAGCTCGCACATGGTCTGTGTCCCGAGCTGTGTACTACCGCACTCATAAGTATAGTACGTACGGCGCTCTTATCATAATTTTTTTATGCGTTAGTATGCATCACAGGAAATAGCCGGGTTGTAGCTTAAAGGTTTCTACACTCTAGGTAGTGCACATGGAGTGTCAGACAGGCCCTATTTTCAAGCTATACTCACAACACACAATATATATTGCAATATATTCTCTTTTTCTGGGAGAGAACTACATTTCCCATGCGCTGCGGCTCATAATAATGCGATTGACATGCGTCCGGAATAATATCAAGTAAACAGTTGTATTGTGAGTAGAATGCTGGTTGTTATTTATCAACTTAAATATGAGTCTCGTGCATAACACTATAAGATCCCGCATCGAGTCACGAGAAACCACGTACATCACGTTTACATCGTAAAGAATGTAATTTATGCGCGTTTAGGCATTTACTTAGTTTTTGGGAACAGAATAACAGAACCAGTGCTGTTTTTCTACAGAAAAATTCCATTTCGAATTAATGTCTCTGAAATCGCAGGGATATTTAGTTCTCTCTCTTTCTCTCTGCACGCTCGCTTTCCTTCTGTTGCAGAATAAAACATGCAACAGGCTCACTAACAGGCGGGGTGTTCGAATCCTATCTCCAGCATTTCCATCATTGGTGGTCTAAGCAAGAGCCTTCATCCCAAAGTTGCTCCAGGGAGTACCTGCAATTAGGAAACGGAAGAGCTAATGCCATATGGCTAAATGCCATAAATGTAAATGTAAATGTTACTTTAAATTAAAGTAAGTTATCTACCTCGCTACTTTGAAAGGGCAATTGGTAGCATAATAGTTAGGGAATTGGCCCCGTGATTGTGATGCACTGTGCACAGTCAAATCACTTAAAACAATACTTTGGTACTGAGTATGCCGACAACCTGAGTTAACATTCAAAAGTTTGACGGTCGCCTGTGTTCAAATGTTAGGACCACTTCTGCACCGGACTAAGGCAGGAACTTAATGCAGTGTCTGACATGACATACCATAAAGGAACAACTGCATGGAATAAAAGACAAACTTGAACAACGCCATCACTTGTGCACAGCGTTCAGGAGCTTAACCACTATACAAAGGTGGAGTAAAAAACATAGCCTTGCTGCCGAAGAATAGAAGTGATGAAAGAGGGAAGAAAGTAACAGAACAAAGCACAAAAGGGCGGAAGGAATAAAATAATAACAGAAAGAAGAATATAAAGAAAGGAAGGAATGAAGAAAGGAGAGAAAGTATAAAAGAAAGAAGGAAATTAAACAGGATGGGATGGAACTGGGCAGTGAGTAAGCAGTCTTAGGGATGAAGAGTAGTAAATAATGAAGGAAATAATGAAGAAAGGAAGAAAAGGGAAGAAAAAACTAGGTAGCAAATAGTGTTGCGCGGGTCGGCTTTTTTTTAACACCAGTCCCAAACCGACCCGTCAGGAGATCCAAACCGCCCCATCCAACCCACAAAAATACGCGTGGATAATGACCCAAAACCCGACCCGACCTGAGGAAAAAAAACAAAAAACACCAGTGAGTCTGCAATGCCATGGAACCTACCAATGAAGTGTCATTTGTGACACTGTAACCCATAGATGACATAGATTTGTGCTAGATTCGCATTGAAGATGATGACACAATTTTATGCAAGATTAACTGTGTACCAAACAACAACAAAGAAACCGAAAGATCGATTTTTTACGTCGTTATGTATTGAAGGGTTGCGGAACATTGCACGAACGACATCTCTCTCGCACACACACAAACACACACAAGCGCGCATGTATGCAAAACACACTAGCTGTCAAAACTGTAACATCTGATGTAACATCAGATCTGAGAACTCAGATTTGAATGAACTTAGTAGAACTAAGGTCTTGTTTTAACTTAATTTTGTCTAAAATGAAGTAGAGCAGAGCACACTTGACCGTGATAGTTCACCAAACTAGTAGCTCATCCTACAAATTGAAAACCACAAAATTGAAAAATATACGCCGACTGCATTTATGACAACAACACGTTTTGATCGATAATGAAATGCGTTTTGTAACTTTTTGACCCGCCTGCCCGCCCGCCCGCACCCACAATATTTAAAAAATGTCTGCCCTAAAACCGCCCGCACCCGCGGGTCACGAGTCGACCCATCACTAGTAGCAAGAAAATAAAGATGAAAGCCGAGGGGAAAGGAAGGAACTGTGAATGAAGAAAAGAATCATCAGATGGAATAAAGAAGGAAAGGAGGGAAGGGAGGTAAGAAATGGGGAAATGGGGATAGAAGGAAAAATGACACAAGTAAAGAAAATGAAGGAGAGGATGAAGGAGGGCGACAGAAAGAAAGACAGAAATAAGTAAATGACTAAATATGAAAGTAAATAAGAAAGAAAAGTTTATTTATGTAATATGCTTGTGTGTATTCGCTCCCCCCACCCCAGTCCCACACACACATCTACAAAGTTTCCGTTTCCTAATGAATGTTCTGCCCCTGAAGTTAAGTTTGAGCTCATTATTGAGAGTCCACCGCACCGTCATTCAAACCCAGCCCTGACCAAAAGTCTGCGGGAACTTTCTGATCTCTATGACAACCCTGGAGTTGGAGCTGCGTTATTCTGGACAGAATCCCAGCTGAGGGCAGAAATGTCATGCAAAAAGTGCAGCAAAAGGCAACAAACAGGAACCCCCTGGTCCTGCCAAAGCAAACAGAGCCACTCATATGGTGATTATTTGATGCAGCTGCTGTGTTTGGTGTATGCTGATGACAGGATGGATTAAAAACGACCAGGATGTGAGCCATAAAGTCAGTAAAAAGTCATTGTGTGTAACAGTTCACCTCTCTACAGATGTCACAGAGTTACAGTGCATGGAATGGTTCATTGGTTCCTCTCAAAGCTTCTCCCTCTTGGTCCACTCAGCCTCTTCCTCTCGCATTGAACTTGCTCTTACGGAGCTCAGAGCCGAAATTCTGTAAAACTGCTTATGGCTGAGCCTCATCACATAATTCCAAATACATCTTCAAATCACAAAAGCTCAATTAAATTCCTCTCAATTTGGTATTATATCAGTTTGTGTTTTACAACTAGGTCTTGAATTAGTACCACGTTTGTGTTTTACATTAATTAACGGTTGACCTATTATCGGCCGGCCGATTATCGGGGGCCAATATTGGGCATTTTGCCGATTATCGGCATCAGTGTTTAATATTGAGCATCACCGATATTAAGTAATTACAAGGTGCGCTACTGTAGCTCCACTGCCCTCTCTTCTCTCTGTGCTGTTTGCTCTCAACTCGCCGTTTCTCCGTTGCTCTCTAATGTCCCGCTTACAACAGTCTCCGATTGGCTATATGTCACACAAGTAGTAGCCAATCAAAGTCAAAATCAACTTTATTGTCATCTCTGCTATATCCTGTACAAGTATACAGAAAGACAAGACGACGTGGTTCCAGTTTTAACTGTCCACAGAACAAGCAATATATAAAATAGAATAATAAAAATACACTTTAAACTAGAAGTTAAATATAAAATATAAACTTTAAACTAAAGGTAGAAAGAGAGACAATTAGGTTACATGTGGTACTCAGGCTACAATTTGGCCTACGAGTTGTCTTTACACTGAATGTGCATAAGATCTGTAACAGTTTCTATACTATAAGTTCTGTACAGACAGGCTATTAAATAAAACAGTATCTGAGCTGATTAGTATGTGCAAATATTGTGACCGCAGTGAAGTGGAGAACTGCAATCTATACAATACTTTTAATAATTTGTGCAAATATCAGAGAAACTAGTGGTATGTACAAGAAATGTTCAATAGTTGTGCAGTCATTGTAGCAGCTAAGTCAAGATAAGAGAACTACAATTCAAATCATCTGATATTTAATGTGTGCCGGATCAGCAGCAGTTTAGAATGCACAGTCTGCAAACATGAACATTATTCTTGAAAACGTTTCAGTGCAACATGAGTTAATCAATGCTAAAGCCTTGTTGTCACTCACACCACAGTCTCACATGAGCCCAGCGTGAAGCTCCGAGAAGGAGAAGAGGACAGAGAAGAGTTTCAGCTGAGCTTGGTGTTTTTAAAATTTCGAGAAACACTGGTTATCGGCCCTGAAAAAGCAATATCGGTCGGCCTCCAATTAGTACCATATATTCATGTTTCATATTAATGATTGCTATAATGTTTACATTTGCCACCACCTCAGTAAATTCCGCAGGCCTGCCAAATGCTGTTAAAATAATCCACAAAAATCACTTTTTAACCCCTTCAGAAGGATTAAGGGACGGCCCTTAGCAGGATTAAGGGGCACTCTGCAATATTTAATAAAGCAATCCACTTAGATGAACCTGCACTTACTGTGAAAATAAAACAGTATACTATAGCTGAACATTTTTCATAATAAACTTTTATGCTGAAAAGTACTTTGAATAAATTCGTAACTGTGTCTCAGAATGTGTCAGAGACCTTCAGTTACAACCTCAATATCAGCCACTTGAGGCTCAAAGACCTTTCACTCTGTTTAGCAGGAACATGCATTAAACAGCACACAACATAAACAAAGCAATTACTCAGAGAATCCACCATCGCCAAGCACTGCTCTCCGGGTGCTGCCAAAAAATCTGCCCACTGCTCCGTCATGGATGGGTCAAATGCAGGTCACATTTCATTGTGGTGAATTAGGTGCTGTGCTATGGTGCGTTCACAATGATGAATAATCACTCACTTTGATTCACTCACTTAAAATGTTGTCTCAGCCTCACCTGCACTTGTAGCTGTTCTTTGAACTTTGATGCTTATATATTCGTGTAAAATTAATGAAAGTCAATCTCATCATTTTGGGAAATGTGAAACTTAAAATAAGAACTGTACTTAGTCGGAAAATTGATTTTTAAAACTAAGCTCAGAACAGCTTTTTACAATCATATGATGTAGTAATCATGATGCAGTCGTGTTAGGTTTTGCGGGCTTTTATTTGACTTCAATTTGCTGTGCTGTGGATTGTGATAATTGCAAGCCGCAGAACAACTTTTTATAAAATCCTCCAAACCCAAAATGCCAAACAGAATACTCCAGGCTGTTGAGTGTGCACTTTATTAACGGTGAACCCAGGGAGGCTCCGGGCTTTTATTCAGGCTTGGTGAATAATTCACCCGAACTGAGAATGGTTTTAGTGAATCTAGTCAGATAATTAACTTGGGATTTTTGATTTAGTTTTCTATCAGCTCATCAGTGATAATTCCGCCTTAATCATCTGACAATCACCAACAGCTTTTCACCTCCACGTAAAATCTGTGGTCTGACGGGAAATAAAAGTCTTGATGCTCCTTAATGCTTAACAGGAGTAGCGAGGTTGATGTCATTCAACAAGGTAAATGTGTCAGGAAAAGGCAAACTGGTAAAAATCCCACAATTTCACCACACTTAAGCGAGATCTCACATCCACAAGAAAGCCAGCAGGCCATGACAGGCACTGCTATCTGTTTTATCAACAGGTGCAGTGGGCAATTTTGACTAACACCAGTCATTTCCTTCATGACAGACTAGTAAAGTCGGCATGGCACGCACCATAGAAAAATCCTGAGGACTGTAATAAAACTGAAATAAACCTGTGTGTGTAGTGCAAAGGTGCAGGTGTTGACTTTAACATGGAACTTGCTCTTTCAGGGTGGTGAGGCAAAGACCTCAGCTATGCTGAATCATAATGTTTTAAGACTATGCCAACTAATCTTCCCCCCTGACAAGGAGAGGAATTAAGCAGCGTTACACCTGCAATCTACAGTGCTAATGGATATTGATGGACTTACTCAGTTAAACAGCGAAACAATAAGATTGCTCCCTGAGTCTTCCTCTCAACTCCAATTACAAAGGCCTGGTCTGGTCCGATCTGTCTTTTAACATGTTCCCCTCCGTTGTGGGCCAAAACTGTACTGGGTCACCCCTTATCCGGCCTCACTCCATCTCACCCAGTCACCCTCTGGAAGTGCACTTCCCGTCTCACTAAAGCTAGAGGAGCCAAACTCATTACAGAAACAGTGGGGAAGGTCAGTGCCGCCTCAGGGGCTTACAATCTTACTTACACTGGTCTACGGTGAATTGGGTCTTTGCTCCGCTTTGCACACCAGGCGGCCGTGCACTTCGGATGCCCCGTGCTTTACAGTATTAACTGTATGTGGAGGGGTCTCTGGGGTTCAGATAGAGGGAGGTGATGAAGTCAAGTAGAGGGAATACATGAGAAAGAGAGTTTGTGAACTGTGGGTGGGATATCAGGTGGGGTGTAAATCACAAGTTTCATCACAATACCATGTTCTTTCATATCAAATCACAAAAAAGCAGCAAAAATATAATTTGATGTTTTTATCTCAACTACAGCCTACAGTTGTCTGCGTTACCTTGCTTAATAAAATACCTGACAAAACCAGCCAACGCCTGTGAACTCTTTGGGGAGTGGGCGTTACCCTTGTATGATAAGGGTCAACCGATTGTCTGGGGCCGATATTAGGCTTTTTGCCAATTATCAGTATCTGTGTATAATTTTTATCATCACTGATATTAAATCATTACAAGGTGTGGCTCCGCTGCTGTCTTTTCTTTCTGTGCCCTTTACTCCTGACTCACTGCTTCATTTAATGTCCAGCCCACAACGGTCTCTGGTTGTCTTTATGTCACATGAGTAGGCAATAAACGCTGAAGCCTTGTACTCATTCACACCACATTCATACACGAGCGCAGCGTGAAGCTCCGAGAAGGAAAAGAGGAGAGAGGAGCTTCAGCTGAGCTTGGTGTCTGCAAAACTCAAAATTTTGATCTTTTTTTTGCATATCGGTTCCAAATAACCAATATCGCTCAACCTCTAATGAATGATGTCTGATCAGCTTTACTTGCTATGGTATGGTGCTATAGGCTTGTTGATCATTGAAGCAATGTATCAATGTAGACTGATGTGTAATTACACCCTTAGCTATTAGTTGGGAGTTGAAAATGTGTATATACACACAGTACATACATTTATATTAAGAAAGAGAGAGTGTGAGAAGGGTTTCCACGAACTGATGGGGCAGTAGCAGCTAATAAACACAAGAAGACATGTTGTGTTTTGTAGCCTGGGGCTGTGTCAGAACTCTAGCTATGCATGTGAGTGTCTTCCTGCACACCTCCATGTGTGTGCATGCACACACACACACACTCACACACAGTCCAGGGGCCACAGCATGTCCTGTGGTGACAAGGTCTCTGCACCTTTCACATCAGATGTTGATACCCAGGCGACCTAAACCCCTGGGGAGAGGGAAAGCGGCTCAAACGGGGACAGACAAGCTCCCGCTTATAAAAGAAAAAAACTCAGCCTGCTTTATTCATAAGCCCAGCGCTTACTAAGCACACACTGCCTTTATAATTGATACCACCCCAGTTTCACTGCAAAGAGACGCTGTGCCTCAAATCTGTCTCTATCCTACTGCGCTGGCTAAACACTCGGCGCTCTCTTCACGCTATCGCCGGCCGAGCTGTGAGCCTGCTCTCAGGACCCGAGCCAAAAGCTGCCAAACCACTCAACCTGAGCTTTAGATGTCCCAATTTAGTCAGTGGGCTCGCAGAAAAAACAACCTCTTCATTCTGTAAAAACAGCCCTTGTGTTAAGACCAGACCAGAAGCGCAGTTAGAAAAATATGGATGGAAAGGACAACCAGAATAAAAATAGAAAATAAAATAGAAGAAATGCACAGTCAGTTTTTGAGCTTTAGTGGATAACACAATTCATACACTGATTCCAGCATCATTAGAAAAAAATCCCACTGTATAATTACTAAGGGTAGACCGATTATCGACCGGGCCGATTATCGATATCGGTGTGTAATTTTCACCTTCATTGATATTAAGTAGGGGCGGCACCGTGGTTAGAGCTGCCGCCTCACAGTGAGAAGTTCCTGGGTTCAAACCCCGGGGACGGCCGTAGGGCCTTTCTGTGTGGAGGTTGCATGCTCTCCCCATATTTGGGTGGGTTTTCTCTGAGTGCTCTGGTTTCCTCCCACAGTCCAAAGGCATGCACTATAGGTTAATTGGTGACTCTAAATTGGCCCCGTAAGGTGTAAATGTGATTGTGTGAGAGTGTGTGCTCTGTGGTGTGTTGGCACTGGTACAGGGTTAGTCCCCGCCTTGCGCCCGTAGTTCCAGGGATAGGCGCCAGTCCCCGCAACGCTGTTTGGGATTGAGTGGTTCGGATAATGAATGAATGAATGCCATTAAGTAATTAGAGCTACTGTGACTTCACTGCCGTCTCTTCTCTCTGGGACTTTTGCTCTCGACTCGCTGCTTCATTTAATGTCCCACCCACAACAGTCTCTGATTGGCTATATGTTACACGTGTAGTAGCCAATCAACGCTGACATCAGCCCTGAAAAAACAGTATCAGTCGACATCTAATCAGTACATCAGTCTGTACAGTAACCATCTTAGAAAGTGCTTAGTGTTTAATAATACAAACTAAAATAATTAATTCAAAGTTTAAGAAATCCTTGAAAACTATAGCCACATGATCTTCAATTCATGCCTTCTCTCAAAACTGGTTCACTCCTAAGACAAAAATAAATTTATGCCAAAGAACAAACAGATTTTGAAAACAGATTTGCTGTTTTACAATCAGCGAAGTAGCCAGGCATGGTGTTTCAGCTGTGACAGTTCTTTCAGAGGAGTTTTTCTTGACGTGTTCACCCAATGGGGAGCTTGCCGCTTCTATCACACACGCAGGAGATGACCTTTACCAGGAGCCCTCAATATTCACACTGCAAGGACCAGGTACACCCACGCACACCTACTCTCACACACACACACACAGCATGAATATGAATGGGATTTGCACGTCAAACTTCACACATTGATTAGACATCTTGGTCAACGGGCAGAGCTGTGGGCAGCCTTGGGCCTTGGGTCGCTACATACATGTTTTTCATTAGCGAGCGGCTGTACAATTACGCCACGCGTGTCAAACAGCTTGCTCATCAGTCTGCTGCGCAAATCCCCCTTCGCACACTAAATCACGTGTGGGGTTTTTTTCGCTCCCTTTCTTGGACAGATGAGGAAAATTGTATGCAATTGGATGTTCGACTGTGCCCATCATCTGACATGCATCATCTATTCTAGGAAATCCCATAATTTCCTTTACGTTTTTAATGCCATTAAATAGTACAAAGCCCAAGTTTAATGGTAACAGTTATGTGTTAGCTAAGGATAAGAACATGTACTCAAGTAATGAAATATAAATGTGTAAAATGACAAATTCCACTTTTTTGTACTGTGTCGGTCCATAATGGCACTTTGTTTAATTAATAATTGTGTACTCTAATACAAAAAGAACTCTGAGCATTAATTTTAAGTAATATTTACTAATATTTCAAATATCATCTCATGCGCATACGTATCAAGAAAACAGTATTTAATAGAGTCTACACTGCTCTGTTCTGATAATAGCTCCAAAAACATGCTGTGAAGATACTGTAAGAGCTAAGAACAACAATAAAACAAAATAATACCATCCTTTAATATCCTGACAAAATATATCATTATAGTCCCCAAAAAACCTAGCAATATTCAGCCACAACTTAAAGGGTATGTCTATCATATAGACATTTATTCCTGTCGAAAATACATCATTTCTGTCAAGTGTGACACTCATCAGAAGTGTCAGCCCGCTGGCATGGGTTATACGCAGGGGTTGACAATTTTTTTGTTCTAGTACTCTAATGAATGAATTGTTACTCACCAAAATCTTAACATATATTCAGCTAAATTTCCATATAGAATAACTACATTTTTAGCACTATCTGGAGAACACAAAGAAAGTGTGTCTTGGCATGGGGAAATACCGCTGAGGCGGGAGGTTTGAAAGTAGCCAATCCGAGAGCGTTATTCATTCGTTATTCATTTCTCCTTGCTGCTGATTGGCTGCTGTCCTGTGACGCATCATAACCGTCTCCTGCGTGTAGCAAAATAAGCAAAGTTGTCATGAATTTCTTAACTCATGGTGGAGAGCATGATAACCTTTCTGTTCTCTTGATTAAATTTCTTATTTCATTTTAAGAAGTTCTTATAATCAGTACATTTTTCTTAATAATTGTAGCCAATGTTTCTTAAAATAAGATTATTTATCCTACACAAACAAGTCTAGTCAAGTCAGTTATTCTGAAAAAAAAAAAAAAAGATCTATTTTTTCTTTTTAAGATTTGTGCGCACACACACACATTCTTCAAAGCAAAAGTACAAAAGGACATTACTCAATATCAATCACAATAACAAATGAGATAATGACAGACGTTTTCCCCTTATCAGCCAGGTGCTAAACAAACTTCCCTCTTTCATTTAGCAAGACATACCTACCGGCATTATCTTTCAAAATAAAGCCACCAGCCATTATAGTGACATTAACTAACTGGACAAAATTAACACAGAAACATGAAAAACAACGATTTATTACTAGGGAACTTACAGCCTTTGGTGGCCCCTAACTTTAGACTTTGGGTTTCAATAGAGATCTTTTACACTGCAAAAAATCAGTGTCAGAAAATAAGAAAAAGAAAAGGATAATAAGAAAAAAGGTACCAGAATCAAGCAAAATTATCTGCCAATATAGCGAGAAAATTTATCTTGTATAGGTCTCCTAAAACAAGAAAAAAAATCTTTCCATTTTTCCATGTTTTTAGCTTTAATAATACATTGTATTCTTAAAATAAGCAAAGTTGTCATGAATTTCTTAACTCGTAGTGGAGAGCATGTCTTAATTAAATTTTATTTCATGTTAAAGAGTTCTTCTAATCAACACATTTTTTCAATAAGATAATTTAGCCAATGTTTCTAAAATTAGATTATTTATCTTACACACACAAGTCTATTTTGTCAGTTATTCTAAAATTAAAAACAATAGCTAGTTTTTCTTTTTAAGATTTTCGCTTGTTAAGATTTTCATTTTTTGCAGTGTAGAAAAGTATGAGCTGCTTTAATTGACGTAGTTTTGTATCTGAAAAAATCTGGACGTGGTTTGCAAGTTTTTGCGATTTGTTTTATGAATTTGCGCAGTCGGTGTTCAAATGCCTTCATGAATGCTCTAAACGGGTTAGCTATGAATGAACAAAACCCACTGAACCCAGTAGCCTACAAACACATTAATTACTAATCACAGTCAATATATATACATATATTAGGGCTAGGTAATATGACCTCAAATCAATATCACGATTCATTGTTGAGAATTCCTTGATTATGATTAACGAACAAATATTATGTTTTTGGGTTTTGTTTATTTTTTGCCTCATAGTTCACTGACAATGTACTATGAATGCTCAATGGTTAAATATGGGATTCTTATCTTCTAATGAAATGGTGCATATCTTTGTGATTTTAAAATCCACACAAAGACAATACATTTTTAAGGGGACAATGCATGAACACACACTAGCTAAAAATATCAGCAGATATATTTTAAAAAATGTAAATATAACATTCATTATAGAGATCCACTGATCCAACTATTTCAGTTTAGATACTGATGCCGATACCTGGGCTTTGGGTATTGGCCGATTCCAAGTAATGATCCGAAACCAGTCTTTAACGTTTACAGCCCCAAGAGAATTTGGGGTGTTTTTCTGTACGTTTCTTTTAGGCTTATTCTAGTGTGTATGTAAAAGTTAGCCATACACGCCTTATGTGGTTGTGTTCAGGATGTTCTGTACTCAAGATTTGTCATAGTTTGATGTATAATGCCGACACTTGGAATCAGCCCATTTCACGAAAACTGTGTTGAGCCTGTGGTGAATTCTTTCTTTAGCTTTATATGTAGTATAATAGTGCTGAAACTAGACATAACTACTAGAAATAGTAAGAACACTGTCTGTTTTATTGGCTTGCACAGTTTTTACTATGTAAAGACATTCTATGTCTCATTGTAATATAACAAGGTTAATGCCATTTTAAAATCCACCTGGAGTAGAATAAAATTATTTTATTATCAAATAAATGCATTTTCACAGTTATTTTTTACTTTCAACATTATAGAATGTAACATTACATTCTGATTAATTGAAAACAATTTGAGCCAATTTGACTACATTTTTGACATGATGGTGTCCTACATGAGTCGCTTAAGTACGGCGCTATTCCAATCTAACAATAAAGCCGCCAAACGCGCATTGAAATAAACCCTGAAAACATCAAGTAAATGGCTAATATTGTGAGTAGAGCGCTGGTTGTTTTGGTTATTTATCAGCTAAAATATAAGTATAAACTGTATAATCGCAAATAATTTGCTTTTGGGGTTGTAGTGTGTTGCACTGCTTGCTCATTGTCATTTCAGCATGTAGGAATTAGCGTGAATGTTGAACAACAAACCAGCTTTCCCGCAGTAGCACTTCTGATGCATAACTAATTGTGCATGCGTGCATACGCAAACATAGAAAAACTTACAATTTACAGACTGGCTCCATGGATTGAGCCAATGACACCAATCCTTAATTCATCATGGGCAAGATTGCGTCGATTGGAGGTTCTGAAAGTCGCTTTGAATTTATAAAAAAAAAAAAAACTCCGTCCGTAATATATATTATTATATATTATTAATATACTATATAAAAATAGACATTATATATGACGATATAGTCTTTTAAAAAATCCCTCAGATAAATAATGTTTCTGATTCTATTTTGATTCAACGTCGAGTTGTTGAACAATTAAATTTCTTATAAATCCAGATGACTGAGAATGAACATGGCAACAATTAGTAAAATTGCATTATAACAATTTTTATGAATTGGTGGGAATGGTCTGAATATGTGAAACACTGTGATGGTGACTACAACACCGGAGGTTTAAATCACTGAGCAAGGACCTTAACCCCAAGTTGCTCCAGGGAGTCTGTCCCTGTAATTAGCATACAGAAATTACTTGGGATGAAGGTCATTGATGGTCTCTCTATTCCTCACCCACAAAGAGGTGATAGTGCAATTTAAACAGTCAAAGAGCCAGACAAATCTTTTGTTCTCCCCAGTGCAGACTTAGCTCCTCAACGCAGACATGATCAATCAGTCTGATTTCTGCTGGACACTTTCCAGTGGCTTCAGAGAGCTTCAGGTATGAAACAACCAGAAATACAGCATCCATGAGCTGTCGCACATTCTTCTGAACTCCAAGCAGTTCACACTATGGCATTCTTGCTCACAAAAGCTTCGCGATGTGCTTCCTGCATGGCACTTATGTTAGTGCTCCTCATCAAGACCGGAAATCCCAATGGCGAACAGACTACTGGGGCAAAAATCACAGTGTTAACTTGGAATTACTCGGGGAACAGAAGAAGTTTAGTCATTGACGTTATTATGGGAACAACGCCACTATGGTTCGACTCCCAGCGCTCGGCTGACTGCAAGAGGCTTGATCGGAAGGTCTGAGGGGAATTCGGATAACAATACCCTCAATATGTAACGCTCAGGCAAATCAAAGGCAGCTACAGAAGGGCTCCGGTTAAAACGGCACAGGGACAGATGTAATTAGGCACCCCGTCTACAGGTGACAAAGGAAGTGGGCCCTTGCCTGGGAGGGCCGTGTTTGACAGACACATTCCATCGTTCTTAATGCTTTACAAAGAAAATGACAGATCTTGGCCTGAATGGCCAGTAGAGATGATTCTGGAGAACTCTGGCTGAAGAGCGGAGAGGAAAGGGCTTCTATATGATCTAATAAATCAGCATTTTAACCAGAAAGAAACATTCCTAACTCACTGCTGAGGCTCTAACACAGGAAATGGAACAGGAGACTCATAAACTCAGAAAAACACACAGTTTGCTATCTTTCCCTCTTCATGACCAGGTTTTTGTGAGTTTTTCCAAATAAAAGCATTTCTATAAAGCACTTCTTTATTATGAGCGCTGGCTCTCACATAGAAAAATGTCCTCACAAAGCGTCATCTTTTATGGTTCTCACAAATCCCTAAAATTTACTCCCCAACACACACACACAGTCTCCTAAAGCCTCACTCATGTAGAAAGAGGGAATTAAAAACTCTCTCTCTCTCTCACACTCACACACAAACCTACTGTTATACGTACCACTCTCCTAGAAAACTGCTCTGCAGGCTCAGTCTTGACTGAGTACTGGTTTAAATCCCTAGGACACCACATCCGGTTCAGTTGGTAGAATAATGGTTAGGGTGTTCGCCCCATGATCGGAAGGTCAGCGGTTCAAACCCCAGCACAGTAAAGGTACCACTGAGGTACTCATGAGCGAGGTACCGACCTCAACCACTGCTCCCCCGGGAACTGCGTGTCAGCTGCCCATTGTTCCTTCACGGACGGTTCAAATGCAGATGATATATTTTGTCGTGGTGTACTACAAATAATCACTCACTTTCACTCTCACATGCTTAACAACAAACAGGCACACGGCCATCATTACATGAACATAAATTTATTCCAAGACATGCACACCTATACCAACACACACTATCATTCACCATTAGGAACAGACCAATGTTGGTTTTTCAGGGTCTGAAAACAGGTTATTGTTAACGGGGCCGATATTTGGAACCAATGTTGTAACCAATGTTCACCAAGCACAGTTAAAACTCTCCTCTCTTCTCTTCCCCTTCTCAGAGCTTCATGCTGCGTTCGTGTGTGAGTGTGGTGTGAGTGACTACAAGGCTTTGGCGTTAATTAGCTACTACTCGAGTGACATATAGCCAATCAGAGGCTGTTGTGAGCGAGACACAGAAAGAAGAAACTGCAGTGGAGCCACAGTATCGCACCTTGTAATTACTTAATATCAGTGATGGTCAAAATTTAACACTGATACCGATAATCGGCAAACTGTCTTATATCGGCCCCCGATAATCAGCCGACCCTTATATAGGAAAGCTCACACAAGAACACACACACGCATGTACACACCCAGATAATGCGTAACCTTCCAGGAGTTATGAGGTGGCATTGATATGCAGGGAAAATACCAGGAGCCTGGGGCCACTTAAACAAAAGCAGCTCTGTGCATCATAATGACTTTGTCCACATGGCGCTTCGCACAGGTCACAACGCGAATGCTTCCGTGGTTGGAGTATTCAGGAAGTTTCCAACCTGCTGGCCGCTCACGTGCTCTGTCGAGCGGGAAACAAAAGTGCAAAAGCGCAGCGCCTCGTACTCGGTGAGCTCCGTACATATTTTATGTCAAGAGCACACTTCAGTGCAAATTGGAAAAGCACACTGCACTAACACACACACACACACATACACACAGAGACATGGACCCACGCTGCTGATGCATGCTGGCTAGCCTTTCTCACCTCTAGTAAGTAGTCAGTGGAGCGTACGGCTCATGCCGCAGAAAGCACGCTGCATTACTGAAATCACTTTAAAACATCTCAGTGCACAACACCCACATACACAGACACACATACACAGCCTCCTGAAAAAGCTGACTGCATTACACCGTAGCCCAATCCACTCTCCATATATAAGGAGCTTTGCCTCGCAGGCTGAGACAGTGTGATACGGGCTGGTGAGAGGAAGAACAGCCATGCAGACGTTTAATCCCATGATCCGACAGAACGTGGGGCAATATAATGAAGAGAAAGACGCTCGGCCCGAATGAAGCGCTTTCGACTTGAGGGAGCCCAGTGGTGTAGCGCGCAGCTTCCGTTTCATAAATGAAATTGCAGCTCGACTCAAGAAATTAATTACGTTAAGCCTAAATACAGGCCAATTCAGCTGTGGATTCGGGTGTAATAAAGGATTTGCAGCAAACGGATCCTGGTGTTTAATCCAACAATCAAAACTGTTGTGTTGTGTTCTGTAGCTGATAGGAAAGTACTAGAGGGCCTACAGTGGCAAACAAAACCACACACACACACACACACACAAACAAATAAACATGACAAGAGTGCTATGATTTACTTTTTTTTTCCACAGTATGTTGCGATTTATTTCATCTCCACCACTACACAAATTTTGTTTTAATAAGTAGAAAATGTATTCGTGTTTTTCATTCATTCCCTGTTTATACAAAAACTATGTTAGCACTGTGCTATGTTGGTAGCGTAACAGTTTTATGGAGTTCATCTTGTGAACGGAAGGTCGCCGGTTCAAATCCCGGACCGGTAAAGGTACCAGTGTGGTACTGTCATCAAGCACTGCTTCCCAGATGCTGTCCACTGCTCCTTCATAGATGGGTCAAATGCAGAGGTCAAATTTTGGTGCAGTGTGTGCTGTGCTGTGTTCACAATGACAATCATCCACTTTCTCTTTTTTAAATATACTTTGAATACTGTATTTACATTTTCAGCATTTAGCAGACACTTCAAACTAGAGCAACATTGTCTAATAGCATGGGCAGCTTTCCTGGAGCTACTTGTATTTAAGGGACCTGTTTAGGGTCTCAGTGATAGTAGTCCTGACAGATGGACAGAGGGGGATGCAATTTATCCTTCTGAACAATATGATGTGATCAGCGGTGTTGTCACACCCAGAAGACTCAGCGTTCCAAAATATTTGGAAATCAATTGCGCATTAACACTTGCTCGCTGACAATTATCTGTCAAACTCAAAAAACTGACGTCTTCTGAAACAACATCAATGCACAGCTGAGATGGCGCCTGCATCGGCTGAGATTCAAACTGAGATTCTGGCACTCCAAACCCGCCGCTATTTTACGAGAAACATTTTTTACTAATTAACATGTCGCCATGTGAGCTTTACACATCGGCATGAGGCTTTCAAAAACAAAAGGAAGACAAACAGAGGCATTTCTGAACCAGCAAACACATCAAAACACCTTTTAGATTAAACACAAAAGCTGCTGAGATCATGTAATGGCTTATCTTAAAGGCTTGCATAGGCTTTGATGCAGAATCCCCAAAGGGATTAATCAACGCATTCACAACGAATTCACATAAAATTCAATTCAATCAATCTGTATTCTCTCCCATCACCCTGGTGCTGGCCTGCTGGTAGGATACACAGCTGTGGACCAAGAGGTCACTAGTTCTGGCTTTATCCTGCCCCTAGTACTGTTAAGTCCGTGAGCAAAGACCCTTAACCTCAAGCTGCTAGAGTGAGACTGTCCCAGTAATTAAGAAATGTAATTTGCTCTAGATTAGGATGTCTAAATACAAATAAGTCAGCGGCATTGGGCCGATATTGTAATGATGCTTTTATTGTACGTTGCACTTGCACCAGGTATTTCCAAAGTATGAGGGGGGGTTTATATGACCTGCACTTTCTGTCTTAAAATGTAAGGCATTATTTTGTGCCAAAATTCTGGCACATTTGCAAGCAAAATCTCTTGTCTTTTTGCACTCGACTCTGCCTGCACACGTGAAAAAAATGTGAACTAGCTAAATAGATAAGTTTGTCTCACTTAGCGAATATGAACTTGCACATGGCCTGTGTCCCAAGCTGCGTACTACTGCACTTAATGGTATGGTAGGTAAGGCGTTCTTGTCATACTTTTCTATGCAGTAGTATGCATCTCAGGAAATAGCCGGGTTGTAGCTTAACGGCTCTCTACGCACTAGGTAGTGCACATGGACGGTCACACGTCCTATTTGACTTGGTACACCACGTAGGTTGGGAAGTGACTGTTTCTTAAAATGTTGTGCACTACGTTCGAAATGCTCCGCCCTCGCACGACTTTGCTTTTACGCTTGCTTGACTTGGCACTGTATTGGAAATGTTAGAACTATGCCACTATTTTTGTGCCAAAAATCTGCATGTGCAGTAGAAATTGGAAAGAAAAATATCTTGTCTTAACACGCTCGACTTTCTCATTTATCGGCATCAGTATCGGCAGATGTTAGAATGAAAAAAACGGATCTCGGCATTGCCCAATAATTCCCTCATCGTGCATTCCTAGGGTTTCCAGTCCAGTCCACTAATATTCATACATGTAAGTGTAGTTATGCAAGGCTTTAGGATTGGATAAATGAGCAGCATTGTTCAATCAGCCTTTTTGTTCCTGGGCTCATTAAAACGAGACATTTTATGAATTTAATAACCTAAAGATTGCAGGTGCAGTGCTATAAGGTGGGAGGCTGAGGACTGCAGTGAGAGTATCGGTGAAGCCAACTGTGATCTGAGTGACTGTGAACTTTCTAAGTGACCTCTATCAGCTGCCTCTCACCCAGGGAGCTGTTTAACTGAGCCCGACTGACGGCACCATTAGCTGCTGTGCGAGTTGGGGGTCAAAGGGTCACGTTTAAAGTTTGAACTGAGAGCTGTCCCTGCCTGCTGTCCTGCCCGCTTTCATTTAACTCAGCACTCTCCACTAACGCCACAATTGATACTAATGCTGGAGCCCCCCAGCAGGTACAACAGCATCAATTATAAAATCATTTCACAAAATAAAGCGTTTTCTTAGAAGGAAAAAAAAAGCTATCAGAACAACCATTTTTTCTTCTTTTCAGGGTTTCTCATGGACATACTGTGTGATCACATGGTTAGTATTCACAGGGGTACACAACTACATACTAAAAAATGCAAAAAAAATAAATAACTGAAAAAATAACTACATAAAGCATAAATGTAAAAATATATTTTTTAAATGTGTATGTCACACCTTGTTCTTAAAGATCAAGGTCTTGCTTGGTGACATGAACATATTTACCATAATAGTGTGAATATGACACAAATATCTTTTCAAACAAAAATGTGCATGCGAGCGTCATTAAGTTGGAGAAAAGCGAACAATTCACCTTAAAGCAAAGTGTTCTGAAAGCCTGCTTTAGTGCAGCAACCCGAAGTCATTCTGGGTATGATCTCATTCATTAGACAGTCCAGTGTCTGAGTAATTTTCTTCCTGTCAAATCATTCCTTCTATTCACCTATTTGCCTTTTTCACCATTTATTCTCCAGCATCTAAAATAGATCCTCACATGAAATCATGACCTAGGGGTCAGAGCAATAAATGTACGGCCTTTGTTCGGAGCTAACAATTAGCGAGTGAGAGTTAGCAAATTCTGAGGTACTCGAAAGAAAGACTATGGAACACAAAATGGTGTGATGCAAAAGGGACCCTGGCTCTATGGCTCTCTATTTGTCTGTAACAAACTGGTGAAGGTGGATTCAGTAGCAGAAGGGTTTTTAATGAGTACTAAGAGGTTAGGACTCACAAACAGGAAATTATCAGTACATATATACAGATAAATACAGACAAGCCAAATCAAAACTGTAAACATGCAATAGGGGCAAAACAGCAAACAGGAAAATCGGGCATAAAATAAGTGAAAGCAAGTGATTATTTGTTATCAGGATCGCACCACTGTGCAGCATGGCATGGCACACAGTGCACCGCAACAAAATGGAACCAACAAAAATGCATTTAACCCCGCCAGGTTTCTCAATGATATCCCTGATGTTCAAATTGATCTGGTGATACTCTTATCACAGGAACAACTCCTTAACCATTACACTACCACTGCCCTTAATCAGGATTATAGTCAAGCGATAGAGATTGATGAAGAAAGTAACAGAAAACAAGCATGAGAACACTAAGTACACAGTGTACAAGAGTGGTGTTGTAGTACTTGAGACCAGTTTTTAAAAGTCTTGGTCTTGTCTCGGAATTGGCCATGTTTGTACTCGGTCTTGTCCTGGGCTTTTTGATTTTATTAGTCTGAGAATATTACTATTAATGAGGCATTAATGACATTTTTTTAGTACAGATGGCATTATAATGAGACCCCATCATCCATGTTTAGGTCACAGAATGTTGCAGTCTCTTGTGTTTCTAAAATGTAACAAAATTGTACTTTAATTTTCCATTTATTAGGTGTTTCAGGCCATGTTGTGTGGTGTTTAGCAACTATCTCCCCATCTTTGGGGTGAATTTGGTCTTGAGGAGTGTTCTGCCACAGTGGTTTCTTAAGTTGTTAAGATATTTTAAGATATGATGTGATCCGTTTGGATAACTGCTTCCAGTGAAGCGATTTCCTCATTGTAGATATGTAAGAGAGAAGTATTGAATAAACATGTTTAATTTTGCCTAGGCTTTGCATGTTCCACTTATTTGTCATGTGGTGTAAAACATGTATTGGTCCGGTCTTGGTCTCGACTTGTTCCCGCCTCGGTTCCGCCTCGTCCTGGTCTTGGTCTTGTCACAGTTTCGGCCCTTCAGAGTCTTGGCCTTGTCTCGGTCGACACACTTTGGTCTCGGTCAGGACTTGGTTTCGGTTTAGGTGGTCTTGACTTCAACTCAACAACAGAGTACTTTGCAATGTAATGTTGGAAAACACAGTCTTTATACCAGGGGTGTGCAAAAAAATCGATTCACAAAAGAATCGTGATTCTATCTCTACCAATTCACAATCGATTCATACAGGACACAAAATCGATTCATATTTCCCATTCTGTAACGGCGCGAGTTTAATTGTTTTTCCGGATAGGAGTTTGCCAATTCTATAGACGGCACAATGCCGGTTTCTGCTCAGATAGTAATCTTTGGTGTGAGCAAGGTCCGTGTACTTTTTGGTATTTGAAATTTCGTTTCAGAAAATATCATTTAAAAAAGAAAAAGAGACACCAGGTCTTTAAATTCTCAACTTAAAGAGGAACAAGGAAAAATGCAAAACAATTATGTTTAAATATGAATAAGCCCTGTAGCATGTGCAGAGTGTTTTAAAATAATAGATTAGTATAAATAAAACATAATAAAAATTATAATTAATTACAGGACTGAAATTATTCAAAAATCAGCCTTGTAGTACATCAGGAGTGTTCACCTACGTACTTTAAAACAGTTTGAGTTTATCAGGGCAAGTGGCCTTAGAACAGAATGGATTTGTTTAAACACAGTTGTGCAATTTTGCGATGATCCCTAACGCTGTGGCGCTGAAACAATCGTGAGCGACAGCCGGAGTATTTAAAGAAATTAAACATAATAATCATGCGATCTGCTAAAAAAGGAGACAATTGCGAATATCAAACAAATGTCCAACATTAAACCAACTTTAATGCAGTCTCAAGCCCCCGTGTTCATATGACAGACGCTCTGATATAATTTTCGATGACAGGCCTTGTTTTGCCATCTCTATGATCATGCCTGAGTATTGTTCCAGCGTCATGATGATGATCCAGTCTACACACCAGGTCCAGCGTTTGCTGTAAGTGGCGCATTACCTGTCCAGGTTGTTGGCCTACAAAAACCTCCGGTTCAGACAAAATAAATAAAGTGTTTTCTCGTTCTTGTTTCTTGCGTTTTTCTTTTCTGATGTGCGAAAGGACAAAAGGAAAAAATAACTGTTTTGCGTTTTTCATTTTTTCTTTTTAAGTTGAGAATAAAATGTATCTCTTTTTCTTTATTAAATGATATTTTATGAAACGAAATTTCAAATACCAAAAAGTACACGGACCTAGCAAGAAGAAAGTGAGTGTGTGCACATTTTTAATCTAGAATCGTTTTTTGAATTGAGAATCATTTTTGAATCGAAAATCGTTTTGAATCAAAACGTGAGCCCAAGAATCGAAATCGAATTGAATCGTGAGGTTTTCTGAATCATGCACTCCTACTTTATACATACCTGTGGTCCTCTATAGAGTCCTCTCTAGAAGTGTGGATGCTTTAATCTTACAGCTTAGTACTGAGTGAGTCAAACATTACGAAAATTTTTTAGTGCAGCACAGTAATGGTCTGATGTGCACACTTTGTAGTTGATAAGCTTTTATAAAAATTTAAACTGAAATGCTCCAAAACTCTGAAAGTTCTTTTTGGGTTATAGTACATTTTACGCCATGTTATCCATTTTAAAAACTGATGTTAAGGTCCCTCCCACACTGTTTTGATGCTCAACATAATGGTGTAAACCACTAACCAATCATAGTGATCTTTTGCAACTCTTAATAAATTTACAGTACTGTGCAAAAGTTTTAGCCAGGTGTGAAAAAATGCTGTAAACAAAGAATGCTTTCAGAAATATAAATAATGATTGTTTATTTTTATCAATTTGCAAAATGCAAAGTGAGCAAACAAAGGAAAAATCTAAATCAAATCAATATTTGGTGTTACTACCTTTTGCCTTCAAACCAGCATCAATTCTTATAGGTACACTTGCACAAAGTCAAGGATTTTGTAGGATTATAGTCAGGTGTATGATCAACCAATTATACCAAACTAATACCAAACTGCTAATGATCATCAATGTCACACGTAGGTTGAAACACAGTCATTAACTGAAACAGAAACAGCTGTTTAGGAGGCTTAAAACTGGGTGAGGAACAGCCAAACTTTGCTACCAAGGTGAGGTTGTGGAAGACATGTAATGGCAAGATTGAGCACAGCAACAAGACACAAGGTGGTTATACTGCATCAGCAAGGTCTCTCCCAGACAAAGATTTCAAAGCAGACTGGGGTTTCAAGATGTGCTGTTCAAGCTCTTTTGAAGAAGCACAAAGAAACGGGCAATGTTGAGGATCGTAGATGCAGTGGTCGGCCAAGGAAACTTAGTGCAGCAGATGAAAGACACATCAAGCTTATTACCCTTCGAAATTGGAAGATGTCCAGCAGTGGCTTCAGCTCAGAACTGGCAGAAACCAGTGGGACCCAGGTACACCCATCTACTGGCTGGAGAAGTCTGGCCAGAAGTGGTCTTCATGGAAGAGTTGCAGCCAAAAAGCCATACCTCCGACGTGGAAACAAGGCCAAGCGACTCAAGTATGCACAAAAACATAGGAACTGGGGTGCAGAAAAATGGCAGAAGGTGTTCTGGACTGATGAGTCAAAATTTGAAATATTTGGCTGTAGCTGAAGGCAGTTTGTTCGTCGAAGGGCTGGAGAGCGTTGCAATAATGAGTGTCTGCAGGCAACAGTGAAGCATGGTGGAGGTTCCTTGAACGTTTGGGGCTGCATTTCTGCAAATGGAGTTGGAGATTTGGTCAGGATTAATGGTGTTCTCAATGCTGAGAAATACAAGCAGATACTTATCCATCATGCAATACCATCAGGGAGGCATATGATTGGCCCCAAATTTATTCTGCAGCAGGACAATGACCCCAAACATACAGCCAAAGTCATTAAGAACTATCCTCAGCATAAAGAAGAACAAGAAGTCCTGGAAGTGATGGTATGGCCCCCACAGAGCCCTGATCTCAACATCATAGAGTGTGTCTGGGATTACATGAAGAAACAGAAGGATGTGAGGAAGCCTACATCTACAGAAGATCTGTGGTTAGTTCTCCAAGATGTTTGGAACAACCTACCAGCCAAGTTCCTTCAAAAACTGTGTGCAAGTGTAACTAGAAGAATTGATGCTGTTTTAAAGGCAAAGGGTGGTCACACCAAATATTGATTTGATTTAGATTTCTCTTTTGTTCATTCACTGCATTTTGTTGATTGATGAAAATAAATGATTAACACTTCCATTTTTGAAAGCATTCGTTGTTTACAGCATTTTTTCACACCTGCCTAAAACTTTTGCACAGTACTGTATATATAAATTCAGGTTGAGATCAGAGTATGGCAATATTCAAGCAACAATTTGCAAAAATACATCTACATGCACATAAAAGCAAAGACAAGTGAATCAAAATAGAATTATTCCAGTCTTTTCAAAAATCTGTGGCTATGGTATTCAGTACATGAGTTTACAGTAAACACAAATACAGGAGCTGTCAGGCCCACTTCACCTAATCTTGCTTTGAAGACATTAAATGCGGGCATACACACTCTCACAAACACGCAACGCACACAGACACACACCTAGAATACACGTATGTAGCCCTGCAGAGTCCGCAGTGTGAGGTCGGACACGTTTGGCAGTGATTTGATCTGATCTGATCCGATCTGATCTGACGGGTTCCAGCATTGCAGCCCTCCTGGTTCTCCTCTCATCCCCCTGACAGCTGCAGCAGAGAAGGCTTGCATAGCTCACACACACACATAAACATACACACACACACGCACACACACACACACACACACACACAGACTGAACTGCTGGCCTACTAAGCCAGCAGAATATGAGCAATGTGAAGACTGCTTTGCAATGCCTTGAGTCAGAGAGGAGTAAATAATAGGTAATGTAAACCAAATTTGCACAATACAGATTATTTTGCAACGATTCTAATAATATATAGGACAGTTGGTAGCATAACATTTAGGGCATTCACCCCGTGATCAGAAGGTCGCCAGTTCGAATCTCAGGACCGGTAAAGATTCCACTGAGGTACTCGTGAGCATGACAGCTGCTCACTGCTCCTTCTCGAATGGGCGAAATGCAGAGGTCACATTTCGTTGTGGTGCACTGTGTGCTGTGCTGTGGCATGTTCACTATGACAAATAATCACTCACTTTCACTTTCACAAGTTAAGCAGTACTACCTTCTTAAGGTGAGTCTAATGCCTAAAATAGACTAAGCAGACTAGAGCTGATTGCGGAGTATAAAGCCATGTCCTGATATGTGTGCTAATATTTGATATGGAAGAACATGGATGCAATCCAGACTACATGACCCTGACCTGACCACGGGGGAAGCCTTTTTAATCTCAAAGCCCATTTCCAAGATCAACTATCTCTCACTTACTCGCTCATGCACACAGTTTCCCCTCTGCATGTATTGGTTTGCATAAACAGAATGAGCAATATTTGTCTTGAGCACTGGGGATTTGACAACTCTATAAAAATAAGAATAAAAAAGACATCACTATTACAGGGAGTGTGTGTATGTGGATGTGTGTGTAATGTATTTGATAGTTCAGTTAACCATAAGTACTGTAATCACCAGCCGTGTATGTTTTTTACCTTGATTACAATGGTGATGTGTGAGTGTATCATGTCTGTACAATCCATAATTTATCATCATATGGTTTATGATATGAATTAAAGGGTGGAGAGTGAATGTAGTCACTGATTTCATATAAGTGTCAGAGCAGCAATGCAATCACAGCTCATGGAAAGCCATCTCTAAGCATGAAAATTACTTTTACCATGGTTTCGCACAAATTAATAATATTTGTAATACAAATTCATTGACATTATTGACCTACTTACTTCCTACAGCATAAGCAAAATGAATGTGACTTTTCTTAAGTGTTACAAGATTCTGTAACAAGCTAATCTGGTTACAGGTCAGTGTTGGGACACTTAATAAATCCTCCTCTCCCACTGGGATGTCTGTTAATCAAGTAGGATTATCAGTAGGTCAACTCAGACCAGTTTACCCCGGGTTTCAACCCTGCACTAGTTTAGTTTCAAATCTTTAGTGCACACTCAACATATGACAGACTCCATGACACTGAGGCAACAAAACCCACCACAAAAGATTCAGAGTTGACACATTTAGTATAGGACTGACCTTAACATGCTGAATACTGAACTAACTTTAACATGTAGGGACTGAGTTCACAATTGACCTTAGCACACTAAACCTCTTAGTACAGAACACACCTTAAAACACAGAGACTCTGTTTAAGTCTGTTTATAGGACCAACTATTACAACTGAGGTCCCTAACACAGGACATACTGTAACACCTAAAACTCAGCACACAGTTTAACCCTCATCAACTCTCAATTTATAAATCTCAAGTTATGCCCTTTTTATTCTCTATTGAAGAACTACCTGCACTAGCAAATAAGAATTTCACAGTACATTAAATGAAATGACAGCATGATAAAAACAACAACAACAATAAATTGAGCAAGCACGCAGCTCTCAAAGTAAACTTTCACAAGTGAAGTTCAAGCATGTCACATTCCTGTTATTCCGGAATATTTCAGTCGCCTATCAAATGTGAAGCGTGAAAAAGCAGCATGCAACACTGCTGAGCGGAATTTATCAAAGGTGTGTAAAGCACTGATTGGACTGTAAATGGCCCCTTTTGTTGATAAATTTCAGCCGGGTGTAAAGTGGCAAGGGCAGCCGGGCTGTGATGAATTACCATACACCCGCCCATTTGCTACCATTTACGGTAAAACCAACCACTCCTCCTAACATGCGCGGCTAAGAACAGCTGCACCATGGCAACAATGAGCAAGAAAAATTGTTTGTGAGACTCTCAGGCTTTATAAGTAGGTTAAATATATTAAATGTATATACATATGTATGTGTGTGAGTCTAAATTTGCATTAAAGTGTGTATAAGTGCATTTTTATGCAAATACAGCCCGCACAAAACATTTTATGAGGCCACTATATTTCTGGTTTACTTTCTTAGCTTAGTAAGCTTTTTATTTTAGCCAGTATACGTAGCCTATTTATTAAGCAAATCTGCACAGCAATGTGCATCTCTACTCACAACATCCCTCCTCAAACCACACATCAGCACTCTGAGAATCCCAACCACTTTTCACTGTCAGCATCGGGATCAGCCAACAGCACACAGCCCATCTCAATGCAATTCGACAATGTCAGCATGGAAATACTGTGAAGGGCTGAATTACTTTCCATCAGCTTCCGCATACACACACACAAAGCACACCCTTGCCAAAAGCCCCAAGCCTACACGGCTGACAGGTACAAGAATAATACAGTATGTGTTGTATATACAGTAGTATGACGCGGAAAAAAGTTGAAAGTTTCTCAAATCTCAACACCAACACAGGCACGTTTTCAGACTGTCCTTGTTCTGGCTATCATGCCACAATTCACACATTTCTTTTTGCGTCTCGCCCAATTAGTAGGACAAATATTTACCGGCCCTGCAACTTTTTGTAACTGTTTCTTGTTCTTGCACAAGTTTAACTCTGTAGACAACCGCAATTCAATAGCCAAGTTTGGGGACATCGTTTGACCATTCTCTTTTGACAAAGAGCTATAATGATTCATCTATGAGATGTGGACACATCATGTGCAGAAGTCATTGAACTTTGAGGATTTGTTTACAGCTGAATTACAAAAACTGTGATTCCTCAAAGCAAGAAAGACACACAGATGGTGACACTAGGACACTAGGAAAAGATTAATCTAGACATGGGAAAATTTGAGAGACCATTTCGATTTTTATCAGCAGCCATCAGTATTCTGAATCAGAGTTTATCAAACGAGCATCTACTGCCTGCATCAGCACAGAATATGAACACTGTTAATTGGCTAATCAGTCGTATAAGCTGGTGGTTAGGAAAACTTGACTCTAGGTGAATGGGCCGTGAGGACGTTGAGAAACACTGTACTTGACAGCTATAACAAATGTCACCAAGTGACACCAGGAGTGTCACAGTGCTGCTCAGATGTGACGTGTTGTGGGACACGGCGCTGTGACTACTGACACCTGATGGTGTGGGGATCATTTCTTTTTACTGAGGTGCAGTAAAAGCCATGTACATCAGTTGCCACTTCTAGTCTGGTACGTCTAGTCAATGCATATTGCTAAAATGAATGGAAGGGGACAAGGGTAATCAGGATCTTAAGACTAATTTACACTACACAACATTTCATAATTTATATTTAAAGACCATGACCATTGCACTACATGACAAGGATTCCAGCTACTGGATTCCAGTGGTGAAATTTAAACACGTTTATAATACTTTGTTGTGAGGTCAAAGACCTGAATCGCTGTGTCTTTAGGAGTGGTGGTGGTCTAGTGATTAGGATACTCACCTTTGTGCCAAGAGGTTGTGAGTTCAAATCCTACCTCTGGCACTAGCATCATTGAGTCCTTGAGCAAAAATATTAACCCCAAGATGCTGTCAGGGAAACTGTACCTGTATTAGGAAATGGAAGTCACTCTGGATAAGAGTGTCCACTAAGAGCTGCAAGCAATTTTAGAATAAAATCTGTAGGAACAAGTAGCTCCAACTGAGGAAATGTGGGAGAAAAATTGGGTGAAAAATTCAAATTCTAACAAAACAAGTAAATCACTTGAAGGACTTTTGCAAAATAATATTTGTGCAATTATAACATTAAAACTTTACCCTTACCCAACATATCTACTAAAAGAGCTACTTTAGTTATTTACCACCAAGAAGTTCCTTCTTCCTCATGTCTTTCCCAAAAGCAAGTTCTAAGGTAGAAATATCTGACACAAAGCAATACAAAATTTTTAGCAGACTTTCCAGTCATTTCTTTATTTGAGTTTAAATGTTTTACAGTTAAAAATCCCATGTGGCCTATAAGAAATATAAGTGGTAATTTGCTAGAAAGAACTGATAAGCACGACTTTAAATATAGGACTCCTATATCTATTTCTGTATGTGTAATTAAGACGTGTTAGCTTTTTGGTGATGCGCAGGTGTTGTCACGAACAGCGAATTCATCTTGCCTGTTAATTTATCTACAGACAAGTTTACCATGCATGCACAAAAAGGTAAATAAACAGAACTTCTGAACAGATGCTGCCAGCAGTTATCAATAGTTGAGAACAGCATCAATTTGAACATGCTGCAAATGAAACCTGCTTTCAGGTCATTGATTTGAAATGTCTAGAGGAGTAATGTAGCTGTTGTGTCCTCACTGGGGTTTGTTTTGAAAAGACAGAAGTCTGGGGAAGTGAAAAGTCTGAAAAAGGTCAACTGGATTCCTGCGTACTGCATTAAAATACCATTAACAAAGTAGTGCATTAACAATAGTCCCAATTTGATCCAGTATAGATTAGCAGCACTTCATAATTCATTAACCTTGGGTGACTTAACTGCGCAGATTAATTTTTAATTTCATTTCAAAGCACTGACGGAGTGAGGCTGAGGTCACCTTGGTGGCGTGTCATGACACCCCATCGACGGAGACAGAAAGCTGCAGTGATGCACTGTGTCCTCTTGGGGAAAACTCAAGGATAAAGTGGGGTAAACGTTGTCGTTTGAGGCGTTTTTCGAGGCACGGGGCAGTATGTCCCACAGCATGGCCATTTAAATTGGAAAGAAGGAGCCCATACTGTGAGCAGGATCAGGGCGAGATTAAAGTCTCGAGGCAGACGGACAAATCAGAGGGAGCAGACGGTTATTATGACAGAGGACAAAACGAGAGTGAAGGATTTGGCCTGGTAGCATTGCGGGTAAGGGACAGAAAAATGCCAGGAAATTAATCGATACAGACACTAAACCCAGTCTGGCCCATGTCTTTCTCTCTCTTTCTATCTTGCACACACACATCTTGCTATCTTCGTGCGGCACTGGCGTCCACATAACTAAATATTGTACACTAATCTTTAGCTCAAAAATGAAAAAATCTTATCACTCATATAGTTTTTGAAGTAAATGCATGAACTTTTCAACAGAAGCATTTAGGGATGCACCGATTGCTATACAGAAAATTAACAGAAAATTAGAGCTGCTGTGAGCAGTCGACGACATCGACACAAAAAAACTTTTTTAATGTAACGCAGTAGTTACTTTCCCTGTTTACTAGTTACTTTTATAATAGTGGCAGCTCTACAGCAAATACAAACAAAAATCTAATTTTCTTTAATATAATGCTTTATTTTCGTAACAAATTTTCTTTACAAATTTAAATAAATAAAATGTAACTCGTAAAATGTAACAACTCCGGTAACTCGACGTCCGAAAAGTAACGCCTACTTGGCATTGTGTATTTTGGGCAGAGGTGATTTATCAGATTTCTGAAGCCTGTATCCTCAACTATGGAAAACGGCTGATCATCTAGTGATCATCTTGTGATTGACTTGTGCATCTGTGTTTATGTTGAATCGGGGACAGGCAAGTGGGCAAGGGGAGCCATTGATTGCGTGCTTCTTAAACGTGTAAGACCTAACTATTAAATTATAATTATAAGGTTGGTTAACTATAACTTGTGTTTAATCTACCTGTCGCCGTTCCTCTTTCTACGTCATCTTTGTTTTTTCTGTAAAAACTGTCTGTAGTGTGCAGTCAATCACAAGACCAGGAGCCATCGGCCAATAGGATTCGCAGGCAGAAGCTGCCAAAACCCCGCCCCCAAACTGCCAAAACCTGCCCCCTTTTCAAACCGCACGCGCAGAAATCTCACACGAGCAAAAAAGCCGCTCGTCGGTAATCTACTTCGCGCGCGAGAACATTTAACACATCGAGAGGAAAAAAGACATTCGCGCACTCAATTTTTTATTTTGTGCTCTCGAGTTTCACATTTGCGCTCGCGACTTTGAAATTTACGCCCGCAAATTTTTTGCGGCAAGCCATTTTGCGTGCTCTAGTTTTGGCATTGATGTGACGCCATACTCACGCACCCAAAATTCATTTCGTCGCCGCACGATGTCACCCCATTGAAAGTGAATGAGAAACACCTCCGTTGAGCGTACATGTGAACGCTGCCTGAATGCGCGCGTGGCTGTGCTGCAAGTAATGCGCATGCGCAAGATCGGTTTGAAATCGGCAATACGTGTGAGCGATCGGCCGATCGCCGATGCGCAAGATCGGTTTGAAATCGGCAATACGTGTGAGCGATCGGCCGATCGCCTATCAGGCCAAAATCGGCCGATTCCGATCGCTGGCCGATCGATCGGTGCATCCCTAGAAGCATTTTCACATATGAGGATTCACAGAGCCCAAATCTTCCTGTCTTTTAGGGGACAATCACGTCATCACAAATTCCTAAAAATATGTTTAAACATACACTGAGATGCATACAAACCTGCATAAAATCACAAAACGCACTCTG
This sequence comes from Distichodus sexfasciatus, assembly GCA_032718565.1. NCBI lineage: Eukaryota > Metazoa > Chordata > Actinopteri > Characiformes > Distichodontidae > Distichodus > Distichodus sexfasciatus. The sequence continues at coordinate 227,910 of JAVGVS010000146.1, forward strand.
GCACTCTCTTCATGCATTCAAATATTCAAACAAACACACACTGAAATTAAGCAGAGGCCGGCCATAGCAAATATGCAGGCTGATTTCATATGCAATGAATCTGCAAAGATAGTTGACCTGCTGTGTAAGTGACACAAAGTATTCGGTAAGAAAGCACCATTGTCAGCGAATATTGAAATCGATCTGCATGAAAATTCAATAGGGCCGGTTCAGAAATAGCCATTCTGCACGCAGCCCGGCCGGCCGAGCTTTAAATGGAGTCTTCTGGCCCATCCATTTTAATACCGTATCTACACATCTATATATCGAACCAACATGCGGACAATCACGCGTCTTTCAAATCTCAAACCGATGAGTCTAAATCTAATTTTAGAACCATTATTAGTTATGCACACACGAATGCGAACAGGAGCACAAACACACACACACCGGCACGTTTACACGGTAAGAACACAGTGACGTAAAATGTCAGGACTTTACCAATTCATCACACAAAATTTAATTTTTCATTCTAATTTATGCCCAACCTATACTGAAACTAAAGCATAATCTAACACTAAACATGAAGATTCTAATCCTAAATCTAACCATAATTTAAATCTAATTCAAAATCATAACCACACCAATACCTAAATCTAATCCTGACCTTAACCAAAGTTTAATCCTAACCCTCCATTCACCAATCAGTAAAGTCTTCTTATATAGTAAAAGAGAGTGATTATTTGTCAATGTGAACACAGCACAGCACACAGTGCACCACAATGCAATGAGAAACTTTTGACCCTGGGGATCAGCGCAGTCCTTAACTGGTTCGGGATTCGAACCTGCAACCTTCTGATCACTCAGGGTGAACTTCCTAACTATTACACTACCAACTGTCCTATAAGATTTGTCCTATGGTAAGAACAAAATCTACGACTTCTGTAGATGGTTTGATGGTGGTCTAGTGGTTACGATACACACAACTGTGTGTTTGAATCCTACCTCCAGTAATACCGACTTTGGGTCCCTGAGAAAACCCTTAACCCCAAGTTGCTCTCAGGGAAACTGTTCCTGTAATCAGAAAAATGGATGTCACTTTGGATAAGAGAATCTGCTAAATGCTGTGAATGTAAAGCACTCTTATGCAGCTTTTACTGTATGCATGTGCTCTGCAAAACAGTAGACGAGGGTTTTCTTCAGTTCTACAGTTGTATAATATTATGCTATTTAAATGTTTTGACTTTCTTAAGAACAAATGTAAGACAAAAATATAAAAATAAAAAATACTGGTGAATTAAGCCCCCGATCCTAAGCATCATTAGAACCCTAAACACAATCTAACTGTAACCCTGATATTAACTATAATATAATGCTAAGCCAACACAATTGTAACCAAGGCTTTATCCATAATCAATCTAAATTATTTATATATGTCCTAAATCAGAGTGAAAGTGAGTGATTATTTGTCATTGTGAACACACCACAGTACAGCACACAGTGCACCACAACGAAATGTGACCTCTACATTTAACCCATCTGTGAAGGAGCAGTGAGCAGCTAATACACGCCCAGGGAGCAGTGCTTTGGAACCAGTACCTTGCTCATGAGTACCTCAGTGGTAACTTTACCAGACCTGGATTCAAACCTGCCACCTTCTGATCACAGGGCGAACACCTGCCACCAAACTTACAGTGTGTAGAGACAGTACAGAACCAAATTAATGCCCAGAAAAACAGAAAAAGTTACTTTTTCATAATATGGGACCTTTAATTGAAACCCTGAATTTAAGCATAAAATAATCCTAAATCTTAGCACCACTTTGACCCCAAAGCCATAATGTAATTATAATACACTCCTGAATCTATCAACCATTTGGACCTTTAACTTAACCATAACCAAATTCTAACCCTAACTTTATCCATAATCTAATCCTAACCTTGATCTAATTTTATTCCTCAACCATAATTAATCTTAATCCGGAACACAGACATAATCCAATCTGGCCCTAAACTTAATCTAATCTTAACAATAAACCGATCTATCTTTTAGACCCTAAAAATACCACCAAAGTATTTCTTATTCTAACCCTGACTTTAACCATAAACTAATCCTAATCTTCACCCTAAATGTGACTCTAACAGAAATCCACTGACTGAAGGCTCGGAGCAAAATGGAAAATCTTTGGAGCGCAGTTGGACATGGGCGTGCTGAGCTCCGTACGAGTGCTGCTGTGCAGCAGCTTTCTGTAAACACCGCATATGAACAGCGCAGCCTTAGAGAGGATCAGATTAGAATCAGACAAGGCATTTAATCTATTCACTCCCTGACAGAATGATAGAGCGAGCTTAGAACGATAGGGCAAAGCTTTCATGTGGGATTAGATTAGGCATTTTCCCTCCCAAATCCCCAAATTTGCTAATGGAAGCAGGCTTTGTAGCATAGAGAGGAGGAGCTAGGTGAGAATTTGGCTTAATTTGACACAGTGGAAGGATGGGAAACTGACAAGGACGGTAGGACGCACACACCAGTACAATGTAGTGCTAGTAAACCACCTAGTGCATATCCACGGGTTGTGGAAACAACCACAACAGCCGGCGCTGTCCAGTGTGAAGGTCAACGAAGCAAGTGTGAAAGTGAGTGAATATTTGTCATTGTGAACACACCACAGCACAGCACACAGTTCACCACAACGAAATGTGACCTCTGCATTTGATCCATCCGTGAAGGAGCAGTGGTCAGATGACATTGGCAGTGCCCGTGGAACTGGTACCTTGCTCATGAGTACATCAGTGGTACCTTTACAGGTCCAGGATTCGAATTGGCGTTACCAACTGCCCCACTATAACAAATTATAATGACAAATCAACCAAAATAGAACAACAAAAACACACAATTACCCTGTGCTGTGGTTGACGACACAGGCATTAAAGTTCTCTCTCCGTAACACTCTTTAGCTTTTTTCTTCAGCTGAATGAAACGGCCACACGCTTCCCATATGAATATTTCACAGGCTGCTTAATGGGGATTTAATGATGCCAATCTCCTGTTTAGCAGCGGCATGAGTTGTAATGGAGGACTGGGAACGGAGGGAGGGTGGGACATCCACCGAACAGCTCTCTTGAAACAGGTGGAACAGCTCGCAGCCGCTCCTGCAGTCGGCCTCCCTCCCTCTGCACTAAGAGCCGCTGTGCTTAGCAATGAAGAGCGCTGAGCTAAAGCCCAGGGGGCAGCTAACACACGCTGCTAATGAGATAATTAGGTTTGTTTAGGATGCTTTTACAGGCAGGTAAAGACATAGATAGAAGAGAAACAATAAGACAAAGGAAAGACGAGGGGCTAAAAGAATATAAGAATAGAGAAGAAAAGAGAAGAGAAGAAGGAGGAGAAAATGAGAAGCAAAAAGAGAAAAGAAAAAACGTAAATGAGAAGTAAAAAGTCAAAAGAAGAGAACGGGAAAGTGAAAGGAGGGAAAGCAAAGGGAATTGAAGATGAGTGCTCACCAGAGGAAGGGAGAAGTAGTGATGTGAAGCAGAGATGAGAAAAAGGAGGAGAGCCTGTTGTAGTCATGGTGATAGCGGAAGATGGACAAACAGGTTTCCATGACCTAACAACAGGATGGGATGAAGTTTCACCTACTCCCTCCCTCTCCTTCCCCCATGCAATCTAGTGCAGGAGGAAGCTGGCTAACCACAAGACAATCATACATAATGAATGAAGCATTCATGAGAACTTTTAGCTACTGGGAACACATACAAACACTCATGCACATACACACACACACACTAACACAAAACAAAGGTTTCCTTAAATGACCCACAGGACAAGGGTGGGAACCCTTCACATTAGCATCATTATAATATTCCATGCAAACGTGGTTGCAAAGGCAGGAGACATGCTCACAGTAAGGCTCTTGAGACGTGTTTGTGTGCGTGTGTGTGTGTGCAGGCCATATGATGCATCTTTACTGACCACCTGCAGATTACAGCCACCTGCCTGCAGCAGCACACTGAGGCTTTTAACACCTACAACTCAAGCAGCAGTGCTGACTGCTGCGCTTGCTACTACCTGTGTGTGTGTGTGTGTGTGTGTGTGTGTACATAGTGACTAAGCTTCAGAAGCTCCGCAGATGAGGCATGCCATTACATCTAAAGATTTCCACTTCCCAGTTATATACACACACATATCACATGTGATTTCATTCTCAGGGCAGGGAAGTTTTTCCTTGTCTCTTTCTTTCCCTTTCTCACACGCACACTCCTCCGTCCACAACTTCAACAATACGGCATTCACGAACAAGGACTGCACATACATAAATACGGAGGTGAGCGCGTCTTTCACAGTCCTTGGATTCGACTCATCTATGTCAGCAGTGTGTGTGTGTGCGTGTATGTGTCTGGATGGAGGGAGGCAGAGGTTAAACTCGTACTCCTGAAGCGTTCCCAGCAGAGATTAATCATTCCATGCTGGAATGCAGCATCACAGCCATAAATCACCAGAGCTGACCTCTCTCTCCCTCTCTATCTCTCCCTTTCTCTCTCCATCTCTCTCTCAGACTCATCGAGGGCTACAGTCTATCCTACATCATCGGGGGACATCATGCGTACCGGTGGTGCATGAAGCAGCTACTCTGCTTCCTGAAGTACGTCTCAAGTACATTTCCACTAAACATACATTATCACATTTGGGTTCATCACATTCTACTTTTCTTTAGCCTATTATCCGTAAGTGACAGAACACTTCAACTTAATCAGCCGCTCAACTCCTTCATACAACCATCTGACCTCACTTCAGACACTCCTCTTTGGCCTGGCCTACTTTAACGATCATGACTCTCTATAATGAAGAAAAGTTCATATATTTGAGGAGCTTAGCCTTTAGTCTTCTTCATGGAGCCAGAAGGAAAAAAAAGGAACAGTTATTTTATCTACCAAAAGGGCAAAACTCACCATTCTCTCCCGCTGTATCTCTCTGACTCTCTGACACATGGCACAAACCGACGTCCTCCGGCAAATAAAGAGCACCGTTACCCTTCCATGCCCTCTATTGGCGCTCCACGTGCGCACAGTGAAGCCGGCACAGTTTGAGAACCAGAGATCTTGGAGACGGGACGTTAAAAGCACACAGCAAAACCGCTCCTGCCAGCTCCCAGGCAGGTGTGTTTAACAGCGGATGCCTGCTTGGCTTGGCTCAGCTCTCCTCTCTTCTCCTGTAGCAATGGCAAAAATAAAAGGACGGCAGAGAAACCGCAAATGTAATCCAAGGTGAAAGTGGCAGGCCGCGAGCACTGCAATTACTGCCGAGACCTCTACTGAGCCCTGCGCGTCCCAGGAACGGTGAGAGGAGGAACAGAGGAGACAGAAGCATATGTGGGCTCTAAAAACTAGGTTCACCTTTAAAGGAGTGGGATATCAACATCTGATGTTTATTCAGTCTGCAAGGACAAAGATCGTCCATTTACTGTCTGGTAGCGCTGCCTCTACGTATCTTATTAATTGATTAATCGATGCAAATTGATTAACTGACATCACTCATGCAGCACTCATGTAGAGATGTTAAAAATATTCTGTAATTATTAAAAGAATTTAGAAACATGAAATGTTATAATCATTAAAAATTCTTAAATTCAAAATGTTTTATTTTCAGTGTGGACGGCTTCAGTTTTTTATGTTATATTTGGCAACCCTCCTCTCTAGCGTGAAGGGAGGATGAGTTTTCTCTCTTCTTTTTGATGTCCTCTATGTGACATTTTCCTTGTCCCTGTCACCCGAGGAATGCTCATTAGGGACACAAATTCAAAATTCGAAAAAAGCTTTGAAAAAGGTGTTTTGTATCACATCTACTGTAAAAACATCTTCAAAAATAAAACCGAACACAACATCGTTAGCATAATAAACTCATGACATCTGACCAGCCTTTAATGAGCTCAAGGTAGAAACAGCATTAAAGTTTAAGTCTACACCATGGTTTAATTACACTGATCATATTCCGTACAGCCAACGTGGGTGTAAAAGCTTCTGTCTGATCTCTGTCTTATTCGAGCTTAAAAAGGTTAGCTGAAAGAGGACCCGCTTTGCCGGGAACCACTCCTTTCGATAGGTTTTTTGGGAAGCCCTGTAACTCGGTAGCCGGCCATGGGCCATCGGAGACAGGAAAAGTGGGGCGGCCCAGTGACGGATGCTTGTGAGGCCCTTCCTTGGCGATGCTGGGCCAAGATAGACTGCTGGGCCGCGGCCAGGCCGGCATCGAGTTTACCCTCGCAATAAGACTCCATCAATCAGGGACTCCCTCCTTCCCGACTCTAAACACACAAGTGCGATTGCTCTCGCAAACACCCCAGTACGCCTCGTCCGCATCTGAAAGGTCAGCGAGATTGCCTGGCTCCAGCAATCAGTGTGAGGGCCTGTTAATGCCTACTGCTCCCTCGTGGCAGCACGGGCCAGTCGCCGCTCTGTCACACTGTAATACAGACCTGTCTCCGCTCTGAAAGGACGGCCAGGTGAGCCCGATGTGCTGCTTAGAGTGGGGAAAAGTGTGAGAAGGCAGCTGGGGAGAGTGGCAGGATTATAGAGTGCTTAAGGCTAAAACACCCAGGCCTTTGCTTTTGACACCTTGACCTAGTTTAAAGAAATCAGCCATACGGCTGGCAGACATGGCGTCCCATGGATTTAACCTCTTTAACCCCACCGGTCCCATGTAGGAGCCAATATAGAGAGGAAATCATTGCTAAGCAGAAGTAGTTTTCCTTACTGATCGTACCAGTTCCAGTGTTGGTTTAAGGCCCCGTCCACACTGGCGCAGACTGAATGGCGACCGTTTTTCTGCTCACTGGAGCAAATCAGAGCGTCCACACGGGCATTCATGACCTGCATTCAGATGCCGTCAAACACTACATGCAATGTTTTCTCGGAGCCAATTTCTGCCGAAATCCCGAAGAGCGCAAAGAAAACGACTATTGCATTTACAAGGCATTCGGTTGACCTTCTGGACAGAATATGTCCCATGATCCACAAGTGTTCTGAAAATTACACCACTACCATCACTGGGTCCCGGAGTAAAACGCTTACCCCCAAGTTGCCCCAGGGACACTGTTCCTGTACTTAGGAAATGGAAGTTACTCTGGCTGCTAAATGCCGTAATTTTAAATACGTTGTAATATATTGAAAATTTCACTAAAACACCTACTTGTTTTAATCTTCTGAAACACTTTATCACACCAGTATACTCACAGACAAACTTCCAGCTATCTTCAATCTAACTTCTATGTGAGTTTGTCAAGAGCAACTTCATTGCTATGGATTGCAGAAATTCTTCAATCATGGCTCAGGATTTAGGGGTTAACCTTTTGGGGTCATATCATCAGCACCAGCTTAGAGTGTACTATTTATTTCTTCATGACATGACAAGGGAACAAAAAGGGTGAAAAATGTGGAATTGTCATTATCTGCTTACACTTTATTGACTGGATGGATTTAACTGTGTGCAGCTAACATCTGTGTATATTGGATATGCGTTGACACATTGGACATCTAACCTGTATTGTCAGTCCTAACAACATGCAAAAGAAGCAACCAGAATAAAATTCAATATTGGCAAGCTTAACTGTAATCCCTAACAGAAATGATGGATTAGGATAATGTTGGAAGGAGAGGAAAAGTGTTTAGTAGTGCAAGTTTACAAGTTTATTTTACGGTAATAAACATATGTATGTTTATTTTACACAGCTATGGAACGGGCCTGATGTCACAGCATGCAAAGTGGAGGAAAATCACAGTGAGCGTATGTGAGGCTGGATGCATTAAGGTTACAGTGCAACACCCTCACATAAGAGGCGCTGTAATCTTCTAATCCGTTGAGGGCTTCAATCAGGATCTACGTCTCTCCGAGAGCTTGTGAGGGGAGAGATCATGATCGAGCCCTCAGCCATCAGGTTCAATGCACTGACTGCTATCACACACACTAGCATTAAAAATGATTTCTTTTTTGGTTTCTTTTTTTTTATTTTAAATAAAAAATAGAATTAAATGCAATATTTAAAGTGCTTTATTATTGCAAGATGAAAAGGGCAAGAGCAAATGGCTTGACTGCAAAACAGGGACATTGTTCCCCAATTAATCAATAACTCCCAGACACATTTTATTGGGGCAGTTGGTGGCACCACTGAGGTACTCATGAGCAAGGTACCGTCCCCAAACACTGCTCCCTGGGCGCTGCCCTTGTTACCTGCCCACTGCTCCTTCACGAATGGGTCAAATGCAGAGGTCACATTTCGTTGTGGTGCACTGTGTGCTGTGCTGTGTCCACAATGACAAATAATCACTCACTTCCGTTATAGGGAGACTAACTAAAGAATAGTGAAGTTCAAAAAAATTGAGAGCAAGAGCTGCGTTCACTAACTACATAATTGCAATTATGTTTTAACATCTTTAACATGTGGATCTCTTTTTTGCTTTTGCAATCTTAACATTAATGTGATACATCCATAGCTTCAAATTAGCTTGGTCACTCCCTGCCTAAAATACCCAAACCCACTTTGTACCACACAAACACCATGGATATCGCCCTGTTCTCCTTCACACATGGCTGGTGTGGCTGAAGGACACAGGGGCTCGGAAGGGAGCAGGCTAATGATGCAGCTGTTCTGAGGCCTGCAAACACACTCAGGCTCTGCGAGTTGTGGCTGTTCGGAGCAGCAGGCCTCTACACAGAAGCCTGAGTTTTGCCTAACAATGCTAATTTGTTGAATGGGGTCAGGCTTGCGTGACGGTAATGAAGATTGATGTTTTTTGTATGTGCACTCACAGATGCTGGTGAAATGTGTATAAATGTACACGCTGCAGGCTAACCTAGATCCGTTGCGTCACGCGCGCACACACACACACACGCACGCGCACACACACACACACACACACACACACCAGCATCTGAGAGAATGTCCTCCAGTAGCCTTGGAAACAGCAAGTGGCGCACAGCCTAAACCTGTGCAACTTAAGAGAAAAATGAAGTATTGAGCCTCCACTGAGCTTTGATGTGGAGGTTGCTCTGAAATGCATCGCACCGGAGTTGAAGTGGGAGAAGCTATGAACACGCGCGCGCACACTACCAGCGAGACCCAGATGTGCGGAACTAAGGAAGAGGTGCGGCGTGTGAAGCTTGCGCACGGCAAATCTGCCGCATTTCCTGACACAAGCCCACTGTGATATCTCGCCGAAAGCTTTTACTTGCAGTTTAACGCGCACACACAAAAAGCCTGGTTTTGGGAAAGTTTGCAGAGTTCATGTGAGGACAGCGTCTGTTCTTGTTTTTTGGGGGGGATCACTGAGAGATCCGGAGTGTTAGAGGTCCAGAGATGCCCATGAGACATTGTATGGGCTTAAGGGGCTTAGGGCCACACGCCACACACTCCCACACCGACATACACAAAGCATCACTAAGTGTGACCAGCCTGCTCTGTCTACACTGCCAGGCTGGCTGGAACCATGAGGTGCCAACTGGGCCAGGCTGAGGGATTGTGTGTGACATGCACGGCTGTCCAGCGCTAAAGCTCCTCTACAGTTAGGGCTGCAGATACTGAGGGATTGTGTACATGTGCATGCATGTGTGTGTGTCCATGGGAGCAATCCAGACTTGGGACTGTCCAAATTTACAGACTTTAGCAGTTTTCACACACACACACCCCCACACCTAGTGACAAGGGGCAAATATCCAAATTTGGCAGGTGTAAACAAGACTGCAGGCTAATCTGCAAAATCTTTAGCTCCTTGCATTGTGCGTGTGTGTATCTGCACACACCCGCAAGTCCACGGCCTGTTTATTTGCCTGTGTGAATCAGTAACGAGTAAAGATGTTGCTCATTCTTTTTTCACTTATGTATCATGGTGCTTCCTGTTTCTATCAGAATATTAGCTCTAATTGAAGAGTGCGATGTGAGCTGCTGCATGAGGCTGAGATCAGAAGGGCCGAGGTTGTGAGGGAGGAAAGAGAGCTGGAGAGCTAAGCAAGGATGAAAGTGTGAGAGACCCAGTGGGGAAGCAGTCCTCTTCATCTCTCCATCAGAGCGTGCACCCACATGCTCCTCTGTGCATCACAGCATGCAGATGAGGATCGAACCAGAAGATCGGCGGCACCGGCTCCCGCACACACATCATCAAACAATACAAAAAAAAAAGTGTTCAGTTAATATAAACTATTCTAGCCACCACGTTTTAATCACAGTAAAGCAGTGTAGATCTCTCAGCCTCACTAAGGTTTGAGAGAAAAGATAAGAGAGACCTCTAAAGTCTCATATTCAAGCTAAATTTTAAAGCAGCGGGTGTATCCTTCACAGAGAACAGAATTCATAATTCTCTGAGACCTCGTGGCACAATGGCAGTGCCTCTGACTCCAAATCCAGTTTACATTACTTCAGGGTCAGACACAACATTCCTGTGGCTACTACATATAGTTGGCCGCCTTTAAAAGATACCTAACCCTAATTTCCTAGTGAGACACTGAAACTGTGATTACACTTTGTGTACGGCTCTGGTCGAGAGTGAAATGATGCAACAATTATCTTTAAAGTATTAAAGTTCTATGCAACTTTATGTAGCATGGAAGGAAAAACGACTGCCTGGACAGACTCTCTCCCACTCTCATAATTAACACGTCTGTGTACATCCAACACATCCTTTTTATCGTGCTTCGTATGGTTCCTTTGAGGTTTCTTTGCAGTTAAAGGGCTTCCAGTGAGGCAAACAGGTACGAAGGACATGACTTCTAATGCAGCTCTGTGTGTGTGTGTGTGTGAGAGAGAGAGAGAGAGAGAGAGAGAGAGAGAGAGAGAGAGAGAGAGACTGAATAAAATACCGTAGTGTTTGCTTTAAATATAACACCACGCTGTCTCTACGCGTGTAGATGTGAGTCAGTAATGTCACGACATCACCAATTGCGTCTGTATCACACAACAACGCCACCACATCGGAGGTTCTGCCCTGGCTGGTGCTAACAAGCGACCCGAGAAATGTGCAATCCAACTGCGTAATAAAGCTTGGCGAGGCTGCGTGGAGCGCAAGACGCCGCTTCTTCGGACCCACGCCGAGTATCGGTATGTTAACAGCAGCCACAGGCGAGGACGCTTTTTATGTTGTTAATATATTTGTCACACACCAAAAAAAACAACAACAACAAATACATTAAAATACAATTCAAGTCATGGTTATTTCTGATGCCTTTTGCGTCCGGCTGGCGCACGAAACGTTAATAAACAACAGCCTAAAACGACGCCGAACAAAAACAGGCGGAATTCACAACACAACTGTAACCTCTTCAAGTACACACTGTCATTAGGATATATAGCTTCGGACAGGCTTGTTTCACCCTCCACATTGCACTGTGGTCTCTGGACGCACTTTCTTTCCAGATATCGCCTGACACCATAACCAACAAACCTCAAACAAAACCAGAGCTCTACCTACCAAGTTAGTGATGCCACAGCGTGTGCATTTCGCGAGGAAACTTTCGTTACCTGCTCCCCTGTCCGAAATCAGTCAGGTGCTGCTTTCTCTCTCAAATGACTGTAAACGCGCGCTTGCCCTGGCGAATGGACGCCGAGCGGAGACACAGATGCAGGAATGTGGTGTAAGATGGTGCTGCTGGGTTTGGATATAAGCTGTAGGACGATCAGTCCGTGTGTGTGTGTGTGTGTGTGGCTGGCGGGACGATCAGTGGTGTGTATGTGTGGAGCGCGTACAGAGCTTTTGCCTGGGATTAAAGCGGGTTTGTGCGATGCGCGGAATGAGCGCCACATCCGAGTCTCCCGCGGATCGCTTCGACTCTGTTAAGCAAGGCTCCGGAGTTCGGGGAGGGCTGGAAGCTACCAAAGCTGCACATAAGGGTGCACAGCCTCATATCATACGTGGGTGATCAATATTTAATGTAATATATGCATGATGGTCGCGTTTTAACATCATAATGTGAGTAAATTGCATGAAAGTGGCATGGAGAGCAAAATACAATAATATACTGTAGCAGAAAGCTATATTGGGGTGTGTGTGTGTGTATATATATATATATATATATATATATATATATATATATATATATATATATATATATATATATATATATGTGTTGTGTGTGTGTGTGTGTGTGTGTGTGTGTGTGTGTGTGTGTGTGTGTCTCACCAAATTGGGGGGAGAAATCAGTCAAGAAGTTATTCAAGTTATAAATTATCGCTTGGGAATTTCAGTTAATTATAGCAAAAGCAGCTGTGGTGTCATGAAGCTAGCCACAAACATTGTTTGTAAAGCTATTATCATATTTCCTTGCAATGTACTTGAGGATTTTGTGATGTGATGTGATGGTGATCTTGGGGTAGGATACTCATCTCTGGACAAGGAGGTTGTGGGTGCAAATCCTACCTCCAGCACTACCACATTTAGGTCCCTGAGCAAAACCCCAAGTTGCTGCAGAGTGACTGTTCTTGAAATAAGAAAACGTAAATGGCTCTGGATAAGAGTGTCCACAGTAACTTGTAAAATGTAAAATGTCAATTGCAATGTAAAATGTCAATTGTCAAATGTCAAAAAGAAATCTTAATAAAAACAGGTCTCTGCATTATTTCCAGTAAATGATTTATTTATTTCAAAATGGCTAATAAATAATATATGGCTAATAAAAATGTGGAATTCACATGCATAGGTAGACAAGTACAACATGTAGTAAAAGGCAGTTACTGGTATTTTGATTTGGTTCTCATGCCACTGTTTGTATCCAAAGATGACACATTATGTTATCCTTTGATTTTGCTCAATCATTTCCCAATTATGGTTTCTAATTCTGCAATAATGAGGCATCTGTAGCAGGTAAAAGATGGGATAATAGAAATACAATTACTGAACTGAAGCATTAGTGTCAAGGGTTTTCCCCATTGCTCTACGCCAAAGATTTACCTGCATGTACCCCTGTGATGTAATTCTAGATCAAGCGTCCTGTGTGACCCACTAAAGATGCTTTTACCCTAATGGACCGCTGTTGTTCTGCATGGAACCAATTCCCCTAACTGTGTAAATGTATTTGCATGGTTTGACAAGTTCTAGATCTATCAGACAATCAGCACTTATGACAGTGTGTTGATCTGTGTATGTCTCACAGAGATAGGGGAGTGTTCATTAGAAACCATCACATAAAACATAACATTATTTTAATAAATAATATACTAATACAAGCCCAATTTTTCCATTGTTACCTGCCCACATATGTGGAAAAGTATTATTTAATGCAGACCTGGGCATTGCCCTTCCCGAGGGCCACATCCGGCCCTTTGTCTGTCCCTGGCCAGCCCACCTGAGGACAGCGTGAAATAACAAATTAAACATAAAAATCAAACAAAAGTGGTGTACTTTATGCACATCATTCAGCTGCATTGCGTTTATTTTGAAGGTGAAAAATGCAAAAATGTACATATTTCAATATTGCTTGTGTTGTTAAAAGAATGTATTGTCAAAAATAAAATTACATAAAGATATAATATACCCTGCTCTGCACATTTATAGCTTAACTGTAACATCTAGTATTAACAGCAGGAGCTAATCAAAACTAGACAATTGTCTGTTTTTTAAATGAGGTTCAGTAAAGTAGAGTAGATTACAGTCTATTGGTTCATCCCTCAATGTCAATTCAAATTTGTCATGTGGCCCCTTGGGAAAATTGATTGCCCACCCCTGATTTAATGTATTTAATGGGTCAGTAGAATATCTGTGTGTGTGGATATGTCAAAGAGAAAAAAGCATAACAGGGAGAATGAGAAAGAGAAAGTAAGGACGAGAGTGAGAAAGTTAGGAAAATATGAACAGTGAGAGAGAGGGATGGAGAATGAGAAGGAGTCAGAAAGAGTGAAAGAGAGCTAATGAGGGAGAAAGCAAACAGAGTAACCTGCCACTCCATTGGTGAAAGCCAGGAAGCTTCGACAAAGATATCACCTCGTAAACTCTGAAAGACAACAGAGGCAATGGCAATACAAAACTGGCATTACGAGGAGGCATGAAATATTACACACTATTTGGTTGCTTGTCGTTCAATAGTTCAGCCCTCAGCAGTATTCCAGTTCTCCTGCCAAATCCTGTATATTTATGAGCTGGTGCATCTCTCCAGACTTACAATGAGAGAAGCAACGTGATCCTCTTCCTGCATCTGCGCTGACTGCTATTAGATTTCCACTGAGGTTCGGGGAGACTCCAGTGTGCCCATAAGCAGACGAAGCCGATGCAAAGTGTATCAGTTCAGGTACAGAGCAAAGGGAGAAGCAGTTCCTTTTGGGGCCTTGATCTTCTGCACTTATGAAGGTGGTGATATTGGGGTGATTCGGTGCCACACACATGCACACACACTTTTTTGAAGTAAGGTGTTGAGGTCAGCAGTAATAAAACTCCCTTCTGAAGATCAAGACGCTCAGGCCAAGGACATTTGTTGAAGGTCTCAGGTCTTGCGTCGCCGAACTTACACAGGCAGTGTAGTGTCCTGTTAAAGGGCACTATTCAACTGTTCACATCAATACCAGAATCAAAAGAGCTGAAGCTTTCTGAAGCTTAAGGTCTATTGTGAAAAGAAGTAGAACAATCAGTTCAGCGTATGCTAAGGTCATGTTAATTCATGAATTTCATGCTTCATTTGGTTATGAATCCTTCAATCCTTCACATGTTTAGTACTTTTTTCTAGCTTCATAGCAATACACCCTTACGTAATCCAAAGGCAGCAATTAAGGGGTGTATGGTATTAGAAAAAATGACATTGGAAAGGTTTGTTTTCTGTATATGAATTGTGATATAAAAATAAATGTTGCCAAATGGTTAGCTATTTTTGTAAAGAATGTATAATGAGTGAATGTGTACAAGCAAAGAAAAGACAAATAATTGTAATTGTATTCAAGACCCCCCAGAATGAAACACATCTATTAGATCTTTTGTCGATTAGCCATGGAAAATGAGAAGCGGGTGAGTTTTCTTTTTGTACCAAGCAGCAAGTAGGTGAAGCGTGATGTGTTTATTTGTCTCACCTGATTCTACAATGTGACTTTTGCATGACTTTTGCAGTGACAATTTTGAAACAATTTAGTGCACAGCTCTAGTGATAAAGGACAGGAAGTAACACTCAAAAGGAATTTATCCTTCTCTGGAAAAAGAGTGAAATATAAATACAAGCTTTATCATTGCAGAAGCATGTGGTTCATGAAATTAGGTACGTACTACAAAAATAATACAGAGCGTTTGAAGAAAGGCTGTCGATTGTTTGAGTACCCCTTTAAACACTCATGGATACTGTGAGTTAGCAGTGTATTCTGCTGGCATCCTTTAAACCCACCATTACAGTGTTGATCTCTCTGATGCACATTTGAGATTTTCAGTATCAGTTCAATTTTCCACATGGAGCAGCATTATCCAGACACTTTAGCAGCATTAGTGCTGAGAATCGTATTTGCATCAGAAGTGTCTCAAGCTTCTGGAGGCTGATGGGAATCTCATCAGGTCTGACTTAGTCACACTCTACAATGATGGGTGGAAAAAAGGCGGGTCTCTGCTTCTTTGATGTGCAAGGAGCTCTCCTGATTAAAACGATTGCATATTCATTGGCCAGCTCCAGGCTTTGGTGATAAATGGTGTCACTGCACCAAATGCAGACAGTCTCTGCTTTTATCATCCCAGCTCTTATTCGCAACCTCAGAGAGTAAGACGCATTATGCAGTTAATTATTTAATCAATTTTAATTAATTATCAAAATGCAAATTAGCTCATTATTGAACCAGAATTTATAGAATTCTAAGTGATTAGCTTACTAAGCAGTATTGCTTCCCTGGGAATAGGATAGATGATTTAATAAGATGAATTTGTCTCTCAACTAGTGTCATCTCCACATTTGGTGCATTTAATTTAGCATGTTGAAATGGGAAAAGTGGGGGGGTATAGTATTTAAGGGAGCCTTATCTCTTTCACAATACTGACGACTGATTAGGCACTAGATGAAAAGACTTTATTAGGCTTGCACATCCAAACTTACATACATTGGTTTAGCTAATCAATTAGAAATAGTCAAAATAGCCAATTAATTTACTAATAATTTATTAATAATTCTTGGAAACTTTTTATCAAACATAATATACTGTATACACTGTGTAATTGAACTGTATACATTTACACATATTGTACTTCTTCTGAGGGATTTACTATTCCTAATTACAGGGACAGTGCTTAGGGGCTAAGTGTTGGAGGAGCTGGAGGTAGGACTGAGACAGACTAGGAACCACAAACTCTTGGTCTGTAACCTAGTATCTACCACTAGGCCACCACACCGCTACCAAGCATACAAGGTGTTCATTCAAGATCTCTGCCTACTGGTAGAGTCATAAGCTTATAAGTTGAAGCCTACCATCATCTCCAGGCATGCCACATAAATTAAAACTGGGAAACTGCCACTGTTAATAGGAAAGGTCAGGCTAACTATATGCTGTTATATTCTTCTAATTAATTTGTCACATTTTAATTTTTTACTATTAGTATTCCTTTTTGCCCATTTGGTGAATTATTGGTATATGTATTCAATGCCTATGGTCAATGCCATGCATTGATTGGGTAATTACATTGGCTTTAAGTTAATTAAATTGTCACATTTGTATACAATGTGTTTGACTTTGTAATTAATCACTGTATTGGCCTGGAGATTACATTTAACTGATTTACAGTTTTAAATCCCAAATCATCACTTGAGACTATAGTGTTTCAAGACTATTAGAAGCAGAATATGCAAGTGTGCATACAGTGTGCCAGAAATTCACAACACGAGGGAATACACCAGTAATGTACATAAATTGCTGCAGGTGGTAGCTCGGCTTTTTTCGTGGATGTGCTGGGAGGGTTGCTGTGTGGTTAGGGGGGATGTCTGTCTCAGTAAGGGGTAGCGGAGACTGGCAGTCAGCGGAAGAGGGGGAGAGAGGGTTGAGAGAGAAAGAGCTAGAGCTTGAGGCAGATATGAAACACACTGCACAGCTGGCTCTTAATTGAGTTTTTTACCCTTCCTTTTTCTTTTTTTTTCATACTCAGCACTTTCACAGCTGTTTTGCTAAGATGAATTAAGAGCTGATATCTGGCACACTTCCCCACAGATCCTGACGCTCTGCCTGGCCCACCACCTGACTGTACTCAGCCCGAACCAGGCTCAGAATCGTAGACCTTCCCCAGATTTTCAGCCTACCAGTGAAAACAGTCTTAAAGATGACCCATTTCAACAAACCAGTGCACAGATTGCAGACACTGAAACCCTGTAATCAGATTCCACACATTCCCTTAAAAGATGATTTAGTCTGTTATTTAACATAGAATACAGAAACATTCAGCAGTCATAAGTACCAACAAAGAGATAATCATTTGCATCTCACTTCTAATGTAGTATAGCATGTGAACTGGATCTTGGTGCGCAAATCAAATTTATAACTAGTCTATCCTTTGTGTTAAAGCACACATTAAAATAGCGAGGTGATGGTGCTGCAGTGTTTGATACTGTTATTTCTAGTCAGTGACTGAAAGATTTGCGGTTTGAAAAGAGGGCTGGTCTAAAACAGTGCTGCCACACCACAAAGTAAGTCCTGCATGCTGGTGGATGTCTCGTTGTAGTATACCTACCTATGGACTAGCTTCACTGTACCTGTTTCACTACTGAAATCACTTTTTAAAAAGTATTCATTTTTTCATTTTTCAAAACATTTAAGGATGATTTGGGCATCTTTATAAATGATTAATTTAATGCAAATATCTAAAAAAAATAATAGAACAAAATCGTCACTCCACAATCTGACGGCTTAGTCTGTGTGGTGGTCCCTGGGACAGAAGCAGTCTGAATTATATCATAATGACATTGCTGGTGATTTTCTGGCTACGGCATGAAAATAGTTCAAAAGAACATGACGGTAGCAACTATAGCTGCCCGATCTGTGATCCATGCTCAGTCTGCGTGCATGGTGAAGTAATGTAGAAAAATTGATGGGCTGCATTCAGATGAATCAAGATATCATATCGAATCATGAGACCAGTGAAGGTTTACACATCTAGTGCATACACACTAGAACTAAAGAAATGCTAAGATTGTTGCATACCAAAGCTTAATGTTTATGTGGCTGATTCTCGCCTGGTCTGGTTTCTCTGTCATATATTACAACTGTTTGCCATCTATTGTCTCTTTGTTTTATGGTGTCAATTTATTTGCCTCTCCTTTTTTGGAGATTGGGACCCTATGATTTGTCTGTTTTGGTGGCATTCTAACTCTTTTTATATTATAATAATTTTGATGTGGCCTGTTGCCTAAATAGCAGGTCTGCTGTTACTGAGTCCACTCGCTCTTCACTGTTATAGATAAATGCAGCAACTGTAATTTGTTCTGGATAGGAACAATTGAAACGTAATATAAACGTAAGCCACATCAAAGTCTCAATGGCATAAAGAAGACATCCAGAACTAAAGTGAAACATTCATTTTGTTGAGGCTTGTATGCCTTTGATGTGGTGTTTTTCCAAAATTATTATTATTTGCATTATTTTGGACTGTGTTAGCTGTCCCCCTAGGTTATTATGGATTATATTCTTGCTGAGCCCTGCCAGTGTCTCTTCAGGACAGCTCTCATAAGGACCTATCCAGTATCACTGGACGCCTTTCAGATGTGACAATTTTTTTTTAGACTATTAAATTATTAGATTAGTGAGCTCAGAATGTAGTGTTGACAAAAGAGAAAATGCTCCAGGTCTGTCATTGCAGCAGTAACATAGTTTTACTTTTACAAAATGAAAGAAGAACAGAAGACAGAACCTCACTCTTTTGGCTGGAGCATATCAAGGTCTGTTTGTATAAGGCGATGTTTTTAAGAGAACCCCATCATCTGAGAGAACCCAGCATGTGAGGAGCAGGCTGGCGGTCAGTAAGTGTTACTCATGCATCCAGGCAAGAACAAATTGCAGCACAGTGGGACCCGGCGGAGGGCAGAGAGGAGGAGAAAGGGCCTGATAAAAGAGAAGGGCCAGGGAGACAAGAGGAGCAGATAGATAAACAAGGCAGATAGAGGCTTCCCTCAGAGACATGGGCCATGGCAAGGAGGAGTGCTGACATTACTCTCACCTCTTATCTTCCTCTACCCACCACCCCAAACTCCACCCCTCCCCTCCACTCGCAGGGTCTCACGATGGGTGTTTCAACACTCCACCGAGCCCTGGAGGACATTCTCGGATAAGACGAGGGATTCGGTAGACTGGAAAATGTGTTTATGTCTGAATGTGGGCCTTGCATAACAGTTAGAGATCTGAGTTTCCACCTGACATTTCATCAGGTGGCCAGCTATTCAGCTACTCTCAGCTGATTGCATTTTAGGGAACAAATACACTCACTCAAGTGACATCTGTTCTTCTCAGTATAGGAGAGACATTGTTTCATTTATGTTTTTTCACATTTAGCAGATGCACTTATTCAGAGAGACTTGCATTTCCTAATTACAGGGACATTGTGCCTGGAGCAACTTGGGGTTAAAGGACTTGTGGCTCAGTGATAGTAGTGTTAGAGCTAGATTTAGAGCCAGGCTTGAATTCACTGTCTAGGTTTGTATCTGAGCTTGAAAGCCTTTGGATGTAATGATGTAAGTCAACTAATAACTTGCGACGTTATCAACATTGCAACAAGTGACAATCTGTATTGACACTGCAGAAGAGCAAGGATTAGGTTGGAATCATTTTCTTAAAAATAAAAAAACTTAAATGCTTTGGTATCACAGATAAAGTGGGGAATAATAAGCAAAGGAGATCCAACTCAGAAAGGTTTTATTGCAAATTAGGTCTAGAGTTAGAATGTACAATGTCATCTATTTATGACATCACCATCATGATTTCTTACATCACACTTTAATACCATCTGCAGAAAACATGGTCTGAAGACAGATAGACCCTAATCATATACGAACAGTGAACAGTCGATTTTAATGTTTAAGCAGGCTTCCATGAAGCGCATCACACACCGCGCATAGAGCACCAAGTGCCGGAGGGGGCACCCAAAAAAATCACCATAATCATAATAATCATAATGACGACATATTTAAAATAAAAATGTAAAATAAAACTATAATAATAATAAATATATGCAATACAAAACTAACATATTTGCTCTGAAAAAGATGAATTCTAGTCTTTGCAGCCCCTTCTCCAATTGATGTGGTGCCCCTTCCTCTAACTACCAGTAGGCACCACAAAGCTGTTGTGCTTAGGACACCCAAATGGCTGGCACCGGTCCTGTGTTTAAGTGTAATACAGAACAGTAGAGTCGACTAGTCAACTATTCAACTAGTCTGTGCAACCCCATTTATATAAATACTGTGAGAGGAATGCTGCACTGAAGTCATGGGGAATCCAGATGTTATTTAGTTACTGCCATGAACATCAGGCTGCACCAACAAGCATGTTCACATTGCCAACAGAAATGCAGTTCAACACTATTTAAAGTTTTTTTTTCTATTCCCAATGTTAGTGTTGTATTTACAAATTTCATGTTAGCTTAGTCTGTGCCTCAGGACAATGAGCATACAAGTGAAGAATTAAGACTAAGCATTAGTCCAGTTTAATTTACCTCTACAAAAATATGGATGCGTTCATATTGATGTCAGGGTGAAATAAGTCCACAGAGATTGGATTCCTATGAAAAAGCAATGATGGTCTGGATTTATTTGAAGGGCTGTCATTTATTTGTCTCTGGTGTCGGATATATTTCATTCATTTTTGAGTAAAGGTTTTGTCATGTGGTTTTATAGCCCAACCTTCAAGATGTTTTTTTTTAATTATGTGCTATCTCCGTTTGTATAAATGGCTTTTTAACATGAAAGAGAGCTAAAGATTGTGTGACACAAAAAAGATGAAAGATGTGAACTCATTAAAAATAAGAATGGTTTTCTTCACATTTTTGCAGAGAACATTCACAATATCAATACCACAACCTGTTGTGACAATTCATGTCTTCTTTGTTTATAGTCAATCCCAAAGTTGTCATGAACATGATGAAATAAATTTATGACTTTCTTCATAAATTTGCTTTGTAGTATAACATTTATGAATATTTAATATTTAAAATTTGTATTTAAAATATCTTGACAGAAGAGTTTGATGTTTGATATATTTCAACAGAACCCTAATAATAAACAGATATTTGTCTTGAACTCCAAAAGTTATTATAATTATGTCCACACAAAGACAAATTATTTAGTTTATGTTTTTGAACACTTTGACACTCCTATTAATCTCTCACCGCAGAAAAGAAGGCAGTCATATTTATCATAGTGAAATAAGTTGCCAAAACGTAATAAGAAAAAAAAATACATGTCTATCACAAAGCACTACCATAAATAAGAATATGACTATAATCTTTTTTATTTAGTCAGGGTGAAGCCATTGAGCTGTTAGCAATCTGAAACAGTTGCCTGTGGGAAAAGGAGGAAATACAAGGTCGCCATGTTGCAGCGACCCAGGAGCAACTAAAGATTAAGTGTTTTGCTCAGGAACATAAAGGTAACGGTCAGCACAAGGGCAGGCAAATTAGAAGCTGCTGTCCTGCTGGGTATTATATTTATGTCCCTGGTGCCTGTCCAGCATCCAAACCACTGACCCTCTCTCTCCTAATGTAGAAAGCCAGCCTTCTGGAGCCAGTGCCAGATTAACTAGTTTAAAAAATCACCTTATTCTGTCCTATGTGTCTGTCCATCGGTCTATCTATCTGTTAGTTCTTAGTCCATTTATTTGTGTGCCCGTTTGTCCATCCATCCATAATTATTTATTACCTCAGGACCTGAAGCACAGTGCCATACCCTTAGTTTGAGGGCCTAGGGTTCAAGTACTACTACCTCCAGCACTACTACCATTTGGCCTCTGAGTGAGGCTTCAAATCCCAAATTGTACCATGAAGACTGTCCCTGTAATCGGGAAACTCTGGACACGATTGACTGTTAATGTTACATTATGTTAATTTGATGTTAATGTAAATTTTAGGACATTTAGTTATGGACAAAGAGGATGTGTTTTTAGTCTGGCTCTGTTCTGCCCTGAGCTTTACCACCATTGAGAATATCACCATTAAACCCAAGGTGCTCCAGGTGTTAGCAAGAAAAGAATTAAGCAATTTGTTTACTTCTTCTTGGAAAAACAGCATTAGAATGTCATTAGAATGACAACCCTTTTGACTGAGTTGGTCTGTGGCAGTTCCCCAGCTGAGTAATGAGAGCACATGCCTAAAGACAGCCACATGAGCAATTGAATAAACAAGGTAATAAGGTGTTAAGTATTTTAATTAAGTTTGAATGACAACTGTCCTCAATTAACATAGTTTTGAACCTCTTTTGAGAGCTGTTTGTTCATCTCAAGCAGAAGCTGTGGATGTGTGTGTGTTTAAATTAAAACAATGTATAGAAAATTGTCTTTTTATTACTAAGGTAACAAGGGATAGAGGGACAGAGTTGTGCAGTATGTGCGGTATTACTAAGATCTAGTCAAATGGGTGTCAGTAAAAGGCCTTCACAAATAAAACAAGATCTTCTAAGTGTGTGTTGGCTAAACAACAACACCTTAGATTGACAGAACATGTCAACTAAATGCCAGACTCTGCCCAAACAAGTTCTGTAACCACAGCTTCTCATCAAACTCCATGTACAATGGACAAAAACAGTACAAGAATAGTATCAAGACAAATATCAAAAAGTGCTAAGTCTTGGGAAAGGTTGGCAACTGGCAGGGAAAACTGGAGAAGACTTGTCTGTGGCAGAGCTACACTTTACAATCAAACTCTCTGAGATGTCTACGTAGAGAAAAGGATGATACCAAAAACACACTAAAAAACATTACTTTTTCTTGTCCAGACAGAAAAGGCCACGACATGATGACTCGATTTGTCTGAGTGTGTGTGTGTGTGTGTGTGTGTGTGTGTGTGCGCGCATATTGAGAATATTTGTCCTGTAATCATGTTCTTGACTGCACTGTAAAACAATATGAAGATTTTCAAATGTTTCTGCCTAGCTTGGAAATGAAGCATGTCGTCACCCATCAGTCAAATAACACTCAGACAGACAGTCACTTAATATACATCCACCTTCCTTCCTCAGAG
Organism: Distichodus sexfasciatus; assembly: GCA_032718565.1. Lineage (NCBI taxonomy): Eukaryota > Metazoa > Chordata > Actinopteri > Characiformes > Distichodontidae > Distichodus > Distichodus sexfasciatus. The sequence goes on from JAVGVS010000146.1 coordinate 251,027, forward strand.
TGTAGACTCAGGTACTGACACCAATAGATTTGGCTTTCTTTCTTACCTCAGTTCTGTCAAACTCCTTTTTCAGGACATTAATCAAACCTCCCTCATGTTAAAGCACGTTTGTGGTCAATACTGATACAAAGGAGTTTTCTCCTAGGTATAAAAAAACCCAAACGTACACAGACAAGATACGTATGAATGGCCTGTAAACAATGTTCTGAGATGGCAATGGTTATTTCTGATGAAACTACTTTACCATCTTCTTTTCTACTCTAAATAGAGAAAACCACAACAATTCCTTTTAATTCATATAAAGTGTGCCAGCTTGGCAATGACACAAAGTCTGCTCGGCCAATCAATAGTTCCTCTTTTCTTTCTAGCTAATATATTGAAAATGAAGTTAGAAAGATTGATTCTGTAAGCGGTGCTACAGGCCAATGGGAAATTACATGAAAATGTAAATGAAGGCTGTTATGTTTCCCTCAGGTTGCACTGGGAGGTCTTTGCTGTTTCTCAATTTGTATAATTTGTCATTTTGCAACCATTCACAGACAGAGCGTGACTCTTTATGACTCAGCCTTGATCACTAATGACTCTGGCTAATCCTCAGTGGGCCTCTTGTGTGTGGACAATGCGAGGACAAGAAGCAGGGCAGATGTGTTAGTTGATACTATAGTCTGGTTTGTTGTGCCACATTTAAAAACATCGCTCATATTCTCATTGGTGATCCTGTCAGTGCATTACTATGTATTTGCTAAAGAGTAAGTGCTGTGTTTGTAGAGAACAAAGCATTGCAACTGTGGAATACACTTTCTGTCAGAATCCAGGACTTATTGTTAGCCAGACTTTAGGACAGTAATTCTTCTTCAGGTAAAGGTGAGGTTACATTTACAGCTCTCATCCAGAATTATGTACATAGAAGCTTGTTACTCTATCCTATCAAAAAGACCTGTTCTTCATACTGGTTAAGTTGGACTTAAATCAACAACTATAAGTCAATTAAGGTACTGCCAACTATGTTATAAATCTTTTCAGAGCCCGAAAAAGTACTAGTCCACTAATCTTTACAGTCTAGAATACATAACGTAATTTATTTCTGGTGAGATCTTGTGGGTTATATGCATTGAGTGCTGTTATCACACCACTTTTGTATATTTACTCAGTTGGCTATCTCTGGATGAATAACATATGCTTAACACACTCCTTTTCTTTGCTGTGCTGCACCCATGAAGGACTCAGATTCTCTAACATGCCACTGTTCTAAGTGCTGGTCCCACAGAGACGTTTACTTATTGTAACTGGGCTCCATGCTGAGCAGACCACATATTATCACTCAAACCTTGGAGAAACTGTGCATTTAAATTTCTATCAGAATAATAGGACTGCATGATCAACTGGATTCTGCAAATTCCTTTTATTTGGAACATGCAATGCCCTCTTGAACCATAATTCAACATCTGAAGACTTAATGCATGAGGTCAACCCTGTGTCACCTATTGGAGGATGGGGTTCCCTTTGTAAGAATCAAGAGTTCGTCTCAAGGTTTCTTACTATTTACTGTGTTCTATCCACTGTTCCAGGCTCTACACTTACTCACAAGATGCTTACACCAGGAATTATGTAAACGATTTGTGACAATGTCTGTGCTTAAAACATGCTTAAAAATAAAACTGAAATAATCCTTCAGCTCAGAGCTGCTGCATGTCTTTAGAATATATGTGTTATTCATTGGTTTTATTTACACATAAGTTAAGATTAGCTCGCTGTTGTGTTATGTACACATTTTGGCTATGTTTAGTCAAGAAGTCTTTTTCCCTCCACTTCCTCAAGATGAAAAAGGTTGACTTAGCCAACCCCAGCAAATGAAAATGTGCACAAGGGAAATGGACTGTTCTAGGACGTCACAGTGAAATGTGGCTCTTGGGACAGTTCTCTTATGAGAATATTCTGTACAATAAGTGACTTTGTCTATTGTGTGTGGGCTGAGTGGTGCTATTGTAGCAACCAAAATCTCAGATGTCTGCATAGGAGCAATTTGAGGAGGCACCTGCTTCCTGAGATGCTTGCTTCAGCTCCTCATTAAACAGAATATTCAAGGCAAGAGAAAATCTGACATAATTCATGTAAAGAAATGGGATATTCTTGTGGATTAAAACATTCAGGGAAAAACAGAAACAAGCCTGCCATTAAAGCCATTTAATCCTCTTTGGAACATGACAGGATTGTTACACTACAAAGATCACCAGAAGAGATATACACAACGCATTAAGGCGTCTTTATTTTCTTGCTCACTGGTGCCATTTTTAGTCATTTTTGCCACTGTTACAAAGAGAAATGCTAAAGAAAAAGGGAGAGCCCTCTCTACCACTTTGCTTGACAATGGATCAACACATAATTTTGCCAGTCTCCTGTGGTTGATCTCCCACATCCTCTCCTTCCACTTTAAATAACTTTATTTTGATCTAGAGAGAAGGAAGCATTCAGAAGATCTGAGCATGGAGCCGAGTCCAGTTACACCAGCCTGGCCAAAGCCAGAAGTGAAAAATAATTTTTGTATGGCCAGTGTCCAGGCCTCTTAAATGGGATTCAGGTCTCAGTAGTACTTGTGTTGGTGTGTGTCTGGTGGAAGAGGCTTAGAGTGCAATCCAGGCAGCAATTAACAACACAGCCTCCCCTCCATCCCTGGCTTTCCTGGCTCTGTCGCTAGAGCAGACAGTCTTCAGTAACCTTGAGCAAGGCAAATGAGGCCTGGCATGGACTTTGTGGCAAGCCTGAGCGTTATGGAGATTTCTTTTAATGGGATTTATCCTGTTCTATGCACTCGCCAAAGCTTCTGAGTCAACCCCAACAATCAATCTGATCCCTCCGCCCTTCAGGGCTTGCGTAAGTTGCCATCGAACACCTCAAAACAGGCGCCTTCACTCATTTTGATTTATTTTGCCCAGTGTAAAGATGAGATGCTAACAATCTCCACTGGGAGGAGGGACGTGTTAATAATGCACTCTCTCTAGACACTTGTACTACAGACACTTGGGCTTCCTCGTGCTTTCCGGCAATCACATGCACGCACTCGGAAGACCCAAGAGGAAGAACAGACCCAAATTCAGAAACAGTGACAAATCCACTCTGCCACTACTAGGGCCAAACGAAACAATATGGGGGTATAGCATGAAAGAATCAGGCAAAGTCAACAGAGTGGATCTCCTATAAAATTTCTATTTTATCAATAAACCCATAATGCAAAAACAAAAAAAAACAGAATTCAAATGCTTGATTCTGTGAACACTTTGATCTTTTTCATGGTAAAACATTTGTTGCTTGTTTTTTTTTTAAATGTAGTAGAACTTACCTTAAGAGATTATAAAAGCTAAATATAATGTTGATTGATTTCTACATGTTAGTTTAATATTTTATGTGATAAATAATTATTTTGGATTCATTTTTGTGTTGTGACTTTTAGACGTATTTAATGTTTGTCATAATAAATCTCACTCATTATTAACATTATAAATTTAATATTGCAGTGATTTGAGTTGCAGCTATCAGTGAAATCATTATTGTCAGAAGGTTCTGAAGGTTTTTTTAGATCTGAGTCTCAAATTTCATTGTCAGCAGAAACCAATGTTCCATACAGATGATCCGTCTAGAACTGCTCTGTAATCAGTTACTTTCTGAAGTATTACCAATCGAGTTGCATTATTGAGCCGCTCTCTGCATCTCTCTAATGTTTCACCCATTGCATTGTTTTTTAAAGTGTTTTTTGTTATCTACTTCTGCTTTTGACCTGTTTATCCACCAGATATAAAGCCACTGCTACTGTCTGCTGCTGTTTTTGACACCATTGCCTGTTATATCACTAACAAACTGATTCACCTGTTATATATTTGTTTGTCTGATTTGCCCCATGAATGTTTTGACAAGAGTTTGCATCAGCCACACACTGCATTAAACATCCTCCTGCTACTGAGTCTGAGTTAGGTTGATAAAAAGACCACTCTCCTTTAAACAATGTCCCATTATAATTGTCCCCCAAATTAATATACACCGCCAAAAAACAAAAACATGCATTCATGCCAGAGTACATGAGCAAACTAAGTTTTGAAAGCATACGTTTGGGCTTGTCTGTGTAAGAATGATGAAGTTGTGAACTGGGCCTGAGCCAGTGTGTTTCCTGGCCTCTGGGGCTAAGAAAGAGTGGAGAGTTCTCCAGACACTGCTTGAAGCAGCAGTCTGAGAAGATATAAATGAATTTGCTATGTGGAGTTAAGCGTCTGCCACTGTGCTGGGACACTACAAGCAGATGGTATAAGGAAACCTGTTCACTACATGAACCGTGCTACCCGTTTGCAGAGCAAAATAAGTTCAGCAGTAAACAAATTAATATGTGTAGCATTCAAATGATCAAAGGACGCTTCAAGTGATCTTGCAACGTACTGTAGCTAACATATTTCTTTGATGCACAATTCTTAATCTAGTAAACAGCTTTGGCTATATTTGGCCTATTATTTCAACCAAGGCCACAGACAGAAACCTTAATATGCAAAACACAGGAAAATATTGTATTTTCTCTACTACTTCATAAACAAAGCTAATGCTGAAGCTACCAAACAGCTACTCTGGTTCTACAAACAAGATAACACCAGTAAAACTCCTCAAAAATGCTTTTCTCTGATAGCATTTTTCCCTGGATGTGAATACAGTCTTCTTAAATCACAGTGTGGAAATCTTGGGAAAGATGGTGTAAGTGGGAAATTTGAAAGGGTTTTTTTTTTGCAGACATATGTTGGATGGAGCAGACTGGAAAAGAGATGATGGGTATGAGAGAGAGAGAGAGAGAGCTGAAACAGACTAGACGCCTACTGGATGAGTGCAAGAGCATCTGACCTATTTATGAAAAAGGCAAGAGAGTGGCAAAGGAACATCAAAATACTTCAAAGGCTTCCTTTTCAATGCCTTGTTAAGCCTAAGTTGGGGCACACATTCTGATCCGTGCCTCTGCAGTTGCTTCCTACACATATGCACACAGAACAAATATGCACGTACTCCAACAATATTTTTTGCACTCACACTTATAAAATACATAGGCACACAGAAAGGGTGAAAGCGTTATAGGAAAATCCAAATGAGATGACAGAGAGAGAAAGAAGTGAGGTCAACCAGAGAGATCTGTCTGGAGAAGATGCATGTACAAGTACTTATAGAATAGAATATGTAACATATTATTATGTTCTCTCATACTTTGTGTTAATGTTTATTTACTATCATCTTCCACAGACGTTTTTTTTACAAGATTACAATTAAACAATTAATTATTTTTTGTCATCATTGGCTATTGCAACTGGCAATATGTAGAATATGTAGGGTAAAGCAGTTTCAAATTTCTTAGGGGAAGTCAATAATATTCCATACAGTGTAATATAGAAAGTAACACAAATTCAGTATGAAACTTTTCATATGAAGACATCACGTTACCTTTAAAAACCTAATCTGGGTAAACAGCATCCACAAAAAATATGTATAACATTTTGCTTCTCAGTTGTACAACAGCCCAACTTCCCATGACAGAATGGACCTTTAGGGATCATCAACACAAGGAGGCCCCTGTGATTCTGTGGGTGGTGTGATTCAGCACCATGGACAGCTACAGCAGACTTTCGTGAGTGCGCCACTTCCATGGGGAGTGTCTGCGCCAGCAGGCCAAGTTTACCACTGCGGTGATATATTTCGCAACTCCGCATCTCCCAAACTTTCAGCACACCACCAAATGAGGACAAAGCTTTTTGCATTAATCGCCCGAGCTGACCTACTAAAGAACGGGTCTAAAGAACAGTCCTTTATTTTGAGGAAATTGCTGTATGGCTTCTGCACCAGTCTGTGTGTGTGTGTGTGTGTGCGTTCATGTATTTATTGCATTGTGGGAACCTTTTTGTCCCCTAAAACCACTTTTATCTGTTTTTTTGGGCTTTGTGGGGACATTTGAGAGGTCCCCATGAGGAAAAATGACTTTATAGAAAATGTGCTTGTTTTATTTGAGAAACTAAAAGAGGTAAAAGATGTGCTTTTGGTTACGGAGGTTAAGGTTAGGGTTGGGATTAGGTGTAGGTGTAAAATTATGTACTTTAGTCATTATGGGAGCCTATGGAAAGACCTCACAAAGATAGTAATACAAGACTGTGCGTGTGTGTGTATGTGTGTGTGTGTGTGTGTGTGTGTGAACTGGGGCAAGTATCCATTAGCCCACATAGTGAAAAGCATACTGTTGTTTTTGGTGTGAACATAACATGGGAAGTCTTAAGAACTGTGTCCTACAATACATTCAAGTGTGCATATAAGTGTGTTTAAAGCCATGAAACCTACTTATATAGATTTCATGTCGTGCAGAATTTTTACAGTTTACACCTTAAAAGAAAGAAATGCAGAAAGAAATGCATTCCAGAATTGGTTCCTCTAAAGCTGCAGTAAACAGAGAAAGATACTTGAGGCAGTGGATGTGCTGAAAGACAGCAGATATTTTTAAATGATGTATGGTAAGAACAAAAATATGAAACCTCAAAACTCTTGTTGAAGAAGTGACTCTGTGCCCGAAGTTGTGTCATGATTTAAAACAAACCTATATCTGAAAAGATGTCTCTTTGATAGTGTATGCAACCTATCACCTGCTGAGAGACAGAAATAAGGGAATATGCTGTCAGTAAAACATAGATTTACCATGAGCTGATCAATGTTTTTACAGCTCTTGTTCACCCGCTACTATGCATACCCTGCTTTCTAGAACTGAAAAACCAGTCAAGCCTGCCTGTACAAACAGTACCACTAAAAAATTAATCTGGTGCACCTGCATCAGCTCTTTCACATACCTAAATGTTTAATGATGAACATAGCATGCATCTCTTCTTGCTCACACAGCAAACAGCGACTCTACAAGCCTCTCTTTCTTCCTTCAACACAGGTTTCTCCATTATTTTTTTCTTTCACAGGCAAAATGATGAAGGCCTTTCTAAATTGATGTTAGCTCATGGTGTGTGTCTGGGAGAGCATGATGACTATGTATCCTAATGACTTTTGATGTTCATTACTCAAAATGCATAAATCCAACCACTTAAATTAAACCTCTGTATTATGGAGGCATTCTTCTATCTGGTGTAGTAACCATGACTCTGTGCAGGAACAAATCTGACTCTTGCTTACATATAGTAACTCAGTATGAAGTAACACAAAATTTTCAATGCCCTGTTTAATGGCAGGCTTACAAAAAGGGGCAGTTGGTGGCGTAACGGTAGGGTGTTTGCCCCGTGATCAGAAGGATGCCAGTTCAGATCCAGGACTGGTAAAGTTACCACTGAGGTACCTGTGAGCAAGGTGCCATCCCCAAGCACTGCCCCCCGGGCAGTGACCTTGTCAGCTGCCCACTGCTCCTCCACAGATGGGTCAAATGCAGAGGTCACATTTCGTTGTGGTGCACTATGTGCTGTGCTGTGGTGTGTTAACTATGACAAAAATCACTCACAAAAAAACCCTCTTCACTTTAGGTCTTTGAAGTACAATTTTGTGAGGTGTGGTCTAAAGCTAGCTGTCTGAGACCCTCAAATTTCCACAGTGTCCATTTATTGCACTGTTAGACATTAGCAATATCAGCAATTTCAGCAAAGGGAATTTGAGGAAGAAAATTTGTAGAATATGATGGCTGGAATAAAATAGAATAAATTTGAATAGAATAGAATAGAATAGAATAGCTGTGTTGCAAATATTTGTAATATTATTGAAATGCCATCAAATATATCCCAAAATACTAGATTGTGAACATTTTGGTAGGGAATATGATTCCTGGTAAGAACAAAATGTTTGTTGGAAGTGTCTCATATTTCAATGCATTTCATCTTGAGAAAATCCTAGTTCAGAGAGCAGAGATGGAGGGTGACTGTGTGACGAAGTGAACTGAAATTTTCAGAGCTTTGCAACTCTGCTACAAGACTGTGACTACAAAAAGACAAGCTTCAAACACCTGCTCGGCTATCATTCGACAGTCTCATAGTGATGCCTGCCATAAAGTCGAGCTGAAAATAAGAAAGGCAGCGATAAAGTGCCTGATACAGAAAAAAATGTTTAAGGAGAAGTTTACCAAAGTGAAAAAGTTTTTCAATTGTGCAACATCATGCACTGAGGTGAAAAACGAATTGTTCTCACTTGAAAAGTAAGAAACCTGGCTGGTTTCGCATTTTGATTTTTAAACTCAAGTAATAAGTTAAGACAGTGTAACAGCAGCATATTGTCTGCAGTTTAGCAAAGTAAAAACAGAATGTGATATTTCAAGTGTTAAAATGCCTTCTGATACTAAAATAGAAAGGTGATGTGCGGCTAGCAGAATCTACTCCTGTGTTACATTCATATCATATTGTTGTATTATTATCGAATAGAGCACTTATTTCTCACAGTTACAATAATCTAAATGCATGATGTCTCTATCAGTTACTTACCCGAAGTCCTGGCCCGAACAATGGGCGAAAATGATGTAAACTGCTTATGGAGGATCATATATTCCATCAGACTGACTATTATAGTTTTTGGTCTCAAACAACATATTTGTTGGACTTCTCAAAACATGGCTCAGAGAGTTTTATGTCCCTTTTAAAGACCCAGTAAGGTCAAAATAAAATCGGCTCTAAGTTCCTCATGTCGAAGAAACAGTTGCTACACAGGTAAAATTAAGTCTCAAATTGGTGAAAATAAGGGCCCTAATTTGTACGCTCGGATGCTGTAGGCGTGTTGGTGTCACACGCACTCCGATCACGTGACCGGTACGAGGACCCGGAAGTAGTCGGTGTGATCGGGGAAGTATAAAAGGAGGCTTTTTCTCACGGCTCACCGCTCAGTCATTGAGTCACCAGCCCACCTCTGAGGATGATCAGCTTCAACTGTGAGTACTCCAGTTACTTGGTTATCTCTTTGATTGAGTGTGTGTCCTTTAGAACGCGGATACCGATGGGAATCTTAACTCTTCGTACGAGAGCGTTCTTAGATCAACTCGCGTGGTTCGCCTACCTATCCGCGTCTCACTCCACGTTTGGGTTAACCATCCATGCTACACGGGCTAATGGCAAGCATTTTTGTCAAATGCTAACCATATCCCTGACAGACGGCTCAAAGCGCTGAAGCACCGCCCACTACTACAGAGCCCTTAAGCATCGACTGTAAAACACACACACATGCACATGCACTGTTAAAAAAAGATCACTAAAGCCATGCAAGTAAAACTATGTCAAATTTTCCTGTGTTGTGAATTCTGAATATACATTTCACTAGAAGGTATACAGACAGTAAGAATAGTCTGGGCTAATATGGAATACAACATGGGATAATAGCGGGGAAATATTTAAGTGGGATGACAGTGGGGGAAAAGCTAAAATGACAGAGGAACGTTGAAAAAATGAGAGAGTTGATAGATTAGAGCAGATAGTTTGCTAACTTATATTTTACCATGCATTAAACCACCGCTATAATTCACTTCTGAGCTCATAGCTCATACGGATTAGCGGTGTGTTCTCAAGCATTTGCTAATTATTTGGGAGCGGTTTCCCAGACAGGGATTAAGACTAGTTCTGAACTATATTTCTTTTTCAATGGAAAATCTCCATTCAAAACACTCTGTAATCCAAAACTAGTCTTAATCTCTTTCTGGGAAACTGCCCCTTGGAGTTCTTTACAACTGATTAAACTAAACATGCACATATTTTACAGTTTATGACAACACAAAATAGGTAAACTTATTTATAAATGGGTAACTTGGTGGTTCAATAACAGCCGGCGGCGGTAAGGGAAGGGGGATACTAGGAACCACTTCATACTTAGCATATGACAAACTCTCTTAGTGAACTTACTCAGACTAGCAGGTAGGCTACTGATGTTATGCAGCTGGGCTGGGCCAAAGCAGTAGATTTGGGCAGGGCTATGCTAAACATAACCGCTCTATAGAGGCTGGCTGGATTTTAGTCCCACCCTAAAAAACCTACCGAGAAAAGTCATGAAAAACTGTTGAACTCCACAACTTCGTAAAACTGACTTCAGTGGTTTTCCACATCTTTTCAGACACACATTTCTGATACATTTCATACATACATTTCAAAGTTCTAGAATTTTGTTAGATGAAGTTAGATAAGAAAAACAACAAACATTTAGTCTAAAGCCTGGAACAGGAGCTCTTGCCACTCCTGGCACTGAGGATCAATCCACCGCCCCTCATGTACAGAAATAGAGATCTCAACTGTAGGCTGTGAAGAGTTCTGCGGGCCGGATGAGCACCAAACCCACGCCTGCCCTGTGCCAGGGGACTGATTGGGTGAGGGTGGACACAGGTAAGCCTGCCTGAGTTTAGCCTCATCTTAAATACACACTTTCAACTGTACTTTTTTTTTGTTTAGAAACTGTGGTGGTCTACTCAGTGGTCTGAGTAGCTGAAACTCTGAGTTGGTGAACTAAGTTTTAAAATCCTAGACGACCTAAAAACCACTGTTCACTTTCTGAGCAAAATCCCAAGGTTGCACCAAGAAGACTGTTCCTGTGGGACATTAGGAAGCAAATATGGAAAACCCCAAACACCGCAGGGCACACACAATCACACTCACACCTTACATAGTAAGGTCACCAATTAGAGTCACCAATTAATCTATATTGGTAACAAATGCATTCTATATTTATTTTTCCCTATTATAAAATGGAAAAAAAAATCTGATCAATTGAAAATGAAGAGATACTACAGTTTTGGGTAATTTTGAGCCGATTTGGACTTATTTTGGCCCTTAAAATTTTTTCCTTCCTTCCTGGAAATGATCTACATTTTTGTGCATGATGGCATACCACATCAGAGTTGCAAGCGCTAACGCAGGTGTTTACATCGCAAAAAATGTAATTAATGCATTTTTACGCAATTTCTTTAGTTTTTGTGCATGGAATTACTTCAAAATTAATGTCACATACAGAGAGATGAATATAATGTCCAGTAATTTCAAAGGCTTGTGATTGTGATGTTATGTGTATGGTTTCTGTAAGTTACAGGGATTCTGAGTTATTAAAACACTAATTAATAAACAATACAAATGCATGCATTGATCTTAATAAGGACTCGAGTACTATAACACCAACTGATGCCTATGACAACTTTTTTTGAAGTGTTGGCAAACTTGGCAGGTAGTTAATGTTAAAAGATTCAATCAACATCAGACGTACTGTAAAACTTAAGTTCAGACCTTTTATTTGTAAATGAACATGTAATGTAATGTTCCTGCCGCATAAACTTGCCGTACATAAAGTGCTATTTAATGCAACCTAAATGTTGTAAACATTCTGCTCTCATTAGCACTTACAAACCAAATATCTCCCTGGCAAAATGGACATTTCCAGTAAAATATTTTAAGAATGTAAACAGTAGTCATGCAACCAAGTTACATTATTGCTGGCTACTTCAACAGAAGATTTATTTTTTGAGTGCACCATTGTTTACTTCCTTAAAATGTTGCGACAGGAAGACGCTTTTCCTAACCAAGGTAAAATTGCATGACAAAATTGTGAGATAGGCAAATCCTGTGTACTTTCTCATATGTAATTCTTGGTACAATCAACAACAAAGCTGTGAAGAAGCACATTTTTTAGTAGCACTAGATAGTTGTTTGCCAGAGGTTTGTTTACCCAGTGTGACATACTTCCTGTATTTTGTGAAAGGGGCCTATAGCTAATGTTTTGCACCAACAGGCAGTTTACCCAAGATTGCTCGTTCCTATTTGTTAATTCTCTTCTTAACTAAGAAAAATCTTAAGTAATAAAACATAAACACAGTACAACACAATAAAACACTGGTGAACTGGTGGTCTTCATGAAAGCTGTGTAAGTGGGGTTTAAGAAGACTTTTCATCTTAAGAAAATATGAAGTTGAAAAAGGCCCAAACATGATAGTGCAGAGCCAGACTTTAACCCAAGTCCTCTAAGTGCAGAACTGTGCATCCTGCCACTAGGTCACCACCACACTGTGTGCACTATGGGTGATGATGTGTGTATAAAATTCATACACACATTAAAAACCCAAAGCCTCGTCCACCATCCATCTCCAACCCGGCTCTGCCGGATCCCCTTAGGGCCTGGGTGTCTGATGTACAGGCCACAGGGGCTTCATACCCTCCAACCCCATTATTTCAGTTCACTCATACACATATACACACACGTATACATCACACACGGGCATGCTATTGCTTTAATGACAGGTCCGGGTCCACAGCATCCTCTGATGCCGGCAGGGAGAGACAGGCAGACACCTCGCCCTCCGCCAGACAGCCTGAGAGAGATAATGAGTCGGGTGAAGGTGCCTGTGGGCTGTTTGAGCGCTCAGCCTGGACCATCGCCCCATACCTGCGCACAACAGAGAACTCGCACAGAGCAGTGGACTGTGTAAATGCTCGACCACACTCCCTGCATGTGTGTGCACCTGCAGAAAATGCACTGTCAGGAAGTGAGGGACATACGCCACAACAGAGAGACAAAAAGAGGAAGAGGGAGAGAGAAAGAGGCCAGAAGAGGTGAGTAGAAAGGAGGGATGAAATAAGATGGATTAAAAATGGGTGTATCAATCAAGAAAGAAAGCCTACAAATTTGAATATGAACATAGTACACTGTGCATTTGAAGAGGTTAACAGCTTCAAAGGTTGCTCTCCTATTAACAACACTGAGAACTTTGCTCTGGAAAATCATTTTGGAAAGAAAGCTTACAGTTATTTCACACAGTGTGTGGGTGTGTGTGTGTGTGCGCACAAGCATGCTTGCTGAGAGCCAAGCAGGGTGATTGAACAGAAGCAAAATAGGGGGAAACAGTGAGGAATGTGTGCAGGACTGGAAGACTGCCACTGAGAGATGAGGGGAGTCGTCCAGCATCTCCATAACACACACACACACACACACACAATTTGTGAGCTACATACCAAAGCATATCATAGATTTTCTTCAGAAAAATAAGAAAGAAAGACAATTCATAATGGTTTTAACAAATGTTTTATGCTTTTAATTTTTTTCAACAAATTGTACATTTTAAAAAATTGTAGCAGTGTTTCCTTTACATAAATGCCATGTAAGCATGAATGCTAAATAGTATCATACCAGCTTGTGTTTTACACAAATCTCTATTCTTTACAAATTTCCTTTTCTAATGACATGTGGATTACAACAGTTTTTTTTTTTTAATGTGGTTGTTTTGTGGTTTGTTTATTTTTGGTTTTAATCTAACTGGCCAGTTTTATTGGACATTTTTTTCCCTCTGGGCTCTTTGTAATTTGGAACCTTGCCCATAGCACTCTTACTATGGAGTGGATTCATTCAAGGGAAAAAAAAAGAGAAAATGAACTCAATTAATAAATCTTCCCTGTACCACAATTAAAAGTCTTGATTGCAATTGAAGCATCCACCATTCTAATGTTGAGCACTTAATGCTTGTCAAGATCTTCAGAGAAATTAGATGCAAAATTGTGACAGGAAGGCCATTATCAATAAGCGGAGACATTCAACGCCTGGTTGACAAAGGGCACCATTAAGAGTCATTAATTTGCATGCAAAAACAAAAATCATTTGGTATGCAGCTTGGTGCGTTCTTGATGCTGATCTTCTTGAAATGTGCATGTTTTTTAAGAAAATAAATCGCATATGCGAAAGAGCACATTTGCATGCTCAATTACACCTTAGGCTGGGTGTCTATGTGAGTAAACAAGCTGATTTAAAATCAGACCCACAGCAAAGGAAAGTCTACTCTAATAAGTTAAAACAAGGTTTAGCACAAAAAATTCTGGAGGATATCAAAACTGATTACATAATTAAAACCCAGGATAAGAGAAATAAGCTACTCTCGGGAGTGAGGGAAAAGGTGGACAAAAAAGTGACTTTGCTTTGCTTAAAACTTAGGATCTGTAGTCATAGTCAGACATGCCACTCTTTATCCACTTAGGCTGGAGATGTTCTCATATTTAACATAATGCTGCAGGAGGAGGCTGACTTTGTTTTATTGTAAATCGGACAAACAGATGATTTTTCTTTGTGTCTGGAAAGTTTGAGTTTCACAAAGTGTCCTTAAAGAGGTTTTTACCAGCAGTGATGTGCTCCCTTCTGGCGCCACCGAGAGATCAGAGAGACTTCATTGGGGGAGTAACACAGGTGGCCTAATTTCCTTTTAAAATTACTGTTATTCCTGACGACAAAAGAAGAATAAGAAGTTTGAATATATTTGCCTCTGGCCTGAAATCTGAAAACAGGAATACGTGTGTTAGTGCAAATCTGGATGTATGTGATAGGGAGCAGCTGTTTAGCATCGAGAATTCCACCATTCTTTTCAAATGGCAATTGACCAGTTAAGAGCATATAGAGCTTTGCATTAGATTTTATTTTAAACATGCATTATCAGGTTTGGCTTTGTTTTGTATACACACAGACTCCACAGCAGTGTGTATGTGTGTGTGTGTGAAGGGGGTGTGCGCTTCCATGTGTCAGTGTCAAGGTGACACTGTGGAGGGCCATAGGGAGCTGTGAGGTGGTTCAGTGATGTAAAGCAGTTGAGTTTATTGCATGAAGTGTAGATGCTGGGTCACAGCAGCAGTAATAGCAGTAAACCACAGGGGAGGGCACACACACACACACACACACACAAAGGCCTAAACAGCACTGAATGCAGAACACTATGTAAGGACAGTGACAGGGGTAGATTTTTTGGATTGGGACAAAGAACATTATTTTCCTTAACCCTTTCATGCATTGTGTCCATCTGAGTGGACAGCAAATTAATTAAATTACTATTTCTTTTTTTTAATCCATTTGGACCAGATCTGCTCATCATGGATTAATATTATGTAGAATCTTGAATCTTCAAGCATATACACCCCCTTCTGCAAAAATTTGACTCCAGCCGTGAGATTTAATGTTTGTTTTTAGAATTATTTTAAGCAGTCACAATGTGAGACGTAAGTAGATAATATTAATATGTGGATCAACAGGAATAATTCCTGATACTGAATGTGAACCAGAATTAAGACTCTGAACACACACACACACACACACACACACCCAAAGGCTGTGCCCCATTGTGTGAAAAGTGACAGTGGATGACTAAAAGCCTCAGTGTCGGTGACCCTGAATAGCTCAATCACATGCTGTGTCTGGACAGTTCAAGGACACACTGAAAAAAATGACTTTACCATACCTGTATGACAAATAACATACATAATGCTGAAGTGACAGAGCCTTGCCTACAATACATCACAGTGCACACACATGCACACACACAACATATCAAGGCCACCTCATTAATACATGTCTTAAATTACGTTACTGTTTGCTCAACCTCAGCATAAAGAAGACTCCATTCAGATCATTGATGCACATTAATCCTGCCAAAATATTACAAAGAGAGAGAGAGAGGGGGAGAGAGAGAGAGATGAAGAGAAAGAGATAGAGATGTTGAAACAAGTCTGGAACAATTTAATGTTACAATTCCATCACAGACAGACTGACTCTATGTCTGTGAGAGCAGGAGAACAGCGGCTATTGTTCTGTGATACTCTCTGTGGCAGACACTCTCATTAATCCTAACCAAATTGCAACAGTGATGAAAGAGAGGATGTGAGGTTAGAGTGCAAGAGAGGGCTTGACACATATTGAGCAGTCACCTATATATACAGTCGAGCGTCCACACCCTTAAAAACAGCGTGTCAGGTCAGGCTTGACAAAGCATAAACGGTAACGTGTATCTCATTATGAAGCCGGGGCTTAGATCACATGTGTCATGGCGATGACATCACAAGAGGTGGTAAGGCCCCATGGGAGTGTGACGGAATGGAGGAGATGGCACTGGATGAGTTTGTCACCAGCAAACCGAGCTGTGATTGGCTTCTCCTTGTGGAGCAGGAACTCTTTTGTGTTGGTTGCTTATTTCAGTATTGTGGAGGACAGAGAGTTCCAGGGCAGAAAAATGTTAAAATCCTTCACATTACTGAACATCTTAATTGATCTCAGGCTGCTTTTAAAGTACCTACTCGATCCGCACACTGATTGCTGTTTAATGTAGGAAAATAGGAACACCGAAAATAGAGTGGAGACCTTAATTCCCTGATGTTAATTAAAACAGTGCAAGTATAGGACATTTTGCACATAACACAGCAGATGCATCTTACAGCACACACACCACACACACACAAGTACACCAAATGTAACACACACTTGGTCAAACACACTCACATTTATTTTACACCCCTGTAGGGATGATGGGTCATAAAAACATCTACTGTAAATGTAATGTTAGATAAACTGCCTAGAGTACATATATTTTTTCCATGATTTAACCTCCTTTACCCCATGTCACCTCAGTTACCGAAAATAAATGTGTTTGCTCATTTTTCTTGTGAAGATAGTTTTGATGGTGTCTACAACATCTCTGCAATATAGGTGGGACATGTTTCTCTCACTGGTAGAAAAACACACACAAACACAAAGCTTGCTGAGGACATGAGGGATGTTTGGACCTGTTCTCATTAGCAGAGCTCAGGTGAGGAGATAAAATGTTGGCCCCGGGGGAGTGTTCAAGGGCTCTGCTAGGCCAAGGTGGTCTGTGGGGACTCAGCCAAAACTCATCTTAAACCCAGCTCACACACACACACGCATGCACGCACACACGCACACACACACACACACACAGTCTTGTATTACTATCTTTGTGATAGTAATGTGTCTTTCCGTAGACTCCCATAATGACTAAAGTACATAATTTTACACTTACACCTAATCCTAACCCTAACCTTAACCTCAGCACATCTTTTACCTCTTTTAGTTTTGTAAATAAAACAAGCACATTTTCTATAAAGTCATTTTTCCTCATGGGGACCTCTCAAATGTCTCCATAAAGCCCAAAAAAACAGATAAAAGTGATTTTAGGGGACAAAAGTTCCCCACAATGCAATAAATACATGAACACACACACACACACACACACAAAGGCACACACACAGAGGCACACACATGGCCCCTCCAGGTCCATAATATTGCAGTGACTGATGGGTCTGAAAAAAGGACTCACAGATGTGGCGGTTGTAATGTACGACACACAGTGCTGTGTGTGTGTGTGTGTGTCTGTATGTGTGCGAGGAAGTGTGTATGTGTGTGTGTGTATGTGTGTATGTCTGCACGTAATAGAATCCATAGTGTGTAAATGTGGGTCTGTGGGGTTTTAAGGTACAGTGTAAAAAAACGGTAAAAAGTCTGGCAGCAAAGTTGCCAAACAGTTACTGTTAAATTATGGTTAAATACCAAATATTATTTGACAGTAAACTGCTGTAAAAATTACAGCCATTCTCTGTATTTTGTGCTGTGATTTTACAGCCCAATTTTGGTAGATTTACAGATTTACACCATCATAAAACATCTTTAAAAAGGTATAAAAATAACAAAATGCTGTGAAATGAACTTGGATCTCCACAATTTAATGTTTGACATTTGTTAAACTACAGTATAGTACTGCTTTTAAACAAAAATGTTCTATTTATCCATGGTATATAATAGTCAAGATACAGATTTCTACCCTTAAAACAAAGCAAAATCATATAAATTTACAAATACTTTACTATTTAAAAACAGTTACCTCATTGTTTATCTACAATATCTCATTGTTATAATACAGAACTCTACCAGTAAAACATAGCAAATAAGTATAAATTTACATGCAGTTGTTGTTATATAACAGTCTATGGCTTAAGACTTTGAGACCTGAGTATGGGAACCCCTGGGTTAGTACAAAAGCACAACAAGAATACAATGAATCTTGATTTTTTTTTTTTTTTAGAACTTGCACCAACAAACATAACAATTGAATATTATGTCCACAAACTCAAAACACAGGTAAAAAGTCACAGAAACAATGAACATTGCGAATATAAACATGACGATGTGAATGACGTATGACAACACAAATCACCTCTTGTCTTACATGGTGCTTAGCATTTTTTGTTGTAAACATAAAACCAAAAAAAGACATGGTGGTGTTTTTTCATAGCAGGGGAATAATCGAGTCAAGCCACGAGTGATGGCAACATTTCAAGCCATGTTAGCACAGTACAGTATTCATTTAAGTACATACCTTAATACATTGTAAATTAAATAATTGATAAAATAATGACAAAACAGCTTTTCTCCCGATAAATTTAGCTTAGAAGTTTAGAGAAGACGGTTCCAGGTCTGAGCTGTAACTGATGATAAAAGAGCTTTCATGTAGCATTGAATTGCTGGTCTGAATAATTACATAAATGTAAAATTTTAGTTTTTAATATAATACATTTTAACTAATTTTAAAAAAATTAAAATTACATGAAAGGGGTCCAAATGCGTCATGATGTAGCTATGTACGGCATTAAAACGCAAAAACAAGATCAAAACTAAATCTTGAAACATCAGTTCTGAGCCACATTCTTAAAGCCATTTTCTACATCCTTTGCATCCCACTGCCATTCATGACACTGATACTGCACAGTATTAAGCCAAATGCTGCTGTAGCCTAAGTGTGACTCAGAATATGCTGGAGAGATGCATCATGGACATCGATTTTTTTTTTATCTACAATTGCAAACTGCTATCACTACTAGCTTGTTACATAGGAACGTTTTACTGCTTGGCTTCTGAAGTTCAGACCACATTGTGCCAGTAAAATGGAAAGGATGTTCAACAACTTAAAAAGTTGCAACACATTCTATGCAAGCCTATCAAATATCTTAAAGATGCAGTTGTTTACTGTTACTGTGCTCTTCTGTCTCTGTTAGACTTAATTTACTCACCATCAGCAGTTAATCTATTTGTAGTTTTTCAGCAACTTTCAGAAATATGTCCATTTTAAGAGGGTTGGTATAAAGGTGAAGCCTCCTTAAGTCTTGGTCTTGGAAAATTCAGGCCACTTTCTTCCATAACATTTTAAGCCACTATAAAGACACTGGCAATCTGTGAAAAAATATAATCAGACATTGCATATTAAAGCAGAGAGTAGCCAGTCATAAAAATATGCACACTGTATATTTCTAAAGCACTGTGATTTCAAGTCAAAAAAAGTCAAGTCAAAGTCAACTTTATTGTCATCTCTGCTATATACTGTACAGATACATAGAGAGACGAGACGACGTGGCTCCAGATTTGTTTTTAGCATGAACATTATTATAGTACATAGTCTGTCTTCTATCATAGTCATTGTTATTATTGTTTATTAGTATCTGTACCTAGATTTTGACTGAATGTTTGAATGACTGATTATTTAGTTGTAGCTATTCTGTAACTCAAACCCTGATATTCAACAGCTTAGTGAGTGCGGGCCAAGTTCCTTGATAGACATATAACACAATAACACAACAAAAAAACCTTCCAAACATATTTCTGAGCTGTCCTATTTGCATTACCTTAGTTATTCAATTTTCTAATGTTAAGCAAAAATACATGATTACCAAAAACTTTTTTTAAAAGTAATTCTCTTAAGACAAGATGGGGAATACAGCTAAACCCATCCTTGATGACTGGATTTTAATAAAATATGACAAACCGAGAACATCACAAAAAGGGATAATGCTTTAGGAGTATTTCAAACGATTGACATATTTTTGTTAAAGAAATCCAACATTTCATATTTAAACCAGACAGTGATACTTAGCTAGTATGTTGAAGTTTAATATGCTGTATGTTAGCAAGTTCATGCTGCTAGTTTAGCTGCTGAATTTATAAAATGCCAACCATTACAAATAAAGGAGTTCACGTTTCTATTTCACAATCCATGCCTTCACTTAGCCCCGACTATCAATTCTTACTATACGCAGAAAAAAAATTAATTGGCTAGGGTCTTTAGCTGTAATAAACTAACTTCGATCCGAGACTGCATTGCCCTGCTGTTGTTTAAGATGCTGCTAACGTTAGCATGATACAAATAATCACGACGTGATTACAAAGCAATTGGTGTGTTCCCACTAAAAGACTGTGTATAAAAGGTACACTGAAGCAGGACATTACCTTTCCTCGATCGTGAATGCTGATAGTAAGCGTAGACACGAACTCCTCTGCAGCCAGATTCCTGAGTCAAGACGTACAAGCCGCAGCGAGGCTCCTCCTGGCGCGCAGATTCAAACGACTTAACATCGGCTAGTGATTGGCTGAACAGTCGCAAAGCTCTGTGGGAAATCATCTTGTCCAATCACCACACAGAAGCCCTTAGTTCTTAGTTTGACATACAAATAACTATAGTAGAAGAAGTTTGTCTGTGCACGTGACTGAACGTCGGCGGTGCGCGGAAAAGAAAACGTTCCCCGCAAGGCGATCGCTGTTATCTAACCTGGTTAGCAGTAATGTTGTACTGAAGCTTTATTTTATCAGCGTAACATTCACAGCTTTTGCAGCAGCAGTGCTAGCTAGATAGTACTGTTTTCTGGCGTTCGTGACGTCTGGTAAGCGCCGACTGAACGCTGACCGTTTTTCTGCTCATTAGAGGGAATCCGAGCATCCACACGCGTCAAATAAATGCTGCATAAAACATCTTCTTGGCGTCACTTTCTGCCGAAATTCCGACGAACGCAAAGAAAACCTCTCTATAGTGATTACGTGCTGCTCGTTTGACGTTCTGGAGAACCGAAAATATCACGATTCCGTTAAGTTAGTTTAATATTCCTATTATGTGCTTCGTTGGGTGATATAAAACCAACAGTGCAGCTCAAAGACTCCTTCATGTGCTACAGGACTTGTTTTTTAAATACTCGTAACTTTATACGCATGTAAAAGGTTTTTTATTTTTACATGTGCTGAAGATGTGAACAAGCTTAATGTCATGACGGTGGAGACCAGCTACTGGATAAACACATATAGTTAATACCATTGACCACTTATAGTTCTAATAACCTGTTCAACATTATTATTTTGACTTTTTTTTTGTCAAAACTTGACTGTTACAAATAAATGTCACATTTTATAATGTTAATTGGTGTCCTGTAGTTTTAGTTATTTAATAAGAAATTGAATTAGATCCACTGTTCCAAAACTCATGTTACACTACTCATTTTCGCAAGATTTTAATTAAAATATTAATAGATGTTACTTTTTTAGTTTTATAGTTTTTACTGCAAAATCATCAGAAAAAAATATCTATAGATCCAAAATCGTGTTTTTTTTTTTGTTTTTTTTACTTTCAGCAAGTGTCTTATCAAGTGATCAGATAGTAATCAGATGGTAGCAATCTTATTGGACATTTCTGTCTCATACTATAGTTTTTTGAGATTTTAGTATATGATGGTTACCTTCGATTTACAGCAAATGCAAGTTTCTAATGCCATAATGGTCTGTATTATATGATACGGCATGTGCATGTTGTTAGAAAAGGCAAACTACTGTGTTGGGTTTTTTTAACAGCAATGTATCATAATTTTACATTCTAAATAATTTAAGAACCGCACAGCCATGTAAAAAAAAACAGTAGATTTTTATAATGTAAAATTACAGATTTTTATCATAATTTTAGAGAACTGTATAATTAACAATCCAGATTTGCTGTCTTTTACAGGTATATTCTCGTAAAATGAAAAATGTGGCAAAAGTCTGTTTTTTTCAATGGTAAATTGCTGTAAAAAAAAACTTTTATTTTTTACAGTGTACAGGACCTACTGTATATTAGAGGTGTAACTATACAGTCAAGTCATGATTTAGTTCAGATAAAAGATCTCAAGGTTCAATATCTTCAAGGTTCAAAGAAGACTCAAATTTCAGTGCGATCATAACATTTTCTCATGGCTAATTTGTACCAGCGGGTATGGAGTTGTGTGCTTGCTGCCTCACAGCGAGAAGGTTCTGAGTTCGAGCCCCTGGTCAGGCTGTGGATCCTTTCTGTGTGGACTTTGCATGCTCTCCCCGTGTTCGCATGGGTTTCCTCCAGGTGCTCCGGTTTCCTCCCACAGTCTAAAGGTATGTAATATACGATAATTGGCGACTCTAAATTGGCCCCCTTAAGGTGAAAATGTGAGTGTGATTGTGTGAGTGTGTGTGCCCTGCGGTGTTTTGGCGCCTGCCCAGAGTTGTTTCCTGCCTCGTGCCTGTAAGTTCCCGGGATAGACTCCGGTCCCCCCGCAACCCCAGTTGGGATTAAGTGGTTCGGATAATGAATGAAGGAATGAATGAATGTGTGTGTGTGCCAAAGAGAACTCTTTTTCATTCCAGTTTATTTTGAAGATGCACTCCCCCCTCTCTCTTTTCTTTCTCTTTCTCTCAGCATGTGATTAAACCATACCTGTGAATATGTACAGTATGTGAATGAATATCCTGCTTTCATTTTTCATTACATTGCATTTTGTGAAATGTTTTCTAATGCGTCTACATGAGTCTGAATGTCCCCATATTTATGTGTTACTGTGTGTATGTGTATATACACATACCTTTATACAGTAGTTTATAAGTCAGTGGTTATTTATCATTGTGAACAATGCACAACATACAGTACACCACAACAAAATGTGTCCTTTGCATTTGACCCATCCGTGAAGAAGCAGTAGGCAGCTGACATGTGCTGTGGTGTGTTCATAATGACAAATAATCACTCACTTTCACTTTCACTTTCACATTCCGATTATGGGCCCAACTCCCAAACCATTACGCTACTACTTGCTCTATATGACTGTCTTAGTGCACTCACAATGTATTTAACAAAATCTAAATACTGAATATATAATTTTTTTTATTCCATGCTCAGCATAGCTGGTGGTCTAGTGGTAGGACAGTCGGTTAGGGACCAATGAATGAAAGGCTCTTCATCCAACTTCTATCACTACAATCACGGTGCCTCTGAGTAAGATCTGTAACCCAGGTAGCTATCGAGAATTAAGCTGCGTTATTAGGGAAATGTTGTGGATAAACGTGTTTGTTAAAAGCTATACAAATAAATAAAAATAAATAAAATTGCTGTTATCAAACCATTTTTGTTCAAGTTTTTTTAGTATTCTACATACTCCAGTTTAAATGTTAAAATTTCAAAATCTGATAATTTCATGCATTTTTGCATAAAGTTTTTGCATCACAAAAATTGTACTTCTGTGTATTTAACTGTATTCTAATTAGAGCCGGTGTAAACAAATGATTAAAGTTTTAACCAATGAATCATAAGAATGATTATACCAAGGTATCATAAGATAAAGTGCTAGACATTTTATTAAGATTAAAATGTACAGTATAATTTATCATTGCTGTGAGGTTTCTGTGAACTTTCTACAGTGATGTACAAAGCTCCATTATGACATTTATTATCTTGTTAATTCATTATCTTATTATTCCTAGAAGATTTGAAATGCATTTGATACTAATATATTCTAATCGGGTACGTCATGTCCTCTCATTCCCTTCATGTCTCTATCTGAAATTTTTTTTTCATTTATATCCATCAGCAGTCTGACAAGTGAACACATCTGCAAACTACAGCTGAATATATTTTTAGAGCTATCCGTCATTTGTTTATACTGTGGCAAAACTGGACGGATGAACGCTGTCAGGCAGCAGCAAATCAATCAATAAAAAAACTTTATCAAATGTGGCCTGTGGGTACATTGATCAGTCCAGGCATAATGTGCTTGTCTATTTGATAGTGTGAGAGTTTGTAATATAATGTTTAATACTGTGTATCTTGTTTGAATGTAGTTGACCAAAAAAAGTTGAATCACAATTCAATAATGACACTTGATACAACTTGGACACGTTAAGCAAACGTTATCATAATTTAAGACATGTAATCTTTGAAGTTTTTTTTTTTTTTTACGGTGTTGCACCACAGCCATGTAGTGTAGGTTAGCATCTGTCACTTCAGAGTTTTGTGTATTATAAAAATAGCATTACTTGTTAATATGTGTTTTGGAAAAGGGCTGCCATCATTACAAAAGATTTTGCTGTTTCTTTAATGGGTCTAGAGGTGGATAGATGTCCATCTGTGAGTGTGTGTGTATTCATGAGTACATACACACATGTGTACAGTATGACTGACTCTATCTGTGTGTTTGTGATTCAGAGCAGCCTATCGGATTGGTTGGAGTGACAGATGCTTTCAGCCTCTTCCCTATATCTTATCTCTGAGGGAATGAGACCTGCTGCCTCCAGCCAACAGCCGCTCAAAGCCTATTGTTACTTCACCACAATCTATCCCTTACCACAAAGTGCTATTCATTTCCAATCACATGACCCTATAATTGCCACCAGCATGCCGGCCCCTGAGCCCCACATGCGCTGCTTTCTCCTCCCCATAGCTGTGGCTTGCAGCCTTTGGTTTACAGCAGCGAACTGCCCTTGTGTTGAATGTCATATACATCCTGCAGCATATGTGTCTTACAAATTAGTGCAAAAACACTGAAAGTGTAATGTTTATAGGAAATTATGCTCTAGCTCTGCATTTATTAAATATTTATGGATTCCCTATGAGCTGGGGCCCACAAACTGGCATTAAGAGTCTCTGCCAACATCATTCTGCTTATATCAGTACATTTGTTAAAAGCTTCCATGCTGTGCTTTCAATAGCCACCCCCTTAGAAAAATGTCCATGCATTGCCTCATGCAACATTCATGTTTTTTAATATCACATTTAAAGGTGCCATATGAAGTTATTTATCATTTCAATGAAAAATCACTAAATCTTGACCAAACCACTTTTATAAACAAAACATTTCAACCAAGGAGACCATTCGGATTAGGAAGGTAAGATACATTTTATTGAGAAAAACAGGTTGTCGTTTTAGTGTGTATGTGAGTTTGGAGAGAGCCCGTCACTTGGTCATTAGGTCTCCTTGTTTGAACTTTCGTGTTCACTTCCATTTGTTAAAATCCCTGCACAACCAGCTTTTTTTTCCTTCTTTTCTATCATTTTATGTCTCTCTCAGTTGGAGTTCAACAAGAACCAAATATTTTTCCTTGCAATTCACTTCTGTGGCTGTAGCAATGAATTCTGCACACGGCAGCTTTAATGCAATATTAATAAGGCAAAAGTGAGAAATGATTGTGATGTGGGTTTGAGGTCATATCATCCAGCCCAGCTCTGAGCTACCCTGACCCACTACAATGCACTGCTCTAATTTTGGGCTGCAAACACCTTACATTACAAATGACCGGATGTTTATTCCTAGTCTGTGCAAATGGACGCCGACTAGAAGTCACCTTCCTCTTAGACCCTGTATGCACTTCCTGCTTCTGCGGCTATTTAGATGCTGGCCATGTTTAGCAGCGTGGAACCTCTCCATATTCAGGCCCTCGTAGTGAGGTCACACCTGATTGCTGCCACTGACATCTGACAGACACGACGTGACCTCGTAGCCACAGAAACTGCGGTGGGAGCAGTGGGATGGAGGTGAGGGTGGGGGTCATGTCTGCCCAGAGTACATCACTCAAAGAGGACATGACTCTCCTAAGAAATGAGTGAAACTTCCAAACATAGGAGAAAGTGGGGGCCTCCGACACACTAAGAAGAAGCAACAAAAAGAGGAAACAAAAAAAAAATCAATTCCATTTACTGTTATTTGTAGTTTTTTACAACAAACACTGCCAGATAGATCTTACTGAGTAACATATTACTGGGTAAACCCCCTAAAAGGCAAGTTAGGGGGCACAAAGGACTACCCAGCTAGCTGAGTTGGCACAGCATGAGACTCCTAATCTCAGGGTCATGGGTGCGAGCCCACACTAGGCACAGATCGGTAAAGGTACCATTGAGATACTCATGAGCAATTTATTGTCCCTAAGCACTGCTCCCCAGGCGCTCCCAAAAAGCTGCCCATTGCTCCTTCATGGATGGGTCAGATGCAGAGGTCACATTTAATTGTGTGCACTTTGTGCTGTGACGTGCTCTGTTGATACAAATAGTCACTTCAGATACAAGACCTCTGTTGAATCTAGGTGATCATGCAGTCCGGCTCATCTGGTAGAGAATTTAGTGAGTGCTTGCAAGGTTTGGCTGAAAGCACAGGTGAACTTCAATTGAAACCACATGAAACAAGGCCTGCTTATGGAGAACAGTAACAGAGAATGACACAAGTGGGAAGGTTGCACTAAAAAGGGAAGGCTCAGCGCTAAATAATAGGTTGCAAATGATGAGGCGTTTCGCCTCCAACAGGCCTCCTGGTCAAACTGCAAGAACAGCATGAGGAATCAGAGTTAATAGAAGCTCACTTAACAGGGTAATTGTATAAGTATCCTTAAATCTTAATTACATGAAGAGTCAATAGCAATGTGCTGTGGTGAGGAAGCGACAGATGTTTCATGGACTTCATTCCACTTTATCCTCTTTATCTCTCTTTTGGGAAATGAGATTTCTTCGCTCTACGGTAGTTTCGGATTTTAACTGAATGTAATGCATTATAAATATTTACCCTTTTTAAGATTACATAAGCCAGCGTAGTAAACATCTCAAAATCTTTCCAATCAAGTGAGAATTGAACACTAAAGCTCAGATTGCTTTTAATCAAGCAAATAATAAGCCAGATTTACAGCAACAAAAGCATTGTATACCTTTTTTCCACTGTATTTTACTTCATTTTCAACTAAATAACTGGAGAGGTTTAAATGCATATACACAATAAATATAAATTAATAACTTTCCAATTACTTTTTAATTAAAACATGAAGCCTAAAGTGTTACATAACTTTATTTGACAGTAATGTTGAAACTGTTCACAAAGTAGACAGAGACAGATCGAGTGTGACAGAGGGGACTTATTTCCATTTCCACAACTTCCTCTTCAGTATAAATGAACTAATTGATCTGAGTCAAAGTGTGATTTTTGGGCCTCTGATTCCTCTCCTTCTTCTCTCAACAGGTAACAAGCGTATCACATGTGTTAGAACACATTCGGCAGCACCCAATTCCTCACACTAAAGGATTAGAAAACTTTCAGTGAATCTAACGCACAGATTCACTGCTACAATGGAGAACTTGAGCAGACAATATCTATCCACACAGGAAGCAAGAAAGTCAGCCATAGAGAGCACAGTGCAGTGAGAAGCATGAGGGAGTGAAAAGCAGCTCAGTAGTGAAGGAAATGACAGTTTTTTGGGGAGAGGAATCAGGGAGGATAGAGAGAAGTAGAAGCACAACTGTCACTGGGACATCCCATGGGTTAGGGGATGGAGGACGCTTGGTGAAACATGTCTGACAAGCCGCATCTGAACTGCTGACATGCATCCAATTCAGTACACAGGACATGCGATGCCCTGCCAGGAGCACATACACGCACACTGAGAGGCACAGGCGCACACATACTGTTCCAGTATCATTTACACGAAGAATGCTGTCCTGTTTATGTTGTCTCTCTTTGTCATGTCTCAGTTTTGTTTAAACTAAATTAATTCAAACTCAGAGCGGCACAGTTGCGCTGTGGTTTGTGCTGCAGTCTCACACCGGGAAGGTCCTGGGTTCAAACCTTTCTGTGTGGAGTTTGCACGCTCTCTGCATGTTTGCAGGGATTTCTTCTGGGTGCTCCGGTTTCCTCCCACAGTCAAAATGGTATGCACTATAGGTTAATTGGCATCTCTAAATTGGACCCCGTAAGGTGTGGTTGTGTGAGTGTGTGTGCCCTGCGGTGTGTTGGCGCCTGCCCAGGGTTGGTCCCCGCCTTGTGCCCGTAAATTCTCAGGATAGGCTCCAGTCCCCAGCAACCCCATTTACGATTAAGCGGTTAATAATGAAAGAATTAATGAATAATTTCAAACCCAACAGATGAGGACAAATATGCTTCTGCTTTGCACCAAAGCAACAACAACTACCTGTGCACAAATAGAAAAGGTGCAGGGAGACCTATACAACTGCTACCACAGAGAATTTTTTTTTTAAGTACACCCAGTAGAGAATATACTGAATACAGACAACAGCATTTTACAGAACCAAGAGAAAAAAAAGCATTTCTTTCCCTCTCCTTAATTTAACTTTTTTCCCTTTTGTTGTACAAAGTTTGCTTTCAAGAAAGACACCACAGAAATTGTCCCTGCCTTAGTTTGCACAGTTGTTGTTCTATCTTGCTTCAATCTCTCTGAGCATGTAGGCCTGGAGGGCCTGAGGTGTTAGCTTTAGGCCGAAATTGCCCACGTCACTTCTGCCGCCTCTAACTAAAGCTGACTTGTTTCAGCGAATGTTTGGACAAAGCGAGATTGGAAACCTAGGTTTAAGATTGGCCTTGTATTCTGGGAAGATTACTTATGTGCTTTACACATTGTGAAGTAGCCTCATATAAGCCATTGTTCCTTCTGTTGTAATCAGGAGCCTCAGACTTTTCACCAGTTGTTGGGGCAAGTCTGCTGTGATGAACCATTTGTTAGATCTGTAACAAAACTCAAACAATTTGGTCGTTTACAACCCCAATTACCAGTTCTGGAGATGTGCAGCCCGGCTCTGTTATGGGGCATGAATGGGCAGAAATAGGTTGCCAAGTGAGTTGTCAGAATGAATGCTGGAAACTTAAAGTTTAAATAATTTTTTACAATTAATTTGCTACAACAGGAATGAATGCTACCAGCAGTTTGCCAGTGTAACTAGATTTGCCAACAGACACAGACTTTGCTCTCTGTTCCCAAATCCATCTACACTTCAGAGCAGGTAATCCTTTGAAGCTCAGGAGGTTTGGGTCTGGTCAGTATTTGAATTGGAGACCAACTAGGAAAGCTGGGTTGCTGCTGGGAGAGGTGTTCCTTTGGATCCCAATTCTACAGTGCAGTAATGGGGACACTGTGCTGTAAAACTTGCTGCTGTCCTGGGGATGAGACATAAAACTGAGATCATAAAATGATCCCTTGGCATCTTTCAAACCTGGCAAATTCTCCATGGGTCCTTTACCAGTCTATAGCTGATGTGTGGTGATAGTCCTGGTACAGAATGGCTGCTATTCATCATCCAAGTGGTTCCTCCTTGTCTCTTTAAATTAGTGTGTGAATTTGAGAGTCTTTCAGTCTACTCTAATGCAGAAGTACAAACTTTGGTCTTTAACAAGAGAGAATGGCGGAATAGTGATAAATTGTTCACTATTTATTAATAATGAACACAACAGGAAACACACAATCTGACTAAACTGTCACAGACAGAAATAAGAAATTCTGGTATTATTTTGAAATGTCAAGTTTTCTGAATTTTACATGCATGTTTACATGTTACATGTATGTTTTACATGTAACAGGTTTGTGTCATACTAACAATAGCAATTATTCTTATTACTGTGGGACTGTGGGAGGAAACCGGAGCATCCAGAGAAAACCCACGCGAACACAGGGAGAGCATGCAAACGACACACAGAAAGGCCCTACAGCCCGACCCAGGGCTCGAACCCAGGGCCTTCTTGCCGTGAGGCTCATTCTTCTTCTTCTTCTTCTTCTTCTTCTTCTTCTTCTTCTTATTATTATTATTATTATTATTATTATTATTATTATTATTGTTTGCAGTAGTAATAACAGCAGCATTATTATTTAATATTATGATTGCAAGTTAAATGTACAAAAAGATGCAAAAACCTCAGAAGGAATAATTTTGTCCGCTTATAATTTGCTACCACAGGCATGGGACAGCACGACGTAATAATGAGAATGAAAGTGTGTTTAATGTGTAATTTCCACCTCATATCAGAGCCCCACTTTTGTCTTTAAATTACGCCTGCTAAACTGACTTGTGAATGCTTTAAGCTTTGAAATCTATCCCATATCTCTGATGAACAGGCCTGTTCTAATTACAGCCTGCTACTTTATTACTGTGATTGGTATGATTACTATTTGAGAGCGAGAGCAAAGCAAAGGGGGAAATACTTTTTGGATATCCATAAGACGATATACAGAACTGAAAAAAGTATTTGCCACATTTTTTACCCAACGCTGCATCCTTCGTCGCCAATCAGAGAGAAAGCAACACATAATTTATTCATCTAATTTGTTCATCTAAGAATTTAAGATGGATATCATTTATGCTAATGAGACTGAAGTACTCTGAACGCTGCCCAAATCAGAAAGAATATCAAACCATTTAGTCAGGTTTGTTTATAATGAATGCAGCATCATTGCCCTTCAGTGTGATTTGAACTGGTGATGGGTGAGCCAAATTAATAGTTTATTTTCTGTTCTAAGTAGATCAAGAGAGGACAGGATTCATTACATTACATACTAAAAAAACACTTGGATGGAAAGAATTCTGTGGCAAACCAATTTAGTGCCTTGTGGGTAATCAAGACAAATAGAAAAATATCCTTTGAATCCTGTTAAAAAATTGCAGTTTGGCAACTTTGCAACTTGTATACTCTAAACATTTCTTCATTTCTTAAATAAAGTCTTTGTTTAGCTGAACAAAGCTCTACTAAGAGCAGAATAATCGAGCAACATCTCTTGCTGGCTTCAGGCCAGGGCACAGAGGAGGAGGGTGCAGAGCCAGACCACTGCTGATCAATAGGAGCTAATTACACAAGAGATTGATCTGCAATGCTCACTAATTTAGAGGCAAAACCACAGTCAAAAACTGTCTCGCATCTTTAAGCCGTGTCTCCTCTAACCCAATAAGCAAAGATTCCATACTCTCCTCCTCTTCTCACTTACTGAACAAGCACAATCTTTTTACAGAGTTATCACAAAGTTTTTGCTGTTTGGACCACACATAGACACAAAACAAATTGTAGATCTATTTACAGAATTTAAAAGATTGGAGTAGATATTCTCCAATCACAGCAACCTCTTTTTCTTTCTCACACACATACGCACACACACACTTTGAGTCTGGTCCTTAGCTTAGACTCCTCTAACTCCCTCCAGCTCCTCTCGGCTCTCTCCTGCTGGCGATCTAATGGAGGTGGACAGGAGGGCTGGAGACAGACGGGAGCAGCATACACCCAGGTCTGTTTCAGCTTTGAGGTAAAGGTCAGAGAGAAAGGAAGAGTGAGAAAGAGAAAGAGAAGAAAAAGTCACTGAGAAAAGTCAGCCAGTATGAACTTTGAGACTGAAAACTAGTTGGAAATGCTAGGTAGAAAGTCCCTTAAAACCTAAAAGATGCTCCAGAAGTACTTTTTATGATCTGCGTCAGCAGAAATCCTTATTCAAATGAAGGCCCCATGTGTGGATCACTGCAAATTCACAGTATGACCAGGAAAAACTGAGGTAATATCCTCAGGTTTCATTTACACCATATGTACATTGATTTAGAGTGAGAGTCTCCCTGGGCTAGCTTTGGGTTAAGTGCCCTGCTCAAAGGCCCAACGGTAGTAGGGCTGGAGGCTGGAACATTTTTGTATACATCTTAGGCATCCACCATCCTATTGCACTGCCCATACAGAAAATGCAATATACAGTATTATCAATATGTTATTTTTCATAATTATTAGACTATACATGACACATACTGTATGTGGGAGTCCATTTCATATGGGTGGGTATGTTAGGTAAGTTTTGATTCATGCATTCAATACCTTAACTTGATTAACAACTCATAATAAGGTTTTTACACAACAAAGTTGGATTACATCATAACATCACTATGCACGTTATATAATCATTGAGGTGTCCATTATTATGCCACACAATGTCACTTATTTGTTGAGCTGCAGCCACAGTATAGTTCTACAGGAACATTAGAACATCTGTCAAAATGCCTAGCCCTTGCAGATCAGAAAACTGTGTTCAAATGACATTGTGATTATTCTAGAGTTTTCCAAAGCATATAAATGTAAATGCAGTTTACCACTAAACAAGACATACAACATGACTCACAACAACATACTTGCTCACTCACTCACTCATTTATGCTCAAGTACTGCAGAACATGCAGGGTAACAGCATCATACTACCCATTTGTCAGCTCTCTAACTTATTCCTTCTTCAACTTTATTCTTTTTACATCTACTCTACTTCCACCTCCTCCTCATCTTCCACCTCTGCCCATCTCTGTGGTGATGCTGCTGTGTGTGAGAGTGGCTTATACTGAAAGCTCTGATACACACACTTGAGCAGAACTGAGTCAAGGCTGTGGGTGAGTGCCTCTGTGTTCCCTTAATGACCGCTCATCTTGCCTGTCTCCTCTCCACCTGCACACACTGACTTTATGACTCCACACACACACACACACACACACACACACACAGTTAAGACATCCTGCCACATCCCATGTGACAGGCTGAAATAAGACACCTACTCACATTTTAGCTGAGTACAATATAGATTTGTGCTCGTGTGAAAACTCTCTTACAAACTGCATTCTCTGCTTGCAAAAGGTTAGTCTTGTTTGATTGCAAATCAAATCTGGGAGTCGTCACATCTCCCTGCCATCTGCTTCCTGCTCTCTCATCTCTGGCATCGAAGAGTCTTTACAAATCAGGTTTTGGCAGACAAAAGCATGCACCGTTAGCCTGCGAACATCATAAAATATAAACGTCTCGGAGCAGAGCGAGCTTGTCTTTAACCTCCCTGGCTGCATGTCGAAAATTACTCCAGAAAATGGACTCTGCAGACAAACAAACAAAGCCCTTGTGGCAAGGCTGTCAAAAAGCATCTGTAAAGACTGCTAGCTATTTCTGGAGCTTTTCAGCAAACAGAACGTGCACTCTAGGCCACTCTAAAGACATCTTGTCAGTAAAGAGGGCCATCTCCCTTCCAGCTCCTTCTCTCTATTCCTCTTTCTCTCACTGTCTTGCTCCTCTGCCATCTATTTCACTTGTGTCCCTCATTCTCTCTACCTCCCTCGTCTGCTCTCTTGCTCACTACTGTTTGTGAGTACTCTTTAAGGGTCTCTGTTCTCCCCACTACTCACGTTCTCTCCTTGAGTAGCTCTTGGACTGGGGTTCCATTTCCACATGAAAGGAGAAGGCATGAGGAGGCCTCATACAGTGTCATGCTCTTCCTCTCTGTTACCATGGAGATCCAATGGTTTGCGAGTCCGAGTGAGTCGGTGGAATTGTACGAGTGCTCGCGGTGAGGTCCCTTTCTTAGAAATCACCCTGAGTGCATCTTTAAGAGACGGCCCCCACCTGTGACCCCTGGAGGTGATGGTGCCACTTCCTGAAGTCACATGCGCCGCCAGACAACGACGCCCTTGTTTGTTTCCACTGGCAGTGGAGCAATGACTGTATCAAAATAAAGAGAACTTGAGGGATTGGGAGACGAGAAAACAGCTGCGAAAGAGGTTCAAGCATCTCATCAGACAGTTCATTCAGTTCAGACAGGGACAGATTTTAAAAGGTTTCTCACTGGAGAACTTCATCAGAGAGAGTGAGATAGACCTGTGAGGTGCTATTTGAGTCAGTTGAGGCCTTCACAGTTAAAGTGGAACCTGAGGACAGAGAGAAAGCCTCTCACAGTGGTGTCACGCCTTCAGCAAAGTCATGTTAGCAGGCCGACTCCTCTCCAAGGAGCAGAAAGAGCACATTTAAAATGGAAATGAAGCTCTGTCGAACTCTGTCTCACTTGTGTCTCCTGTTCATACCTCTCTAAGTAATTATCACCGTTCTCCAATCTTCGCACCTGAAGCAAGAAAGGACCACAGCTTTGGTGCCCATGTGAATGTGGTGAAGAGCACACAAGTCTGCTCCCGAGCTTTGCCTTAGTGAGCTTTTTACACCCTCACACAGAACAGGTCAGTCTGTCTGTGAGATTGTGTGTTTGTGTGTGCGCTTTGATGCATGGAACAGAGAATCTTAAATACTTACAGAGCATCCACAGAAGACAAGCACTTGTTCTGTGACCATTTTATAGGTCTCCAAAAACTGCTGATTCTAAAAAATGGCTGTAGTTATATTTCTATTCTGTGGGTCAGTACACACTAGAGTTGTAATCGAGACCACCAAAACCAAGACCAAGTCTTGATAGACACCAGAATGTGTCCAGACAAGACCAAAACTTGAAGAGCTGAGGCCGAGACTAGATCGAGACCAGGGCAGGGTGAGATCGAGTCGAGACCAAGGGTAACCAGTGGTAAAGGGCGGGTAACCATGGTCGGCAGTAACATCATTGCCTGCATTTGAAGTTAGAAGTTATCCAATCCAAGAGTAAACAACTTATTGATAGTAATTCAGAGTTGTAATCTCAGTAGTAATCTCAAAGTTGTGGTCTCGGCTGGTCTCGAAATAAAATCCTGAATCCTCTTGTCCGAGTCCGAGACAAGACTGAGAGCTTTCAAAAACTGGTCTCGAGTACTACAACACTAATACACACCCATTTACACTTATTCACCAACAAGCACCTCCGCATCACTTGGACAACTATGTTAGCGGTTGGGAAGTCATTCAGTGACTGAAAAATAATGTCCATACGGTGTTGATGAATATTTTATGAATACTTTAAGACAAAACAAATCCAGATGTATAGCTCCTGATTCCCTTTTCATGTGTTCCTAATCGAGGGCCTGTTTAAATAAATGTGGATATTTTTAGAAACACATTTTTTAATATGTTTAATTTTTTAACTGTGTTTACACAACATTCGGTTAAAAAAAAAAATCTCCATACGCACTAGAATACAAAATGATTCCAAACTCAAAAGTTTATCACTTCTATGTCATTATTTCCGTAGGTGATTAGCAGGTGCCAGCATGGATCAAGATACAGTAGCCTTCTTAATGATTACTATAGTCACTTGTGGTATGTAAGGAATTTAAGGTATTGTCCACCAAACACGTTTTTTGCGCTGGCACCATCTTTTTTTAATACAAATGAGATGGTTTTTTGCCGCAGCGATCAGAGCGCTTCAAGTTGAAATCCGTTCAACTATTAACACAGAAATCCGTTCAACACAGTTAAGAACTTACTACAAATGGCGGTGTATCTGGAGCAACTATTTTTGCTTTATGTACACAATACGAATACAGCAAAAAATAAATACTATATGTGCTCAAACCCCTAATTGATGGAGCTAATCTTATTTTATTCAATCTCAATGTCTAGAAAACGTGAATATCTAGTATAAGCACTGCCACTAATCGCAAGATGGGATTTCTTTCCATTGTTAAGATAATCTCTTTTCTCTCAGCTAAACTACCGATCTCAAAGTAACATATTACAATGTTAACATGAAATAGGAACGAACACAGAAGTGCCCGATGATCCTTTTTGTAACTTACCAACAAAAAGCACTGAGAGAAGTGGCAAGAAAGCTGTCTTGAAGTGAGGTTTTGAAAAAGGTTAAATAATACAAAAGGGCCAAAGATATAAAATGTATTTCTACATAATCTCTACATAACGTTTGGCTAACATTTACACACACACACTATAATAAGCCTAAAAACAAAGGTAGAAAACACCCCTAATTTTCTAAGGGCTGTAAGGGTTAAAAGAAGAGGGCGGAATATGAAGGGTGTGATTGCCACATTCATACAGTTGTAAAAAGCAAGACAATGTGGAAGTAATCCAAAGTATTCAGAATACGTTACACTGAGTAATCTAATGGAATACGTTAAAAATGACATTTTAGGGCATGTATTCTGTGATTACATTTTAAAAGTAACCTTCCAACACTGGGCGGATGTAAAAGGTTGTGGTAACAAATGAACAGAAGCTAAGCCAACCAACGTAGGAACACCTCTATAGGAGAGATGCCAGGTGTAACACATCAGGATACACATAAGGATAGGAAACATAAGAAAAGTCAGCTTCTGGTGGGCAAACTCAGAGGTCGATTATGATATTAACATAAGTAACATAACATTGCTAGTGTTATTAAGAGACCATACATTTTCCATTTGTACAACAATTTCTAAATTACCCTTTGTGAACTATATCTTTCTTTCATTTTAAGTTTCAAATAAATCTTTATGTCTCAATGCATAGGGCATTTGCTTAAATATTCAGGGCTTAAACCATTAACTATAACCATTAAGCAACATTTCAATAAAAACTGTGGAGGTCAGCGTTGTAATAATGAACAGCATTGTTTAAAACTGCCCTGATTTAATGATGCATTAATTCATTTGATTATACCCTGACTATGCAAAAGAGAACATGACATTTTCAAACATTTTTAATTGTTCTTCTGGACCACTCTGCTTCCCTGCTTCTTACATCTTAGTGCTGCTTACATCTTTGGACTGGAAGAGTAATTATTCTTCCACAATTTTTAGCTGTTAAGAAAGGAACAGACAGTCCGTTCGCAGACACATGCATAATTCAGACCCAGTCAATGCTTCAGCATCACACACACTCACGCTTGCACATTCACCCAATGAGAAAAGCAAAGCAGAGCTCTAGAGTGAGCTTATCACGCAAAAAAAGCATCATGACAAATGTGAAGGAGAGTGATGTGGGTTTAGATTTAGATCCAATGTAGGCAATGTACGGAGTATACACACTGAAACCAAATGAGAAGTAGGAGCAGCTTTTTGTGCAGATATGACTAATGAGGCTATGGCTGTGTCAGGTAATGTAACATGAAGTCCTAATCCTAGCTAGGCTGGTCTGGACTGTAGCTTGTTAATAAAGTGAACCTCTTAAAACATGTCATGGGTTTTTGATAAGCTCACTAATGCTAGTGCAGCTGCTTGTAAGGTTTGTCAAATTACATTGTTTTTATCTGTTATTATGACCTGGACAGATGATCAGGATTTGAAAGCTTAGGAGTTTTGACAATTATTTGGGGCTCACACACTTACTGTCACACATTTCTATGTAATAACCTGCAATACAGTGCATTGTAAGTTGAGGCAATACATTTTCCCAGAGAAAATATACACATTTTCCTCTGGTCCGTCTGTCTGCATATGGTGTCAGAACTGTCAATGCTGACCCTCTGGGTCGCTGTATATATCATATATTGTATATATTCACACAGCAGTTTCTCGCTTTACTTATTTTGTATTTTATTTAGATATTTATAATGTTAAAAGGACTAAAAAGAAACTTACAAGAAAGAAATGCTATAGGACATTTCCTCTATTTTTAATGGAATCTCTTTGAAACCTCAAATATTTACATTTGTTCATTTTTCAATTTTTTAAAAAAGTTTTTTAAAACTGTCTAGGGCTAGGGTTCTGTATGCTAGACCTGGCAAATTCTAGTTTTTCCTTTTGCAATGTTATGTGGGTTTTTTTTTTTTTTTTTTGAAGCATTAAGAGAAGAATCTATACATTAGGGTTATCTTTACATTACTGCCCACAGTGACCATAGTCTTTGGTCTCACAACTGAGTTATTGGTGCATGTCAGTCATGACACAGGCTACTAATGTAAACTCACAAGTCATTCTCCAGAATCCAAATCTGCACAGGCCAGTCATTAAATGTAAACTCCAGAGTCTGTTCAGATTTATGAATTTTACAAGTCGTGTAGTCTGAGCCCAGCGTTCTGTATACTGAGCATTGTCACTTTTATATAATAGGAGATAGGGGAAACACAGATAAACAGAATACACAGGAAATGACATATTGAGAGGAAAAAGTAGGTGAATTATCCTTAATGTAGTCTAAATGAAAAGTAGCATCATTAAAAGCCATTAGTCTGTTTAGTGATGGAGTATAACATTGCCTTTTGTTTTTATTTTTATGATAAACTATATGATAGTGCATAATCTATTTCTCGGGTAGAAATAATTATTATCTTCATGTTTTTTCTGTTTTATGAGAGAACTGAGTGACAATGCTGGTGATGTAACATGTGCTTAAAAATAATAATGCTACTGTGGATGGCTGAACTTTTTAATCATGTGTCACAGGTGCATCCTCATTACTGCCTTAGGTTTCAATAACACACACATCTGCATGATGTATGGGGAAACATGCACAATTAATTATATTTAAAAAAAAAAAAAAAAAGACTGTAGGAGAAGCTGACCTCTTGAAAGCATAGGCGAATACTTATCTAATAAGGAAAAGGAAAGCCATTGCTTACAAACATACAACTGGCAGGATAATTAAATTCTCACTTTATGGAATAATTTATTTTGAATGTAATGTATTTAGCTTGTTTTGCAGCATGGCACATGCTTTAATGGTGCCAAGGGTGCCTGGGAGCAGAGAGGGTAAAGTAGCTCTGTTCCGCCTCTCCACAGGCTGCAGGAGGAATAGAGATAATTAAGACACTGGTGTTGCCCCTCAACTTTCTGCACTAATGAAACTACATGAAACACCATATGGCTCTAGTGCCTTAGAACAGCATGGATCATTGTTCTGTCACCCTGCTATAAAGGGGGCAAGGCATGCGGCAACTTAGACGAAGCAAACAGATAAGAAACTCTCACACACACATATGCACACACAGCATTTGCACTTGCCCTTAGCATTGCCTGTACTTTCATAGACTATGAATATGAGACAGCGTAACCACAACTACCCACTCTGAATTCACACTCACTAATAGAAATCTGTAGAGCAATAGAGAAAACCCATCTGATGGCAGTACTGAAACACAATGGAGTAGCTTCAGGCAAATGAGCATGACTTATCATCAGACTTACCATCAGACACGGCCAAGTGACCCCTCTTGGTCTGATTTACTGTTTCTAAGCTGTAGCCTGTAGCTCAGTGGGTATTAATAACAGAGCAATTAAAGCCAGTGGGGTTTTGAGTTCCTCTCTGACAACATCAGTTAAAGTTGGAGACCATTAAAGCTCAGAAATATTAATTAAAGATTATTAAAGTGATTGATTTGAGGGTTAATGTTTGATTAAACACGAGTGGGGAGCATTAAAGCATTGCGTGTGATTAGGGAGTGATTTACATGGTCTACACATTTAGCCTTGGCACCTTACATCTGCAGTGCAAAGTCAAGCACAGTAAAAACACTATATGTTTTTAGAATTTACTATGAGAGACCAAGCTACAATGAGAAAATGGATCTGACTTGAAAACATCTATTCTTTATAAAAGCATTTGGTGGACAGTACATGTCTTATTTGTGCTCGTCTCATCAATACTAGCAACTTGATTACACTCGTAATAAAAGTGATTACGAGTAAAGACAACATTTATTGCATATTTTTTACAGTATTTTTCAGCAAACAGATTTTTCTTTCTTCAGACTTACTTAAACCAGCAAAACACTTTAAACGCCATAAAGTACTGCTAATATCAGATATCTGTTCTAATGGATGACTGTAGCTAGATTCATTCTTTATAAGCAATTTTGTATAGGCTTCTGACTGATATTGAACGTGTAATTACAAATACACATGCACGCACACATACAAGCATTCCCACAAATAAGAAACAAATAATCAACATTACTGAATGTCACATACTGCTATGAATATTTCTAAGAAAAGTCCCAGCTATCACTCAAAGCTCCCATTGGATTGAAACACTTGAATACCAAACGAATACCTTTTCCGTTCACAATGAATGACAAAAGCAAACATTTAGTTTTCATTAAATCTGACGATTGTCACATGATATACAAGCCCGGGCCTTGGTGCAAAGTGCGGGAAAGTAAATGTTTTACATGCCTTCTTGTTGAAGCAGCAAATGTGTGCCTATACTCTCTTATCTTAGAGCTGCGCCAAAGTTTTATCTAAATGGTTGGATTGAGATTAAGGGGAAATGTGATGAATTATTTCTGTCAACGAACAGAGTGGATATGAACATCAGGCATCTAGGCAGTCAATAGAACAGAGGAGGGGATCTCTCTGATTTGAAATAGCTCAGAAGAAGTAAAATCCACTTTCAATAGCAACAGGCTCTGATTCTTTCATGGAAATTGCTGTCGGGGTTCGTAGACGCTGTGCTGTATTGTCTCATCTCTAATAAAGGCCTTCAATAGGGTCAATTAAACCCTGGACTGCAATTTCATGTAGTCACGGGGGTTGAATATTTCTCCATTTAAGTTCTTGTCAAGACCGGGCTTTGAGAAGCCCAGCACCCCCCATCACCCTCACCAACTTACTCCCCCCAATTTGAAGTAAATGGATCCACGGACGTCCCTCATTTCTCACGTGTGCATTTCATTCCTCATTTGCCAGCAGATAATCAGAACGTCATTACCGTGCCTGCACCGGGTGGCCGCCGGCGAAATTGAGCAACATGAAAGGCGTCAGAGGTTAGACGAGCAATTGGGGAAAGAAGGAAATGGGAGGAAAAGAGGGAGTGGGGGTGGGGGAGAGGGGTCAGAAGGAGCAGCGGGCCAGAGGAGAGGTCCCAATTGGACAGTCTTGTCACTGTCAACCGGCTTCCCCAACATGTATAACGGTCATTTGCTTCAGGGTCAGTCACACTTAGGTATGCTTATTGGCGTGCACTTGAAACATCTCACAAGGTTGAACATAGCAATGAAAGATTTCCGCATTGTGATGATACTTCTGAATGAACTTCTGTCTCTCTACGGAACAGGGAAATTCGGCTCTAGTCCAACAGTGGCTCATGGTATCAGGGCATAGGAGGATCGCCCAT
This sequence comes from Distichodus sexfasciatus, assembly GCA_032718565.1. Lineage (NCBI taxonomy): Eukaryota > Metazoa > Chordata > Actinopteri > Characiformes > Distichodontidae > Distichodus > Distichodus sexfasciatus. Next base: position 291,361 of record JAVGVS010000146.1, read on the forward strand.
ACTGTGTGTGTTGTTATTTATGGTAAAGATTTCTCAATTTGGCCATAGCCCGGCCTCCCCGCGTGCCCATCTGGAGTCATGCCAGGGCGTGGAACGCCCCGACCACATTTCCATCTCATTCATCATGGACAGACAGATAATCCGAAAGTCATTACAGTAGCCTGACACCGGCGCTCGCTCCGGGAAGACAGAGTAATTGAGCAGCGCGGAAAAGAGGAGAGAGCAACGTTGGCCAAGGCCAGTGGATAATGAATGCGAGATGTCAACTGCAATGCAGCTGCTGGAAGGAGGGGTGCAAGGAAGTGAATGGAAAGAGGGAGAGAGTGCGAGAGAAGGACAAGACAGAAAGACAGACACGTGGATAGGAGGGAGAGAGAGAAAGGGTGGCATGGAAAATGAAAGAGAGAGAGAGAGAAAGAACGGAGAGAGAGAAAGAACGGAGAGAGACAAAGTGAAGGAGACAAGGCCAAGGACAGACACAAAAAGAAAGAGAGAGACAGATAGAGATCCACTGAAAAAGAACCATGCAAGCAGAGACAGAGAGAGAGAGAGAGAGATTAGAAAGAGAAATGTTTGATGTATAATCATCATTAAAGAGCAAATTTCTTAGGTTGAATTCTAAAACCGGGGTTTGCAAAAGACGATGAAAGCAGTCTAAATCAGATGAAGAATATTTTCTCTTCTACATCGCAAGTCTCTGGTCCAAATCGAATTCTACTTGTTTTTCTCTGTCTCTCTGTCTCGCGCATGCAGCTTTGTGTGGCCTGCTGGCATTCTGTCGATTCTTGGGGTTGAAGCCATTCTCTCCTTTGTGTTGCTATTTCATCAAGTCTCACTATCTGTCCATCTCCAATCAGGCCAAAACACAAGTGGAGCTGCGGTCAGGGTGGGATTAGGGACGGCGCTTGTGCGTTTAAATCCATCCACTCCATCCAGTTCACACCTCTGCTTCTATATGGGAGGGTATTTGAAGACTCAGGCCAAACGTGACCCAGGAGAAAAAAGTTTTATGAAGAGATACTAGATCTCATAAAAAAGACTATTATTCTTTGCAATCTCAATATTTTCTCTTTTATTAGATCTAGTATCTCTTCATCTCTTCAATGCTTAAATAAAAAATATTATTTTCTAATAAAAGTTTTGACAGCCAGAAATGATTTTAGTATATATTTTTACATATTTTAAACAAATTATAAATCCCAAGTCCAAGTATATCTAGATATTTTTGAATCTTTTGTATGTTTGTGTGGTTTATTGGTTTAAAAGTGAATTTCAATAACTCCTAATTTTTCTTCTTGATTTCCACTATTGTTCGTTAATGGTGATGGGGAATATTTTTACAAGAATAACTATATTCATCTTAAAATACTGGCAATACAATTCAATAACATTACTATAAAAGTAAGACTGCATCTATTTTGTTACTATGACTACACATAAATAAGACAAGGCCAATTATACTACTATAATTAAAAATGTGTTATATTGAAGAATAATCATGAAATTAATGAATTTAAATAACTGGCATGCCTCCTTATTAGTTTATCATGGTAACTGAAGTGCATTCAGTTACTAAGATAGTGACCTGGAATAGTAAATTTGTTTTACCTTGCCAAGATTAAAGATTAAAAATGGCCAAGATATTACATCTAAGCAGATACATCAATTAATCTTTTTCTTTCCATGAATACATTTGTTTCAAAATTCCTTCCATTCTGTAGCATATAAGCAATAAACATTAAGTTTATGACATGCAGAGAATGATCAGTTTTGCGTCTTTCATACTCGCTTATGGAACAAGAGGCTGTAGACGGTACAAGACCCTTAACCCAAAGTTGCACCATAGATACAGCCCCTGTAATTGGGAAGTGGGAGTCGCTTAGGACTGCTGTAATTATAAATATATGATATAAAGCAGTGTTCCTGGATTCATCTGACAATCCTCTCTGCGTGCTCAACATATGGCAGTGTACTCTGTATACTTGCCAACTCTTCCAGTTGGCGAACATTGCAGTGAATTTAAGTGAGATATTAACTGTCAATATGAACACACCACAACACAGCACACAGTGCACCACAACAAAATGTGACCTCTGCATTTGACCCATTCGTGCAGCTTTTTGGCATCCCCCAGGGAGCAGTGCTTGTGGACGGTACCTTGCTTGTGAGTACCTCAGTAGAAACTTGGGGAGACTTGGACTAGTGACCTTCTGATCCAACTCTCTAACTGTTAACTGCTCACAACATACAAAAACACAGAGTTTAAAGACTCATACTGTGTAAAGTATTGTGAATTGTTACCAACTGTAACATACACTCTTTGTTGACTATTTGTGTCACCAGGACCTGCTGTGCCATGGTGCCACTATTAAGCTTTTAAATCTGAGTGAAGCACCCCCAGCTAATAATTTTTTTCGATTTGGACAACATTTTCACAACATTAAAAAATTTGTAACACGAGCACTCTTCGTGGACTATTTTTAGACTCTTATTTTGTGATACTTTTAAACATATCTCTATAACTTTTGACTACGTTGTAACAAATTTCTGTAGTTTTCCGGGCATCATTACTGTATAATGAACAAATGCTTACAGTAGAACCTGTATACAGCATGTTGCTGTAGATTTGCAAAGCATCATGGCTAAAATTCCTAGGCGGGCATATTCTACAGTAAAACTATACTGGTTTATATCATAATGCTGTAATTTTGAGTGGGAATTTTCATCTTTATTTCTCATCTTTGAGTTATTTGGAACACAGAAATAATATTCCTAGTATTTGTTTTCACGAAGCCAGAGGATGACCCAGCATTTTTAATGTTAAGTCCTCCATAATATTAAGAAATGAAGTGCTGATGGCCAGCTTCACACAATTTTCTTGCAAGCGCTAACTAAGAAGATTCAACACCTTTCTCAACCTTTGACTTCAGCAAGGTAAATTAACTCATTATTTTCCAACTGTATGTGTTTTAGCTTAACCTAGCACTAATTAAGCTTAAAGGTTTTTTGTTTTCTGTTGTTGTTTTTTTTTTTTTCCAAGTATTGTGTGTCGGTCTATTAGCTAGTTAGAGTTAAATAGCTTGACACTCGTTTCTAGCGACCGTTGGTCTCGTCAATGGAAACAGACTGAGGCAACACAGTGTATAAGTGTATGCAACTTGGTATGCATCTTCTAGGACGCACTGCGAGACGAGTAGAGAAATAACTGTACTAGCTTGTACGACATGGTCATATAATATGACCAAAATAATTATATATTGCCATATTATTATGTGCTATCTGGTCTTGTAAGTCTGATTCAGGGGAAGCATCACATGATAGACGTTTAATTGCAATTGTGTGTGCGCTTATGCCTGTAGTATTGTGTGTCGGTCTGTTAGCTAGCTACAGTTAATTAGCTTGACACTCATTTTCTTCTTTGCTTCTTTGGTAGCGTTAACGGAAACGGACCGAGGCGACGCAGGACACTGCAACAGGTAAGACGTTGCATTTTTGATAGGATTATGTGTCTTTTGAGCTCCATTGCTGGGGCAGCTAATTTGGGTAGACTTCGTTAGCCTCAGCTTAGAGTGTCATTTCCAACTAGTGAATACATTTCGCCGCATTATAGATTTTGGCTTTACATGTTTAAGTCTTTTGACCCTCAAGGGCCACTATCCTGCTTGTTTTCTTTTTAACTATCCCTACACTACCCACTGCACATTGACTGAACACACCTGATCCAGGTACTCAGAAGTTGTAAGTGCAGGGATGGTTGGAAAATGAGCAGGAGGACAGTGGCCCTCAAGGACCAGGGTTGACTACTTATTCACCGCACAGGGCAGTGTCTTACTTGTTTGTGTGTTTGTATATGTAAAACTGTGTGCATGTGTGTGTTTTATGTATTTTACTAGGCTACTGCACCTCCATGTAGTAATAGAAACATTGTTTCTAATGGGAAGTAAGGAGTCACCAAAAATTGTCATAGAGCCCTTAGTGCTGATTACTGCTGCCTATACATTTCTACTGTACATCAGTAACTAACTCCTCTTTGTCCTTCCACTTCAGGGAAGAAGATTCCAGCCCAAGAAGACATATCCAGTTCAGGAAGAAACAGCACAGGGACCATATATGTCGTTGGGACCAGTAAAGTCAGTCTTAAACATTTTATTGGTTGAATGTCTACAGTTTTTTGTACAGATGTTGTTTATGTGTTTTTCCACTTTTAACTGAACATTTCTACTTACTTGGATTTTTTGTGTTTGTAAAAAAACAAAAAACAAAACCTGAAAATATGTAATAGTTGTATATATGGTGATGCTTGTGTGTGTTTTATCATATTGAATTAACTGTACAGGATACAGTGACTACACATACAAACAAATGTCTGATAAAGCAAATGTAACAACTTACGCAAATCTCCGTCCTTTGTTGTTTTTCCTTCTGTATTTTTTTCTATAGTTGTGTCTAAAAGTACAAAACAGTATTTTTGACAATTACAGTACAATTACAGTACTCAGATTATTACTGTAATAACAATTACAGTATTTTGTAGGTACTGTGGTTAAATTTACGGTAAGCATACTGTAGAATGTTCTACAGCAACTTACTTGCTAAAAGCTGCCAGCTAGGTACTGTAGATTTCACAATGTCCTTGTTACAATGTATATTGCAAAACCATTGCACCAATGTTGTGTAAATTTCCAGACTACTTGTTCAAACCTTATAGAAACATTATCCAAATCTTTGTATAACAAAACATTGTTGGAATGTTACCAAAAGATTGAGAAAACTGAACATTTTGAATAACTAAAGAAACTAGTTTTTAATGTTATGAAAATGTTGTCCAAATCTAAAAATATTATTAGCTGGGGATACTTCACTCAGATTTAAAAGCTTAATAGCGGCACCATGGCACAGCGGGTCCTGGTGATACAATGTCCTCATAATCCACACATTGATGCAATTTAAAAGCACATATTGCAAATTATGCTGTGTTTTGTAATAGAGCAGTGATACTGTGCTACACATGAAGAATCAAGAAATGGTGTAATTAGACACAGCTCTGGATTCTCTTTCAAAGGTGTTTTCAAAAGAACTCTTTATACCAAAAGGGCCGCTGTTTTTCAGGTAGGATGCACGTTTCAAGAGGCAGTTAAAAGCAGCATGAGAGATTTTGAGCTGGGAGAACAGGTGACATGCTGAGTGAGGCTGAGCCGCTTTTGTCTTTTCCTGTCTCAAACTTGAAACTAAAAGAGGGACGCACAGACAGGGAATGGAACTCTGTCTTTCTGTCTGATAAGGGGTGTGTGTGTGTGGAGGTGTGTGTGTGTGTTTGTGTGTGTAGATGTGTGCAGTTGGGGGGCTTTTATCGTAGAGGGGGTTCTGTGGGGGAGAAAACACCTACCGCCTCCATTTGCGCAGTGCCAGCTGGGGGCGTTTTGAGAAAAGGCCAGAGTTTCTTAACTTTGAGATTTTCACTGTGAAGGACGCTTTTGGTGCCCTGAAGCTTCAATCAGTGTTTGACACGCAAAAAACTGATTTTTACCTAGCATGCTTTCAAAGCACTTAGCAAAATTACATGGTTTCGAAGGTTTCAAGCGATGGCAGTGATACTCACCATATTGTGCCTATATAAAGGCAAGGTTTAATTCATTTTTTTTCTTCACCAAGTTCAAAGAGAACACGATAACCCTGGAAACTCTCTGGCATGAGCAGATAAAAACACAGGGGGCGTGTGGAGACTGGGAGATATCTCCCAGTGCAGTTGCTTTTGTAAACAGTTTAATATCATGAGAGGAAAAAACTTCTTGTAATGAACTGCTAGACATGGGGTCACATGCAGAAGCGTCTCGTTCTTAATTGGACAGGCACTAGAGTTGTTGGGAGAACAAGATCAGAAACCAGCAAAGAGATGCAAATCCACACTTGCAGCCTAAATCACAGACAACTGGTCAGTTCGAAGTGTACAGCACAAAGAGGGCAGAGCAAAACATACACTGTAAGAAGGATACCGTGAAATCTACAGTACCTAGCTGGCAGCTTTTAGCAAGTAAGTTGCTGTAGAACGTTCTACAGCATGCTTACCATAAATTTAACCACTGTACCTACAAAATACAGTTACAATACAAATTAATTGTTGTTACAGTAATAATCTGAGTACTGTAATTGTTGATACAGTAGTAAGCACAGACTGTAATTGTCATCACAGTAATACGGTGCTGTATTTTTCATTACAGCACATATTAGACTACTGCATAATGCATGACTGCATTATTTGCTATAACGTAAATTAATATCTGTAAAATTATTGCATACAGTAAAATGAAGATGCCATTTTTGTTACAAAACATTTTATTTATTTTTTAACTTAACATTTAAAACAGTTTTTAATACGTTTTACTTTGTAAACAACAACACTACTTTCCCAAACAATCCTTCCTCTTCAAGTAAACCTGCCAAAGTAAACACCAAGGCCTAGCATTATTTTTTAACACTTCAATACGTATACCGATAATTTCAAAAATACTGTTTTGTACTTTTAGACACAACTATAAAAGAAAAAAAAACAGAAGGAAAAAAAAACAATGGACAGAGATTTGCACAAGTTGTTTTACATTTGCTTTATCAGACATTTGTTTGTATGTGTAGTCACTGTATCCTGGTACAGTTAAGTCAATATGATAAAACACACAAAAGCATCACCATATAGACAACTATTACATATTTTCAGGTTTTGTTTTTTGTTTTTTGTTTTTTTTTACAAACACAAAAAATCCAAGTAAGTAGAATGTTCAGTTAAAAGCGGAAATGTAGAAAAACACATAAACAACATATGCACAAAAAACTGTAGACATTCAACCAATAAAATGTTTAAGACTTTACTGGTCCCGAAGACGTATATGGTTCCTGTGCTGTTTCTTCCTGAACTGGATATGTCTTCTTGGGCTGGAATCCTCTTGCCTGAGGTGGAAGGACAGAGAGGAATTAGTTACTGATGTACAGTAGAAATGCATAGGCAGCAGTAATCAGCACTAATGGCTCTATGACAATTTTTGGTGACTCCTTACTTCCCATTAGAAACAATGTTTCTATTACTACATGGAGGTGCAGTAGCCTAGTAAAATACATAAAACACACACATGCACACAGTTTTACATATACAAACACACAAAAGACACACATTAGTAAGACACTGCCCTGTACAATGAATAAGTGTAGCCAACCCTGGTCCTCGAGGGCCACTGTCCTCCTGCTCATTTTCCAACCATCCCTGCACTTACAACTTCTGAGTACCTGGATCAGGTGTGTTCAGTCAATGTGCAGTGGGTAGTGTAGGGATAGTTAAAAAAAAAACAAGCAGGATAGTGGCCCTTGAGGATCAAAAGACTTAAACATGTAAAGCCAAAATCTATAATGCCACGAAATGTATTCACTAGTTGGAAATGACACTCCTGTGTATTAAGCTGAGGCTAACAAAGTCTACCCAAATTAGCTGCCCCAGCAATGGAGCTCAGAAGACACATAATCCTAACAAAAATGTGGTGTTTTACCTGTTACAGTGTCCTGTGTCACCTGTCGGTCTGTTTCCATTGACGATACCAACGGTCACTAGAAACGAGTGTCAAGCTATTTAACTCTAGCTAGCTAACAGACTGACACACAATACTTGAAAAAAAAAAACGTTAAGCTTAATTAGTGCTAGGTTAAGCTAATAAACGTACAGTTGCAAAATAATGAGTTAATTTACCTTGCTGAAGTCAAAGGTTGAGGAAAGTGTTGAATCTTCTTAGCGCTTGCAAGAAAATTGTGTGAAGCTGGCCATCGGCACTTCATTTCTTAATATTATGGAGGACATAACATTAAAAATGCTGGGTCGTCCTCTGGCTTCATGAAAACAAATACTAGAAATATTATTTCTGTGTTCCAAATAACTCAAAGATGAGAAACAAAGATGAAAATTCCCACTCAAAATTACAGTAGTATGATATACACCAATATAGTTTTACTGTAGAATATGCCCGCCTAGGAATTTTAACCATGATGCTTTGCAAATCTACAGCAACATGCTGTATACAGATTCTACAGTAAGCATTTGTTCATTATACAGTAATGATGCTGTGAAAACTACAGAAATTTGTTACAGTGTAACCTATAACATTTTCACGTTATAAGAACATAAAACTGTATTGTTTATACTACATTTTTTAATTTACTTTGTTTATTTACAGGACATTCTGTAATACTATTCTTTCACCCTCATCTTCAGCTTCAGCTGTTGTATGTTAAATTTTACTCAAAGCACGGCAGATATTTTTATACCAAGTAACTTAAGCAAGTTCAATACATGAAAAGAAAAATAAAGGAATACATAATACAAATCCTTTTAGATTTTGATCGTATTTTCTGCCACGTCTTCTTACCAACACCTACTAACTCACGTGCCCAAGTCTGCTCACCGGTAAATGTCCTCCTGCTGTTTAGTCTCTGCCTTAATATAAAAAGCTTCCATAGCAAATAAAAGTAATCACCCATGAAATTTGAAGCTTAAGCTTGAAACCAATCAAATGCATGTGTAACTTTAATACATATATGATAACAATGATATAATAACACATCATTAAATAATATATATTAAAGTGTAGTCTTTTACACAAAAAGATAATGTACAAATAAATAACTCACAATAACAGTCTCTCTGTCAAGACTTGACAGACCATTTGAGGGGTACATGAGCATCTCTTCAGGACTAAATCATCCACCAATGCTAGTATTAATGCAAGCAAAAAAACAGAAGCAGATGAGACAATGTAGGGTACTCCTGTAATATGCTATAGCACTTAATTCAGCTAACTCACCTTGTTTTCTGAAAGGCATAACCATTACAATACTAAAATTATGGCCAGTATACTAAAACATAGAAGTTAGTCACTTAAAAGCAAAAGTTACAAAGCTACATGACTCAATATCTTGGTTAAACCTTTAAAACCCATTCAGAGTAGACATCATAGCTCCAGGGTGTTTGCATTTTAGACATTTAGCAGGGACAGTCTCCCTGGAGTAACTTGCGGCTAAGGACTAGACCACCACCCAATGCATCAACACAGTGAGCTCTATATTACACAGTCTGAATTCAACTTTTTTCTTTGTTTTATAGTGAACTTTCAAAAGCTTTGGCAATTATTCATACACCTTTCTTCATTAGTCTTGAATGCAGCAATGGCAGACAATGAAAGCAGTACTTCTCACACCACTTCCTCTAGTACATTGCAAACTAATTGTTACAGCCATGTCCTAAAGTTGAGTTTGTTTACATTTTCTCCCATTTTTACATGAAATTGAGAATAGAGAACAGTTGCTAGTAGTTCTGTAAGTTATATAGCTAAATAAACTTGCTCTGTCTAGCAATAGAGCTAAAATGGAATAAAGACAGACAGAACAATCCACATGAAGTCATGCAGAGAGCAATGATTCTCTGCATGTAGCAGTCTACTGTGGGAGTCCTTGTCAATCATGAATTTATTATGAAAGAAATGTTTTCTGAATCACTTCTAGTTTGAAGGTGATGACATGCTAAATGGTTTTGTTGGTAAAACTATCAGCAGAATACTGTTTTCTTTACTTTTATTTTCTTGTTGACATTGACAATTGAGAAATCACTGTCTGATTCTCAGAATCAATCATGTTGCTTCCTAAACACTGCAATGAATTCAATGGGCCTAAAGTGTTTAATGAGTGAAGTTGTGTGGGATTAATTTTTTGGAACTTTTTCAAGCAAGGTTTGGTCCCTAATTCAGCTATTTTGGCTCCTGGACTGGCTCAGTAAACATTTAACCAACAGTAGTCATCAAATGACCATTACACACCAACCAAATTTATTCTAATCTGTGTTGATTTAATACCAGGGGTCAAATTCAAATAATATTTTCTACATAATCGCAGTCACAGAGCCACAATGCCACAGTCTAAAAGACTCTTCAGCTGTGGTTATTTAAGTGAAGTGAGTGATTATTTGTCATTGTGAACACACTACAACACAGCACACACTGCACCACAATGAAATGTGACCTCTCCTTTCGACTCATCTGTAAAAGAGCAGCAGACAGCGAGCAGTGCTTGGGGATGCTACCTTGCTCATGAGTACCTCAGTAGTACCTTTACTGGACCAGGACTTGAACTGATGTCCCTCCAGTCACAGCACCCACTCCCTAACTGTTGCGCTACCAACTGAAACATATCAAGCATTTTGTGTGCAAGTATACCTATTTACAAACACAAAACTATGCAGATCACTGTCAGTGATCTGATGAGGATATGGCGAATAGACAGATGCTTACAAACCTCCAGCGGCCGGGTTAGGCAGCTGTCGGAATGCTCGCGATTTGGACAGGGATCTGGTTAGGATTTGAACCGAATGCCTCACTTTCACAATTCGACAGTGATCTGGTTACACTGTCAGAAAAAAGGGTACGGTTGGGGTCCATTTGTGACACTTAAGGTACAAATTGTGAAGTTGTACCCTCAATGGGTCATAGTCACACCTTAGGGTACTCATATGTACCACTTAGGGGTGAAAAGGGTACAAATATGTTTCCAACTGTCAGAGGGTCCATTATTGGACCATTTAATCCCCAAATAAAGGTACAATCACTTGTGTGACAAAAGGAGTAGGCCAAAGTGTATGAAACAGTCACCCCAAATAGATTAAACAGAGAAGATAATCATTCTCATGAGTTGTTGGTTATTTGGAAGACTGCAGGTGAAGTCGATCAGATGGCAGAAGGCCTTCCAGAGGCCCTCTGTTTGAGACAATGTCCTTGGGGAACCCATGCAAGCAGACTACATGCTCTAATATCAACTCTGCAGTGGTCTTTGCTGATGGGAGTCCGGCAAGGGCCACCAGGTGCACAGCCTTGGAGAACCGATTGACAATGGTGAGGATGGTGTTGTTGCCTTCTAAGACCAGCAGGCCCGTGATGAAGTCGACGGCAATGTGGGACCAGGGCCGCCGGGGGACGGGAAGAGGCTGAAGTTCCCCTGGTGGAGGTTGGTTGGAGTCCTTGGCCCTGGCACATACTGGGCATGCCTGGATGAGTTCCTTGACATCCTTGGCCATAGATGGCCACCAGAAGGCACAGCTGGTGAACTTTTGATTCCATTGGGCCCCTGGGTGGCCAGAGAGGGTGGATGAATGAGCCCAGGTGAGTACTTCAGCACGAACTGTGGGAGGAACATAGAGTCGTCCAGGAGGCACACCTGCCGGTGCAGTCTCTGAGGCCTGTGCCTGATGCACCCTCGTTGCCAATTACCAGTGTAATGGTGCAATGATCTTCGTGGGGGTGATGACAGGCATGGGGCCCAAACAGGAACCGTCCGCCTCATGTTGATGAGAGAGGGCGTCAGCTTTGGTATTTTTGGACCCTGGGCAGTAAGAGCAGTGGAAATTGAACTGTTTGAAGAATAACACCCACTGCGCCTGTCGAGGGTTCAGCTGTTTGAGGTGTTGAATGGAGATGAAATTTTGATGATCCGTCCAGACTGTAAATGGCTTGCTGCTGCCCTGAAGCCAGTGTCGCCATTCTTCCAGGGCCACTTGATTGACAACAGCTCACAGGTTCCCTACACCATAATGCTGCTGAATGGGATTGAACTTCTTGGAGAAAAAGCTACAGGGGTGTAACTTCTGGTCTGGACTTCATTGGAAGAGGACTGCCCCAGTGCCCACATCAGAGGCATTGACTTCCACAACGAATGGCCTGGTGGGATCTGGATGCAGGAGGATGGGTGCAGTGGTGAAGCAGTGGCAGAGGAGGTGGAAGGCCTTGATGGCTTTGGGGGTGAGGGTGAAGCGATGCAATGAAGGCCAAGTCAGGGTGGTGAGTGGAGTGGCAACTGTACTGTAGCCCCAGATGAAGCGGCAGTAGAAGTTTGCAAACCTGAGAAACTGTTGGACCTGCTTGAGAGTCTTGGGTAGAGGCCAATGATGTACTGCCTCGAGCTTCTGCGGGTCCATGGCCACACCCTGGGATGAGATGACAAAACCCAGGAACATGGTGGAGCACTCATGAAACGCACATTTTTCCAACTTACAGTACAGCAGGTGAGCAAGCAATCTCTTGAGAACTGCCCTGACATGCTGTTGGTGTTCCTCCAAGGTGCCCTGGAGAGCGAGATTGCGGAAGTCTGCGGTGTAGCAACTCACGGCTGCTGAGCCCTACTGCAGATGGTACAGCCTGGCGTTGGTCTCCACCTCGCTGTTGGGATGCTCAAAGGTGAGGCAAAGTTGGTGATTGAAGTCAGCATAGGAATTCCTAACGGGAGAACATGTTCACAGCAGAGCCGTGGCCCACTCTGCTGCCTGCCCGGAGAGCAGGGAGACGAGAAGCGCAACACGTTGCCGGTCTGTGGAGTATCTTTTGGAATGAAACTCAAACACAAGGTCCAAGGCAGGTAAAAACACATCACACTTCCCATCTATGCCATTCCATTTATCCGGTAATGCCAATGGTGGTTTGGGGAGGAAGGAATGGGTCGCTGCTATGGGAGCACGGCGTGGGTCGTGCAGCTCTGAAACAGTTGCGCGGAGTGTCGCGACCTCCCGCCGCAGTTCCTCCACCTCACGGTGCACGGTTGCGAGATCTTGGTCGCTGCGATGCAGAGACGAGACTTCGCTGCGCAAGTGCTCCATCTTGGCTAACTGGCTGGCCCCCATGTCCCATGAATGAGCAAATTCCGCTGGGCTAACAAACTTCGGCTCTGTCATTCTATCAGTGATCTGGTGAGGATATGGCAAATAGACAGATGCTTACAAACTTCCAGCGGCCGGGTTAGGCGGCTGTCGGAATGCTCGCGATTCAGACAGGGATCTGGTTAGGATTTGAACCGAATGCCTCACTTTCACAATTCAACAGTGATCTGGTTAGGTTATAATGAATTGCTACTCATTAGCCGTTAGCCCTTGTAACATGGTGGTTAGCCCAAATGTGGCTGAGAGTGCGAATAGGAAGGATGGCCACATGAGTTGATTTAAGAACTCACTTACACGAAGTGTTAGGATTACCACAATAACCCGAGTTCTAACAGCACACACTCTATCAAAGAGATAAACCCAATAACTGGAGTACTCACAGTTGATGCCGAAGTGAATCGGAAAAAGGGCCATGTTGACTCAACGGCAGAGTGATTCGCCACAAGGAAATGACTCCTTAAATACCCTTTGAACCGCGACCGGCCGCATCCCAATCCAACTACCAGCCGCGGAGCAGAGTGTGTGTGACAAACACACAAATATGCCTACTGATGTTTTCCTGCTAGAGTAAATCTAACCTTTAGCCAGGGTCAGGCATTACATACTTGTTACTTGTGTCTTCACAAGTTTTTTGTTGTGTGAAGTGAATAAACACACTGTAGTCACACTATTACTCCACGGAGGGGATGCTGAGCGCTGGGACTGACACTCAGATATGCTAATATTGCCAGAAGGAATCAGACAGAGTAGATTTCTGATTACACTGAGTGCTTTTCTGAATGTCAGAACACACAGACAAAAGTGTCAGAATGATTATATGAGCAGATGCTGTCAATGAGTTAGATGGAAATCACGTGTCAAACATCTTGACGTTTTAAAAGCATAGAAGAGCAGTAATTTAAAAGGCAGCACTTAGGAACAGCATTGCATTATTATTATTATTATTATTATTATTATTATTATTATTATTATTATTATTATTATTATTATTATTATTATGTGACCTACTATACTATAGCTATATGTAAAGATATAAGAACTGAAGTTAATTTTATGCTTATATATGACTACTTAAAGAATGCTCTCAAAAACGGAAGTGTTAATCATTTACTTTCATCAATCAACAAAATGCAGTGAATGAACAAAAGAGAAACGATCAAATCAATATTTGTGACTCCACCTGCCTTCAAAACAGCATCAATTCTTCTAGGTGCAATAATTTGCACACAGTTTTGAAAGAACTCGCTGGTAGGTTCCAAACATCATGGAGAACTAACCACAGGTCTATAATCCTATAATCCTACAAAATAATATAACGACTACAAAATAATATAATGACTATAATCCTACAAAATCCCAGACTTTGTGCAAGTGTACCTATAAGAACTGATGCTGGTTTGAAGGCAAAAGGTAGTAACACCAAATATTGATTTGATTTAGATTTTTCTTTTGTTTTCACTTGCATTTTGTAAATTGATAAAAATAAACAATCATTATTTATATTTCTGAAAGCATTCTTTGTTTACAGCATTTTTTCACACCTGCCTAAAACTTTTGTACAGTACTGTATATATACAGCATTTCACTCTGTTCCCCATCGTGAGGATGTGTGTGGCATTGGGGGGAGGGAAGTTGTTTCGTTTTTGAAATGCTATGTCAGGAAACAAAACACACACCCATACACAAACACGTCAACACACACCCACACCCACACCCACATATGTGCTCACATGACCTGAGAGTGTTCAGATGGATCACCTGAGGCCGGGTCAGTATCTTTCTTGTATAAATCAGGTGAGGATGCTTAACATGTGTGACACAAAACACAAAGCACTTATAAACGACTGCTACATGGCTCTGAGGATGAACGCTTGGCCATGGCTCCCTTCTTCCATTTTGTGCTATTTCTTCCCCTTGGGCGCGCTCTCTCGTCCTCCTCCCTGTCTTCTGACCCGCTCATGGGAGGAGTAGGTGGAGATGGATGATGACTGGAGAGAGAGAGGTCAGCAAAGTGATGCGGGAGGGCTTTAATGGCCACCCAAGCACTCAGCATCAGGACAGATATGCCGCTCTGATTTCATTAGTCACCACTTAGACCAACAACAAACAGCTACTGGCTGCTAAGTCTAATGACTACCCAATTTAGTTTCATCTCTCTTTCTTTTTCTGCTGTTTCACTTTGGGCTTTTCTTCACAGTCTGTCTTTCTCTGTATTTTCCTGTGTGTCTGTTTGTGCCGCTCTCTTCTTACTATTAATCTGTGTGCTTGTATTTGTTTCAGTCAGTCACTGTCCTTTTAATCCAGATGCCTGTCTATCTGTCTTTTACTCTCTTTTATGTATCTGTGTGCCATGTGCTATGTTTCTCTCTACTGAACGCTCACACTGCACGGTACTGTGCAAATAACATGTTTGAACAAATAACTAAATAAAGGCCAACAGGCACATTGGTGTTTTGGGAAAATATGATTACATGACCAAGTCCAGCCCTGATGCTCTAATGCTCTTTTCAACTCTCTTTTTTGTAATTCACACACAAATGTAGTCTATATATACTCATCTATCACACACTTTAGACTGTTTGTGTCTTTTCACTCCTTCATTTTTCTCCTCCTGTTAGAGGGGATCATAGTGCTCTCTGGATGAGTAGGTGAGTGTGTGTGAGAGAGAGAGCTAATTGATAAGATGGACATCTGTCATAGATAGTTCTTATTCCCTCCTGGCACCATTATATAGTCATTTCCTGGTTTAATGTGTATGGAGAGTGTTCATTATTTATAACGGATGAGTTGATCTCATCTCCTCCCTGCGTTCCTATTCTCACAGAGCTCACCTAGAAAATTGGACCTTTAACATTACAGGGGACAAACCACAGTAGTGTTCACCAAATCACCTTGCAGGTCAGTTTTGCTGCTCGATGTGTCATTATATTGCATGCTATGTTAATCTCGGCTAGCACGTTGTAACAGTTATAAAAAATCGTATTAACGACTGGTGCACAAGTTGGTGCATTATCTTTTATTCTCTGATTAAATGTTATTGCAAAGTCTGCTTTTCTTTTTATTCTCTTTATTGCTATTTAGTAATGATGTAAAAACTGCGGATTACTCACAAACATCAAATAACAGGTCTTTTTAATAAGAGGATTTATTTAAGTTGTTGCATACAATGAATTTGCTTTGGTGGTCGGTGCTAAGACATTAAGAGTAAAAAGATTTTTTAAGACATTAACAATGTACTAATATAAATAGATAGAAAAATATGGAATGTGGATATAGCAGTACAAATAACATGTACGTACATTATATTATTACATTATATATTTATATTGTAATTTACATAAAACATGTAGTTTGTCTATATATAAAACCCAAAATGAGATGATATGATTGTAGGTGTGTAAACATGCAGTACAGGGTTGGAGTTAAGAGTCAATGGCCTTATTGATGAGGCTAGCTGCAGTAGGGAAAAAGCTGGCCTGACAGTGTGAGGTTTTGACCACAACCTTTAGCAAGAGGAGAGAGTTAGTGTCCAGGGAGAGAGGGATCGGCCACGATTGTTCTTGCCCTCTTTCAGGTCCTGGCTCTTCTCTTTATCACATCATATTAGATAGGTATGCTGATATGTTTCAAGTGGCAGATAGAAAAAATATTATATTCCTATTGGCAAGCAGGGAAATAAAAAGGATGGTGATGCGGTTTGATGAACTTTTATAGCAAAAAAAATAAACCAAACCAAATCAAACTCAGAATCATAAAAATTAGGCAATTAACACAAGACCATAGACATATAAATGCACAGACGAGCCGTAACACATCAGAATAGACAGGACTAAACCAGGACAGAGTACATGAGACAGATTAGTCTGTGGGGGCCGAACCAATCATTTTTCATACATTTCACGCTCCTTATGATTTTAAGGTAGCCTTTTAAGGAATAGCATCTACATGTATGCTTGTGCATGTTAATAAATAAAATGTCTTATGTTTCTGGCAAAAATAAAGAACCGCTTTTGGTGCAAGGCAGGTGCATTCTCTCTCTCTCTTGTTTGTAAATGTGTCTGAAGCAGTATTTTCATCATAATTCTAATTAAGGCTGAGCAAGAGGGAGCAATAGCGCACCCATGACCTCTTTTGGCTTTGTGCTGCATTACAGTGCCGTCTGTGGTCCATCAGTCACTGTCTGCTGCTGCTAATGCTAATGAGAGGTGTGCATCGCAGAACACAGCAGATACTGTGACTGTATAAAGCTCCATATATAACCACAATCCGCTTTAAATAAGGAGCAACTTAAGTTCTGTGGATCTGAATTATGAGAGTTAGTAGTGTGTTAAATGTGCATTTTTTGGGGGGGGGGACTCCTTTCAAGCAAGCTTTGTCTCCAGAGTAGCTGGCAAAGAGGGCGTTTTTGACCCCCTGGACTGGCTCAATTTGCATCAAACCTACAGCAACCATCAAATCATCATTATACACAATCTTAAATGTATTCTGATCTGCACTAATGATTTTAATACTGGGGAAAAGAATTGCCATTTTTTTCTAGACAATGACAGACCTACAATGATCTTCAAATTTGCATTGGTCTGAAAATCTACACTTATGGTTAAATAGAAAATTTATTGCGCAATGTACCTGATCATATATCCATCGTGCCTACCAACATAAAATATTTGTTAAAAAAACACAAATATTTGCAGCATACACACACTCCCACACACACTAACTATTTACACTAACCAGTATCAGGTGCTGTGTACTCTGCTTAATTGCTGCTATGTGTGTCTTCAGCCAAATGTGCTTTGAGACTCTTTTACAAGCTAACAGCATCAAGAAACCATATGGTCTGGTTTTTAGCCAGAGGTGAAAATATATGAAAGAACCTTTAAAGAACAATAAATCCTCCAGTCTCTGTAGGCTTGAGATTTAGCATCTGTGTAACTTATAACAGCTACAATGAACAAAGTAAAGAATTAACATTCATTTTGCTGTTACTTAAAAATACAAACATATTTTTCTGAATGCAAGTGTATTTTAATTTTTTATTTCATATACATTTTTTGACCAATTTCTTATTTAAACAGGTTTACACTTCTTTAATACATTGTGTAGCAGTAGTGATGATAGCATTGCACAGTTACTATTGCCATCCTGTATGACTTATGGTCATTACTGATGAAATGACCCTGTTTTGGAGGTAGATTAATTTAAAACTGCAACATCATTTGCCTGGGACAAAAGATCAGTACGTTTCAGGATGTTTAGCATCTATGCTGTTGGGAGCAGTAAGAATTTCAAACACAGTGGCCTAAAAGCGATCTAACAAATAGCATAAATAAAAAATTATCCACCACGCAAACATTGCTGTGATGTGCCTGAGATGTGTGGTCCAAATGTGACGGGCATTGCCTGCATAAAACTGAGCTGATTGAACTGCATATTCTATCTATCTATCTATCTATCTATCTATCTATCTATCTATCTATCTATCTATCTATCTATCTATCTATCTATTTTAAAAGCAACTTTCTACAGCACTTGATCAAGAGCAGATCAAAGCATTTTGTAATATGTCAGAATATTAATAATTATAATACTATGTGTATATATATATATATATATATATATATATATATATATATATATGTACACACACACACACACACACACATATATACATATATATGAAGAATATATATATGAAAATTAGACAAAAATTATTGCTTTATAAAGTTATTTGTTTTTATTATTATTTCACCAAAACACTATTTCTTTTGCACTCTTTTATTACTCTGCTATTGTAAGTTTCTACATTTTATCTGCACTATGAAACAATAGCTGTCAGCATGCGCCAAACCATATCTACAAAACTACATCTTATTTTCAACAGAACATGAGGATACACATCTTAGTGTCTGAGGACAGAGAAATCGATGGCAAAGGAGGGTTTCAGCTATTTTAGTGATACCCAATAAATTCAGTTTAGTGTGTGTCCATGTGTGTGTGTGAGGTGGATGGGTTCCTCAGTGCAGGTGATATAAAACTGTGAGAGGGTGTTTAAGGCAGCCCTTTTGGGAAGAGTAATAAAATATAGCCTTGTGAAGACAGAGCAGTGGCTGCTGCTTCAGGATGTATCAGGGCAGTGAAATGTATTTTTGAGGCGTGCTGAGTGTTGCCTATAGGCCATACGGGTGTGGGAGGGCTGCGGGACAGCCTTTTTATTTTTTTCTCTCATTTTTCCCACCAGAAGCGGAGACTATTTTAGACTTTCGATCTGCAGAAAAGTGATGGAATGTTGCTAGCTTGCCTGAAGAGACCCATTTTTTGTCTGTGCTCCTACCTCTACATCAAGAACAAAACACAGAAGCACCAGCTCGGCTTGTACGCCCATCCATCAAGGACAAACTTGGCCTAGCGTCGTACTGCTCCAACAAGCGCTCAGACAAGGCCCAGGCATCATTAGAGACAGGGCAGCGTAATGGGAACTGTGCATCATTACAGCACCCCGCGTAATGGGATTTACACTTTTATTGGGCTTGAAAACAACACCTTTACGTTGGCCCGGCTGATGAGGACTGAGCAGAGAGGGCACGATGACATTTCTTGCACTCTGATTTTCATTTAATCCTTAATCTGCTAAATACTTAATGCCAAATTGACAATCATTATGAGGAGCTTAGCTGGCATGGGTTCCCAGGGAAAATCCAATACTATTGTGGAAAAATAATTAAACACACAATTAGTTTGGAGGCTTAAGAGGAGAACAATAAGTGCTTTAAATACCTCGATGCATTTCAATATGTGACAGGCAAACAAGCAGGACAACGCGGATTCCTTGTTTGTACTTGTGTGTGTATCTGATAGAGTGAGAGAGAATACCGTTCTGTTCTGTTTAGACAGTATTCTTACAGTAACAGAAAGAAGAGGAGGGGTTTAGTCCCCCGCTCCAGGGAGAAGCTGTCCTTAATTATGCCTGCATGGATCATCAGTCTCCTGCCTGCTCTGGGCACAGAAGGCCGTGGCCCCTGTCAAGTGTGTTCATGTGTATGTATGTGTGTTCCACTGACGGATTAACTGTTAAACAGCTGCAAATCTCATCACACAATCTCCTGGGAGCATTGGTCCATCTGGGAGAATTCTCATTAGGGGTGGTTTCTAAAAGGCTACACACAGAGGGACAAACACCATGCACACAAACACATACCCACACTCAAACCCACGCACTGAAGCAAGAAAGTGCACTAGTCAGATTCAAACTGTCAGTGTAATTGCTCGTAATGACTCATAATCGGGTCCCTGATTTGGTTGTGATTGTACAGTTAAAGCTCCTCTAATCAAGACGCTCAAATGACAGGTGATAGATACTCTACTCAACTCATTTCAACACGGTGAAAACTTCATGATGCAAATGCCTATATGTAGAAAATACTTTTCAAGTGAGTGTATCATATACACATTGTCCCTGAACATCCTGTCTTACCAAAATGCTTTAGGCACTTTAGTGTGTTCTCTATTTACAGCCTGCAGGCACATAATGTCAATGCGGATAGTAGCTTTGTTTGGTGATATTCTAAAGGTTGTTTGAAATATTTTTTTCAGTCATGTATCAACCGGGTCATGGTCATATGACATGAAAACCGGTACGTAAGTGTCATTTGGAAATCTGTCAGAATTTCATTTCATGCAGCAGTCTTATTCATTTTATCACTGATGCACACTGACGAAAGACGCTGAATCAATAAAGATCCAAGTTGATTTTTGCTTGAAGCCAAGGTTCTCACTCCACTTCCATACGTCACTTAATCTTACACAGATTCTCACATTAAGATTATACATGGATAATCTTACTCAGAATTTTATTTCCATCCAGAAAATTCAATAGGAAAGTGTTTTAATTAATTAGACAAATAATTATATAAGTAAAAATATTTTATATGAATGAGTCATTGTAAATCTGTTGTTTACAGGTCCCATATTATGAAAAAAAAATCACTTTTTCTCTTCTCTGGACATCCATTTGGGTCTGTACTGCCTCTACACACACACTGTAAGTTTGATTTTTAAAAATTGTGTATTGTGTTGGTATTAATTTACGAATTTCAGAAATTGTGTTAAACAAGTCGTTTAGATTGCTCCTCTACTTCTACATCACAGTAGGGGACATTAGAATAACTCCACCCTCCTATCTGAGAAGCTCTGCCCACCAAGTCACATGTTCAGATTTTGAGATCCTGCCAATAAAACTAAAAGGTGCTAAAAATATTGATTTTTATTTTTTGATCTCATATGAAAGAAAAGTTCTCCCAAAGCTTCATAGTCAAGATTGTGTATAGCTACTTAAGAGGCTATTTAAGTTGATTACAACTCTCAGATCTTACTAAGAATGCCTGAAATAAATACAGTTTTATCTTGCCGTTTAAACTGAGGATTTCCCTATGTTCCGACTCTCTCCTAAAACGTCCTGATCTCTGCTGTCCAAATATGGAGTTTAAACATATGTCCTTGATCTTATCAAACCCATCAAAATGCTTACAACTTTTCAAGACCAAAGCATGAGTTTGTGTTGTTTATTATTCATTTTTTAATAATTCAGAATTTCTTTAACTTACAGAAACCGTACACATACCATCACAATCACAAGACTTTGAACTTAACAGATATTATACTGCTTTCTCTGTATGCTAAATTATTTGTGAGTTATTCTGTGCACATAAACAGAAATATTTGCATAAATATGCATAAATGGCATTCTTGGTGATGTAAACTCTCTGTGCGTGAGCGATTGTGACTCTCAAGTGGAACGCCATAATGCCAGAAAAATCACTATTTTTGTGATGTTTTTCAACATAATCGGCCCGTATCTAAATAAATACTTCCGACTCATTACGGCAGATCGGGTCACATATGAATTTGATCAAGAGATCATTTTATCCAATTATATCATCTTTCCAATGATATAAAATTTAAATTTTGGGTCACTGCGACTCATTTTGCCAGATCACATCATATATCATTTGTAAAAATGTATTTTTTCACTGTTTTTGTATTTTATACTGTATATACTAAAAAAGCACTGTCACCACACGACCAGATCAAGAATGGCATGGCACAGACTTTAAAGCCAACAGGCATGCCCTCTTGACAAGTTGTGGGGATCGTTCCAGAGAACCACAAAAAAACAGTAACATGATGAACATTGCCAGCGCTGCAGGGACAAACTCAGGCAAATCGGATGTTGTGACATCGCAGAAGCAGCGGTCACCTGTGGCCCTCTGTTTCCTGGGTGTAATTGAGTATTAATGGAGGCTTGACCCGGTCCATGTGAGAATTGTTATCAGCAGGCCGCGGCTGGCAAGCGTGCCTGTGTTTCAGAGGATTTTGCTATCTATTATTTATGAGGGATTACTCTCTTCCTCTGTTCTCTCCACTGTGCAATATCAAGGTGCCCATTGGGCCGTCGCACTTCCTAGTACACACATCCACACGCTTGGAAGACTGCTCATTTTTTAACCTTGAGGATGAGCCCATTATAAATAAAATACTAGCACACACACACACTTGGAAGCATATGAACACACAAACACACACCTGAGCTGCTCTGAGGATGTGAAGATGTTCCACGCTTCTTGTAACATTTGAAGGCTTAGCCACGCAGACCATGCCCAGGGCTGTCCGCCTTCAGCCCGAGTGGGAGTAGGTGAGCCAGCTGCTCCTCTTACACAGCGCTGGGTTTTGTTTCATATGCATATAAATATTAATAAAAAGTGTTCTGTGTGACTTAGTCTTGCTATGCTTCTGTAATCTCCCTCATATGAAAGGCTGGGCTCCAGAGACCTGGGAAAAAAAGACAGGAGAATAAACGGAGCTCCTTTGTGATTCATCATTTGGAGATTGTTTCCAACGTGGATAAGATCTGCAATCCATCAAGATCTCTCTCCTTATTAAATTCTTAAGGATACACTTTTCTACTCCCTCCATGCGCTCTTGTGTCCCTTCGCATTTGAGGAATAAATAGAAAATGAAAGCAAGGTGGAGATAAATTCCCTCTGCTAATCCCGGCCCTGCAAATAGACACTGTTGAACAGGACTTATCCAGCGTTTATTTTTGATGTCTTGTCACATGTCCTGGTCTCTGTAGCTGTTTTTCAGAGGGTGGTCACATACACACACACTGACACACAAAATGATGCATTCAGTTTATAATTGCATTCAAAATTGCATTATTTGTTAACAGATTTTTTTCATCTTCTTTTGCCCCTCTCTATATAGAAATAGTTTTGGTTTTTTTTTGCTGATCATACTGATCAGTATAATGTAGCCGATATAACATGTATGTAATCTTACTGTGCTAGCACTGATCGCTGGATGCTCATCCCTTATAGCCTTGAGAGAATTTGGGACATTTTTCTATACCTTTGTTTTTAGGCTTATTACAGTGTGTGTGTGTGTGTGTGTGTGTGTGTGTGTGTGTGTGTGTGTGTGTGTGTGTGTGTGTGTAGAAGATAGTCATACATTCTATGGCTTAGTACTATCACAAAATATACGGTTAGTGCCAGGCAGAAGCACTTCTTTATCCATTTGGAATCCATCTGTGTGATAACAAAACATACATTTTTCTACATTTTTTACTCTCTGACATTACAGAATGGAAAATATTTTCTGATTAATTGAAAATAAAGAAATACTGAAATTTTGGCCTATAACCCATTGTAACTGATTTTTGGGAGAGAACAATGGTTAAAGCAAAGTATTATTCAGAGTTTAGGGCTACCTATATCACAGAATATATTTTCTTTTGCATAGCAATGTGTCATTGCATTTTGCCTTTTATAAGTGCTGTGACTTTGTAATGGAAATGCAGTGTTTTCCTATTATTATTTTCTAGCAGCTTTTCTAATTTAACAAGCTAGTTCTTCCTGGTATTTGTATTCAAACATTGACTAATAGGTAAACCTAAACCTGAGATGTAAAATAAAACTTACTCCTTTCAATAAACCTCTTTTCTTGCATACGGTTTTGTCTTAATAGTAATACAGAGGTGAAGCCTTCTTCTGAAAGTACCTGGTATGCAAAAGTACAGCACAAAACCTGAAAAAGAAAAAGAGGGAGGGAAAAAAAAGATTCTCATTAATTGAGGAGGAAAGAGTGGGTTCAAGAACAAAGCCATAGTTAGCCGTGGGTTGGTGTGACCTCTTGGTGCCAGAAAAAATCTTCACAAGATGCTCAGAGGAGCATCGCAGATGGGTGAACAGAAACAGCATGAGTGAATGCATCTGCTACATGAAATAAATAAATCAGTCAAACATCTGACATACAAAACTTTAACATAAACCAACATTAACTAGTGCATGTTTTAAGCTGCTATAATGATAAATGTATAACTTTGTGTAATTGGTACATATAAAAGATCTAGTAGAATGAAGGGAGTCAGGCATTTAGGCATTTGAAATACTACAAATCTATTACACAGCAGTTTGATACCGAATAACAAAGAACACACTGACCTAATAGCAGTGTTGTATGTGCGATACCCCTTCCCAACTCATCCTCTGCCCTTTTTTCATTGCTGATGGCTTTATTGCCACAGGTCGCAGTGCAAGGTCAAACTGAATTACCATCTGCTTTTATCTGGAATCATGGCTCCTTGGGGTCTACAGGGGCAGACCTGAGAGCATCTCCTCATCTAATGCCCTCTGAGCCAGGACTCGGCCTATAATACGCCACCGATCCTATCCTATCTTGCAGCTAAAGACAGTGTCCTTTTAACATGAGCCATCATGTGTTTCATATATATACTGTATATACAGCATATGCTGTATTTAGATACAGCATGATATGTATGTGCATACAGTATATAAAATAAAATAATGAATAACAAAGGAAAACTTTCATGCACAGTGGGTTATAGATATTCAATTGTGAAATTGTGAATCAAATCTTCTGGGAATCTGAATTCAAATTCGAAGTTCGAGTTCAACTGACTCTCATCCTGTTTCCTTATTGTCATCTGTGTTTCCAAGAAGTTTTGTGTTGTTCCGGCAGTGATTTCTGCTTCTCTTCAACTCTCTGACCCATTCACATTAAAGGAATTACTAAGACCCTCTCCAAGGCCAATTTTCTCTAATGCATCAGAGACAGGCCAAAAAAGGCACAGTAGTCATTCTAAACGTTT
Source organism: Distichodus sexfasciatus (assembly GCA_032718565.1). Lineage (NCBI taxonomy): Eukaryota > Metazoa > Chordata > Actinopteri > Characiformes > Distichodontidae > Distichodus > Distichodus sexfasciatus. The sequence continues at coordinate 316,254 of JAVGVS010000146.1, forward strand.
CCCGATAGTGACTAATTCAATAAAAGCTATTCTGCCTCTTCTGGCGGGACCTTATGGGAGCCGTGTGCTTATGATCAAACAAACAGGGCCGAATCAAAAGGCCCAGATAAAGACGCAGTTGCAGGTTTGTGTGGTAGGGAGTGCTGTTGATTTCTTCCACGCGCCTCCTGGGCTTTGCATTTGTGAAACTATTTTTAGAACCTATACATTAGACAGTTGGAAAATTATTGCCTACATAAAAATTGTAATTGTAATTTATATCTGCATATAAAAATTGCATATGCATTCAATGTCACTTGCGGACAGAAACATAATCAGATTCCCTAAAATATTAGGATTACTTTTGGATTATATTTTTAAAAATCGGAAAATGATGCTCTCCGGGTTTTCTCCAGGTACTCCGGTTTCCTCCTACAGTCCAAGAGCATGCACTATAGGTTGATTTGCGAATCTAAATTGGCCTTGTAAGGTGTAATTGAGAGTGTGATTGTGTGAGTGTGTGTGTGCCCTGTGATATAGTCCCAAGTCCCTGCAACCCCAATAGAGATTAAGCGGTTCAGAAAATGAATGAATGAAAAATGATGAATCATCTTTTTATGTGTTTACACCAGGGGTTTTCAACTGCTTCTGTCCCAGGGACCACCATTATGACTAAGCAATAGTCTATGGCCCACTGTGTAACTGTGTTTGTGTGAATAATTTTCTATATTTTTTAGATATTTGCATTGAATTCATTAATTAATAAAGATCCCCAAAACATCTGGAAATGTTTTGAAAAATAAATTAAGTGAAATCATTAACAAGTAGTGGATTTCAGTACTGGATTCAGACCACTGGTTGAAAAGCCCTGGTTTATACAGTTAAATTGTAGGTTTTAACTACTTTTTAAAGAATTAAAAGCTTATGTCACTTAAAGAAGTGAGAACTGGTACCAATTGTTTCTAACTGTGTGTGTTTATGTGTGTCTTGTTCTATGGAAGAAATGATGCCTTGCCATACCCATCTCCTTTTAGCCTCACTCATCATGATGTTAAAAAGTGAGACTGGGGGGTAAAATATATAAACAATGCATAGGATTCATACTAAAAGAATGTATGTGCAAAAGCTAAAAATGGGGTGGGCAAAAGAAGAAGAAGAAAAAAAAAACAGCCAAAAAAAAAACAGTGCATAGACACCTGCAAGAAATGTTTTCTTCATAAATCACACTCTACCTGGAATTATGCACACGTAACATAAATGGTTAATGCAAAACACCACATCAATATTGATTCATAAAAATAAATGGTAAATGAAAAACACCAAACAAATTAATTAAGAAACAGAAAAGTTGTGATGCCTGTAGGTGAGGTGGAGACTATTGACATAATGTTCTTACAGTGGCAGGGCATCTATTATGCAGCGTTATGCACCAGTGTCACTGCAGTATTTATATATTGTCAGCAATCAGACTGACTGCTTCACATCTTGTCCAAGATAGTGATCATAAAATATTACAAGTGTAGTTGACAGAAAACGCAACAGTGAAGGTTGCATCAATAAGCAGAACATTTTAAAAGGATGAACAGCTCTATGACAAAAACTGTGGATGGAGTTAAAGGTGAAAAAAGTGGAAAGAAGAAAAAATAACAAAGTGAACAAGGTGAGAGCAATAAATAGTTAGAGAATTATCACTCACTAGCATAAGCCTCATTATATACAGCTCTGGAAAAAAATAAGAGACCACATCACTTTACTGTTTGTGGCTGTGTGTCTGCATAAAATATACAAGTCAATATTCTTTTATAACTTTACCATGCATGTTTCAAATTTTTGGAGTAAATTATCTCCATCTATCTATTAGATGGACTATCTATTATTGTATTATCATACAGAGTGAATGATTTTACTCTAACTTGGAAGTTTCAAACTACACATATATTATTTTACAATTATGTATGTATGTAATAAAATATTTAAATATGCTCCACAAGTACACGCTATCCTCATTTGCTGCTTCCTCTAATCAGCTAATTAAGCCAGGGGTATAGATGCTGGAATATAACACATGGGATAGCTGCTATAAAAATAGAATTGCAGTTATACAGTATATTAAAATATGGACCTGCATCTGCAATAGCTCATAAAAGAGTAGCAACCTGTACTTTTTACACTCACAGCCACATAAACCAGTGAACAGAAAAAAAGTGATGTGGTCTCTTTTTTGTTTTTTGTTTTTTTCATAGCTGTACTTAATGATGACAATCATATTTTCAGTATAATCTAGCTTTAATTCACATTCACCAACTGGGTCAATTATTTTGGATCAGAGTTGTTGCCTACAGATACACGGATTCTGCCATACCATTTTATTTCTATACGTTTACATTAACATTTAAGGCATTTAGCAGACACCCTTATACATTTCCTAATTTCAGGGACAGTTTTCCTGTAGATCACTACATCTGCATTGGAAGTCACACGTGCAACAAGTATAAAAGAGACCCTTCTTGACATGTCAGTAGATTCACATTGATGTCTCTGGCTTTTCACTGTGACTCATGATGCTCATCTTTGAAAAGCCGCAGCATATCCAGTACATCATCCTGTCAGCCCCGAGTTCACAAAACAAGCGATCATGCTGTCACTGAAGTTCCATGTCAATACCCCTCTGATGTATAACAGCTGGCTCTGCGCTAATACGATGCTAATTGACTAGCAGCGCGTCCTCTCCCACTGCAGTCTGTTCCTGCATCCAAAGGAAACCCAACCTCAAAACCAATTTGCAATCAATGCCAATCATCAGTCAAAAGAAGCTATCCTGAAATGTTATGAGTGGTCATGAAAGGCATTCCCTCCGGAAACAATCAAGGAGAGCCGAAAGAGGTATTAATTACAAAGAGTGGAGAATAACCCCTCGCAAAGAGGCACAATTGGAATGACAGGTATTAACTCCTCAGGGCACACTTATCTCGGCAGGAGCGAAATATAACGCGAGTCTCATAGAAAAGGGAAAAAATGCCAAGCGGCTGGGGAAATTACGCAACTGAGAATAAAAATGGACAGGACAAAAGGCCAAAACTTAATCGCTCATAAGATGAAGACCACACTGATGGTGCTTAAAAGAGAGGTATAATTTACATTACATGTTAATCATCTATAAAACAGCCACCTGTAGATTCAGCCTTTTTTAGTGTGTGGCAAGTGAAGCCGGCCACTTCATCATAGGTGCTTATTATAAACATGCAGACTTTATGATGCAAAGAAAGTAGTGCTGGATGAGTCATAATATTGAAGACTGGACTGAAATGCTGGAGAAAAATCTGATTATATTATATCCCAGAAGGAGACTTTATGGAGTTTACTGACAAATGGCCAACTCTATTGGACTTATGAAAAAATGTCTGAGTTTTAATAGCACTACTCCCAGGTTTTATGTAATTTCTTACTGCACATTGCAAGGGTGAACTTCAGCGAATGTACATTAGCGTGATTATATCTTCTATATGCTCTCTGCACGTCTTACTGGAAATAGAATAAGGACTTACATACTGTATGTATAGTAAGCAATGCTTACTACAACTACTACAACTACTATTGCTGATGCTGTAATTGAAGCAGCTGTTAGAATTCCTACAAAGAGCCATTATGATGCCCCCTGCTGGAACCAAGTACCTATGAACACCAGATCTGCCCCAACCATATCCAGTTCTAAAAATAAGTTTTCCATCACGATCAGAGTCTATTTTTAACTATTATGCTAATAGTTCTAATTTTATTTACTTCACAATGTGCTGCAAGTACACAACAACAACAACAACAACAACAACAACAACAACAACAAATAATAATAATAATAATAATAATAATAATAATAATAATAATAATAATAATAATAATGTATTTCAACTTCAGTTTGTTTTTTGTGATAAAACTACTTTCCCATTCAAACAAGATATTCTGACATGTATTCCACACTGGTTCAGACTCTTTTACTTTCAGTTCCAAGCTCACCCTCAGCTATTTCCATTCACGTTTTATGGTAAGAAGCAAAAACATAAAGTGCATAAAGGCTTCATATTTCACTCGAAGAGACGTTTATCTGTGTTATATATTAATATGTTCCCTACTGGTGGCTGTATCGTTATTTCTGCTTTGGAAAATTGTCACATTTTTTGAGTATTAGGCGTATGTTACAAGCAGCAAATGGCATACAGATTGCTCGCGTGAGGACCTGCTCTCGTCCTGACTGGAAATAATAATAATAATAAATAATAATACATTTAAGAATCAGTAGTAGAAGTGGTTCCACAAAAAGCAACATTTTTTCACAAAATGAAAAGTAGTTAGCAGATCATCATACACACACACAGACAGTCAGACAGACAGACAGACACACACACACATCCATAACCTCACTGCACTAAGCCACCCATTTACTTCAGTGTGTGGATTAATTCCCTGAGAGACACAGTGTTCACAGTCCGATAGCGGGGAAGCTGCCTAAATCTGGCCTTCTTTAGAAATGTCAGATAATGTCATCATCATTACTTTATTATACAGAGCAGATTAATCCAGAGGCTGTGCACTGGCAGAGCTAAATTGACAGGATCAGGCTGGGGAGCCCTGAGACAAATTGGATTTTCACTCAGTTATATTCTTAGATATAGATTTATTACCCACTACTGTACATAGACTTGTTTTAAGCTGCTGAAACATTTACAGATCAGACAGTCACCAGACATGTGTTTGTAATACACCTACCGAATGTTTGCATGAAAGCACTTGCATTGTTCATGCTGAGAAATTTTGCAGACCTTTTCTACATAACCTCTACACCTCTAACAACATCCAATCTTGAAGTACTGGATTACTTTTTCTGCATTTTTATGCTTGGTTATATTTTTCATCAATTATTTACACGTATAAACTTATAAACTACAAACTTTTCTAAACTTTTTTGTTTACTTTCCACAGTTGGACTGTTCTGCGCAGCAAAACAATACTGCTGCTTCCACTGCCATTCAAGTCTGGCAGGCAGCAGAGAGCAAAAGCGGATTCTCACACTCTCTCTTCCCCCATCCACCTGGCTGGATACAGCCTCTGGGGCAGAAAGGGACAGGCGAGAGTGGAGCTCAGCCCCAGAGGAGAGGAGAGCTGGGCTGTGCGAGCAGGCAGGTGGACGGACCCTGCCAGTGCATTGTCTCTGGGGCTTCGGGCTCAGCTGCACCTGCTGCTGCTGGGGGAGACACTGCCACTAATCCTCTGGAGGCCTGTTTGGCAGCTGTATTGCGGATATTCATTTGGAGACAGCTTTCTGAAACAAAAAAGTGCAGACCTGCCTCCAAATTTGGGGAGAACAGGCTCTGAGTCCAAGAGAAGGCATTAAACACAAAACAAGGAGATGATCGCTGAACCATGTAAACGATGAGTACCACACGTATGGAGGAAAATGATTTTTTCCTTTCTAAATATGTGTCTGTGTGTTGTGTCTGTGAGTTGGTGTGAGAGGGAAAAAGACTGGGAGGAGAGAGAGAGAGAAAGAGAGACGGGTTCCAGGTCCCAACTTGAGGTTTCATGTGCTGGCAGTGAAGAGATGTGATATTTTGGGAAAAAGTCAGAGGGTGTATTCATCCTTGTCTGCTTGGTCTTGGCACCATGAGGACCAGAACAAGCTGTTCACAAGCCCCCCCTCCCAACTCACTCAAGCCAGCCATTGCATAATGCTCCATTTAGCAAAGCACAAATTTGAGGATTTAGACTTAACCCCTGACCCACAGCCAAGCAGATTGTACTATTTGGAAGTTCAACACCTACATTTGCATTCATATGTTTCTGAGCCTTGTATAGCAGAGTTATTGACATGTCTGGAAAAAACTCACACTTTTCCCTCAAAAGACAGGGTTCTTAAAGCAGAATGCTGCTGCAAACGAACCAGTACGTTAGAAGAGTGACATGCTTTGTAATATGTGTGCAAGATACTTTTATAAAAGTGACAAAAGTCAGACAAAAAGAGCATTAGGAGGAGTCTTTATAAATTACTTATAGAGACATTTGAGATATGTGGAACAGAAGAGTAAAGTGTAAAAAAAAAAGTCATCTGGGAGGCAGTCTCCCTTGAGCTTACATGTGATTTATACACCTGCTGACCAAAGCCTCAAAGTAAACGTTCTTGTAAATCGAGGGACATTAAATGTGTAACAAGAGCTCCAAGGAGATTGGGTGATTAATCATAAGGCCTCTGCGATGTGAATCACTGAATGTGAATAAGTGTATCTGAGGATGAACAGGAGGGATGCTGCTTTGTGCATGTACACACTTCAAACACCTATGCACTTTTATTGGGACACAGCATGACTCACTCCCCATTCATCATGCTCGCATATAACTTTGTCACCTCAAAAAACCTGCCTCTTTCTTTCCATCACTTTTTGGTGCATCTCCTCACTTTTTACTCATATCTCCCATTAGGTCATCTGTCTCCCTCCATCAGTCTTTCCGTACTTTCACTCTCTTGCATAAGACTTCTAATGAAATTATATTGAAGTACTCTTCGGGCACTCAGTAGCTGCATATGCTGTGATCCGTATGATCTTCATGTCATACTCCACAAGCCATGCCACAGCGACTTGCTAACAACACACAATTCTCATGTTATTCACTGCAAATCCTGTTGTGCTATAAAAGGACCAGGCATAGAGAAGAGCATCTATAGATCACATAGGTGACCGACTTCCCCAGAGTCAGATGACTGATGTCTTCTCCATGTGCTCTGACAGTAATGACACTCAGCTAAAAAGGCTCAGAGAGCATGTGTTCATGCTGGTCCTGTGGGCAAAATGTTCTGGAAGCAAGGCAGAAAGAAGGCTGGGGTGGATTCCTGCCAGTAGCGATAACATTCAGCTAGATTCCAAAAGCTAGAGAATCACTTGGAAAAGGATGATAAGCTTAGGTTTAAATAAAGTGAGCTATTTTCAGTCAGATCAACTGTTAAATAGCTTTATTCTACTCATGCAGACACCAAACAGGAAGATTAATACCCAGATTCCACCACAGATAAAGAATAACGTCCACAGAGAGCTAAGGCTGAGAAGAAACATGAGTGGAGAATGCATGGAATAGGAAGTAAAAGAAAGAGTGTGGAAAAGTGCATGATGGTGTCATCCACAAATCTGCCATATTAAGAGATTAAAGCGAGACCTGAAAACATGCACATCCAACCGTCCTTAAATCTGTTGCCATAAAATGGTTATGATTGAAGAGTGCTGGGCTGAGCTCCACGACAAATGAGCAAGCCAGGTTTACTGCACCTTAAACTCTTGGCCTCAGAAGCTACAGAGGGGGTTATTGTTGAGACACGGAAGAAAAAGCACCATACGATTTTACATTCAACAGCTATAAAATAAGAAATCAATCAGCGTGAGAGATGGAATAATTGTAAAGCACTGGTGCTAATCAATAATTTCCCTTAGGTTAATTCCCCACGGTCATCTAAAAAGAAATGATATTGAACCTCTTCCGTATTGCTATCTACAAACTATAGAGTTATAAATGTATCGATTAGAAGTGCTCTGCAGACTGTGTCTTCCTCCAACCTCACATTCACACATACACACGAAGTCAGGATACCGCTGCTTCCATTCAGACAAATACGACAAGATAATTATCTCTTTTCTCTTCCGTATTAATGGAACTATTTTATATATACCAGTGTCTTCATAAAAAAAACATTTTATAAAAATGTTCTTATGAAGTTACACAAATTTGAAAAGTTACACAAATCTGAAGCTGTATCTTCAGATCAGGTTCTCAAAACCACCTAAAACACACACATACTCCTAAAACATTACATATCAAAATAAAAGGAAACAATAATACTAACTTATTGTTAACCTCAGTGTGCTGGACAATAGACGATTGTCTAAAGTCTAGAGCTTTCCATCGCAGCTGTACTTCTCTTTCTATTGTGAGTTCTGTGTAATATCTGAGAAAATGAAATGTCATATGCGGGGTAAAATTTACCAATTCAAATGTTAATTAATGTCGCCTGATAACATTTGCATTAGACTGACATTGCTGTACAAGGGTAATTACATAGTAACAGCATCCCATAATGGATCGTTCTCTAAAGCTGAATAGTTTTTTTTCTCATTTGTCCTTGATTTTCGTTAACTTTTATTTGAGCTTCCTTTTCCTGCTCCATTTCTCTACAGATCTCTCCATCTTTGTAATGGGCTAGAGACACTGGGCAGATTGTAATTATGCCATGCAGGGCAGCACTGTGATGACAAAATGGCTCATCAAAGGCCGAGTGCACTAGAGTGCTGGTGCTTAGCAAGCCCGGCACATAAATTAGTTACAACTCTTTCGCACACGCACACCCAAACAGACACACACATACACATACTAGTTGTGTATAGATTACCTGAAATCCGTATGAAAGAAAATTTAAGGAATCATTATAATCAGAATCACTTCAGTAAAAGTTACATGTCACCCATTAAAATACTACTTGAAGAAAAGTACTATACTAAATGAGGTGGTAAGGCTGGACAGTACAGTGTATTGGCTAACAATGTACAATTTCAGGCTAACCATTGTTAGCCAATGCAAATCTCCCCTAAAATAAAATCGGAAATCATATGGAATTTGCCATCTTAGCTAGTGAAATTTAGCAATAGTTAGCATGGAAAAACAGGTGTATTTAGACTTGATAGTTTAGGTACTTTCCACGTATTTTGACTTGTTTTCACATATTTTGACTCGATAATTTTCAGTGCTTCCCAGTGATATGCAGACTTAACCTTCATTGTTTTACAGATAAGGGGAACCTTGAGCCACTGGTACACATATTATTGTAATTTTGATGTATTCAATAGCACTCATAAAGATACTTATGACATACTAATACATTTTGATATATTTAGCAGTATTAATGTAAGAATGTTGAGAGGCCTTTGGCATTTCAATGGTTACCTTTGACACCTGACGTCATTAATGCATAATCCCGAATTTAAAATGACTCATACTGTATTGATTTGAAAAAAAACATGAAAAACATATATACAAGCCATTTATTTTTTTGTTATTACCAATAGTGTAGTAAGAAAATACAGTTGGCGACTGAAGACAGGTGAGGACCCACATCTGTGTTAGATCAATAGTTTGGAATAATAATGACGTGAGGCCAGAGGGTGTGAAAAGATTTTTTTTTTAAAATGGGTGTAATTTGGTTCCATGGACTGGCAGGGTGGGTTGCTGATTGGTTTGGTTTCTGTCTACTATACTTTTCTGCTGCAAGACTTGTTTTTGCTAGAGTCTGAAGAACTTTTCCACGACATTAACCACATAACAAAGGGAGCTTGCTATTATTGTAGGCGTCTTTTAAAAATGTTGTGTTCTACAGCACTAGACAATATGAGGTATGGCCCAGCCTTAGATGGTGCTGATGTCATTTGACCAATTACTTTTTTCCTGTCAATACAGACTCATTAGGGTGCAGCAGAGTGTAATGACTGCAGTCAATGAAAATGTACTTCAGAAACAAAGTACATTACTTTCATTTAGTGCTATGTAGTACTCAACATTGGTATTGTGATCAAGAAGAATTTTGAAGGTCTTGGTCTTGTCTCATAATCAACCACATTTTTACTTGGTCTTGTCTCAGCCTCAGACAAAGCAGAGATTTTATTTTAAGACCACATGATCACAACTCTGAGAACATCTCTACATAAGTGGGCAGAGTATTGTCTTGTTTGACAATGTCTTATAAGTTCCAGCTTCAAATGCAGCCAAAGGCATGAATAATTTTTAAAAATGTCTTGTTTTTTTCCGTATCTCTCTTCTTGTGTTAATGTTTGTAGGTGTGGTTCACCCCTCTGACTCACTGCAAGTGCTAAGTCAGGAGCCATTCAGATTCCATTCCAATCTTCTACCATTCTTCCCACTGAGATTAATATATTTTTATTTCGAGGAGACACTGTCAAAAATTATGATGTGGTTCAATGTAACCTGAATTGCACGTCTTAAGCTACCTTTACCCAGAATGTTCTGAGCAAAAAAGTTACCTAGAGAATAGAGTACTTTTTTGTTTTTGTTTTTTGTTATACTGAATATTTGCTAACTAAACAAGCAGCATGTTATTCCTTAATGTCAAGTATTCAAACCTTCTAAACATGCAAAAGAGGTGCTTTATATTCAGAATACCCCAATTATAATGGGAATATCTCTCAGGCTGGTAAGGGGATTCACACTGGTGAGATAAAACCAAAGCATCTCAAACCCAATGGGCCTAAGGGCTTAGCCCAGGGCGAAACCAAAATCTGCTAATCTGCATTAGCATCGTAAAGTAACTGACTCTCGTTCATTCCTACGTGAGCACATCCTTGAAACCCGGTTGCCTCGCTGTGGATGAGCAGAAGACTGCTGTTGTTGTGCTAAACCACCAGCTCTTTATCCTAATTGCTTGTTTACCAATCAGACATGCGCATTTGTTTTTCTTAATGGATATTTTAGTCTAAATGGTTGCCTCTTTGCTTTGTTTACCCCCTAACTCTGCCTATTTGCATATTCTCTTTAGACAGCTGGGTGTTTCAGCCTTCACGAAAGAGGTTAAAAGGGTTTGCTCTGGAAGGGGAAATGGCAATGGGTCAGAGTCTTTTCATTTTCTGAAAAAGAAAAAAAGACAGAACCCAGATGGGAGCTTAGGCTAATTAGAACTACAGGAGTGTGACATCAGTTGAAGAATATGTAGTGAAAAATAAAATTAAATAAGCTACATGAGCTCCATCTACAGCTTGAAAATGAAATGTGATCTTAACTTTGAAAGTGTAAGCATACCATGAAATGTATAAGTAGAACTACAGATCACCTAAAATATGAATAATTATAGTTAACAGCAAACAAAAGATTGTACACTATATAGCCCCACACAGTATGTACAGTATTTATGTATGTGGACATGTATGAGTTTGCATACAATGAACTGTTTTATTAGGCCACTTTCTGACATTGAATAGGGAACCTTGTTAGGAACTGCATTAAGAATTAACAAAGATTTTGAAAGTGAGTGATTATTTGTCATTGTGGACACACCACAGCACACAATGCATCACAATAAAATGTGAAATCTGCATTTGACCCATCCATGAAGGAACAGTGAGCAGCTGACATAAGCAGTGCCCAGGGATGCTTGGGGATGGTACATTTGTTTATCTGAGAAAATGACCAACATTTTATGATATAATTACTTTAAAATAAAAAGAACTGGTAAATTTATCACTGAGGTACTCATGAGCATAAAAGTTATACATTCATTTGCATTTTATTGAGAGATTGAGAAGATTGCATTTTCTTGTAGTTGGTCACCAGGTTTGCACACATCTCAGGAGGGATTCTGGCCTACTCCTCTTTACAGAAACTCTCTAAGTCCTTTATGTTTCTTGTCTGCTGCTTGGCAACTCAACGCTTCGGCTCCCTCCACAGATTTTTGATAGGATTAAGGTCTGGAGACTGGCAAGGCCATTCCATAACCTTAATGTGCTTCTGCTTTAGCCACTCCACTATCATGCTGAAAGACCCATTCACAACCCATCTTCAGTGTTCTGGCTGAGGGAAGAAGGTTCTCGTCCCAAATGTTACGGTCCAAGGCCCCATCCATTGGCCCCTCAATGCAGTGTAGTCATCCTGTGCTCTTAGCTGAAAAACAGCCCCAAAACATAATGTTTCCACCTCCGTGCTTTACTGTAGGGATGGTGTGCTTTGGGTCATACTCAGTATTTCTCTTCCTTCAAACATGGCGGTTGGAGTTGATGCCAAAGAGCACGATTTTGGTCTCATCTGACCACAGCACTTTCTCTCATGCCTTCTCTGAATCATCTAGATGTTCACTGGCAAACTTAAGATGGGCCTGTACATGTGCCTTCTCGAGCAGAGGGACCCTGCGGGCACTGCAAGACTTCAGTCCATTATGGCGTAGTGTGTTACCAATGGTATTCTAGGTGACTGTGGTCCCAGCTGCTTTCAGATCATTAACACGCTCCTTCCGTATAGTTGTGGGCTGATCCCTCACCTTTCTCATGATCCTCCTCACCCCATGAGGCAAGATCTTGCATAAAGCTCCAGATTGAGCGCGACTTATTTTATGTTCCTTCTATTTCTGAATAATCACAGCAACAGTTGTCACATTCTCACCTAGCTTCTTGCTGATTGCCTTGTAGCCCATTTCAGCCTTGTGCAGGTCTACAAACTTGTCCCTGACGTCCTTTGAGAACTCTTTAGTCTTGCCCATAGTAATGGAGAGGTTGTAATGGAAGAAACTGATTCTGTAGACAGGTGTGCTTTATATTCATAACGAGATGAGATCAGGTGTATCTGTAATTGATTTATTGCAATCTGTGTGCCACACCCAACTTGTGGGAGCCAGAATTCACTTATTTCTCTCAATAAAATGCAAATGAATGCATAACTTTTATGTAGTGTGTTTTTTCAGGATTTTTGGTTGATGTTCTGTCTCTCTTCATTAAAATAAAACTACCATAAAAATTAGAGACTAGTGCAAACTACAAAATTGTGGATTACTTTGCAAACCATCCAGTCTAGGTGTACAATATCTTTGTATTACTTGAAGATCCAGTTCTTTAAACTTACTTTTCAGCCATCCATGCAGCCAAGTGAAAACGTTTTCTTGAACCACAATCTGTGCTCAGCTGAGCAGGGGCAAAACAAATTGGCTCGGAGGTAAATAATCAAAACGGTCTTTCTGTCAGGGATGCTCTCTGCATTACTCCATCCACTGGCTGCCCTCCCACTAGTTTGCTGGTCCTGCAGAGACAGCCGTGAGTTCAGAGGCTGACCTCTTGCCTCCCTAATTCCATCTAACTGTGAAAGAACAGCAGCAACCTCTGCTTGGAACATTCTCTTATGCGCTTTTAATTAGCATGTTGCCGCTTGGCTGCAACACCCGGAGGCTAAATGGAAAGTTTGGGCAGTGCAAAAACTGAGCAGGTGGAGTTTGCAGCACCACAGTTTCAGCAAGCAAGCTGAGTTCTCCCTCTTCATCTGTGCTGCTAAAATGGGGGAAACTGCTCACAAGCCAACTTGGCTTGGCTCCTGATATCATTCCTATCCTTCGTGTAGAAATGGCTTTACTCAAGAGTTAATCCAGTAAAAACAGAGGTGGTTATAATTGATGATCTTGTTTTGTTACAATGAGTCTGTGATTCCTTGTGTTCTTTTTAGAGGAATGAAATGCAACAGAAGCTGCACTCCAAAGTTGATCTCAACTTAGTTCTATTGTTATGAGGTGGCAGTTGGTAGCATAATGGTTAAGGCATTCGCCCCTTGATCAGAAGGTCGCCAGTTCGAATTCTGGACTGGTAAAAGGTACCACTGAGGTACTCATGACAAAGGTACCATCCCCAAGCACAACTCCCTGGGCGCTGCATGTGTTAGCTGCTTACTTCTCCTTCACAGATGGGTCAAATGCAGAGTTCTGTTGTGGTGCACTGTGTGCTGTGCTGTGGTGTGTTCACCACAAATAATCACTCACTTTCACTTGTGACCTTATTAAAATAACATAATTACTAAAAATGAAAACTGCCCAACATTGTGTGAAAATCTTACAAACAAAGATTGGAGGTGGATATGAAGAAAGTCTTTAAAAAGGTCAGTTATGCAATGGAATAACTTACTTTTCCAAATGACCCTACAATGCTCTATTTATCAATCAACCACACCTAACATTATTATAACATTTTTTTAGTCCTGAGAAAAGTTTCACTCTGAGTTGCTGACTTCTGGTGACAGTCAAAAAGGTTGGGTCTTATCGCTGGGATCCAGTCCTGGCGGTATTTAAATCCCAACAATGCCCCAGCCGCCCATGGCCAGGAGTCTCAAGAGAAAAGAACCGGCCCTGTTATCTGAGAGGGAAGAATGACTCTGTCTCCAATCAGTCAATAGCAGTTTTCGCCAAGTGGCATCTGCCAGTTGCTATGTATAGAGAATAGGGCAGTAAGCATTCAGCTTTCCTAAGATGCTGTATAATCAGGGGTTAAAAAAAACATACACTGGCTGGCTTTACGTTTCTTGAGCAAGTGTGTGATAGCAGTTTCCTCTCCAGTGAATAGCAGCAGGGTAGATTTATTATAGCATGGGTCTAACATTGGGATGAACACTGAAGAAGAAAAAGAAAGCATTTATCAGGAGTGTCCCAGTCACCTTCCCCCATATATTTTCAGAACTACTACTTCCTGCGCTCCATAGAAAACCAATTCTTCAGTCACTTTGGAATCCCAAAAGAGTGAGTGCTGGTGAAGATGTTAACTGTGCATCTGTGTGCAGGCCTGGGGCGGGCCCGGTTCCTCCTTCATGCCAATCCTTTATAGTTTGTAACTGAGGTAACAATTAGATTGTGACCTGTAGTAGTGAATAAATCTCTCTCGCTCGCTGTGCTCAATCCATCTTCATTAGCATGGCACTGATGTGGTGTTTATAATCTGCTGAGTAGGATCCCAGTCTCCTGAGGCCCTGCATTGATTCACAAGGCTGCAGTCAACAACAAAGCCACCTCACATACTCCCTTTATGGAATCGGGGCTGCAGTCCATGGGGAATACACACCCACAAGTTCATAAGTTGTACAAAACTAAACATCAAGAAAATATGTCATTAGAGTCATTTCAGTTTTATCATTTGTGACTTGCCTAGTTGCTGTGGAGTCTGAGAGTTACATATTTGCATCAAATAATGTAGAGGGAACAGGCACCCTGTGAAAACTACATAAAAAAGGTATGTCCCTAAAATACATGCATACAACTCCCTGAGGGCGGCACAGTTGTTAGCGCCGTTGCCTCACAGCAAAAGGTTCTGGGTTTGATCCCTGGGTCGGCCATTAGTGCCTTTGTGTGTTTTCATGCTCTCCCTGTGTTTCAGTGGGTTTGCTATGGGTGTTTAGTTTAGGTTGATTGGCTACTCCAAATTGGCCGTATGTGTGTGTGCCCTGCAGTATGTTGGCGCCAGCCCAGGATTGCTGTTTGCTTTGTGCTCATAGTTTTAGAATAGTCTCTGGCCTAAAATACAGTCCCAAGTGATTCAGACAATGGATGGATGGATGAAATGGATGACAACACAGAATATGAGACAGATATGTATATTTGGTGCATTTCAAAGTTTCTTCTCATGAGACACTTCATAAGAATGTCCAATGATATTCTTCCTTCATCTTCCTATCCCCATCCACCCCACTAATGTCCCCTAACTGTCACATTCTACATGTTACAAAATTTTTCGTAGTTGTGGTAATTGTAGTGTTAAAGCACCTCATAAAGTTGTGATGAGGCAGGTGCTGTACTCAAAGCCTTAAGCATGTAATATGAATTAAGAGATGCATTAAAAAGACTAGCTAACATCTAACTATGCAGTCTCATAGTTATCTGAAAAAGACTATATGCATACAGAAAAATAGGCCAAGTCTACTTCATTAATAGTGTCTAAAATTATTGAAAGAAAATTCCAATTCAGATGATCTATGTTCATGAATCCTGCCAAGATATGATAAAGAGAGAAAGAAAGAGAAGCACTGTGGCTCCCTGATCAGTGGTCATGTATCAGCAAGGCAGTGAGTGAGGCAGAGCCCCTGCTGCTGGTGATGCAGTATCAGCTCAGCCTGCTCTCAGCACTCAGGCCCCTTCATTAGCTGCTTTTAATTGCTTATTTAATGGGCTCTCCTTGAGCTCAGAAGCCATGCTGTGAGAGCCAGACAGCAGCCAGACTGCAACCCTGCTACATGACACCCCACATCAGGGTGTTAAACCCCCTGCATCATCATCATCATCCTTTTTGTTTTCAAACCCATCACCAACATCATTATTGTCATTCTCTTTACCATGACCATCACTATCATCATAGTACTCTAAATCACTGGCATGATCATCTTTACTATCACCATCATCATCACTATCATCATCATTATCATCATCATTATTTTCATCATCATCATCATCATCATCATCACCATCATCGTCATCATCAAACCCTCCGTCACTATTAATCATCATTAATAGCACCAGAACCCACAGTTTTTAATGATTCCAACTTCTGTTTCTCATACTCCCTGCTATGTATAATTATGAGTTCTGATTTCTGACTTATCATGATTCATATTCATTAAATTGACATATGATCCTATGTGCTAGAGACATTTACAATTAGCAGCCAATTAGATAATGTTAAATGTAACTTAACAATACTTGTCTTTATCATAGCCATTTTAAAATGCCATTTTTGCATGGTAAAATTAAATAAATCTATGTGCTTTACACGAGTTTGAGCTATTAGGCAGGAAAGCAGCTGCTTACCGCAGAGAGGCCCCATGACTGAAAGTGATAACGTGGTCAAGTGCTGATTGAAATGCTATGCACCAGTGAAGGCCGTAAATGCCAAACCACTCATCATGTTCTGTGTGTGGCGAGGTGCCAGAGGTGACCTTTCCATCTCGTCCCACAGTTCTGCTACATCGTGTCACTCTCATAACCGCAGGGCAATGCCAGCGGCTCTGACAAACCAACCCTAATCCCTGCTTATAAACACTGTACTACACTCTGCTTTGTTGCTACAAATACAGTACAAGCAACAGCAAGAACAGAAACACATTCACTCACGCCATGTAGTGGAAAAAAGTCTGAGGCAAAAAACAAATATTGCATTGAGTTGTGAACAGTGATGCCACCAAGTGGAGCAAATTCACAGTCTCCTAACACACACAACCTACACTCACATGCACTTTACATTATCCTACACTGAATGAGAATTTTAGTTTTTGCACTGATATCAATAAAATTGACTTATGACACCATTCACTAAACAGTAACAACAATATGGTATGTGTCTATGGTAAGTGATAGTAGATATCAAACATCACAGGGCATCTCATCACTTCAGATTCACTCTACATATATTGATTTAATGTACCTTGAATGTCAATCTTTTCATCAAAGCTTCAACTGTATCCAGTGAAAAGACATTTTCAGTTAGCACACAGTTGATTTTTAAACATGAGTAACTGTGATTTTTAAACATGAGTAACTGTGATTTTTAAATATGAGTAATTTAACATCAGAGAGCAACTAGTGATGATTTCACAAGTTTTATTGAGCTTTTATTTGCAAAATAAATTCTATGAATTACTATAGGGGAAAACGCTAAGGATAAGTTCTGTAAAATGGGCGGCACGTGGCGCAGTGGTTAGCGCTGCCGCCTCACAATGAGAAGGTCCTGGGTTTCGCATAGGTTTTTTCCTGGTGCTCCGGTTTCCTCCCACAGTCCAAAGGCATACAATATAAATAGCGAAAAGGTGTGAAAGTGTGGATGACTGTATGAGTGTGTGTGCCAAACGGGGATGGTGTCAGAACTCTCACAAATTATGTCTTTGTGAGAGATATCTGACATGTCCACATGTTACTTATATTCAAAACATGCAACAGGCTGAACAAAAGTAGAACATGTTCTCAGAACTTTCATTCATTATCCGAACCGCTTCATCCCAAACAGGGTCGTGAGGACCAGAGCCTATCCCGGTCCTCACGACCCTGTTTGGGATGAAGCGGTTCGGATAATGAATGAAATTTGTGAGAGTTCTGTGACTGACATCATATTGTAAACATAAAAATAAAATTTAGTTATTTCATACTTTTCTAATATAAAAACTACCTATTTATTTGTTTATTTATTTATGTTTTGAATAGACATTGTTTTGAAGTATGTTCCTTCACATGCAACCGGGTTGTTTCATAATATTGCTCAGTAGACAGAAATAACACAGCATTAGAAATGTGGGTTAACAATACTTCTGCTAGAACGATATAAGAAGTTCTCAAACAGAATGGCTCTTGAGGATAAAGCACACAGCAATTCAGTTTTGAGGTATCAACACTCCCAGCAAGTCAAGAAGGACAGATGGATGCATTTCTGTGATTAGTTAGGATTTTTCTTTGTGAGGGTCAAATGTGCTAATAGCACTGATGCTAATAATGGCATTACTAACAGCCGTTAACAGGAATTAAATTCTTTTACATATTTAAAAAAAATGTAATGCAATAGTTACTTTCCCTGGCAACAAGTTACATTTAAAATGCTGTAATATGCACAACATGCACAACACTGGTACTACTATTACAAATAGTAAAAACAATGAAAAAACCCAGGGACAATTTAGAATAACCAATCAACCTACAGTGCTTGCTTCTGAGCTGTGGGAGGACAGCAGAGCATGAAGAGAAAACCCATGCAAACTTGGTCAGAGCATGCAAACTCCACACAGAAAGGTGCCTCGGCCAACCTGGGGATCAAACCCAGAAACTTCTTGCTGTGAGGTGACAGCGCTAATCACTGTGCCACTGTGCCGCCCTTAATCTGGACATGTTAATAAAAAATTACATAGTCTTTAGTATATATAGTTCAAAGGCCGACGCTCCCTAAACCAGTCCCCTACAGACATGCCTTGCTTAACCCTCCTGTTATGTTGCAGGTCAAATCAACCCATTATAAATGTAAAAAATCTTAAAAAAAAAAAAAGTTTAAAGTATTTTTCCAGAATGAAACTTCTTGTGCTTGGCTTAATAAGGGTAATCAACATATAAAATAAAAATTGGTCATTCCGATGTACATTAACAAGAGATATAATAATAATGTGATCTAAACAATGTTTAGTGGGATTTTTTGGATTCTGACACTTCTGAATAATTAAACATGCCCCTGGTCAAATTGACCCAGGAACATAATTGGTGTTCCTGAGAAATGAACATAGCAGAAGGGTTAAGATGCCTCATTTGTCCTACCTAAAGCTGATTCAAACATTCCATCTACAATCAGCATTAAACTACTGATTCATTTACACTAACACATTATATAATAAGACATCTCTGGTCAAGAAACAACTGCAGAGCTACTCGCTCACTCTACCTAAAACTAAGCAATGTGTTTTTCAGACTTTCAATAAGTAAGTATCCTACTAATAAATTAAATCATGAAAGGTGACATTTCCAGACATTTCCAACATTTAGCTGACGCTCTTATCCAGCTTCCCTAAGAGCATTAAGGGTTAAGGGTCCTTGCTTAGGGACTCAATGATGGTAGTGCCGGAGGTAAAGTTGGGGACAAGACCACCTAAACCGAGACTGAAACAAGACCAAGACCATACACTAAGCAACATTAAACATGTTTATTCAATATTTCTCTCTTACAAACAGTATCTATAATGAGGAAATAGCTTCACTGGGAGCAGTTATCCAAACTGATATGTTAAACTCAACATCCACAGTGGCAGAACACTCCTCAAGAGCAAACTTTATTGGCTTGCAGAGTTGTTGTTATGCAGAGATATTCTATGACTTAGTGCTGTGAAGAAAAATAAGGTTAGTGCCAGGTGGAAACACTTCTTTATCCATTTGGTATCTATCTGGATACAGAATAAAATTATTTGATAACAATGCATATTTTTCTATACTTATTTTTTCCCTATTGATTACTCTCTTGCATTATAAAATGTGAAAAAATCAAATCAATGGAAAAGAAGAAATACTAAAGTTTTGGATAATTTTAAGCCAATTTGGACTCATTTTGACACATAAACTGACCTGCTTTGGCCTATGTGTGAACTATGTGTTTGCGCATGATATCGTTTCATATTAGTCATGAGTGCTAATGCGTGTGTTTACATTGCTAATAATGTAATTAATGCCTTTTTAATGTCTTATTTCAGTTTTTGTGCACGGAATTACTCAGAAATAATTTAATATACAGAGGAATGAATATAATGTCCAGTAAGTCTTGTGATTGTGATGGGACATGTATGGTTTTTGTAAGTTAAAGGGACTATTATTAAAACAGTAATTAATAAACAATGCAAATGCGTGTGTCTGTCTCAAAGAGTTTTAATAGCAATATTCTCAGAGCTGTGGTCTCGGCTGGCACTGAAATAAAATCCCGAGTCCTCTTCGTCCCAGTCCATGATGAGACTGAATACAAATATGGCAGAGTTAATGACAAGACCGGGACTTTTAAAAACTGTTCTCAAGACCTACAACACTAGCTGGAGGTGGGATCGGATTCAAACCCATGACCTCTTGGTTGAGAGGTGAGTACCCTAACTACTAGACCACCATCACCCAAGTGAATATGTTGTTGCAAATATAAAAGATATGCTTATGTACCACCTTACAATAATGTATTGATTAGCATTGACTCATCAAAACAAAAAGAAATGCTATAATCCATAACCACAAAGAATCTAGACTGAATGCATGCAATGTATTATATATAGAAAGTTCACATTTGTGTGTGTGTGGCATGCACAATTATGAGGAAATCTATTGAAAATGTACTATATATACATAGAAAATTTTGAAAAGCTTTAAAAAAAATAGAAAAAGTTTTGTTTATAAAAGCTTAAAGTTAGGTTAAAGTAAATGTATTTCTTTTAAATAAACGCACACACTCACACACAATTGTAATTGTACAGAGGGGGAGCAGGTGCTCTCTGTTGGGTGAGGATGAAGACAGATGAGCAGCTGATATCCTCTTTATTATGATGATGATCTCTTATAATTCTACCCACCTGCACCTTTCCAAACCTGTGGAGACACAGCCGAACCGGCCTTTCGGAGTAGAGCTCATTTATTCTGCAGCTTTCAGATGTTCAGAAACGAGATTGGCGCATGGCAGTACACTTTGGCGTTTGCTCTCGATGGGAGCCCTGCTCCAAGTGAGCTCTGATAAATTATTTCTATGGCATAAGGTGAGCAGTGCTGTCTTAGAAGACTGAGCTGCAGAGAGATGGTGATATATTGGCATGGTGTTGCAGCAGGAGATGGGGCAGATAAGACACAGCACTTGTTTTACAGCCAAACTGTAGTTTGGGAAACGATCACTGTCCTTTTACTGAGGAAGCAGAGAAAGGTCTTCAGTCATTAACATGTTTAAATGAGTGATCAAATGCACCTACTGGGTGATCAAGAAATCAGAGAGATGCACTTTGAACAAACCGGTCCATATTTCTAAGATTTTCCTCTTTTTGGTGTAGACTATAACTCCTCCTGAGCTCTCTCCCTTTTTCTGGCTTCCTCACTTTCTCCCTCCCTTCTCTTCCTATGCTTCTGTATCTCTAAGTTGTTTTCACTAATGGCATCACTCCCAATCCCTATGCTTCTCTCTCTCGCTTTCTTGCTTCATCCTTCTCCTGATTTTAGGGTTAGTTTTGATTACAGGACTTTTTGTACAGGGTTACAGCTATCGTTCTCTCCTTAAGTTTTTGAATCTGTCTCTCTCAGTTAAACTAAGCTCATCTTATTGCATAGTCAGTTATTTGACAGCATTTGCATTAACATTATTGTTAGGTTGAGAAATGTGGGAGAGGCAGTTGCTGTGAAATGACTTGCTGTGGCCTTTCCAAAGCTAAACATCTGCTAGCTGTGACTTTGCAGCCCTCCCTGATCACTATGTGCATTTGGCTGTGATTATTAGAGCGAGATCACAGCCTTGAGCTCGAAGAGATGGAGCCAGCATGCGCTGAATGTGCAAGTCACACACACTGCACCTTTCAATGAACACAGAATGGCTATGTTTTATACTCATTCATTAAAGCATTTTCCAAGGTCAAAGTAGAGGCTTTGGAGGCAATTGTACCTGTAGGGAAATCTTTCATATGGCTAAAGCAGAACGACATCAGGACAGCAAAGTCCACTTGGAAAAGCTAAGCGTCTGTGAGGTGTGTGTGTGTGTACAAGAGAATGACTTATTATGACTTACTACTGATTATTATTATTGCTGTCATCACTATTCATCCTCTATCTCTCTCACATGCACACTCACAGTAAAGCCCAATGTATATATAAATCATTAAGATCAGTACTTATTTCAATAAATGGAGGATCAAAAAAATGTCTGCGATGTCATCTGAAATCCTTTTTTTCCCACAAACAAACATAAAGAAGCATGCATTATGGTTATTTTTTAGTAAGATTACAAACACATATAACACTATTTAAAGATCAGTTCCTTCCTGCTTATTTTTTATTGTTATTTATCAGTCAATTTGAGCATCAATTTATCTGCAGTTAGTCTATATCTGACACATTCTAAACAAATACATTTATATTTTGTTTCATGAACAACATTTAAATAATGTAGTTCAAATTTCACATACATATACCAGTGCAGAAGTGTGTGTTGCTAAACAACCTCTACGATTTGCCTGTGCATTGAGACCTACTAACATCCATTCCCAGATTAATGCCCTCCATAATCAGATGCTAATTCAATTCCATCATCCATGTAAAGACATTTGCTTTAAAGGTTTCTTATTAGCATGTCTGGTCTGCTATTTAACCTCTTATGTCCAGGGAGAAGTTAATTATGAAGAAAATAGGCTTTAATGTCAATGGTCCATATGAGATATAAAAAAAAGAAACAGAGTAGAACGTCTTTAGCAGTAGATCCACACATATATGGCATTGGGTGTTTTAGAAACTTCTCAGTTAAATGTTTCATGAATGAAACCAAACATTTACTTTCTATAAAAATAATGTCTTTGGTTCTGCATTACAAATACCTGGTCAAATAATAATAATTAAGGAACATGTCAATTTGATTTATATTAAATTGCTGTTGCTAGGCTAATAAGAGGAAAATTACAGTCATATTGATACCAGTGCTTAATATGGCAAAATTACTTAGTATGTTGTTTAAAATTAATTAGCTGTTGCAAAGCATTGAAGTATTCTACTTCTTGATCAATTTCAGATATTCCGACTTTTCTATAAACTAAATTGACTAAGTGACCTGATAACTAAGTGTTTATTTCCTGCCAGTTGATTGCTTAAAGAATGTAACAGGATCTGACAGAGGATCATTAATGAGCCGCAGGAAACCACACTGGCTAGCTCGCCCAAGCCAAACAGCAGTACATACCTTAGGCTCAGTTCCTATATCTGTGTGGCTAGACTCCTTCCCCCTGATTTACATCCAGCTGTGATGAGCACACACCGACTTAAGTACTGTCCAGAGCTACTTTCATTTTCTACTAACAGGGAGAGTCTTCCTGGAACCACTTTTGATTAAGAGTCTAGTACAGGGGCACAATGGTGGTAGTTTCTGGAGGTCGGATAGAGCAGGATTTAAAACAATGACCTCTTGGCATGTAGGCAAGTGTCCTACAACAAAACCACCACTTTTTTCTTTCAGTTTGTGTGAGTGTGTGTTAGTGAGTGTTTTATACATCATGACTGAATTCATTGCAAAATGTTATGAAGAAGGAACCAAGAAATGGTATGACATTTTTACAATGACAAGCACTGTATACTGTAGTACTGTAGCATGTGTGGTAAGGGATGGAGGGAGACTGGGAGAGAGAAGGAGTTTGTGTGATACATTAAGATTGATTTTAATGGCATATGTCCTCATGTGTGTCATTAACTTTGAATTTGATCATGATGGAGTTTGTGTTTGTTTTGAAGTTTGGACTAGGTTCTGGGTTTGTTTTGGGTTAGTATTAAGACTTATATCTGGTTGGTGCTACTGAAGTACTTGTGAGCACAAGCACACCTCCCTGGGTACTGATAGAGCTGTCACCTGCTCCATCAGGGTTCGGTCAAATGCAGAAGTCACATTTTGCTGTTGTGTGCTGTGTGCTGTGTTGTGTTGCGGGCAGAGATGGGAAGTACAAATACTTCGTTACTGTACTTAAGTAGAATTTTCAGGTATCTGTACTTTACTTGACTATTTTTGTTCCAACTTTTAATTTTACCATGTACATTTTTAGCATGAATATCTGTACTTCCTAATCATTAGATTTTCAAATCAGGCACATTACTCTTGTGTACTCTTTGTTAATTTAAATGAAGTTTATTAGGCCATTTTGTCATGCATTTGACCTATTCCGTATCACAAATGTGCGCCATCAGACAACTTGGTTGAGGCTTAAAAATGTAGCAAACATACACAGAAAAGACAATCCCATTGGTGTATTTGTCTTTGTACATGACGCATAACACGATGGATACAATAAAGTGAGAGAGGGGGAGAGAAAAAAAAACTGAAAGCAGGCATTGGCAGGAAGAAACTTAGCTCAACAAAATTTAGTTCTGTTCAGTTTATTTCTATAGCGCTCTTTACGGCGCTATAATACCCTCTGTATGATGTATTTAGGTAGGTAAAAGCCTTGTCTCGGAATCAAATGTATTTGTATTCGGTCTTCTCATAGACTTGGACAAAGAGGACTCAGGATTTTATTTTGAGACCAGTCGAGACCACAACTCTGAAAATATTACTATTAAAACACCTTGAGACCAACACAGGCATTTTGCTATGTTTGTTAATTAGTGTTATAATAACTCACAATCGTAAGATTTTGAACTTACCAGACATTAAATTCATTCCTCTGTATGTGAACTTATTTCTGTGTAATTATGTGCATGAAAACTTAAGTAATTACATAAAAAGGCATTAATTACATTATTTGCCATGTAAATACATATCTTAGCACTGGTGACTCTTATGTGGAACTTCATCATGAACAAAAATGTAGTTCTCTTCGAGAAACGCCAAAGCAGCTCAAAGGCCATTGGCCACAATGAGTCCAAATCGGCTCAAACTTACCCAAAACTTTAGTATTTCTTCATTTTCAATTGATTTTTTTTTTCATTTTATAATGTTAGAGAGTAATCAATAGGCAAAAAATAAATATAGGAATGCATTATTTCTATATTTAAATTATCAAATAATTCATTCTGTATCCAGATGAAGACCAAATGGATAAAGAAGTGTTTCTGCCTGACACTAACCATATTTTTCTTCACAGTATTAGAATAATGACTTTACAAGCCAGTGAAACAGTGAGTTTGGTCTTGAGGAGTGTTCTGCCACTGTGGTTTGTGGGGTTTAACATATGATGTGATCAGTTTGGACAACTGCTTCCAGTGAAGCTATTTCCTTATTATAGATATGTAAGAGAGAAATATTGAATAAACATAGTTAATTATTTAGCTTACATAGCTTGTCATGTGGTTTAAAACGTGGCCCACCCTGGTCTTTGTCCCGTCTTGGTCTCAGCCCTTCAGAGTCTTGTCTCGGTCTCGACACACTCTGGTCTTGGTCTTGCCCTGGTCATGGTTTAGGTGGTCTTGTCCCCAACTCTATGTATAGGAGAGAGACAATCATCATGTATAATGATGGTAATGGCCAGTGGAACTTTATGTATTCATGTTGCTTTATCTTTCTCTGGTTTCACTCTACATAATGCTTGGACATGGAGTCCAGTCAGATTTGTCCTAAAATGTTGGTTTTGTCCTTAGCAAGGCTCCTTTATATTTTTATACTTTAAGTATGTTCTAGAACCTTTACTTTTCACTTTAACAAAGTAAAGAAGTCGAGTCAATACTTCAACTTTTTTAAACACATGTACTTCTACTTGAGTAAAGAATGCATGTACTTTTGAAACATCTGGTTGTGGAGTGTATACAATGACAAATAATCACTCACTTAAATTCATTTAAAATTAGGATTATGCAATGGAAATCATGACATTTCTCATAAACAAATATATTTGCATGTGTGTGTTTGTGTGTGCACATCTCACAATCTTATTGTTTAAGGAATGAAAGTTTATTTTCAATCTATAGCCAAGAAACATGAATCTGAAACAACTGCAAAGCACTGTATAATTTTCCTGTAATTTCACAGTACTATCCCCTAGTGAAAAGTGAAACTAGAGAATCTGCTGATTCCACATAGTAGCATGTTGTCATCTATCAGTGCAGATATATATTCCAAGCCAGTAAAATGAATTGCTATATGAAATTGGGGAGCCAGGAGACACAAGTGAGGCCATGTGATGCAGGCACACTCTCTGACTCCTGCACACTTAGTCCTCACTGTTCCTTTGTCCTCTCCCCCATGGTTAATAGTTGGAACCTTTGAGTATCAGTCCAGGCAATACAAAAGGATAATAGGAGCCACAACACAGCGCACAATGGCATAAAAGAGCCTAAGAGTTCCCAAGAGATAGTAATATTATTACTCTTTTTGCTGAAGAAGGAGTGAAGCTTACCCCACTTTCATGGCCCAAGACCATTAGAATCCCCTCATTTTCACAGCCTTAACAGCACCCCTGAGCTGCTCGGTGAGGACAAAAAGGCTGAGGATGCCATTTAATGCCTGACATAAGACATATATCTGTGCTCACATATATGCCCATTATAAGCAGGACCAGCCTGCATTCGCGGGCTGAGATTTGAGCAGAGGGGTCGCAGCACTGTATGAAATGGGGATAATCTCAGTATATACAGCAGGCAAAGGAAGACAGAGGACAACATGGACATAGGACGGATGCACAGACGTAGATGGATGGATGCAGATCAGCCCACTGACCTTTCTAACTCTCCCACTATCTCTATATCCAACCACAGCCTGCCCAAACCCCAACTCCTAAAAGGGGGAAACGTCAGCATGACCCCTCCATGCTGTGCTAACCTCTGAAGCACTCAACAGCCCAGATGTGTGGCCACCCTAAAGCTTACTCTGTAGAGGGTGTTTGAAGTGGAAGATACAGGTCTGGGATGTGGAGAAAGAAGGACAGAACGCATGAGTGGATGAACAGG
This sequence comes from Distichodus sexfasciatus, assembly GCA_032718565.1. Classification (NCBI taxonomy): domain Eukaryota; kingdom Metazoa; phylum Chordata; class Actinopteri; order Characiformes; family Distichodontidae; genus Distichodus; species Distichodus sexfasciatus. The sequence goes on from JAVGVS010000146.1 coordinate 342,877, forward strand.
ATTATACATGGGGGCAACGGAGGAAGCATGGGCGAAGAGATCAAAGATGGCTGCTCTGTCGAAGGGCAGCAGCGTGAGGGCTGAGAGAAAAGGAGGACGGAACAAGAAGGGATCAGATGAAAGGAGGCCAGTGGTGATGCACAGCACTGTAATATGGATTTGTCGTGCTTTCGTCGGATGAACCATTGAATCACGCCGATTGGCATTCAGTCAGCTGCTTTTAGCAAAATTCCTTTGTAGGCTCTGGGAAATTGTAGCTATATAACATCAGTTGGGTGGTTAGAGGTTGTTGGGAGGTTATTGAGAGGTCAGGCTATTTCTGTAGGGTCGCATTGTGGCTGACTTTTAATTTCTGCCAAGATTTGCATATATTCAATCAGTTTGAGTAATTGGAAAACGAGCAGACAGTGCAGAGATGCTGCTGATTTTCCACCATTTTAAAAGAAGATGAGAGTACAGCTGCTCGGATGAACTGATGACACAGATAATCCTGACACTGACTGATGGGTCTAATCACAAAAAGTATCTCCACAATCAATTGTCCTTTCCATACAGCATCTCAAAAAGTGCTTTCCAGCACCCTGTGAAAGAAAGCCACATTTTTGTTCTACATAAACACTGATGAAGGACATGACCTTGGACATGTTCACCACATCAAGGAACAAAAGACCACCTTCAGTCTACAGTGGAATCCCTTTTGGTCCCTAATTGTGCTATTGTCTCCTGGTTTACAGGTTGGTTCTCTGTTTGGAAGCTACAGTGCGTTTAAAGGGCATTGCAGGTTATTAGGTTATTGCAGTCACCTCGGTGCTGGCTTAAAAAGGGTCTAAGCAGAGCATAAGCTCCTAAGCTGCAATCTGTGGATCAGCCCTACAGCCTGCTTACACTCCCCTTTAGTTTAGTTTAGATAAACAAGCACTGAACTGGCTAAATCTTTTTTTACCTTGAGTCTCTGGCTACTCCCCTTCAATGTGACAGCAGTAAAGAATTTACTATGTGAATTAAAACAGAACTAGAATGGCAGTTCAGGACTGATGGACCAATAGCCCCCCCCTGGACTCTGAGAGAGCATAATCAGAAAAGGGGGCACAAATTAAAATAGAGAAGAACTGAAGTTAAAAAAAAAAAAAGAAAGGGGTTTCATTAGTGAAAGTAGCCTCCAGATGTACAACTGCGTAATTGGTGGTTGGAATCAACAATGGCAGGAAAAACCCTGAAAACACCAGTGATAATTTCTTAATGGAGGCTTATTAACGTGGTGCTTTCTGGCATGCCATTTGGTTGGCTGGAGTCCCTGAAAGATCCTTAAACCTCTTTGAATGCTAAATACTTCTGTGCCATAAAGCAGCTCTCCCAATAGGTAGAGGCCAAGCTCTTACTGCTTTCACTTTTAATATAAATAAGTGGGAAAAGATGAAGATGGGCTTGTGATTGCCAAGTGAGCCCCAGCACACACCCACACACACAGACACATTCATGCATACGCACACACATACAGATTTAGCTTTAGCAGAGCTGTGTGCTGGCCTCAAGCTTTAGAGACCTGATAATAATCGCTCAAACAGGCACCACAGCAGTTTGGCTTGTGTGATAGCTTATGCAAGTTCCAGGGGGAATGAAATAGCAAATAAAGGAGCTTTGTTCAGAAACAAAAGCAAACGACTGGATCATCCTTCTTTGTTTTTTGAGAAAATAATATGGCCCTCTGTCCACTGGTCTGGGTTCCCATGGTGATTGAGAGAAGGAAGTTGAAGACCCACTCTGAAGTTCCATTCACAGCTGCCAATCATTTGAAAAGATAGGTGTATACACTGCCACATTTACACACATACACCTTGCTATCTTTGTCAGGTACTTGCCATAATTGACTTCCATAGTTATTAAATCTAAATAACACTGCATCTAACACTAACCCTAATCACAGTTACCAGAAGCATATCTTTTTATTATTTTAGCAATTTAAGTAAGAGCCAAATTGTTTTTGAATTTATGTGTTTATTTCCTTATGAGGACCTGTCTTCACATTTAAAAATGTCCTCACAAAGTCACTCCTCACAGAGTAGTTGTGTGCAAGGCCTATTGGCAAAAAAGCATGTCTGTCTTTGCTAGTATGAAATGACATGAGTAAGCAAGACCTCTTGTTCCTCATAAACTTTGTCCCTTTGACACAGACAAGGGAGGATTTGTCCTACCCGTGGTGATACAATTCCACTACCGCTGAAACCTCAATTCTAGTTTATCACAGCCACTGCAGAGCACCTGGCAAAAGGGTCAGGGGTCATCTGACAGCAATCGTCTCTCTTGCCTCAGCAAAGCATGAGTGGCCTCAGAATAACCCAATCAGGGGCCGAGGCAGGGCAGACTCCTACCTGCCCACGACCAAGGCTGAAATCAGAGCAGAGCTGTGAAGGGAGAAAGAAAGACAGTCAGAAACCATAGCCTTCACTCATCTCAAGGTGCCGTTGTCCACCACAGCAACTGTGTTGTGGTTTGAATTTCCTTTTGAAGTATCTTTTTACTTTGGCTGGGCTGGTAAGGCTACCATTTCAGTCCGACTTACTGGAAAAGGGTGAATATGAGCTAGGGAGGTTGTCAAGCGCCTCTGCGTTTGGAGAGCAGATGAATCAGGTGATGAGGTGTGCTGAAATGTCACAGGGGAATGTTTAGTGCATCTTTTCTCTTCATTCTACCGTTCCTCTTTAGACGTCAATGAAAGTAAATGTGTCTGTTATGTTTGTGTTTCTAACCATTACTATAAATTTTGGCAAAGACCAAAGTGGCATATGTCCATGCAAGACTGCATGTTAGCTATTTTCCAAGAGAGGACTGGTGCACTAGTGTATTATATCATGTGTCTTTGTAGGCTATAATTGTACAAGCATTCTCGTCCCAGACGAGACACTTGCAATCTGTCTCTTTGGATGCTCATCTGTGTACAAGGGAGACTAACCTCTATTTAATTTTCTCTTTTAATATAAACAGATTTCAACATAAATCAATTCAACATTCAGTACTTTCATTTGGTCCATTCACAAAATGAATTTGAGTTTCACTTATGTATACGCAAAGAAGAATTAAGCAGAAGAGTTAAGACCAAATGTACACTCCTTAAAGGGACATCTTAAATTTGCTATAATATGTCAGGAAATCTATATTGCTGTTCTCTCTCGTGATTACACCACAGGGAAAATTGTCTGGCGTTGGTGTGTGCTGCAGTTACACTATGGGACTCAAGGATGTGATGGTAAGTGTTTGTGACAACCCAGGGGCTAGAGAAAATGAACCCCTTGAGCTTCCTGATTGCTGACACAGATATTAATAGGTATTGTGTCTACAGCTGTGATTAGAATAGGTGTTCTGTGGATTAGCATAAATAGCAGCACCTGGCCCTGACAATCTTAGCATCCCTGACCAGCACTCGACCTTGAGCTTCAGACTGCCTTGCAGCAAACAGGCCTATATAATTACCCTTTCAACAAAGAAGGGGATAGAGTACAGACACAAACAGGGGAAGGAAGAGAGAGCATTGGATGAGTGTGTTCATATGTTTTCTGTATGTGCATTCACACATTTCCAGATATGGTACCCATGTGGAACACTTAGCTATGCAGCGGTTTAAGTCCCAGATGTGTCATGTGTCATTCATGACAGTTGCCAGTGTTCTCATTAGGAGGGTAGATATAGCCTTGTGATAGAGTGATATAGAAGCCAATTGGGAATGTACACAGATGAGTACTTCTCTAAGGCAGAACTCAAGGGAGCCAGTCAACATTTCTAGATGTGGCAGATCTGGGAAAAATGACACAGTGGCAAGCTTATGCACAGCAGCAATGGAGCAAAGGCCTAAAAGTTTTGCTCTCTATGTCTTCTTGCACTCAGGTCTATCTTGCAGAGTCGACCTGTCACCATGCATGTGCAAATGAGAGTTTTCTGAATGAAAAGAATGCTGCTTGTCAGCTAGTTCAGAAAGCAAAAAAAAATTGCAGGGAGGAGATTTTGGACTGCTGTAAAGGTAAAACATTCTCATTGTTTGTTTGGAGCATGTCCCTTACTGCCACTACAGTTCATCCATCCATTAGAGCACATACTCCTCAAGTCCTGATCATATATCATCTTAAAATATAATTTTAGAACAGTTTGAGTGAAGCAACCCAAATACAAATAACCATTTCAGCCAAATGAAAGTGTAAAGAAGAGAGTAACCAAGTCAATTGGTTTGTTTTGAAAGCTCCACTGAGCATTTCTAATCATCTCTTCTCACTGTGTTACACATTTTATTCTTATTCACACCTTTTCACACCTTTCATCCACTGCTCAGCATTGCAAAGTTGAGGGGACACTATTCTGTAGTTTCTGCTTACATTCTTTTTTTGCACAGTGTGTGATGATGCCACTCAATAATTGTCAAAATATGTATGAGAAAAAGCTTGCTGCTCATTTACTTTCTGATTCATACAGGTTTCAGGTAAAATTACAATAAATACAAATAAATACATAAATAAATACATCTGGTTCAGTTCTCCAGAGAGCAAGATATGGAAGGATTTCTGATATTCACACACATACTCACACACACAACAAACAGAACTAAACACAGGTATATATATATATATATATATATATACCCCTTATATATCTGTATCCTGTATCCTGTATATATCCTATCCTATATATACACTGTATATATATATATAACATATATAACATATATATATGTAGTACTGTGCAAAGGTTTTAAGCAGGTGTGAAAAAATGCTTTAGCAAAGAATGGAAGTGTTAATCATTTATTTTCATCAATCAACAAAATGCAGTGAATGAACAAAAGAGAGAAATCTAAATCAAATCAATATTTGAATTGTGACCACCTTTGCCTTCAAAACAGTTTTGAAGGAACTCGTACAATGAGTTGTTCCAAACATCTGGAAGACTAACCTAGATCTTCTGTGGATGTAGGCTTCCTCACATCATTCTGTCTCTTCATGTAACCCCAGACACACTCGATGATGTTGAGATCAGGGCTCTGTGGGGGCCATACCATCACTTCCAGGACTTCTTGTTCTTCTTTACGCTGAAGATAGTTCTTAATGAGTTTGGCTGTATGTTTTGAGATTAGATTGTCCTGCTGCAAGAATACATTTTGCGGCCAATCATACGCCTCCCTGATGGTATTGCATGATGGATAAGTATCTGCCTGTATTTTTCTGCATTAAGAACACCATTAATCCTGACCAAATCTCCAACTCCATTTGCAGAAATGCAGCTAAGCGTTCAAGGAACCTCCACCATGCTTCACTACAGACCTCATTATTGTACCGCTCTCAGCCCTTGATAAACAAACTGCCTTCTGCTACAGCCATATATTTGAAATTTGACTCATCAGTCCAAACACCTACCATTTTCTGCACCCCAGTTCTATGTTTTCGTGCATACTTGAGTCGCTGGGCCTTGTTTCCACATCAGAGAGTATGGCTTTTTTATTGCAACTTTCCCATGAAGACCACTTCTGGCCAGACTTCTCCAGACAGTAGATGGATTATTTTCCTGGGTCCCACTAGTTTCTGATGGCACTGCTGGACATCTTCCGATTTCGAAGGGTAATAAGCTTGATGTGTCTTTCATCTGCTGCACTAAGTTTCCTTGGCCGACCACTGCGTCTACGATCCCGTTTCTTTGTGCTTCTTCGAAAGAGCTTGAACAGCACATCTTGAAAGCCCAGTCTGCTTTGAAATCTTTGTCTGGGAGAGACCTTGCTGATGCAGTATAACTACCTTGTGTCTCGTTGCTGTGCTCAATCTTGCCATGACATGAAACTGTCTTCCACAACCTCACCTTGGTAGCAAAGTTTGGCTGTTCCTCACCCAGTTTTAAGCCTCCTAAACAGCTGTTTCTGTTTCAGTTAATGACTGTCATTAGCACCTGTCATTAGCATAATCATTAGCACCTGTTTGGTATAATTGGTTGATCATACACCTGACTATAATCCTACAAAACCCCTGACTTTGTGCAAGTGTACCTATAAGAATTGATGCTGGTTTGAAGGCAAAAGGTAGTAACACCAAATATTGATTTGATTTAGCCTATCCTATCCTACCTGCTAAGCTCATCAAAAGGGATCTTCATAAAGAGAAAAGGGGCTGGGATGAGGAGATTCCTGCCAAACCACGCTGAGCATGGCAGAAATGGCTATCAGATCTTGATAAGTTGGCAGAACTTCGTGTGGATCGATGTTTCAAGCCCATCTTATTCGGCCCCACGAAGTCTGCACAAATTCATCATCATTTCTCAGATGCAAGTCAGAATGGCTATGGCGTAGTGTCATATCTCTTGTTAACAAATGTACAAGAAGAGAAACACGTTTGTTTTTTGATGGGTAGATTTAGAGTTGCCCCTCTTAAGCAAGTCACAATACCTAGAATGGAGCTGACAGCCGCAATGGTTGCAGTCAAATTAGATCGAGTACTAAAGGAAGAGCTTCAGCTTCCTTTGACAAACTCAATTTTCTGGACAGACAGTACTACAGTACTAAAATACATCGAGAATGATGCCCTTCGTTCTAAAACCTTTGTGGCAACCCGTGTCTCCTTCATAAGAGAAGATACTACCCGCGCCCAGTAGAGGTACGTCAACACCTCTCAGAACCCGGCTGATCTGGCGTCGCGAGGCTTGAATGTAGATAGCTTCCTGACAAATACGAGTTGGTTTCAAGGGCTTAGTTTCTTAATGAACGAGAATGAATGGCCAGAACAACCTGAACAGCTAAACGACTTGACAGAACACGATGAAGATGTGAAAATATCAGCTGCTACCCTGCATTCAAGTTCAGCGGCAGACAATAAAGATCAAACAGACCGATTAATAGCATATTACTCCAGTTGGCACAAACCAAGGAGGAGAGAGGAGCTGCGGTACATAAGTGAAGTAAGAAAATCGTTAGGTGAGGCTATAGGACAGTCTAAAACAATTAGCCCAGAGGGCAAGGAATCCATATTCAAACAACAAATGTCTATAGTAAAAAAGTACACGAAAAAGGAAGATCTTACCAATGAAGACTTGTCCAAGGCCAAAATCAATCAAGTGATCAAGTACAGCCAGAAGCAAACCTACGCTGAAGAAATAAAGGCACTGCAGCAAGGAAACACTTGTGCGAAACGAAACAGTTCAATCAACCCCAACCTCATTCTTCATCACATCCACAAAATCACTGAGCACGGTGGCAGAAATTACGTTTTAGCCAAATTAAGACAGAGGTACTGGATACCTAAAGCAAACACAGCGGCAAGAACTGTAATCTCAAGATGCAACCTCTGCAGAAGATTGAACGCTAAGGTTGGAGAGCAGAAGATGGCAGACCTGCCCCAAGACCGGCTGCATCCCAACGATCCCCCCTTCACGAGCACAGGTGTGGACTATTTCGGCCCCATTGAGGTGAAAGTAGGATGCGCCAAAGCGAAATGTTACGGAGTGCTCTTCACGTGCCTAACAACCAGAGCAGTCCACCTAGACTTCACCAAATCTCTTGACACAGACTCTTGTATTAACGTACTACACCACTTCCAAAGTGGAAAGGGATCATCAGTCCAGACCATCCACTCTGACAACGGTACAAACCTGGTTGGCGCAGAGAAGGAGCTACGGAAGATGTTAAGGAGGTGGAACCAATCCAGTATCAACGAAGACATGCTACAGAAAGGAGTTCAGTGGATTTTCAACCCACCTGGCGCATCTCATCAAGGTGGAGTGTGGGAGTGTCAAATTCGAACAGTAAAGAAGGTGATGAACTCCGTCACATGGCAACAAGTATTGGATGATGATGGACTAAGAACTCTTTTGAGCGAAGTTGAGAAGATCGTCAACGGAAGACCCCTAACTATGAGCTCAGATGACCCCAACGACTTTGAGCTGTTGACACCGAATCATATACTGGAGATGAGCACAAAGCCCAACCTGCCACTCGGCTTGTTTAAGGAAGACGATATCTACGCCAAACGACGCTGGAAACAAGTCCAGTACATGACAGACTTATTCTGGAGAAGATGGACCCGAGAGTATCTACCACTTCTGCAAGAACGGCAAAAATGGCGTGGGCTGAAGAGAAACTTCGAGGAGACGTCTTTGTCGTGTTCGATCCGTCCCTCCCAAGAAGATCCTGACCATTGGGAAGAACCACCAAAGTCATGCCAGACTCAGGAGGTGTAGTTCACAGCGCTGAGGTCTGGGTAAAGACAAGGGCCATACAAAGACCCATCACCAAGCTCGTCTTGTTGGACACAACACCAGGAAAATAACTTACCTGGATAAAAAAACGTTAATGGCTCTGAATTTAAGTTGGTAATTGATATGATAATGCCTAGTCAATTAGGGACTGGGATGTTAGAGCCATTTTGTGTGCATGAATGTGTGAATATTTAGATTTAATGTTTTGTAGCTGTTTGCAATAGAAAGTAGAGAAATGTTTCTGGAACCTTCCATAACTTTCCATGTACAGTGTTACAAAATTGAATTCTATTAATACATATGCATGTTAAATGTACTAGTATGTAACAATAGAAGTAATACGTTCCTTATGTGTCATAATCTGAATTATATATGTGATACAAGAATGTAAAAGAACCAGTTTCATATTGAATGTGACAGAGCTGAGAGCTCAGGAGCGTTACAGTTTTTTGACCATCACGTAAAGTATCTTGCCTTAGGGATTCATCTCTTGCCTGTAAAACTTTGAATTGTAGTAAAGAAAGACAACGAAAAACACTCAAGACTCTTTTTTGGATACATGTCGCGTTCGAGGCAAATGAGATGGCGTGAGCTCCTGACAATATACAGTATATATATACAGTACTGTGCAAAAGTTTTAGGCAGGTGTGAAAAAATGCTGTAAACAAAGAATGCTTTCAGAGATATAAATAATGATTGTTTATTTTTATCAATTTACAAAATGCAAAGTGAGCGAACAAAAGAAAAATCTACATCAAATCAATATTTGGTGTTACTACCTTTTGCCTTCAAACCAGCATCAATTCTTATAGGTACACTTGCACAAAGTCAGGGATTTTGTGGGATTATAGTCATTATATTATTTTGTAGTCATTATATTATATTGTAGGATTATAGATCTATGGTTAGTCCTCCAAGATGTTTGAAACAACCTACAAGCCGAGTTCCTTCAAAAACTGTGTGCAAGTGTACCTAGAAGAATTGATGCTGTTTTGAATGCAAAGGGTGGGCACACCAAATATTGATTTGATTTATATTTCTCTTTTGTTCATTGACTGCATTTTGTTGATTGATGAAAATAAATTATTAACACTTCCATTTTTTGAAAGCATCCTTTGTTTACAGCATTTTTTCACACCTGCCTAAAACTTTTGCACAGTACTGTACATATATATATATTTAAAAAAAAATATATATATATATATAGTCAGGAGCTGGTCTGCTTAGCAGTGCACTGCTGGTCCTTAGCAGTGCAGACAGGAGGGGACGCTGTGTCCGGTTTGTTTTGGTTGGTTTCGTTCTGTCTCGTCTTGCCCTGACATCCTATGTTGTTGTTGTTAGCCATTAGTGGCTTCACCTGTGTTTAGTTCAGCTCCTTTGTTCCTGTCCGTGTATATAAGTTTGGTTTTCTCAGTCTGTCCTTGTCGGTTCACCCTCACACACCACTCTTTGTATGTGTCTGCACCTGGTATTCAGATGGACTATGTCATGTTGTCAATAAACTCACTGTTAATGTGAACTCCTGCATCTGCATCCGCCTCTCTGACTGAGTGGAAATGTGACAGATGAACCGACCTTCACAAGGATGCAGCAGGAGTCACTGAGGATGCGGAGGCAAGTGGGTGGCTCATAACACTCGCGGCTCATGCCCATGGTGGTCTCGCAACCCATGCCCATGGTGGTCTTGCAGCTCACGCCCATGGAGGTCTCACAGCCCTGCCAGTGGAGGTCTCGTAGCCCACGCTCATGGAAGTCTCACAGCCCATGCCCATGGAGGTCTCGCAGTCCACGCCCATGGAAGTCTCCCAGCCCATGTCCGTGGAAGTCTCACAGCCCCACGTCCATGGAGGTTGCGCAGCTCACGCCAGTGCCCGTGGAGGTGTCACAGCGCATGTTCCTGGCCAAGGAGGTCATGTTTCCCATGCCTGTACAGCCACGCAGTCACAGCCGGAGGTCTGGGAGGAGGACATCGCGGAGTCGACTGAGTTCGGATCCTCCCGTAAAGTCCCCCGAGGAAGAGGTGGACGTCGATGAATGGCTTGGTGACTCTTTGTGGGACTGGGGAACATCAAAGGGCCATAGGTCCTACTTATAGGAGCGACAGCCTCTGCCCGCACTTGTTTTTGTGGCTAAAGTATCCGTGTTTGAGTTGTGGTTTTTTTTGGTTGATGTATTTTGCATTCCACTGAGTGTCAAGTCGTGTTCTGGTTATTGTATCGAGTCCTTGGTTCCATGTGAGCTGAGTCAAGGTTATGTGTTTGAGTAAAGTCTGGGTCTTAGCCACAGTCCGCGTCTCTGCACCAAGTCATTGTTCGAGTCACAGCCCATCCAAGTCTATGTACCGAGTCACAGCCTGTCTGATTCTATATACCAAGTCACAGCCCGAGTCTATGATCGAGTCCGAGTCACAACCCGAGTCTGTGATCAAACCTGAGTCTATGATTGAGTCTGAGTCACAGCCTGAACTGTGACTCAGACCCGAGTCTATGATCGAGTCTGAGTCACAGCCCGAGTCTGTGATCGAGTCCGAGGCACAGCCCGAGTCTATGATCGAGTCCGAGTCACAGCCCGAGTCAATATACCAAGTCCAAGTCACAACCCGAGTCTATATACTAAGTCCGAGTCACAGCCTGTTCAAGTCTCCATTCGCCTCACAGTCTGTTCGAGTTTAGTTTGTGTCACAGCCTGTCTGAGTCTCCGTTCGTGTCACAGCCTGTTTGAGTCTCCGTTCGCGCCACAGCCTGTTTGAGTCTCTGTTCATGTCACAACCTGTCAGAGTATCTGTTCGGGTCACAGCTGCTGTCCTGGAACTCCCAAGGTTCAGGACGTCATTCATGGGGTGCCCGGGTCCTCCCTCCCTCCTTGGGGGAATCCCTTAGTTGTAATGCCGAGAGGCATGCTTAGAGGGGGGGTACTGTCAGGAGCTGGTCTGCGCCTTAGCGGTGCAGACAGCAGGGGGCACTGTGTCCCGTTTGTTTTGGTTGGTTTCGTTCTGTCTCGTCTTGCCCTGACATCCTGTGTTGTTGTTGTTAGCCGTTAGTGGTTTCACCTGTGTTTAGTTCAGCACCTTTGTTCCTGTCTGTGTATATAAGTTTGGTTTTGTCAGTCTGTCCTTTTCGGTCCACCGTCACACACCACTCTTTGTATGTGTCTGCATGGAGATGAACTGTACGTAGTCCTGAAACTGAGTAATTGCCTGAGTAATTGCCTACACAGGTCCACCAGCCAGAGGAAGAAGCCCAAGAATCTAATGGTATGTTTTAAATAACTTTGAAAACTTGCACATTGTGATTTACTGATATATTCAAATATTATGTGTGAAAGACACAAACTGAGTTTTGTAATTGTTCTGCAATTTTGCCAATATAATTTATCTTGTAGATTGTCTATGCCAACTGAAACTCATTCTATTAGATTAGATTATCTAATCTATGTGTGATGGCAGCGCGAGCAGTCAATAGCTATCACACATTTAACGAAAGTACCTGGGACTTCATTCCACCGGAGATCCGAAGAACAGCAGTCTCTGAATGTAACATCCCCCTGCTGAAGTGGCACAGGCAACAGAGGCACAGAAAACAGAAGAGGGGGAAGAGAGGGGGACTGAGGGTTAAACTAAAGGCTAACCCAGACAAACCAGCCATTCCAAGTCTCTTTCTTGCCAACTCCCGGTCACTCAACAATAAGATGGATGAGCTATGACTGCGGATTACCTGACTGAGGATTGTGTGTGTTTGTAAACAATAGCTGGTGTACTAATGCAATAGTCAAAGACATTCACTGCAGTCCGGACATAGAATATCTAACGGTACAGCGTACACCTTTCTACTTGCCGAGAGAGTTCACGGTGGTAGTTATAACTGCAGTTCATGTGCCGTCACAGGCTAATGCCAAACTAGCCATGGAAAAACTACAACGCACCATTAACCACCAGCTCATAGCGCTCCCAGACTGCATCATAATTACAGCAGTAGACTTCAATAAAGCAAACCTGAAGTCTGTCCTGCCCAGAATGCACAAAAACATGAGATTTCCAGTGAGGGAAAAGAACACTCTAGACCAGGTCTAAACCAACATTCCAGAGACCTACAAAGCCACTCCATTACCTCAACTCGGACTTTCAGACCATGTCTCTCTGTCCCTAATACCTGCTTATAAACCTTTAATCTGACCAACAGTTAAAACAGTTCAGATGTGGACTGAGGAAGCACCACAGCCCTACAAGATTGTTTTGACACTACAGAGTGGGGAATATTTGCAGAGGGGACAGACCTGGAGGGGCGCACATCTGCTGTGCTCTCCTACATTGACTTTTGTACCAGGAGTGTTACCACAATGAAAACTATTAAAGTGTTCCCCAACCAGAAACCTTGGCTCAACAGTGAGGTACCTATCCTGCTCAGAGCTCGTGATGCAGCCTTCAAGACAGGAGATCAACAGGCCTACAAAGAGGCACGTCGTTCCCTTCTGAAAGGAATAAAAAAGGCCAAGAATAAATACAAACAGCGCATAGAGGAACACTTTAATAGTAACAACTCCAGGCACATGTGGCAGGGAATCCAGTTTCTCACTGGCTACAAAGACACCCACACACCAACAGACTCCTCAGACAACACCTTACCAGACACCCTTAATCAGTTTTTTGCCTACTTCGACCATCACAACGCTGAGGGCCTCATCCAGCTGCAGCAGCATCAGGTTAGAACTGCCCTGCGCAAAGTCAATGCAAGGAAAGCAGCTGGCCCAGACGGAATTGCAGGAAGAGTACTTAGAGCATGTGCAGACCAGCTAGTGGAGGTTTTCACAACCATCTTCAACCTCTCGCTTCTGCAGTCTGCCACCATTGTTCCACTACCCAAGAAAAGCACAGTGAGCTGCCTAAATGACTACCACCCAGTTGCATTAACTCCCATCATCACCAAGTGTCTGGAAAGACTTATCATGCCCCACATTAAGGCTGTCATTCCAGCTGGCACCAACCCACATTAGTTTGTATACATGGCAAACCGGTCGACAGAGGACACTATTGCAACAGCACTCCACACAGCCCTCGTACATCTGGAAAACAGCGACACATATGCGAGGATGCTGTTTGTGGACTTCAGCTCAGGTTTTAGCACCGTAAGACCCTACAAACTGGTTCAAAAACTGAGCAACCTGGGGCTTGGCAACTCACTGTGCACCTGGATAATGGACTTCCTCAGCAACAGAGCCCAAAATGTCAGGATGGGAGACCACATCTCCTCCACTCTCATCCTGAACACAGGTACGCTGCAGGGTTGTGTCCTCAGCCCCCTCCTCTATTCCCTTTTCACCCACGATTGTTCTCCTATTCACACCAGTAACATCATTGTCAATTTTACGGATGATACCACCATCATAGGGCTGATTGACAACAACAATGAATCAGCTTACAGAGAGGTGGTTCTACAGCTGAGACAATGGAGAGCAATAACCTGGAACTGAACACATCAAAGACCAAGGAGATGATAGTGGACTTTAGAAGAGCCGAGCAGGCTGAGAACTCCGCCCTCTACATCGATGGAAAAGAGGTAGAGAGGGTGGATAGCTTCAAGTTCCTAGGAGTCCACATCTCTGCCGACCTCACCTGGTCAACACACATCTCTCACCAGGTGGGAATGGCACAACAAAGACTGTATTTCCTCAGGAAACTACATCAGGCCCACCTCCCCCAACAACTGCTGTCGAACTTTTACTGCTCCACCATCGAGAGCCTTCTGACCTACTGCTGCACAGTGTGGTTCAGCAGCTGCACTGAGGAGGACAGGAAGAACCTACAGCGGGTGGTGAAGGTGGCAGAACGGGTAATTGGGATGACACTACCCCCACCCCCACATTTACACTGGCAGACTTCACCAGAGGGCCAGTAAAATCATCAAAGACCCCTCACACCCTGGACATTCCCTTTTCTCCCCCCTCCCCTCTGGCAGATCTGTTCAGCATAGATCTCTAAACATACTCCCTCTGACAATTACTGAATGCACATTGCAATTTGCACACAAATGCACACTGCACCTTTATACTTATATTCATATACACATAGTTTATATTCATATTTAATATTTTTGTATTTATACCTTATACTTTTTACCTTACTGTTTCCTCTTGCACTATGTTTGTTTCTTATGCCGCTTATGAAGAGCTGCTAAACAGTGTTTCATTTTTCCTGCAACAGTGACAATAAAAATCTATCTAATCTAATCTAAATCATCAAAGTAGCCCCAGTTACCTGGAGCCAGCCTCTTTCTGCTTGGGATGCATTTCCTTTCTGCTATTCTCTCTTAATCAGTCTACTATTTAGAAAAGACATGTTTAGGAAATTGCTCAAAGAGATGCACATTAAGGCAATTCATAAGGTAAATACTGCCTACTTCTCCAGTTTTGTTTATGTTCATCTTGGTGCCCTAAGGTACATTCTACACTCTTTCGACTTCAGCAGCCTTCTTTTCCTCCACACCAAGCTGCTGCTTGGTTGGTCCTGTCCCAGAAGGTCCCGTCAGCTTTTCACAGCTATGTGGATGTAAGGCTAGTGCTAAGAAGATTGGGCACATCACTTTGTCAGATTAAATGTCTCATTCTCATGCAGTTGGGCCTCATCATCTAAAAGCAGCAACTGATGGTGCCAAAGTTGTTAGCTTCATTAAACGTAAGCACACTTTGTTAATTGCATAAAGTGGTGTTTCTCTTTGCCACCCTCCAACTGGTGCTACTGAAACAGACATGTATTTCTGTTTCTCTCTCTCTCTTTCTCTTTAATATAACTGCTCACGCACATATACACCGACTTACACACTCTCAGTCTCTGTGTCTCGTTCATGTTCACTTGGTAACTCTCTGTAGAGTCTGTCTGAGGAATGTCAATCTAGAAACTCTGAAATGGAGAAAAATGAAAAGGGCAAATGGATTTCTTCAGAAAAGCTCAGGCTGAAACAGATCAATAAATGTGTCCAAAGACCTATCAAAGAGGAAATGTGAGAACGAAGTCCACTTTTCTTAGACCTTTAAAGTCTCCTGTGAATCTTCTCTCTGCCATTCGGTCCCATTTAAGGGAAGTGCCACAAAATGGGTGTTAGAGCCCCTGTCCCACCATTCTGACACATTTCCTGCCAGTCGATACCTGGCCTTTTTGCTTCCTCAAGACACTGGTTAGAGCACAGGGTGCAAAGGCCAAAATGACCATTACATGGACATCTGTAATTTCTCTAGAAGGACAACAGCCATAAGTTGGCTCAGTACAAAAACCTTTACAAATTCCTCATAAAAATATTAACACCCCATGCCATTTGAGGTCGATTTAGTTCTCTGGTAAATGACACATTGTCTCTCAATGAAAACATCATTCCCTCTTTAGCTCTGGTTCTAAATCACTTTTAACAGTAGGGAGCATTCACAAAGAAATCGCCACATACTAAAGGCTTTGTATATATCAAATTTCTGTGCCTTAGAAAAAGAAAAAATATACACTATTATCTAAATGTTAGTTATTCTGAGTGAAGTCGTGAGAACAATATCTACCAGTGGTTATTAGGTTTCTGCACAGAGGTGAATGAAAGTTCAGGCTTTCTTGTAATTATGTTTGAAAAAAGAAGAGCAAAGAAAGTCAAATCATTTCTTGGAAGTATCCATCTTTGTATTTTGTCTCTATAGCAACAGCCACCATGGCAGCTTTAAATTCAAAAATCATCTTCAACACTAGAGTGTCCCTTGTAGAGTTGCTATTCAGTGACCACAGATAAGCCCATAGTTTACTTCTCAACACCAAGATGAAAGTACATTTACAAACTCACACTTTATGAACTTAAGACATCTATAAAGCAGCTATAAAGAGTGCTGGTTTCAAAATCATCCATAATAAGGACAAGTGAATAATTCTTATATTTGTATTAACTACATTTGGTCAATTCAAACTTGTCTAATTAGATGTTGTACTGAAACAAATTTAAAGCACAATCAGATATATA
Source organism: Distichodus sexfasciatus (assembly GCA_032718565.1). Lineage (NCBI taxonomy): Eukaryota > Metazoa > Chordata > Actinopteri > Characiformes > Distichodontidae > Distichodus > Distichodus sexfasciatus. Next base: position 359,073 of record JAVGVS010000146.1, read on the forward strand.
CAAAAAGAGTGATCTGCAATGAGAGATTTGCAATTCTTATTACAAGAGCATTAAGGATTAAAAAATCACTTCAGCAGCAGAGCAACACGCCATGTTCAAAGTAGCTGGTAGCTTGTCAATCTGAATTGCATATTGATTACAGGCTTGTGGTATTGCATAGTACATTGGAGCACACATTCATTGGGAAGAACAGGCAAAGCATCAGTGGTGGCTTGAACTCTTCATGGTGACTGAGAAAAATCTGAACTACAATGGATGTACTTTGGGGGGAAAAAAGAAAGTGTCAAACCAGAGACACCAGAGAATCATTCCTTTTCATCAACAGCAAAATGACAACAATTACTGTTTCATCTGTTCTACTGTTAGTGCTACTGTCAGTAAAGCCTATCTTCCACATTTAACGTTTTCTTAACATTTGACACCACTGTGATCTACAGAAGGCTTTCTTAATCCCTGCCCTCATGAACCACTGCCCGGCAGGATTCCCTGTCCTAACACCCCTGATCCCACACTCTAAAAAGTAAGACTCCATTTCAAACAACAACAAATGGTAAAGCTAAAATGTTCTCTTAACTAAAAATGTGCACAATAAAATACTTTTAAAATATTCTTAAAGTGTAATATTTAATGCTGTAATGTTTATATTTATTTTGAGGAACAAACTTAAGTGATATTTAGTTTAGTTATTGATGAATTTCTCTTTCATTTAATCTGTTTCTTAGATGTACTTGTACTTACACAGTCTTTGGAATGATCCAGGATATAACATTTTATACTTGTTTAACTATGCATGTGATATAAAAATCTTGAATCTTAAAAAATAAACTTGCCATAACAATTACTTTCTTTCAGTTTTACTATGTAACTGATATCCTCCACTGTACCTTATGAGGATTTCAGGAGTGTTGGTATGAAGGGTGTGTTCTGCAAACTAGGTAAACTATGGCAGTGTACTTTGAGTACTTGGAAAGAGAAATTGTGATCTAAAGAGGTTCAAATGTGAGAAAACAAAGGAGGAGTCACTGATAAATATGAATTTGGGGAAATAGGTGAGGCTTAAAGGACATCTCACTTTCTCATCGTACATGGCAGCAGGGCAGAGAAGAGCTGAGACAGACATGGCAACTGTGCTAGACGCATGCCGATCTGCTGTAATTAGGAGGATGGCACATTCAGCCCTGTACCCCTGGGGACTTTTCCAGGGCACAGCTGGGCCTGCTGAGAAGCCTGGCGGCATGGGGACGCATCGCTCCAACCTGGCGAGGGCACAGAGAGAGGAAACGGGGTAAAGCACACGGCTGGGTCAGCTGCCCTCCATATGGGCAGTGGGCGATGGAGAGGGAATGTGAGGTTAGGACTCGTGATGCCTGCAGAGTATCTGACTATGACAGGACATTGAGAAAAAGAATGGAACAAAAGCTTAAATTGAAGACTATATGGTCATTTTCCTTAGTTCTAAAGATTGAGACAGCAGTGTATAAATGATTTGCACTGTATTAACGTATTGCCCTTTCATGGATATATCGACATGTTGACAAACCTTACATACTGTGTTGTGTCATAGGAAACAAATTCTGCTGATAACACAGGCATGCAAGTTATAATAAACCAAGAGTTGTCAGTTACTCTGAGAGTGCATCAAATGTATTTTCACCTTTCCAGCAAATAAACCTTGATATATTAATCAAGGGAGTCAGCTGCATGTTTACCACTGCAAATCATGAGCTCATATGAAAGATATGAGATGGAGAAAGGTCTAATCATTGTAGTTTGCAGAGCAGTTCAGTTTTGCTCAGGAGAATGCCTGTAAAGAATATAATAAAGAACCCTAAAATAAAGAACATACAGTATATCAACATAGATACTTTAAATAATAAGCACTGTGCTTTAATTTGACAAGTGGCCTTATGGAATAAGAAATATGTGTATAGTTATGTACTATTATGTGCAATTATGGTCATGAAGAGTGAGTAGTGACTAGGAAAGTCCCCTCCGGCAATTTTGTCAGTGAGTGGAAATTTACAGATGTGAAATGTTAAATACAGTTTTCTGAGATATTAATATATCTTTTGAGGAGGGAGCTATTCATTACTTATTGCTACCAAAGAATGTGTCACGCGCACTCCGTCTTCGGCCGGTAGTTGGAATGGGACGCGGCCGGTCGCGGTCAAAGGGTATAAAAGGTTTCACTTCCTCACGGCACGCCGCTCTGCCATTTGAGTCAACCTGGCCCTCCTTCCGATTCTCATCGGCATCAACTGTGAGTACTCCAGTTATTGGGTTCATCTCTTTGTTAGAGTGGGTGTCGTTAGAACGCGGATTATTGTGGTAATCTTTACTCTTCGCGTAAGAGAGTTCTTATATCAGCTCGCATGGCTTTCCTGCCTACTCGCGTTCTCAGCCGTGTTTGGGTTAACCACCACGCTACAAGGGCTAATGAGTAGCAATTCGTTCCATCCTAACCAGATCACTGTAGAATTGTGAAAGTGTGGCATTCGGTTCATATCCTAATCAGATCATTGTCCGAATCGCGGAGCATTCCGATAAAGTTTGTTTGCGTCTGCTTTTCTCGTCAAATCCTTACCTGACACTGACGAATCTGACAGAATGTAAACACTCTTGTGGAAGGGTTAACGGGTTAGCAGTAGCTGTGATACAAGGAGCTCCTCTCTCTTTGACTCTCTTGCTCTCTGCTCTCTTGCATTCCCTAATCCTTCCTCCAAGCAGAATGCATTTCTGAGTGTTTCAGAGAGCGGCAATCTAAAGAGTTGCCTTGCATTAAGGGTGACTTATATTAAGAGCAAAAAGCTTTGATGTTGCAGATGCAATGCATCAGCCAACCCACGCATCAAAGGCCCAGTTAAAAATGCATGACATGCACAAGTAAAAAAAAAAAAAAAAAAAAACTCAGTAACTTAAAGAAAAATAAAGATCAAGTGATTTTATACATGGCTTCACATCAAAGACTCAAGTTGAGCTGTTTTAAAAAAATATAGCGAACCCACTGAGTTATCTAATTACAGCCTGAGTGAAAGTGCAGGCCTGGTCAGAAGTAGGAAGTCAGACCAATCACAGCACAGCAGGCTTCATGTAAGGCTCAGCGCACCTACTCCACTAGTAGAAAGTAATGACCAGGCAGTTCTCAGACAAGGAATGGGAGTGTAACAGACAGATGCAGTGCAGTGTTGCATCCTCCATTTGAGCAAAGCATCAGGGAGATAATTGCTGTGTAATTACATGCAAGGTGAGCCATTAAAATATCAGATAAAAAACACAATTAGGAAAGTGTATCTTAATGAGGATTCAATCAAATGGTGCAAGACACAGGCTGAATGGAGCACAGTTGAGCTTCCCTTTTTATTTTGTGTCACATATGCTGGCCCACATTGTACCATCTGGCAGCTAACATCACCATAACCCAACAATCCCATAAAGAGACTTGCAGCTCCAACTACTAAAAATGCTTTGTAAGCTCATTGAGTTAAATGCTTAAATCATGTCAATCATGTGTCTGGGAAATGGTAGTTTTATATTTACCAACAATGTTAAAAGGAAGTGGTTATTGGAAGAACAAGATACTTTGGTAGATAAAATTTGAGGCGCTACAATGCGAATAAATGTTATTTAATTGGATCGCCTCAACTTGATCACCCCACCACCCCCAGCAGCTTCTTTCTTAAAATATTTAACCAAAGTTAATTTTGCTACCAGAAGACACAAATTAAACCTGAGCCAAAGTAGTAAACATCTGACATGCAGGACATTAAAAAGAAAAAAACACACATTTTTTCTTAGATTTAGCTAAATTTATGGAATTTGAAATCATTTACATGGGGGAATAGCAAGCAAAAGTATGTGGCATGCAAGCTGAATAAATCAAACAAGACTGGAAGGAAGGGGAAGCCAACCCAAGGACAGCTCAAATTATTTTCACCCAACCTGTGGTGTAAAGGAATCGGATTAGGACGCCCCTGTGCTCAGTCAGAAATTGCCCCTCTGCCCTTGTTTGTTTAATGAACTCCAGTGAAGGTGGAACAAAAGACAAAATTTGACAGCATCCTTTCGTCCTGCTAATAGGGTTCTCTGTTGTGCTGGGCTGGAATAAGGAGGGCAGGAGCCCAAGCTCAGCCAGAGACGCCTTGGGCTTCTTCGAGGCAGGAGTCCACCGACCCGGAGTGCACAGCTGGGGTGAGAGTTGGCGAGCTGGAGGCTCTGTGGGGTGGGGTGGAGGGGGTGGAGGACATGCCATCTCTCAGTGGGGCAGCAGTCTGTTCGGCAAGAGGGGACATGAATTATTGAGCATTAGCTGGATCCCCAGGTGGAGTGGGGAAATGGGTGGGATATGCTAACTTGGAGCATGATTGAGACCAAGTGGGGAACAGAGAGCTATGGGGAGGGAAGGACCATGCAGGTGATGGTTGGAGAGAGACAACATGAAGGACATTTAGATGATCTCAGCATCTTAGGTAGTCTTCTCTACAAAATCGAAGAGCAACCCCCACAATGGAAGAAATCGACTACAACTTAGAGCTTAGATCTTCTAATAAGTGGTTATTAATTCATGCTATGGGAAGACCCCACTTCTAATTCAAATAAAGAGATAAATAAAGTAATTGAGACCAGAGGGTGCAGAGAGCATACACACTATCAATGCTGGCTGCATACCTGCATACTCCATATACACACTAACAATCTGTAGTCTGTAGCTTCCAGTCAAGGAATGGTGATGTCAAAATAAAATTTAGGCCAAAGATGCTCTCAGCAGGGTCTCTTGTCCTCTGAAATGACATTCTGACAAGGACAGTGATATTATGAATAAATTGTAATTGTAAACAGCTCATAGCAAAAGATGCTAAAACAATCCCTAATAGCTCAAACAAGAGCTGAATACAATAATGTATAAATAAATCAAAAATGCACCAGCTTTTCTGTGTGAGGACATGGAATAATCCAGAGAGTTTAAGAACTTCTCTATGGTGCAGACTTTCCCTAGAGAAAGAGAAAAGCACATTATCTACACCCCAACAATGGTGTAATAGTGCTCACACAAACACACAACACATACACAAATCACTTAAATATTTAGATCCGTTAAATGTGTGGGCAATTTCAAGAATGCATCTAGCACTCTGTCTCTGAATTTAAAAGGACGCACAGGCAGCTTCACATCAGTAAGTATTAAATGAATTGTACAACACCCTGATGTCTAAATAGAGAATAAAAAACAATATGGATACACAACAACATTTGAATAATTGTAAAGTATAAAGTGACATAGGCATTAGCAGCATTTGCACACATTGCATGGTTAATTATTAATGTCCATTATAAAGTCTAACAGTGGCTGGAAGGAAAGACCTGCGGAATCTCTCCTTCATGCAGCATAGGTGCAGCAGCCTCTGATTTAAAGAGCTGGTCAGAGCTGCCAGGGACTGGTGCATCGGGTGAGAGGTGTTGCACAGCAAAGATGACAGCTTTGCCATCATTCTCCTGTCGCCTATGGTCACCAAGCAACTTAGCGAAAGGCGCGGTGAGCTCTCTTCTTCGAGCAGTTTGAATTCCACCTATCATACCGCCCAGGGTCCAAAAACATCAAGGTGGACACGCTGTCCCATCAGCATTAAGCTGACCGATCAGCATGACCATGCACATGTCATTACCACCACCAAGATTGTTGCACCCCTCCGCTGGGAGCTGGAGACTAGGGTGCACCAGGCACCTTGGAGACCACCCTGGACGACTCAACGCTCCAGCTTCCACCAGGCCTGATGTCCTCAACTGCCCATTCCTCCACCCTTGTGAGCCACCCAGACATGCAAAGAACTTTTAAATTGGGATGTCAGGGAGTTCATCCAGGCGTAATCAGTGTGTGCCAGGGCCAAGGATGCCAACCAACCTACCCCGGGGGAACTTCAACCACTTCCACTTCCCTGGTGGCCCTGGACACACATTGCCTTGGATTTCATTACAGGCCCTCGGACAGGAAGAACACCATCCTCACCATCATAGACCGTTTCTCCAAGGCTGTGCATCTGGTGGCCCTATCCAGACTCTCGTCAGCTAAGATCACAGTAGAGATTCAAGATTCAAGATTCTTTATTTATCACATGCAAATTATACAGGTACAACATGCAGTGAAATGTATCCTGATCCGCTGTTTTGACTGTGCAATTTAGGCAAAATTTTTTAAAAATAAAATAGAGATACAATATACAAACTTAACAAACTTAAAATATTGAGAAAAGAGATGTCACAGCCGCACCCCCCTCGTCGGCCGTGCCACGCCCGCGATCGCCAGAGTTCTGACCTGGTGGTATAATCCTGTCCTCTGGGTTACACTTTCGGTGTCCAGCCTTGTGTGTCTGTCTCTCCTCCTGTTTCTCCTGTTAGCCTAGCTTCCCCGTTAGCTCACTTCTGGGTTCTGGTTGTTTTCACTGCGTGCTCACGGGAGTAGTTCACTCCCCACCTAAAGCGCACTTCACTTCCGTGTTTGTTGTCTTCACTGCGTGTGCCCTTCCTAGTAGGTTAGGATCTGTTTAGGACACCCCACGTTCATCATTGTTTTCAGGTGGCGCTCGTTACTTTCGTTATTGGGGAATTGGGACACTCACTCATTAGCCTTTGTTTTGCGCCTTATTTAAGCCCGCCGAACCAGCCACTCTTCGGTTCGTTCTCCACTCATATCAGTTGTTGTTAACCACGTTTGGCTTATTTTCTGCTCTCTGGTTTTTTTCGGTGTGGCTTGACGTTAGGTTTTTTGTTTCTCCAGCTCCGTCTTCTCCGCTCTCTTTTTGGACTCCTCGTTTTTGGACCTTTCCGTTTGGACTTTCGTTTGGATATTTCAGCTCAGTTGTCTCCTGCATGTTTTCTCACCCGTTCTGTGTTTGTTTCTCCGCAGGCTCGTGTTCCCCAGTGAGGTTCTCTCCCCCGCTCCGATCCGGCGCAGTGCCGGGATCGCCTCTGTTCGCCTCGTGGGCTCTTGAGAAGCGCAAGGCGCTCCTTTCCTGGTTTCCCCACGGAGGCTTTCCCCTGTTGGCCACGGCCGTGCTCACTGGGGGCACGGATTCCACCTGAGAGAGAGTTTTTGGACTTCAGTTTTGTTTTCGGTTTTGTGGACTCTATTTTTTCCCCGTTTTCGCCCTGCCTGCTTTTTTCTTCTGTTGTGTTTTTTCAATAAACTTTCACCCGCTTCAGTTGCATCCTCGCCTGCATTCAAGCCAACGTCATGACAAGGGAATAAAATAAAGATGAATAAACTATTTCATTATATTACAATAAGTTTAACCTAAGGGAAAAAAATCTGCAGACAGATAACAGGTGCAATGAGACTGTTTTTAAAGTGCCAAGTGCAGCTACACAGCAGTGAACAGTGTAGCAATTTAGTAGACAGAGTAGGAGCATGTAATATTTTGGACAGTGAAATATGGCAGAAGTATAACTGATCATAACAATATTGAGTTAAGAGGCAGTGTAGAATGGCAAATAAGACTTTTTAGAAAAAGGCATGTCCTTGTTTAGAAAACGGATGGCCTGAGGACAGAAACTCCTCCTGAGTCTCTCTGTTTTGGCCATGATGGTGCAGAACCGTCTGCCTGATTGCAGAAGATTAAATAGTCCATTGCCGGGATGAGATGAGTCCTTTATAATCCTAATTGCTCTGGTCCTACATCTTTTGCTGTAAATGTCCTGCAGGGAAGGGAGAGCTGTTCCCGTACCAGGACAAAATGTTCTGTGTAACAATTCTCTCCACAGCACCAGAATAGAAAGCTCTCAGAATGGTAGGGGAAACCCCAAACTTCCTCACCTTTCTGTGGTGGTACTGATGCTGCTTTGTGCTCTTGACTTGAACATTGATATGTTCAGCCCATGTCAGGTCCTCAGAGATGTAGACGCCAAGGTATTTAAACAAAAACACCTTCTCCACTGGAGCAACATTGATGGTGAGGGGTCTGTAATCATGTTGTCTCCTGCTGAAGTCCACCACCAGCTCCTCTGTCTTGCAGACATTCAGCTGGAGGCAGTTTTTCCGACACTAGAGTGCCAGGTTCTCCACCTCGTCCATGTAGGCCGTTTCATCGTTGTTGGAGATTAGCCCCAACACAACTGTGTCATCCACAAACTTGACAATGCTGTTGGGGTTGTGAGAGGCCACACAGTCTGAATCAAAATGTAGAGTGAATATAACAGCAGAGAAAGCACACACCCTTGAGGAGCTCCTGTGTTGGTGGTGATGCTGCTGGAGACACACCTGCCCACACACACCACCTGAGATCTGCCTGTGAGGAAGTCCAGCACCCACATGCACAAGTGGTTGTTGAGTCCTAGGTCTCTCAGCTATTAGAGCACATAGTGCATTTGCATGGGTTCCCCAAGGACATCGTCTCAGACAGAGGGCCTTAATTCACTGCCAGATTCTGGAAGGCCTTCTGCCATCTGATCAACACCACCTGCAGTCTTTCTTCTGGTTACCATCCCCAGACCAATGGTCAGACAGAGCGGACCAAATAACAACTGGAGCACTACCTGAGGTGTTTTGTTGCAGATCATCAGCACTCCTGGGCCCACTACCTCCTTTGGGCTGAGTTGTCCCACAGCCTTCACACCTCTTCTGACACCAACCTTAGCCCATTTAAGGTATGCCACAGTTTCCAACCTCCGATGTTCACTCATCAAGAAACGGAGGTTGGTGTTCTGTCAGCCCAACAGTTGGTCCGCAGGTGCCGGCAGCTCTGGACTCAAGCCACAGCAGCCATCCATCATCCTAACACCCATTATACCACCCAACATTGCCGCCAGCACTCTCCAGGACATTTGTACCACATAGCTGACAAGGTTTGTCTCTGCTCTTGGAACCTCCGCTTCCACACTGACTCACGCAAACTTACCTCCTGCTTCATCGGTCCCTGTTGCATCACCCATTGTATTAACCCTGTCACCTACCAGCTCCAGCTGCCTGCAGTGCTCTGGATCCACCCAGTATTCCACACCTCCCAGCTCAAACCCTTCATCACTTCACCCATGGTTCCCCCTGCACTGGCCCCTCCCCCACATCATCGAGGGTGGTCCCACATACACCATGAGTTGGATCCTCAATGCACATCCTCAGGGCAGAGGTACTCAGTACCTCATGGACTGGGAGGGCTATGGCCCCGAGGAGCGGTTGTGGATTCCAGCCCAGTTTGTACTTGATCCGGAGCTTATTCAGGACTACCATCGCTGGGTATCCTCTCAGCCAAGTTCATCTGATGCTGGTTCTGGAAGAGGGGTACTGTCACAAGTGCTCCGATCATGAGGACACGGAAGTAGAATAAAATAGAAGCTTTTTCTCGTGGCTCACCGCTCAGTCATTGAGTCAACCTGGCCCAAATCTGATTCATTTCGGCATCAACTGTGAGTACTCCAGTTATTTGATTCATCTCTTCGATTGAGCGTGTGTTCATAGAATGAGGATTCCGGTTGGAATCTTTACCCTACGTTTGTAGACAGTCTTTAAATCAACCCATGTGGTTCGCCTACCTCTTCGCACTTTACTCTGTGTTTGGGCTAACCTAACGGCTAGCATTGTGCCATATCCTAACCAGATCACTGACACTGCTTTTGGGTACTAGTGACTACTGTGCACTGATCTCACAACAGTGGTTTTTTTCTTTCTCATTTCCTTTCTCCACTTCCAAATTTGTACAAGTAATATTAAATAAGTGCCATAGATTTACGTTATTAGAATACATTTAAGTAACCGTTGAGATGCCAAAGTAAAATTCAATATACATTTAGTACTGTGCAAAAGTTTTAGGCAGGTGTGAAAAAATGCTATAAATAAAGAATGTGTTCAAAAATGGAAGTATTAATCATTTATTTTCATCAATCAACAAAATGCAGTGAATGAACAAAAGAGAAATCTAAATCAAATCAATATTTGGTGTGACCACCCTTTGCCTTCAAAACAGCATCAATTCTTCTAGGTACACTTGCACACAGTTTTTGAAGGAACTCAGCTGGTAGGTTGTTCCAAACATCTTGGAGAACTAACCACAGATCTATAATCCTATAATCCTACAAAATAATATAATGACTACAAAATAATATAATGATTATAATCCTACAAAATCTCTGACTTTGTGCAAGTGTACCTATAAGAATTGATGCTGGTTTGAAGGCAAAAGGTAGTAACACCAAATATTGATTTGACTTTTGATTTTTCTTTTCTTCGCTCACTTTGCATTTTGTAAATTGATAAAAATAAACAATCATTATTTATATTTCTGAAAGCATTCTTTGTTTACAGCATTTTTTCACACCTGCCTAAAACTTCTGCACAGTACTGTACATTAATATACACACATTTTAAATTGTAACGTGAGTTGGACATGCGTTGGACAATATCCTAAGACAGGTGTGAGATTACCAAGTGATAACCAAGTGGTCGTAGTACTGAAGGCATAATAGAGCCAGACTCAAACATTGATGTCTAAATCCATGGCAGTGTTGTTTTACCACTGGGACATCATCATAAACTGGAAGTCGGAGCCACACACTTGTCTTGGGTCTCATTTGTAGTAGACATGGAACGGCCCAAGTAGAGGAGTTGGTGGCAGTTTGTAGTGTTATGTTAGGGAGTTGGGTTGATCCAAGGGTTGCGAGTTCAAGTTCCGGACTGGTAAAGGTACTGCTGAGATACCCATAAGCAAGTTACTCTCTTAAAGCACTGCTTCCTGCAAAATGCAGAGGTTACATTTCGTTGTGGTGCACTGTGTGCTGTGGGTCATATGATCCTTCAGAATGTTTATTTTGTCCAGACTAATTCAGAAGCCTTTTTCTTGTTTTCAGCAGATGTAACAAACAGTTCCTGCTCTGAGATAAGTGTCTGATAGACCCAGTTGATCTGGTCCTGCATTCTCTCATATAAATGTTCCATAGAGATGGCAGAACTGATCAGTTGCTGCAGTCTGCCTGGATTCATGGTCTTAGAAACAGCTGTTTCCAAAACAGTGTCTACCATTTCCCTGCTAATGCCTGCTCTGGCTTTTGTTGTGTCTGTCTCCCTATCTTTATTCCATCATTTGTTATCTGTTATCTATATCAATCTTTGTCCCCCCCTTTCTTTCTTTCCCTGTCTCCCTCCCACTCAGTCTCTCCAGCATTAGGCCTTGGCAAGTGATTTTAGCAAGCACAGCAACTGTGTGAGATAAGTTTTCACAGACTAACAAAGTACATTTGGCCTATAATTAGTTGGAGACAATTTCTCCAATAGTCCGCAAACTCAGAGAACAGAGATTCAGCTCTCTCAGCATTCTGTTTTCTCTTCTTACCTTATAGGCTGAGAGAGGGCAAGTGCAGGGTGTGTTTTATGGTGAGAGTACAGAGCCAGAGTCAGGCTCTCAGATTAAATCAGCTCTGAACCTAGGACTGGTTTCTCTTCTGAGAGTAAAGAGGTCCCATGTTCATCTTTGTTTGACAGACATGAGGTGGACCTGACAGTCTGCTGGAGGGTTAATAAGGAGGTATCTAAGGGGGAGATGCACAGCCACACACTGCCAACCAGTAGACACCAATTAGCCACTGCAGCGTTAGAAACACTGAACAAATCTCCTGCTGAGTGATCCCAAAAATGGTTTTTAATGAAAATATTTCAGAAGGGCTCTGGATACTTTTTCATGTTCAAAACAGCCATTTGAAAAAAGTAAAGCCAAGGAACAGATGTTAAGAATTTTTCCATATTCTCAATACACATACTCCAACATTGTGCATTTCATACTTAGACATGCATATGTTCGCTCCCTTACATCTCAGTGAAGATGCCACCTAAAGGACATTCTCAGAACTGCAGAGGCAATAATAGGGATTATTGATTATACCAGTATAGCTTCTTCTGACAGCTCACCATGAAGCAAATATATATATATATATATATATATATATATATATATATATAATATATATAAGGACCTCCAGCCTAAACTGTAAATGTAATTCTGTGCATATGATTTGCATCTGAAATCATGCAGTTAGTTATATATATATATATATTAGGATTTTTTAAATATTATGCATGGTTTCTAATTAACTGCATGATTTCAGATGCAAACTCATATGCACAGAATTACATTTACATGAAGGAGGTCCTTTTTGAGTCTGCTGTATTTAGGAGCATAGTGTGACCCTTTTCCACTCTGACTTCATTCAGCAATGAAAAATAAGTGGAGTCATCCCCTTCACTTGATGGGGAAAAGAAGTCGGCTGCCACTTTCAAAGGGGATGAGATTCTTCTTTCTCGCCCCTTCCTCCTCAGCCAAAGCAAACATCCCCATCAAAAGCATGGGACTTTGATCAACTCTTCAAAGACCCTGTCATCAAAGTCTGCTTGGATGGCAATTGGCAAGGAAAAATTTTTGCCGCTGCTAATATTAAAACTGCAGATAAAAAACTAAATGGGCCACTAATTGCTAATTATGGAAATAGTGATAAAGCAAAAACCTATGTATCGTAACACACTAAATTGCTCATCCAAAATAAACTAACAATATGTCAGAAAACTTGGATAGTAAATTTAAGTAATGAGACCAGGTGTTAGCTATTGAAACGTTTATGTTGCAGTCAAGAAGAGGAAGTAATTATAAAACCTATAACTGTACTCATAAATCAGACCTCAATCAAGCAAATGGCAAAATCTGAATCAAAACAGGCTCAGGGAAAACTAAGGTCATTTATAAAGAGAACTCTTAACCCTCTCATATACTTGAGTGGAAACCATCCATAAGTTTAGACTGAGCCGCTTAAAATTCCTTCATGAAAGTGTTAATGAAAATGGGCCACAATGGCTGTAGAATATATGTACCTGGTCAACATCCGCTTTTGTTTTCCATAACATGTGAAACATCACAGTTTTTGCACAATTGAAATGTGGAAAATAACTGAGGCCGTGTTACGTCTGCGGCTCCTCCCTGACGCTCAGATTTGCCAGAGACTTCATCAAACCCTGAGGTTTGATGAAGTCTGCGTCAGAGTTGTTATGGTTACGGTGTGTCTGTCCCTTTAAGGATTCCCCTTTAGTTACTTCCGGGTCTTTCGTGTCATGGGTTGGGTTTCATTTCCCTTATGTGTCTCATCGGTTACTAGTTTATGTGTCGTTTTCTCATTGGTTTGTCATAGTTAATTAGTTTTGTGTGTTATTTATTTAAACCAGTCCGATTCCATCATTTTTTGTCCGTCCACCCTCATGTTAAACGCACAGTCTCTGCCTTGTGTTTCGGAAACCAGCCAATGGTGACTGCTGCTAAGTTACGCCACCGTCGAGCTACCGCTAGCCAATGCTAGGCTAACTACCAATGCCAGCAAGGGGGAATCATCCAAGTCGACGTGGATCTCCAATTGCATTCTACATCTCTACCCCGACAGCGGTTCCGGTTTGGCTTGGCTGTGTGTATCTTGTGGATTGCTTTATTGCATCGGTGTGTTTTGGGACTCAGATATGTTTTTGCAATAAATTGTTTAAATTTTTTGATTCCTGTTTTGGGTCCAGCCTTCTTGTAACGAGTGCGAGCATGACAGGCCGGAACCAAAAAAGTGATGTCAGTGATGTTTTTGATGTATGTTAAATATCTAGTACACTGGAAAAGTGACAGATACTTCAGATCACATTTGCAAAAGAACACTGCCTGGCTGAATCACAGAATCTTTAAAGTGATAAAATATGGGTAGCTGGGGTGCCCTTGAAATGCTGAAGATCTAAGGATCTCATCAAACATTTTGCTACTTAGCATGGGAGGAACTAAGTTTAAATCTTCATCATGGAAAAGAGACAAGATCAGAGTAAATTGTAATAACTCTGCAAATATATTCCAAGACATGTGATTTATTTATGCCACTGGATATGAAACATCCAAAGAATAAATTTTGCAGTCAAATGTAATACCAAAATCAGATCCATAGTTTTGACTTCAGGGGTTGAAAACACAAGAAGCAGAGTTAACGATAATATATTTAAAAGAAAAAAAATATATAATAGTGTTTGACTCTCTTGCATTACAAGTCAAATTTACATATGCATCAATAGCTTATAGCTGTATACCCTCAAAAGAACTAAATGCATGTGAGAGAGAGCGAGAATGAGTGAGAGAGACTGCTGAGGGCTTCATGGGAATAGGTCCTATCCAGAGTGACTTAACATTAATGATCTAAAGAATAGATCACAGACTTTCTTAGCTTTATGAAACAAGTTAAAAGATAAGACTTTTCTCAATTTCTTGTTGCCCCTTTGTTTTTACTAAGTTATTAAATGCTTTGGATGCCTCCACAGCATTCAAACACACAGGCTGAATTTCAAAACATTTAGTGAAAGGTACACAATCAGAGGACAAGAGTGGGTATTTCAAATAAAAAGAGAAAAATGATTGTGAACGTAAAACCCTTAGCACTGATGTCCAGCTTGGCTGCCCCTGCATTTAGAGAGCAGCACCAGGCTAAGATACCATAGGCTGTTGCACATGTTAGAGATGCTGTCATTAAAAGCCCCTAGTGCTGAGCTCCACTCCCATTTTTGGGGACATCCCTCCGTCCTATATATGGGCATAGTGCTCTGACTTCAAAAAGGTAGGAGAACGTTAATGTGGTAAACTATTATGATGTGACCAACAAAGGCATACATTAAAAAGTACACACCAAGAGATTTTGCTTGGCAAATATACATCAGGTGCATGTGTGTGTTGCTTGTACTGAAAAAACAGACCACAAAGACAGAACAGTCATGCATGTCCATTTGACTATATGTGACTGCAAGTCATTTAAATGAAAGGTATAGTTTTTCTTTCTTTCCATTTTCTCGTCTCTCTACCTCTAGAGGAGTCATTAGCACTAGCTGACAGGCTAACCTTGGCCACAAATACTCAGTCCATTGCCACATTGGCTGGAGTTGTCTGTGGGAATCAACACTGCATTTCAATGATGGAAATCACTGCAGCGTTAAGCCAACTCCAATTAGTCTGGTGTGTCAGCATTTTGGGCTGCAATATAAATTTGCCCATGTGTTTCTTTAGCTTAATAGATTCAAGATCCAAGATTTTTTATTTGCCACATGCATAATTAAACAGGTACAACTTACAGTGTTTTTAAAAAAGTTAAACAAGGAATACAAGTTCTCACACTTCAGTTACTAAGTCCACAAACTTCTGCACTTATCAGCTCCAAACAACCTATCAAAAGGTTTTGTTTGTGACAACCGACCCCACACTGTATATTTTTTCTTGCTGCTCTTCACAAAGAACAGAGTATATTGGCTACTTTTGTACTTTTGCTGCTTTATCTGTGTGCTTTTTTCCCTTTCTGGGCCATCCATCCCCAACAATCTCATAACATTGAGACAGAGAATAAAGACTAAGTCTAGGCTGAAGTGGTACCAAAAGCCACAGGATCTACACATTTATTCATTTACAGAGAGATGAAGATGAACTTTACATTTTTCAAAGTTAAGTTGAAGTTAAGTTTATATATATGTTTCAGGCTGTATACACACAATATGATGTGTACTATTGTCACACGCTATTTAGCGCATCACCACATGGTTCAGGCCAAAGCCAAAGTCTGAATGTGGCTCTGTGTTATATATGAGCTTAGGTTTACAGTTGGCACGAGGATCACCATGCTGCTTCTCCATGTTTCACGGAAAGTCTGTGCATTAGTGATCAGCAGCTGCCACACTGGCACTGACACTGGCCTCGATATACAGTTAGAAGCTTAGCACTGCCTCGCTGTTTCACTGCGATAAACGAGACAGCACTTGGTCTACAGCACTGTGCTGTTTTTGGCAATGAGTGTCTAAGGTTCCCAACTATCTCCTGACTTTGTGGTCTTGGGCTTCTGGGATTTTTTGTAGGTGATCATGACAATTCAGTTGGGCAGTTCAAAGAACATTAACTATTTAATTGTGAACCCTCTGGGCATCATTTCAACCAGATAATATGTTCTGTAATAAATGGCCTTTTACATCAAACATGTCAAAAAATGTCACTATAAATATCTATGATATTGATGTTTTTTTTTTTTCTGAATCAACTGTAAACAGTATTTCACAGTATTATGTTGATTTTATTATAGAATAGATATAAATATAATGATTCAATTTAAATCAATTGAATTTCATTCAAATAAAAAGATGTTTAAATAAAATAAATAAAAATATGTATAAAAAACTTTTAGACTTAAAAGACTGTTTACAATTATTTATCTTTTTTTGTTTGTTTGTTTATAATTTTAAAGTTTGTCAGAATTAGACATGGAAAATATCATTAAATTTCATTATAGCCTCACAAGTGCTGTAACGGCAGGCGGGTGAACCCAAATGCAGAGTTGACAGAACCAGGTCGCAGACACAGGATCAAGTTGAGAAAAAACCGAGGGTTTATTAGAGCACAAGTCAAAACCAGAAAACACAGTCTGTGGAGCAAACAAATCCGAATCGCCAGAAGCAGAGGGGTAATCCAAACACAGCAAGCAAGGGTCAAAACGGAAACAGGCAAACAAAAGGAACACTCAGTATGTAGCACTAGGCATCACAATACTTCGCAAAGAAAGCTTGTTACTGAAGGTCTTTAAATACTGGTAACCTGGCTATGATAGGCTAAAACTCTGGTGACGTTGATCTGGTAGACTGAGGTCGTTGTGAAGATCTGGAACTGGCGTCTGATGAGGTGGACTCCTCCCTTGGTCTGGGCTGGGCTCTCACAAGTGCACATTGGACATTTAATTTTTTATAAACGCTATGGCACAAATGGAAAAAAGGTAGCTTTGATAAAATCTTCTTTGGTGTCTGACCAACCTTTAGGCCCACTTGAGCAGACAAAATCTCTAAGCCATGACGAAACCATTCAACCATATTGAATTACTTTTACTGAACTCTGACATTTCTTACAAAATGAATTTTTGAAATTAATTAAGCTGAATGTTACAGAAATAGTTAACTGTTAACTGGAACAGATTGTCTGCTGAATTTTAAAAGAACATATCTGAGCATTGATAGAATTAAAAATCTATTTGCTGGCCCAATACATGAACAATTACCAATGGAAACTACCAAGCTTACTAACATACTAACCATACTACTTAAACAGTCAGGAATAAGGAACATTATAATGCCCTCTTTTGGCTAGCACTATGTAGCACAGCAAGTTGTGGATTGGGAAGCCTTAGCTTTAGAATCTGATCAATTTGCACTCAGAAAGCAGCCGGTATTTCAAAACGTCGTAAATTGTTCCGGCACTACAATACAGAATACCATTATACTACATAAACACATCTGAACATCTAAACATACTTTTGTAAATCTATTTTTCTTGGACATTTTCGACATTTCAACCGCTTTAGTATATACTGTGCCATTCATTGCTTGACTTTAAAATTTCACATTTGTCTTTTTGTCTTCCTAAAATGACTAAAATGACCGCCAGTCCTAGCTTAGGATAGTTAACACTAGATGAAATAATTAACTCAACTACTCAGCTAGTGTATTTTTGCAAATAACACTTTCACTCACAGTCATAATTGGCATTAAATATGCGTGAACGTCTTAAAACTACCTTCTTGGTACATATGAGTACTAGACCAGGAATGTTAAATTCAAGTTAAATGCCTCATTAATGCAGATTTCAGAATTTTACCTCCTCCATTACACATGATTTAAATTAAGGAGCAGTATTTCAAACACTACCTTTCCAGTAAAAGAAATTTGGTAGTAAATTGTCCAATATCTTAGTCAAAGCTAAAAACAAGAACATTATAATAGAAAGTATATTATAAACATAGTATAGCATTACTATATTAATTTAAGTAAAAGTGTGCTTAAGTTTTATTTTCTTTACATGCTAAGGGTGGTGGTGGTGTAGTGGTCGGACTGGGGGAAATGGTAAAGCTGTGCTGTTGCTTTTAGACATTGTATACTGTATATATACAGTACTGTGCAAAGGTTTTAGGCAGGTGTGAAAAAATGCTGTAAACAAAGAATGCTTTCAGAAATATAAATAATGATTGTTTATTTTTATCAATTTGCAAAATGCAAAGTGAGCAAACAAAAGAAAAATCTAAATCAAATCAATATTTGGTGTTACTACCTTTTGCCTTCAAACCAGCATCAATTCTTATAGGTACACTTGCACAAAGTCAGGGATTTTGTAGGATTATAGTCAGGTGTATGATCAACCAATTATACCAAACAGGTGCTAATAATCATCAATGTCACACATAGGATGAAACACAGTCATTAACTGAAACAGAAACAGCTGTGTAGGAGGCTTAAAACTGGGTGAGGACCAGCCAAACTCTGCTACCAAGGTGAGGTTGTGGAAGACAGTTTCATGTCATGGCAAGATTGAGCACAGCAACGAGACACAAGGTAGTTATACTGCATCAGCAAGGTCTCTCCCAGACAAAGATTTCAAAGCAGACTGGGGTTTCAAGATGTGCTGTTCAAGCTCTTTTGAAGAAGCACAAAGAAACGGGCAACGTTGAGGATCGTAGACGCAGTGGTCAGCCAAGGAAACTTAGTGCAGCAGATGAAAGACACATCAAGCTTATTACCCTTCGAAATCGGAAGATGTCCAGCAGTGCCATCAGCTCAGAACTGGCAGAAACCAGTGGGACCCAGGTACACCCATCTACTGTCTGGAGAAGTCTGGCCAGAAGTGGTCTTCATGGAAGCGTTGCAGACAAAAAGCCATACCTCCGACATGGAAACAAGGCCAAGCTACTCAAGTATGCACAAAAACATAGGAACTGGGGTGCAGAAAAATGGCAGAAGGTGCTCTGGACTGATGAGTCAGAATTTGAAATATTTGGCTGTAGCAGAAGGCAGTTTGTTCGTCGAAGGGCTGGAGAGCAGTACAATAATGAGTGTCTGCAGGCAACAGTAAAGCATGGTGGAGGTTCCTTGAACATTTGGGGCTCCATTTCTGCAAATGGAGTTGGAGATTTGGTCAGGATAAATGGTGTTCTCAATGCTGAGAAATACAGGCAGATACTTATCCATCATGCAATACCGTCAGGGAGGCATATGATTGGCCCCAAATTTATTCTGCAGCAGGACAACGACCCCAAACATACAGCCAAAGTCATTAAGAACTATCTCCAGTGTAAAGAGAACAAGAAGTCCTGGAAGTGATGGTATGGCCCCCATGGAGCCCTGATCTCAACATCATTGAGTGTGTCTGGGATTACATGAAGAGACAGAAGGATGTGAGGAAGCCTACATCCACAGAAGATTAGTTCTCCAAGATGTTTGGAACAACCTACCAGCCGAGTTCCTTCAAAAACTGTGTGCAAGTGTACCTAGAAGAATTGATGCTGTTTTGAAGGCAAAGGGTGGTCACACCAAATATTGATTTGATTTAGATTTCTCTTTTGTTCATTCACTGCATTTTGTTGATTGATGAAAACAAATGATTAACACTTCCATTTTTGAAAGCATTCTTTATTTACAGCATTTTTTCACACCTGCCCAAAACTTTTGCACAGTACTGTAGATCTTCTTTCTCTTTCAGCTTTTCCCTTCAGGGGTTGCCACAGTGAATCATCTGTCTCCATTTAGTCCTATCTTCTGCATCCTCTACCCTCACACCAACTAACTTCATGTCCTCTTTCCCCACATCCATAAATCTCCTTTTTGGTCTTCCTCTCAGCCTCCTGCCTGGTGGCTCCAACCTCAGCATCCTTCTATCTATGTACTCATTGTCTCTCCTCTGGACATGTTCAAACCCTCTCAGTCTGGCCTCTCTGACTTTATCACCAAAACATCTAACATGAGCTGTCCCTCTGATGAACTCATTCCTGATCCTATCCATCCTCATCACCCCCAAAGGGCTGGGCTAACTGCTAACTGGGCTAGCCGCTAAGCTACATTGAGGCTAACCACTAAGCTACCACGGAGGTGAGGTTTCCACATGTTCACCAAAATGGCTCTGCTCTCTCCCTCTCAGTCTGTTGTTCGTGTTAGGAGTGTGGCAGTTCTTGTTTGCCATTTGGGACTGTGAATATTATCACCAAGTGTTACGGCTTCCGACGCTTACGAGCATTCCTGTTTTCACCGAGCTACCATAAGGTGAGAAGCTAACCTGATTAGCCGATGGGCTAGTTCTCTCGACATCTGCTGTCTCTCCCCAGGCAAGGTGCCGTGCTCGTGGAGCTACTGGGAAGCTGGCGGGATGTTCTCCTCTGTTTTTGAGCCTTGGATTACTTGGACTGCGTCACGTATAGTGTGCACTGTTGTAGCAAGGCCCAGTTTGGCTTGGCTGTGCTGTGCTCTTATCCTGTTTTGTGTGTTCCTGAACTTTGTGTGTTGCCAATAAATCACTCATCTGAACTCTTGCATTTGTGTCCGACTATCCAGTGGGAGCGGAACATGACACTTTATTTTGCTGTGAAATGTAGCTTTGCTGAGATCTGTAACATAGCTTAAGACCTGTAGGAAGCTGCACCTACCAATCATGCCAACAATCCTATCAACAACTTTGAAGTAAAAATCTGCTATGTTCAAGCAACACATTCACATTTCAGCACAAAACTGGCACAAACACAGTTATCCTGCAACTGTTCAGTGAGAAAGACACTATCTGGTGCGAAAGCACAAAGATCATGCTGACTTACAAGTTCTTAAAGACAGCTTCACGAATAGCTTGGCATAAATCAACACTCAGCATTCATTGACTGTAAGTGAATTTAAGGGAGTGATTATTTGTCTGTGATCATACCAAAACAGAGCACAGCCCACATTTCACCACAACAAAATGTCAACCTGACTTGAACTGGCAACCTTCCAACCACAAGATCAAACTACTTGGTAATACTAACCTAATAAGATCAGTTTAGCACTCATATAGTACTCCATAGATTGTCAGTTTATTATCTAAAATGTTTTAAATGGTCTTTAAGTCAGAGCTAGAAACAATCATTAATGGACAAAAGCTGAAAAACACTTCCACTTATAAATGTATTTATGCTAGATACAGGTGAAGACAAAGACAAAGTCCAAACAAAAATAAACTACAAGCACAGAATGTGACACCATGTCTCTCAACCAGAGCATGCTGCTGCTACTGGGAAAAAGCACAGTGGTGACACCATCTTCCAGAAAGTTGTGCACACTATATTATATTCATACTCTACATACTTCATATATTCATTTCTACAGTGCATTTCTCACACCTCAAGTGCTTTATATATTGGATGCAACAAAAGCTGGGGAACAACAGCAGCCATTTTGTGCTCATCGTACATTCTCCCAGAAGACGAAAGCCCTGGGCTGAGCAGTAACAAGTGTTCAAGGCTCAACACACATGGCTTAGTGGTTTTGCTCTATAAAAAGCACTGTCCCAAAAGTTTTATATACAACTTATCAAGGCTACTATTGCTGGAGATCAGCATTTCCAGAAAGTTCAAGCCTTAGCTGAACTTCATCTGACTAATGTTCAGTCCTAGTTTGACCCTGCCAAACTTCACCATGCTTATGCCATTGTATCAACTGAATCAGTTGAGATGGAAACAGATAAAAGCACAAGTGAGAACAACTTAACCAAAGACTAAATCATACATTTTTCTTACTACTGTAGACATCTGTTTTTTCATGGTCTTGTTTCCTGGTTATTCGAAATGCAAATTCACAGTCTAACATAGAGATATAATATTTGATGTGGTAAGGCTGACAAAATATAATATATTTGAGGTGAGCTCTGCAGACAATTTCATATAGCCACCATCCTACCAACACTACAGCAACTACCAGCACTACCACAAACCACTCAAATGCCCCAACATCCTCATTTATATAGAAACCTTGCGTAGATGCCAATAAGCTTACAAGAAGCCACGCTCAATTTATCTTACCAAGTTCAAAGGCCTACCACGATTAAATGTAGTTTTCATTTTCATACCTGAAATATTTAGATGCACTCACTAAAACTGAACAATCCAAAACAGTCCAATGCGCAAAGGACAAAAAAAGGAATATAAATTTGAAGAAAAAATGTCAAACTACAAGAGGCAAGCCTTGTTTAGAATACCAGCAAAGGCAAAAATGAAAAGGCTTGAAATACGCAGCTACAAAACACTGGGAGCAATTCACAAAGTCTGAAAGCAAACAAGGGTGTATGTATACAGGACATAACAAGGTGGCATGATTAGTGAACAGGTGAATGTGATCTACTAATTAAATGCCATTTAAAAAGATGTGGAAAGGCACTCATGAGCCAACCTGAAGTCTGACTGATGAACTGTGATATGGTACACTTAATTATTATGTGTAGGTGTGCTTGAAAACATTGTTTGAAAATATGACTATGAATTGTAAAAAAAAAAAAAGAAAAAATAGGTAAATGACTTAGACTCTCTGTCATGGTGCATGTGGGTGCAAACAGTGAAGGTTACTGAGATATTATGCACTTACAAAGACAAAAAAACATTGCAACAAATCAAAAAATACTGGACACTGTTCTAAACCTGAAAACTAAAACAAATACATTATTTTAATGAAACAAATACAGGAATCAGACAACTGAGAATGTAACATCCTTGCCTCCTTGGTCGCACCCACTCCATTTTAGGTCACCGGTGTACTAGCCTGGGATTGCTTCCCACCTTTCTCACGAGCCGGGGTGTGATTGCGGGCTAATGTCTATCACCTGTGTCTTGTTAAGTTTTCATGTTCAGTTCCGCATTATGTCATGGTTGCATGTCACCCTTTCCGATCTGATCCGCTCACGGGTTTCTATGTGATTGCATTGTTGTACTGTTTTCAGTTCTAGAGCGAATGGCCGGCCGGGCTTAAGTCTAACTCATCATGAGCTTCTACAGAACCACCGTGTGTGGAGAATAGTGATGTGTCTGTCATGAACGAAACAGCTGTTAGAGGCGCCTCTTTGAAATGAACGATATTCCCCACACCCCCTTCACTATTTTTTTCTGTTCAGGCCGCATGTGATTGGTCAACAACACAATGTGTGGTGGTTGTCTATGTGTCCACACTGAGCAGGCAGGGTTTACACAGCTAACAGAGAGAGAGAGAGAGAGAGAGAGAGAGAGAGAGAGATAATATATTTGGTTATAAATTAATTTAAGCAACAAACAATCTGAGGAGCCACCTGGGAGCCAAAAGAGCTGGCCCTTTTAAGTGAGCTAAGCCATAAGAATTAAATAAGATGGAATGCCCATCACTAGTGGAGGAATTCCGCTTGCCTGCATGGACCTTGGTTTTGGTTTCAACGGGTGTTTCAAGAGCAAGTACCAGAGACTCTGGTAGTTTGCTGCTTTCGTGGTTTTTTTCTATGTTTGGACCTTAAAGACTGTAAAGTGTGAAATGAAGCCTGCATCTGCGTCTTTTGTTTCAAAGGGGTTGAACCGACCATGACAGGGAAATGTCAAATAGTGAGTTAAACAGGTGAAAATATGAAAACATGAGAATAACTAAAATTGTAAAGCATTTTAATTTTATATTTTAACCTGCGTGAAACGTCACTATGCAGCTAGATTATCACAAGTAAACAATAACGTGACTTCCTATTTACTATTGATAAGAATAATGCACAAGACTTTTTTTTCACCTTTCTTAAACACAGTCTGCAGAGAGAATTGTGTTTGAATATTGGTAAAATCCAGCCAGTCCGTGACCAACGCTATGACCGCGGACATGGCGGGAGCGATCAGTGTCATATTTTCTGGGAAGCAGTGTTTGACTAATGAGCAGTGCTGACAGGGTTGTGCAGAGGTGCTTGCTGAGTAAAACACATTTGTTTCTTTCTGGTCTGGTGAGAGGTCTGTCAGAGACAGAGAAATGACCAACAGTCAGCCCCAAGGTGCCCTCCCTGTACTGGCACTCTGACAAATTGACCATAGGGGACAAGGTTGGCTCAAACTGCTAGTGAGATTAAGAGGTTCTGAATGGCTTGATGGGTTCTGCAGCAAGTCCTCAGTTGGTCTGAGAGTATGCATAAATGTTTTGAAATCTGAACTCCCTTGCTAAAAGCAACATCATGAAAAATGAGTCTATTTTGTTGTCAGGATGGTCAAATTTTTTGCACCACTGAGTCGGAAACCGGGTAAAGAATGTTTTAGATGCAAATCAACAACAGTAGAATTTACAAAATCCAGTGAATTAGTATATCTTATGTGGTCATGCATGCATATATATATATATATATATATATATATATATATATATATATAAACAAAATGCTTTCAGTGTTAAGAATTTATTTTCATCAATCAACAAAATGCAATGAATGAACAAAAGAGAAATATAAATCAAATCAATATTTGCTGTGACTACACTTTGCCTTCACTTGACATCAATTCTTCTAGTACTTACTTGCACACAGTTTTTGAAGAACTGTTGGTAGGTTGTTCCAAAGCATCTTGGAGAAACTAACCTGAATCAATCTATAATCTGTCTACAAAAAATAATATAATGACTATAATCCTACAAATCCCTGACTTGTGCAAGGAGTGTACCTATAAAATTGATAATGGTTTGAAGAGCCAAAAGGTATTAACACCAACTATTGATTTGATTTAGATTTTTCTTTTGTTACATACTTTGCATTTTGTAAATTGATAAATAAAGCAATCATTATTTATATTTCTGAAAAGCATTCAACAATTTAACATTTTTCTAGCTACCTAAAACCTTTACTGAGGGTACTGTGTGTGTGTGTGTGTGTGTGTATATATATATATATATATATATATATATATATATATATATATATATATATATACATATAATAAGTGAGCATAGATTAATATTTTTAATCTAGGTTAATCTCCTGTAATCTTGGGAATTAATCTGGAATTAAAATGAAACCATTTTAGTTACTTGCCGGCATTCAGAATGTGTGCTGCCCAAATAATGACTAAAAGTAGAGTCTTTGGTGAGATGGAAATGTGCGAATGAGGTGAAATCTTGTGAGAATAAAGTCGAGAATGTTTCTGGCGGAAAAAAAAGAGTGATATTTGAGAATAAAGTAGTGTCTGGTTGAAATATATTGAGAAATAAAGGTCAAAATTACTGAAAATGAAGTCAGATGCTTCGTGGATGTTTAGATATGTTCTGTACAAACCGTGCGTCTGCGCCAGTGAGTTAGCTCTGAGCAACTTGCAAAACATCAACTGCGTCAAAAAGTGGGTTATTAAAATCTCTTTGGTATGCATACATTTGTAAATGTGAGTTTGATATAATTTGATAGATCCTCGTCATCCATAGTTTCTGTAATTCTGCAATTTTCACAGAAATATTTAGAAGTTTTTTACTCGTAATAGCTTCGACTTATTCTCATAACATTTCACTATTTCTAAATAACTTTGACTTTATTCTCGTAGTTTGAGTTTATTCTCAAAATATTACAGTTTAATCTCGTATAAATTTTTAAAATTAGCACTAAACCTTTGTCGTAATTTACAACTTCTGTATTAACAATTTTTATTATTGGATAAACTGACGTAGTTTTATAAATAGTACAATAAAATCTTAATCCAACGGAATTACACTATACACTAGCGGAAATTACTAGCAGGTGTCTGGCGAGTGCAATGCGGCGTCATAGCGGAAGTGCAGGAATGATGTAGCGTGCGGTCTGAAGTCTGAAAGTGCAGTGCAATCTGCAACCAGGCCCCTGTTGATACATCGCGCTAAAATATCAGGTGAAAGTCATCTCTGCTTGGGTAGTAGACCCAGCTCCCAACCCAACTTTGTGAATAGATGCGGCGATATTTTTATACGCCCGATAAAATCTCACGTTAACGCTTAACCACGTTAAACATTACTATATATACATACATACACATATATATACTATATATATATATATATATATATATATACATATATGATTTGGGCTCTGCATACTTACCGCATTAGTTTGAAATAGAGAAATAATTGAGATACAGTGAAGTGCAGACTTTAAGTTTAATTCCGGGGTTGAACAAAAATATCTGAAAGCGTTTAGGTACCTTATTTTCTACAAAGTCTCCTCGAATTCCGGGCTCAAAAGTGATTGGACAAAATTAACAGCCACCCACCAATAAAATTAGTAAACACAACCTTTGTTCAGGTCTTGCTGGCTTAATAACTGCACGAAGTCTGGGCTCCAGACGCCACCAGCGCCAGGTTTCGCTAACAGCGATGTTTTGCCCAGGCTTCTGCATGTATTTCAGTTGTTGCTTGTTTGGGTCTCTGCTAAGTTTTGTCTTAATAGAGTGAAATGCACATGCTCAGTCGGTTGAGATCTGGTAACTGGCTAAACCATTGCAGGAATTTTCCACTTCTTGCATAAAAACTCCTAGGTTCTTTTGCGAGAATGTTTTTCGGGTCATTGTCCATCTGTACTGTAGTAGTCTAATGTCAAAGTCTTGACCCAGGTACGGAGAAGCCATGCATACCCCATGCCATCACATTGCCTCTAACTGTTTTACAGAAGATGTGATGTGCTTTGGATCATGAGCCGTTCAAGCCTTCTTGATACTGTTTTCCTGATCTTAGTTTCATCTGTCCAAAAAAAAAGTCTGGGGGCTGTCTTCTTTAGATGTTTTTAGCAAGAATTATCTGCTTTCTGTTTTTAAGGGTTGATTAATGGTTTTGCACCTTGTGGTGAAACCTTCTGTATTTATATATATGAAGTCTTCTCTTTATAGTGAGCTTAGATACTATTCCTACTACAGAGTGTTCTTCACTTGGGTTGATGTTATGAAGGGTTTTCTTCTATGGAAAGGATCACCGATCATCCACCACTGTTGTCTTCCTTGCGATCAGAGTCTTTTTGAGTTCGAATTTCCACCAGTGCAGCTCCTTTTTGTATAAACTGTTGATTTGGCCATTCTAACATTTCGCTATCTGCTCTGATGGTTCTTATTTTTTTCATCCAAAGTTTCACTTCCACTGAGAGCTCCTTTGACAGCATGTTGTGGGTTCACAGCAACAGCTTCCAAATACAAATGCCACATAGGAATCAACTCAGACCTTTTACCTGCTTAATTGATCATGGATTAATGAGCCGAATAGCCCATACAGCTTGTAACTTTTGAGTTAGTGTCCAGTACTTTTGGTCCCTTGAAAAAAATTGGCTACATATTAAAACTGCAATTCTAAACCCTTCCTCCATTTGGATGTCAAATTAAAGTTCAGAGTCACTTTCAGCCCATATTGATTTTTATAACTGTAGCAGATATGTTTTTAAGTAACAACTAAATAGTATAACATCTGTCCCAAGAAAATATTTCTGGAGCCTAACTGTACATATATATGTACATATATATATATATATATATATATATATATATATATATATATATATATATATATATATATATATATATATATATATACACACACACATACAATTATTGACACACATATATATATTGTACATTATTTTAGTGCAGACGTGTATCTGAGTCAGTATCATGATATTCACTATGGTACACTGATGTAGCAGCACAGATAAAATCCTAACCAGATCCTGTTTAATTTCTCCACTTGTCTAAATCAATGGAAATAAAGACAGATGGAAGCGTGCTTTGAAAAGTCCTGCGGCAATGGCACGTGGGAAAGAGTTGACAGTGCATTCTTTATAACGAACTGATCTGCGAGATTAGTGGACCACAGCTTTCGAAGAAGAAGGCAGTGTGAGGCAGTTTGAGGAGTAGAAGCTGTCAGTGAGTCATCAGTCTCTGTATTGCTCCAGCGTGTTGAGAACACCTGCCACAGCTGGGCCCTCATTACACCACACATCACTGGAATGCATTCAACGAGATAATTACCACTCATCTGTTTGGGGTGCAAACACAACATACTTGCATTTGAGAATAATATAGAAAGGTTCTGAGAGAGTGAGAGTGATACAAGTGTGAGCTATATGAGTGAAACACGATATTGCTATCTTGAGGAATGAAGCTTCCTGTCACTCTAGGATCTGACACACAACACCACGCAAAAGGCTGTCATACATCCAGCATCCCTCAACTCTAAAGCATTTTTGGATTCTCATTCAGACTATTGCAGGCAACTCACTTAAAATTTTGCATTACTCCATATTTTTGGCATAAAAGCAGTACTTGGTGAGAAACCGCTGCAGCTTACATTGTCTTTCATGTGAAGCAGACACATGCTGGTATCAGAGGGAGGTAATTGGTAGAGATATGATCTCCCATCACAGCACCTGTCTATCTGGCAGTTTCCTCCTAAACTCTTTCTGGCTAACCCTCGAGGACCAGGGAGCCACCAGGGCCGTTAATTGGCTCATTTGTTCTGTAATGTACTATCGAGCACACTGAAGAGGAGCAAAAGGTAGATAGCAGGAGAAAGAGAGATGGCACTACAGTGACACTGTTGGATCAGGAAATAGAGAAGGGTTAGAAACATGTGACTACATCATTAAGCACTCAAATAAAGAGATCAAGGATGTCTAAATAAATACACATTGATGTCCAACAAATAACAGAATTATGTCAGTTTATGGGAATTATTACAGAGTTATGTCAAGTTAGGGAATATTTTTGTTTGTGTAATATGTTTCTGGAAAAAATGTTTCAAATATATCAACATCAAATACTCAAAAATCATAATTGGCATTTGTCTACACACATACAAACACACAAAGCTAATAAATAAACGACAGACTCCCCCACACTGGGGTGAGCAAATTTCTCCTACAGGGCCCAGCGGGTTTTGAGTAGGGAAGATTGACCTACATAACTAGGAGGCCCAGCTTATCATCACATCAGAAAGAATGATGGGGTTGGACTGGATAGCAAGAGGGAGACCAGGAAGGCAACCATCACACCAATTTTCCATCATGCAGACAGAATATATTAGGTACCGCAATCAGATCTGTGTGCTTCATCAAGTGTTAGCAAGCAAATAAATAGTGAATAATGTAAAATAACAACTACAAAGCATATTTTGACTCTTATTGTAATTCATTCATCATCTGGTAGGAGCAGGTAGCATCAGGGCTGGATCACCTGTTTACTAATCAATGAGTCAGTCAGTTTGGCAGAATGGCTGTATCTGCTTTTATTACTTTTCACATAATCAGAAGTGCAATTACAGTGGTGGAATTAATCCAAGCAGCTTTTAGGTTTCCATCCATCTGAAATTGAAATGTGAGGATGGGTCATCTGCACATGCACATTCTATATGAGGCTGAGCTGAATACAGGCATGTAGGACATTGTCACTTCTACTAGATGAAGCCATTCGGCATTATCAGCAGACTGGGATGAGAAATAACTTTCCAGATGTTGCAACCAGAATGTAACTGAGTGTGGCATGTTGTGAGCAAAACCTTTATTTACCAGCAGGACTATCTTTAACTCAGAATTCTCCCCTACTACTCAATAGAGAGACACATTCATGCAATTGTCCTAATGGATCAGCACAAAGCAAATGAGTGAAGAGCAAAAGAAGCCCCAGAGTTTCTCCCTCTCTCTCTCTCTCTCCACACACATTCTCTCTCCCTTGCTCCTGGGCTCCCTGTGGGGCCTGTCTGTGACTAACAGGTGTTCCACTCTCATTAGTGTGCCACATCCTCTTTGGGGCCCACTCTACAAACTACCAATCTTGCTTTTTTGCAATACCGTGCCAGCAGCAGTGGGACACCGTTGCATGGCTCCACCTCAATCTGCCACAATCTGCGCCTACTGATGACAGCCTGAACCACCTCTCAACCCATCGTTGGCCTGGCGGTGGGACAGGTTCTGTTAACACCACAGGTGAGTCAGAGTGGGAATGTGGGTGATTAAAGTACAATCATGTAGGCTGGGTTTGGAGTGATGAGCATGGACTCTGACCTGCTCTTTCAGTCCTATGGTAGTGCCTGCACGGATGCACTGAAGCATGTGCTGCATTTGTTAACAGTTCCTAAATAAGGGCCTCTTAAAATAAGTCAAAGGGCATCGTACACAGCATCTGGGAAACCACATTCATCTGGGTAAGCACAATCACCACAATAACCAGTCTTATCATATGCCACTTATAGCATGCACCCAAAAGCCAATTTTGACACAATTAATGGACAAATGGACAATATGACAACAATATTACAGATGATGATCTAATTTTAGACATTTGTTCTATATTTGGTACACAATCAATCCCTGTCACTTTTTGAAGGGAACTCAAATAGGAACCAAGAAGGCAGAGAACAAAAAGCAAAATTCATGGCCATAAATGCACAAATAGACTATAACAGAGAACAGTGGCATCAAACTGTCAAGACATTTTTTTATGGTCATAATGGTCCTGAGGTTTAATGATGTCTAAAAGTAAAAATGAGAGCAATTTAAGTGGATGGACAGTGTGATCAGGCACACCAGCAGTGGATTTAACAGAGTAAGTAAGGGATAAAGGAGCAGCATGGCACTATGCCAGACCATTATACCCCACCAACTGCCTTTTACTCTCTCTCTCTCCCTCTGGCTTTCTCTCTCTTATTGTAGGACCTGGTGTCTGGAGGCGGTCTGGTGGAATGAGTTATCCTCATGTGCAGGCCAGCCTAATGGAGGCCACTGACTCAGACATCTGTTTCTAGGGCAGGGCTGGAGGAATCCATCAGCGGTTTATGAAGAACCTGGAAATGTATTAAGGCAATTACAAGAACCATGGAGGGAGAAAGTAAGAGAAAAAAGACAAAACGTAAAGAAAGTGATGCAGGCCAAATTCACATCGATTGCATTAGCATCTTTTCCCTAAATCATATTTCCCATACACACACACATATACACACACGCAGTCTTGTCTTACTATCTTTGTGAGGTCTTTCCATAGTCTCCCATAATGACTAGATGTATATAATTTTACAGCTACACCTAATCCTAACCTTAACTTGTAACCTCGGTAACAAGCATCTTTTCTTTAAATTTCAAATAAAAATATTTTATTTTCTACTATAAGTCATTTTTCCTCAGGACCTCTCCAAATGTCCTACAAAGCTAACACACACACCTCTTTATGTATCAAATTATACTACTTATAAATATGTTACTGAGTGCAGATATATACGTGTGACACTTGGTACAGTGCATTCCTAACCTTTCTCATCAGCCTGTAACCTCTGCTCTTATCTTGAAAACACTTGAGTGATAACAAGGGCTTTCATATCCTATTTGTGCAAATACCCCCTAAGGAACATTCCTCTGTCTCTGCTCCATCTATATTCATAGACAGCAGCCCATTGTGCAACATTGCTCCACTCTAATTTGATGCAGATAAAAATAATGACAATGGAACTTAAAAATAAGACAAACTTCCCTATACCATACAACAGCAGTAGCTGAGACAGAGGAGAAGTTGATAGCCAGGTGCAGAGGTGGCGAGGTTAAGAGATGGGAGGGCAATTGCT
The DNA here is from genome assembly GCA_032718565.1 of Distichodus sexfasciatus. Taxonomy (NCBI): domain Eukaryota; kingdom Metazoa; phylum Chordata; class Actinopteri; order Characiformes; family Distichodontidae; genus Distichodus; species Distichodus sexfasciatus. Next base: position 390,436 of record JAVGVS010000146.1, read on the forward strand.
TTGGTGAATCCCAGACAGTCTGATGGAAGATGTACAGAACAAGGGAGAAAAAGCTTAAAAGAGCGACAAGGCCAGTGATCAAGGTAACCTAGTTGGCGAGCCTGACGGGATGATAAGCGGTGACGATGATGAAATTGTGTGCTCTGTGATTTCCGCCGAGGTCCTCTTCCTATCTCTTCTCCTGCCACATTCAGTCAGGCATGCTGTCTGAGAAGGAGGTTGGGGATTATGAAGGAACCCAAACTGCACAGAACACCTCTCCTTCCTCGATGTATATCTTCCTTACCCTTCTTTGCTGCTTAGCCCACTCTTTAACTGCTACTTGCTTTTCTCTTGTCACGGACCTAAGTTGGAATTTCTGGAACAATCTCTACCATGCAGGTATTAGTATAAAAGTAACACTTGGCCAGCCTTTAGATGGCATTGAGCCAACTTGCCAAACAAATGCAGCTACAAGACTCATCCTAGTGTACCAAAAGCTATGGAGAGTAAAAAAAGACTTGCTCTGTGCATGTTCAGGTGAAACATAGAAGAAGTTAAAGAACCATGAAGTAATTTCGTCTAAATTCACTTTTATGTTAAAAAGCATACCTTTAATGGTTATTTATTTACATGGTGTGTCGTTAAATAACTAAGCTAACACTTACTAGATCATTGTATGGATATTTAATAAATGTGACCTGATCTGCACGTAATGAGTGGGAAATTAATTCTGTTATTGTTGAATACTGACCGATTATGTTGAAAAACATCACAAAAAAATATTGATTTTTCTTTTTGGGGCCAGTTAATTTTTAGAAGAACCTTTCACTTTCATATAAGACCAAAAAAAGAAAAAAATCTATTTTGATCTTTATAATCGACATATAAATAGTCCTAAAATATTTGCATTGCCTATTATAGCCTAAAATAACTACATTTTCTTTATAATGAACGGCTCGCTAAATATAGAAATCTCAACTGTCATGTTAGTTTTTCTCATTTAAAAAAGTGTGTAATCAAGACTGCATTTACACTTTCAACATATTTACACATGCAACATATTTAAGTAGCCCTTAATGTCTTGTAAACAAAGAGATAGAGTTTGTATAGCTAATCTGTGTACAGAATAGAAATTGGGAATATCAGTGCTAATAAACTGAAACTGCTAGTGATTGTTTTTGCATTACAGATTTTGAAACGTTGTCATTAGTTTTCCATCAAGCAAGGGAAAAAACTGCTAGTGGACAACCAGGGGAGCAAAGGTATGTTAAATAGTCTTTGCAGGAGCTTCAGTCAAAACCAATCCTGCTCTGTGCTTTGAGGTCAAAGCAGCGTAATCTTCCAGACAGGACTTAGCAAAAGAAGCCTCCCCTGCCAGGGCTGTCTATGTCTGCCTAAGCTCACCTGAATGTGGCAGCACTGGCTGCACAGCTCATGTAGAGGACCCCACATTGGCTTGTTGCTTAAAAGTCATCTATGAATGAAGAAAGTGCATGCATATATCAAGGAATGTTGGCTTGACAGTCAAAATGTAAAAAAAAAATGATGCAAAAGATATAGAAGCAAATACAAACCTTGAGAGATCTATACCAGGAGACTATCTTGATGAATAAAAAGAACAGTTACATTCTCAGTAACAGTGCAGTTTCCTACTAAAGTTCAAAAACAAACTCACCAGCTAAACAACTTTGAGTTAAACCATGTATGTGTGTGAAATGGGGGCAAAAACAACCCATATTGGCAGGCTGTTGCTATCATTCAGGGTTTTGAGGGGCATATGTGTTGCACAGTGGGACAGGAGACGCAATAAGGCCCTCGGGGGCCAACAGGAGCTTGCATGGGGTGTTTGGAATCAGAGAGGCCCCCCTGCCAGAAGCCCATCTCCCAGAAAGCAGGGTCTCTCTAGTGGGGTTAAGTGGAGCTGGGCTGTGTAATCAGCAGTACAAGTCTACCCTCCAGCTATGCGCCATTTTGCGGTGGCTTTGGAGGTTCCATTGTATTCCTTTTTTGGAAGAGAACACTTAATTATGCTTCATTGAGACAGTGGGATCTGATATTACATATCTGTGGGAAATGATTAATGAAAATAATAAATGATAACAGGATACAAAAAAATTTAATCAGATCAGCAAGTTACATAAGGTACAATTGTAGTAACTCTAGTCTTTACTATTACTTTTTATATTTGGTAGGGTTAGGTCATGTTAGCCAGGTCATGCTGTGGACAAAAGATGAAAAAAAATACAGAGGCAAGCATTAGCTTCCTTCTATTGACAAAACAGTAAGAATAAGCAAACTGCATTTCAGGCACATAATTTATTTACAGTACAAGAGTGCAATATAAAGGGAGGCAATCTTAAATGACATAAAAGTGTTTATATCAGAAGAGAGTTAAATGAGATTTTTGTTTTGATTAATGTGACAATGGGAGAAGACACTGTGGACATTCTGGAATCATATTATTGTCATTGTTTGCATTCATATGATAGTTAGAATCCAAAATTGGAGAATTAAAAGCGATGCATTATTTGCTTTTCCTGTGTTAAGATGATACTAAAAAACAAATTACAGTCTGTTTTCCGTAGTTTGGTCTTTAGGTTGAGATCAGAAATAGAACATGAAAAAATAGCCTGGTGAAGCTGAACTTGACTTTGAAATTTAATTTCTCGGAAGTTAGTGTCATCTTGCACTGGATATCAACACAGCCCAGCAAACAAAAATGTCCCTGAGCGTTCTTGCGAACATCCTTTATATGTAATTTCAAGGGTTCCCATTATGTTCCGGGGATGTTCAGTCGGGACTGTCAGAGAACAAAATGGGGACATTCTGTTTAGAGACGTCCAGGAAAAGTGCTGTACCGTTCTTTCTTCAGTATTAGTATTATTATTATTACTACAAAGAGAAGTAATACACCTTAAAGAACGTTCCTATACAATATTAGTTCACTTTACATTAACCTTTAGGGCGGCCTGTGAGATGAACAAGTGTCACTATCTAAATTAGTCACACATCCAAACAAGTAAACAATAAAAATGAAAATATCAAATTATAATGAGTGATGACTGAATTTGAACTTGCATAAATGCTGACTGTCTTCACGATAAATTGGCTTCCGCCTAATAAAATTCTAACAAAGATGTGTATACAATACTTGCTACTACAACCAAAATAATCATTCAAAATTTGATCCAGACATTTGTGGTGTGTGATGTAGAATAATTAGGCAATTGTCGGTAATTAACGTTGCAGAATCAGCAGTTCTCTCGCCTCCACCATTGCAGTCTTTGATGCCAGTCAGGGCTCAACGTATTTCAGTGACACTTCTCTTCATAAACTTTTAAACAAAACGAGGGGGCCAGTTAAGGACAGTGCTGTCAGATTAAAATGAAATGTAAATCATCACAACCATGTCACAAGAGCCACTTCGTTTACCGCTGTTAAATTCAAAAACAGGCAGAATAGGACAATGTTCGCTGTACTTGGGTTAGTTTTGGAGTATGTCATTGTGTATAATAAGTGGAGTTAAAAGAAAGAAAGAAAAACGTAGGTGAAATGTTACAGGTGTGGCTACGTCCAACCACTGCTCATTGTGAAATTACTGGGGTATGGTCTCGTTCTGCTCTTTCGTATTATCCCAGCATGTTCGGTTAATATCATTTAGGTATTATCAACCCAATTTGGGTCAAACTAACTCAAAAGTACTAACTTTCAGCACTGCTATTTTGTCAATATCAAATTAGGTGTAACCTCCGCGTGCTTGCTTATTAAGTGCAACTCATGAAAACCTCAATAACTTCCAGGGCACCCAAGTTGGAGAAATTAAATATCAAATCAAGTTCAGCTTCATCAGGCCATGTTTTCATGCTGTACTATCTCAGCCTAAAGACCAAGCCTGAAAACAATATAGCAATTTTTTTTAATCTGACTAACAAAGAAGTTAAATAATGAATCATTTTTAATTTTCCAATTTTGAACTCTTAACTGAATATGGAATGAACAAATGATGCACAGATTACTCTGTCACCCGAGATATCCATTTCTTGTTTGGTATATTTAACACCACACCTACACTATGTCTCTGTGAGAAGTATTGCCAACATTTTTTGTGACTTTTTTTTTGGTATCAATATTTAGATTTAGATTGTCACTTTCACTTTAATATTCTAGTTTGCGTTGTATGCCTGTTCCTGACTTATACAAGTGCCTAAATTGTTTACAATCATAGTAATTCATCAATAAAGGAGAGAGAAGAAAGGGAAGGGGAAGGATCCATTCACCCCTTCCTGGACTTTGTTTAAAAATTGCTCTCGTGCTGCACTGTCAAAATGGTCAGAGCCTGGCCCATTAGTGAAGGAGCAGTGAGCAGCTTTTTGGGCAGTGCCCAGGGATCAGTGCTTGAGTATGGTATCTTGCTCATCACTACCTCAGTGTACCTTTACCTGTCCAGGTCTTGAACTTTGACCACAGGGCCAGCTCCCTAACAGTTTGACCATACCAAATCTAACAAAAGGCTAATGGAACTAGTAATTCCTTTAATCTCCCCAGACTTCGCTGACTGTCACCTCTCTTATAACTTTTTATTATAGTGTACTCACACTGTATAGACAGACAATAGATTTTGGTAGGTACTAACATTCCTAATTTTCTCTTATTAAGACATATACATCAAGACACAGTTGAATAAGGCAAGCTTGCTGTAGGTTTATGGAGATATTCTTGCGCCCCCTGGTCTGCAGTCTTTAAGTCCATGGCACAAACACACAACTGGAAAAAGCAGCTGAGTGATTAAGGGGTCAGGTAACAATGACAGGTGCAGCATGTAACAGCAATTTAGCAACCCAATGGGAAAGAAAAAGGCGCTGGCAAGAAAAAAAGCGCGATTAGGCAGGGAAGCTGCACCTTTGCTGTTCCTTAATGCAAATCTTTAATTCATTCCAATTACCCTTTCCCCCTGGGCTCCTCACAGCACCTTCATCCTGTCAATCTGCCAACGTTTTCCTTTCACCCAGTCTGTTTTGTATTTCGGCTGGTCTCACAATCAAATCTCTGCATCTGAGACTTGATTCATTATAGTCTTTGTACTATCATTCTTGTACACACAATACCCAGAACATTCATTTCCAAAAACAATGTAATTTGTATGCGGAAATGAAAAGTTCTTAATTGAATCAAGGGTACAAATTGAACAAGTTAACCTGTAGAGGGTGTGGTGGCTTGTTGTAAGAAGCCTAATTAAGCGAAAATGATGCCGTTATGAATTTGCCTCTCAATCACACACTGGCAAACACATATTCAAAGATATAGTTTGTCAATGCAGCAATATAATAATAATAATAATAATAATAATAAATATAGCATAATGGCGATGAGGGAATCAAACACCTATAGCCAAATAGTAACGGTCAAAAGAGTCAAAGCATCCATAGTGCATAATTGCCGTTGCCAAAACTGAATTGTGCATGATGGCGCAAAGTCACTGAGTCAGGTGTTGTGTCAAAGAAAAGTCCAGCAGCAATGCAGTAAGTGAAATATGCCACCAAACTGTGTTTTAGCTAGAGGCTGCAAATGTCCAAGTCATTGGGCTCGAAAAAGGACTCAAACATGGTCGTAATCAGGCTCTATGTCACTTAGAACTGGTTATTAGCATCATTTATTCTGAGCAAGTTTGGTTAAGACCCCCAACATCTTGGTTCAAAGGCGGTGTCTGCCACTAAGGCCCACAGTACCCACTGTAACAATTGTGCAAAATTCACAGAGTCTTTATTAAGTCAAGAAGAGTCCGACACTGCAAAAAGTGAAACATGCCATGAACTAGTGTTTTAGCTAGAGCAGCGTAAATGTCAATGAAGTGCAAAACCCTTAACCAGGTCAGTAGTGGTCAAGAGGAGTCCAGCATCATGCAGCAATCGCTTGTCACAAAAGCTAGTTAATCACATCATTTACTTTTAGCAGACACTCTTTTTCAAAGTTATAGCAGTTTAAGCCAATTTTGCCACTTGCTAGCAGTTTATTGGCTGGTCTTAGCCTTTATTGTATTTACATTTTTTATTAAAGCCTTTTAGAAGACCAAATCTAAGACATATGTTGTGCTGTAAATGCAAGGATGACAAGTATGCTGTTTGGTACTGATTTTCTTTAGAATATTGTCAAGTACTATGTAGTTCCATGATTATACAACCTGCGAGTACCTTTTCTACAAGATGGCAGTCATGTACTTCGTAAATTCTTGCTGGATAAGCTACTACAGCTTATCTGTCATTTTATAGGAAACAATTTAAAAATGCAAGAAACTTTTGCACCTTAGCTTCCCCAACAGCCAATGTCATGAAATTTTGCACACATGCATGAGGTATCATATTTAATAAACTGTACATAAATTTGGTGTAGATCAGAATAAGGTTTTTCAAAGTTATAGCGGTTTAAGCCAGTGCAATACTTTCACCTTAGTTTATTGATAGCTTTGTCTTACAGCATTAAGTACCAAACTTTTCTGTTCAGCCTTGGGCTCCTCTCGCAGTTAAATTAGCGATGTATGATTTATGTGGATTGTGGCAAAAGGCCTAGGAGGTGTTGCAAGAGTTTTGTTTTCAATCTGCAAGTTATTGTAAAGTTGCGAAAAAATGACGCACATTCCCAATTGGAAGAGATTGTTTGGTTGTGCCAAGGGGTGGAATGCATTAGAAATTTATTTTACGCTGCAGGGTTCTGGAGTTATCAGCTAATCGCGTTTATGCTTTGCTGTAGCGCCCCACAGGCCAATCAAGATGTTTCTGCAGGTCTGGTTAGAGATCCAAGGTCTATGCATAAATATCAAATTTCAGCCCGTCGATTGTAAACAGCATGAAAACGCTTCCATTTCCACATTGGCTAATAACCGCCATAATTTTTGTTGACGTAACGCAGTGACCTTGGTATCGCCCCATCAGAGGCTGCCTGATAGGAAGTGGCTAATTGAGCCAAATGGGTCAAATGCGGTTCTTGAGATATTAACATGTAGCATTTAGAGCGCCCTATTGGTCGTTAGCGCCATTTTGTGTATCGTCCATAGATCTTGTTTTCCGCCAATGTCCTGGTTTGAAGTGGGTGGGTCAAAGCATTTTAAAGTTACAGTGGTCAAACAAAGTAGCCCTGGCCCATAACATTGAATGACGTGTCCCTAACTGCAGCTTTGTCATAAAAAGCTTTCTCTGTTTTGATGTCGCTCAGTCCTGGAATTCGTTTGACACCTGACATGCCCTGGTTGTTAAAAACCTGGAGGGTACAAAGTCAGAATTTAGCAAGTCATGCAAATTAACCGTCTATCTAGACGGAAGTCCATAGTCCCCCAATTTGAGATTATTTGGATTGTTGTCCTTGATCCAGATGCAGAAAAATTTTCAGTGTGAGCCACTCTGGTTTTAGAGTTAAGGGAACTTCGCGCGTGTTTGCCTCATAGCAGCGCCACCTATAGGTCAGTATTTGCGGTTTTTATTTAATAAACCGAAGTTGCACCTGTTTAACCTATAGCTGCCAAGTTTCAGCTCTGTAACAGATTACGGTTTTGACACCAAAATCAGTTCAATGAAAAAAATAATAATAATAATAATAAATGTATAGCGGCGATAAGCGGAATCTAAGCACTAACCTTAAAGCAGTAACAGTCAAAAGAGTCAAGCATCACGCGCTTAATTGCATAAATTGCTGATTAGCAAAGTCGTTGTTGTGTTTGGCTGAGAGCAGCAAATGTCAATGAAATTGCAGAACCAGCAGCCGAGGTCGGTGATGCGTCAAAGAAGTCAGCATCAAGCCGTCGTGATTGAGAGAAGCAGTGTTGTTGGGGCAAGGTGCCTCTGGAACAGGCTGGCATTAAGTGTGTTCAAGTGAACCAGTTCAAGTTTGCGGCAGACAGCCTCTTATTAGATTACATTTTATTAAAAACTTTTGAGCCAAATCGGAACATATTTTGTGCTGTAAATGCTGGGATAACCAAAGTACTGTTTAGTACTGATGATTTCTAACTAGGATATTGTCCAGGTACTGTATAGTTTCCGTAGCGATTATATAACCTGCATTGCTTTTTGCCTAGATGGCAGTCATGTGCTACGTAAAGAAGTTCTTGTGGGTCAAAAAAGCTACCTGCAGCTGTCTGTACGTCATTTTATAGGAAGCAGTGCAAAAATGCAAAAACTTTTGCTGTAGCTTCCCCAGCAGCCAATGTCAATGAAATTTTGCACATGCATGAGTATATATTATCTTCAAATTTGGTGCAGATCAGAATAATTTTTTCAAGATTATAGCAGTTTAATAATTTGTCACTGCAGCAGTTTATTGGCTTGTCTTATGTATTGTTAAGTACGCTTTCTGTTCAGCATGGGCTCCTCTCTTTGATTAGGTCTGATAGGATTTATATTGGGTAAAGACCTAGGAGGTGTTTTTAAGAGTTTGTTTTTAATCTCTTAAGTTATTGTAAGTTGTGAAAAAATGGCCTATTCCCAATTGGAAGGAAAGATTGTTTTGGTTAGCCCTTACCGAGTGGGGAATGCATGAAAAGTTTTTATTTTACGCTGCGGGGTTCTGGGTTATAAGCCCTGTGGCGTTTTGCCTTTTAACTGTAGCACCCCAGGCAATCAAGACAAAACTTTGCAGGTGTGGTTAGAGTCCAGGTCTATGCGCCAAATATCAAATTTCAGCCCGTCGATGTTTTCTTAAGTGTACAGCAACTTCGAAATTTCATTGGCTAATAGCCGCCACATGTTTGTTGAAGCGTAACGCAGTGACCTTAGTATCCTTCATCAGGAAGGCTGCCTAGATGAAGTATACAAAGTGACAAATCAGTGTTGCGGTTCGCCAGAAGATATTAACGCGCGGCATTTAGAGCGCCCCTATTGGGTCGTTAGCGCCATTTTGTGTATCATCCGCAAATCTTGTTTCCCTCAATGTCCTGAAAGTTTTGAAGTGGGTGGGTCAGCATTTAAGTTGATGGTCAAAATTAATACGCCCGTATTTAATTGCCGTGTCTAGCTGCAGCAATCATAAAAAGCTCTCTGTTTTTAGTATAAGCTCAAGTCACAAGATTCGTTTTGACACCTGACATGCCTGATTTGACAAAAAAGCCTAGGAGGAGTACAAAAGTCAATTTAACCAAATTATGCAAATTAACAAAAAATCTATCTGAACGGAGATCCTAGTCTGAATTTGAAGAGTTGTTTGAATTGTTGTCCTTGATGAGATGCAGAAAAAGAATTTTCAGTGTAGGCCATACGGTTTAAGAGTTAGAGATGTCTGGCGTGTTTGCCTCCTGCTAGCACCACCTAAGTCAATTGTTGCGGTTTTGTTGTGAACCGGTTACTGGCTGCTTAGCACCATAGATTTCAGCTCTGTGGCAGTTCTGGTTTAGGCTGCAGGGCTCAGTTTATTGAAGGAAAAAAAAAATAATATGTAAAATATATAATAATAATAATAATAAGAAAAACTCGAACAAGAAAAACAATAGGGTTCCTGGCACTTCAGTGGCAGACTAAACTATAACCCTGGCGGCGATGGCGAGGTCACTAGCAAAACGTAACAGTCAAAGAGGTCCAAACATGGCGATTGCACCATTAGCGTAAGCCACGCTGAATATTTAACATGTGATTAACATGAAGTCTCACTAGTGGTTGTTGTCAAAGGTCAGCAGCAATGCAGTAAAGTGAAATATGCCATAAGCTATTGTTTAGCTAGAACTGCAAATGTAGTCATTGAACATCAAGAGACTCAAACATATGATGCAGCAATCGCTCGCTCGCCAGAAACTAATTGTCGCATCATTTACATTTACAGGCAGGGGTTAGTTCGAACCCCAACATCTTGGTTCAAAAGTGTCTGCTAAGCCACCGAACACCACTAGCATATTGTGCAAAAGAATTCTGCAGTCTTTAATGGTCAAAAGGAAGTCCGGCACCACTGCAAACAGTGGCTTATGCCATGAACTAGTGTTTGGCCTAGAGCAGCATCATCAATAACGGTGCAGAACCAGCAACCAGTCGGTGGTAGTCAAAGAGTCAAAGCATCAACCGTCAGCAATTGAAGCGGTGTTGGGGCAAGATTGCCTCTGGACAGGCTGGCATTAAGTGGCTTGTTCAGAGTAGTTCAGTTCTGGTTTACAACAGCTGGTCTTAGCACTCTTATTAGATTGTTTTAATAAAGCAACACGAAAATTCAAATGAACATATTTTGTGCTGTAAACACCAGGATGACAAAAAGTACTGTTTTAGTACTGATTTCTAACTGGGATATTGTCAAGTGCTATGTAGTTCCATGTGATTGCCACAACCATTGCCTTTTTCTACAAGATGGCAGTCTCATGGCCGCCTACGTGGATTCTTGTGGGTCCACTTCTTTGCAGCTGCTCCCAGTCATTTTACTGGAAACAGTGCAAAAATGCAAAACTTTGCTGTAACTTCCCAACAGCCAATGTCAATGAAATTTTGCACACACATGCATGAATCATATTTATGCTATTACCAAATTTGGTGCAGATCAGAATAATTTTTCAAAGACCATAAGCGGTTTTAAGCCAATTTTGTCTTTCACAACAGTTTATTGGCTTGTCTTAGCCACAGCATTGTGAAGTACTAGCTTTCTGTTTAACCTTAGGCCTCCTCTGCGGATTAGGTGTGATGTATGATTTATGTGGATTGGCCAAAAAGACCTAGGAGGTGTTTACTGAGTTTGTTTTCAATCTTGAAGTTATTGTAAAGTTGTGAAAAATGTACATTCCCAATTGGAAGAGAAGTTGTTGGTTGTACTTAAGTGGAATGCATAGAAGAATTTTATTTTTCTGTACAGTTCACAGATTTATAACCTAATCGCGTTTGCCTTTGCTGTAGCGCCCCCTGGTAATCAAAGATAAAACTTTGCAGAGTGTGGATTTAGAGTCAAGATACAGCACGCCAAATATCAGAACAGCCCGTCTGATGTTGCCAAATGTGTGAAAAAACAGCCAATGTCATTGGCTAATAACATATGTTTGTTTGTTGGCGTAGCATGGTAACCAATTATCCTTCATCAGGAGGCTAGATGAATAGCTGAAACCCAAATAAATAGGTCGTACGGTTCTTGAGATATTAACATGTAGCATTAGAAGCGCCTATTGGTCGGTCAGCATATTTTATTAATATCGTCCACCGATCTTGTTTGCATCAATGTCCCTGAAGTTTGGGGTAGGTGGTCCAGCATTTTGAAGTTACGATGGTCAAAGCAAAAGTGGCCATCCCGTAGCATTAGTGATGTGTCTAGCTGCGGCTTAATCGTAAAAAAAGCTCTCTGTTTTGATCATCGGCTCAGTCCACAGATTCGTTTAGCACTGACATGCCCTGATTTGACCAAAAAGCCTAGGAAGGTACAAAAATCATTGTAAATTATGCAGAATAACAAATCTATCTGAGCAGTCCATAGTCCCCAATTTGGATTGTTTGAATTATTTGTCATGATCAGATGAAAATTTTTCAGTGTAGGCCATACGGTTTAGAGTTAGAAGGGCCTAAACGTGTTTGCCTCATAACAGCGCCACCTATAGGTCAATTGTTGCGGTTTTGTTCCCCATTGACAAATTTTTTATTTCAACCTATTTCTTGAAGTTTCAGCTCTCTATGGAGTTGCAGTTTGAGCTGCTAAGAATCGGTTTAATTGAAAAAAATAATAATAATAAATATGGCCATAGCGGCGATAGAGGTCAAAGCACTAGCAACAAAGCGAGAAGTAGCGGTCCAAAGAAAGAGAGTCAAAACATCCGCATGACAATTGCATAATTGCTTTCGTCATGCCGCTTCAGATTATGCACTTCATGGTTAGCATAAGTCACTAATTAGATTGTTGTCAAGGTCAGCAGCAATGCAGTAAAGGTAAAATATACCGCAAACTATTGTTTTAGCTAGGCTGCAAATGTCAAGTCGGTGGTATCCAAGAGGACTCAAGCATGATCAGCAGCAATGGCTCGCCAGCCAAACTGAATTGTCACATCATTTGTTACAGAGCAGAGGTTGGATTGAACCCCCAACATCTTGGTTCAAAATGAAGTGTCCTGCCACTAGGCCATGAACACCCTGACTTTATATTAAAGTCTGAAGTCTTGTCGTCAAAAGGAATCCGGCTTTTCACACAAAACAGTGAAACATACTGTGAACTAGTGTTTTTGGCTAGAGCAGCAAATGTCAGTAAGTACCAGAACCAGCAATCCAGAGATGGGTAGTGAACCAAAGAGAGAGGTCAACATCATGCAGCAATAAACATGACCACCAAAAACTGAACTGTCACATCATTTACATTTACAGGCAGAGGTTGGATTGAACCCCCAACATCTTGGTTCAAAAGGCGAATGTCCTGCTAGGCCTGAGAACACCCACTGGCATAGTGTGCAAGAATTCACAGAGTCTTTGTCGTCAAAAAGGGATCGCTTTTCACTGCAAAATTAAAACATGCCATAGACAGGTGTTTTGTAGAGCAGCAAATGTCCAATGAGTGCAGAACTTGGCAACCGAGTCAGTAGTGGTCAAGAGAAGGTCAAGCATCATGCAGCAATCGCTTGTCTGCTTCAGATTGTCCACATCATTACTTTTAGCAGACACTCTTTTCCAATGTTGCAGTTTAAGCCAATTTTGCCACTTACTGAGGTTTATTGGCTGGTCTTAACCTTTCTTATTGTGTTACATTTATTAAAAGCCTTTTGAAGACCAAATCTAAGACACTATGTTGTGCTGTAAATACAGAGATGACAAAAGTATACTGTTTAGTACTGATTTCTTTAGGATATTGTCAAGTACTATGTAGTTCCATGTGATTATACAACCTGCAGTACTTTTTCTACAAGATGACTGATCTTACTACGTAAAGTTCTTGTGGTCACTTCTACCTTATCTGAATATAAGCTTTGAAACAGTGCTAAAATATAGCTTTTGCTGTAACCCCCAGCAGCAATGTCATGAAATTTTGCATACATGCATGGAGTATCATAATTAATAACTGTACCAAGTTTGGTGCGAATCAGAATAATTTTTTCCAAAGGATTATAACAGTTTAAGCCAATTTGTCACTTTCACAGTTTATTGGCAATGCCGCCACAACGTGTACAACTTTCTGTTCCAGCCTTGGACTCACTCTCCTGTGATTAGTGTCATGTATGATTTATATTAGATTGGCAAAGACCTAGGAGGTGTTTGCAGAGTTTGTTTTTTCAATCTGTGCAAGTTATTGGCAAAGTTGTGAAAAAATGACACATTCCCAATTGGAAAGTTGTTTGGTTGTATACTTGAGTGGAATGCATGAAGAACTTTTATTTTTTACGCTGCAGGAGTTCTGGGTTATAAACCTAATCCATTTTTAACAGCGCCCCTACAGGCCAAATGAAGACAAAAACTTTGCAGGTGGCGGTTTAGAGTCATGGTCTATGCATAATATCAAATTTCCCAGCCCGATACGATGTTCTTAAGCATGCAACCAACCAATTTCATTAGCTATGTGCCATATTTGTTGACCTTGCAGTGACCTTAATTATCCTTCATCGGTTGCCTAGATAGAAGTGTACAAAACTTGAACCGTCGATTAATACGTCTTGAATATTAACATTGAAACGCCCCTATTGGTCAGTGTACCGTACGTGTATCGTCCGCGTCGTTTCCATCATGTCCTGAAGTTTGAAGTGGGTGGGTCTGGCATTTTAAATTACAGTGGTCGCAAATGTATCGTAGCATTAATTGGCGTGTCTGGCTGCAGCTTTTGTCATAGCTCTCTGTTTGATGTCGACTCAGTCCTGGTGCGTTTGACACTGACATGCTGGTTGACCGTGGAGGTACCAAAAGTCAATTGTACAAATTATGCAAATTGTAAAAAAATCTATCTGAAAGTCCGCAGATGGTGAGTTGTTTGGTGTTGTCCTTGATCAGATGCAGAATTTTCAGTGTAGGCCATGGTTTAAGAGTTAGGAACCTAAATGTTTTGCCTCATAACAGCGCCACCTATAGGTCAGTGTAGGTTTTGTTGTCCTGACGAGGTTGCACACATTTCCAACCTGGCTGCCAAGTTTAGCTCTGTAACAGTTACAGTTTAGGCTGCAGAATAGTTTACATTAGGAAAAAAAATAATAATAATAATAATAAAAAACTCGAGCAATAAAGGGTTCGCGCCGTGCTTGGACCCCTAATAAGCTTCGAGCAACAGCCGGGGTTCATAGCACCGTGCTTGGACCCTGTCGCTCGGCAGGTGGGCTGCAGAATGGGTTTAGGAAAAAATAATAGAAGAAAAGCTGAAACGAAAACAAGAGGTTCATAGCGCCGTGCTTGGACCCCTAATAATAGAAAAACTCGAGGCGAAAACAATAGGGTTCATAGCACTTAGATGCTTGGACCCCTAATAATAATAAAAATAATAATTAATAATAATAATAGCAAAAATGTAACTTGTATTTTTATTATTTATGAATTGGACATTGTGTCACAAAGACATCTAAAAAACATGGAAATGTTAAAGAATGCAGAACGCACTAAAGACTGTCTATATGTGACGAAGAGTGTTTGTTGACTTCTTTAAGAGTGTTTGTCATCTAGAATCAAAGGATAAGGAACAACTGTCTAAATCCTTTGAGAAATAGTTTTGTGGGGCATGTTGAAGACTTAAAAATTGTTCTTATGATGTCCACACGCAAATGAGTGACAATCACTGACAGAAAACACTGACAAATATCCAAAAGTTTTCAAACATGTAGTTATTTTTATTTCACTGTACTGTACTTTAAATAACACCAAATGAAAATTCTGTGTGGATCATGTATGAAGATCACATCATTAGGGAAAGGAGTTATAGTGGCCAAGACATGCAGCGTTCCTGCATGAATTCTATCCTTGTCATCACCTTGTCTCTCTCACAGCACCTCTAAAAGGCAAAAGCAATTTTCTCCAAAGATCCCAAGGTAGAGGAGAAACTTGACCTTTACTCCAACAGAGATTTCCTTTTAAGTAAACAGGCTCTTGGCCACCAACCTGTCACAGAGACACACATTTATCACAATATCGATAAAATCTGGTTGGGCCTCAGGGAGAACACTCCCCTAGATGTTGCTTTTAAGTCCCCACTCAAGATTCTCAGACCACACATAACAATAACCAAGACCAAGGAACAGGCAAAATTTCTTTTACTACCCTACTTTAAAAGCTGTTCCAAAAAACCCTAGACAAATTTGTCAGCATGGAATTTTTGTAAAAAAAAAAAAAAATTTAAATTAAATAATAAGGTCAGCTGTGTGCGAAATTTATTGATTTAGTCAACTGGAAAAAGCAGGGCAGGCCTAATGAAGGTGTAGAATGGATATGGCCAGGCAGTGCATTTTGTAGAATTGCACCATTCCATTCTGGAATTTGCCTCTTTCTGTTTGTCCCTCTTTTACATTGTCAGCATGCAGCAAAACCCTATTACATCTTTGTGATGTAAACAACATCTTAAAATGCAATTGCCTCAGTTGGAAAAATGGTGGGGGTCAAAATGAAGTCCTTAAAAGGTCTCATAAGAACCCAGCAACTTCATTCCCACTTTAAAATCATCAGATTTACTGAATCTATGAACCATAAACGGCAAGGCAGCGCCACAACAGCAAATAATGCTTTTGGCGGTTAACATGGCAAAATAAATGGTAAACATGGCAAAAAAATCAATTTAGAGCAACATTACACTTAAGCTTAGAGAAAAAATGACAATAGCTGGGTCTTTAAGGCTAAAATAAGGCCTAATCAAAATTGTTTTCTTGTAGCAGAAAAGGTATATAAAAATTCTCAAAATTGCCCAAGATCTCAAAGGGTTAACAAATGACAATGAGTGTAATTTCAATATATGTGATAGAATGACCAGATTATCTGTGGTTCTCTGTATATCTTGAATTACACCTGTTTTGTCTGTACAGGGAAGAGTTTGACCACTAAGATTAAATAAAGGCTGAGATCTGTCAGCATTTACACAATTTCAAATTAGCTCTACAGAAAATAATA
Organism: Distichodus sexfasciatus; assembly: GCA_032718565.1. Classification (NCBI taxonomy): domain Eukaryota; kingdom Metazoa; phylum Chordata; class Actinopteri; order Characiformes; family Distichodontidae; genus Distichodus; species Distichodus sexfasciatus. The sequence goes on from JAVGVS010000146.1 coordinate 406,407, forward strand.
GCCTGGTCTGTCCTACTCACTAGGCAAAAGCGGTCTGGCAGAAATGGTAGAGTAGAATATTTTAAGTCAAATATGATGACATATAACCTCCAGAAACATCAATTATGCATCAAATCAGCATTTCAAACTATTCATTTTAGTCTGTTGAAAAATGAATGCACCTAATTGTGCATGAACTACTTTCATTTGTACCAGGTAAATCTTTAATTCCATATCTAGATGAAAAAGATTCCACTGAAATATGCAGCAAAACACCAGCAGAGTCTAAATTTAAAGTCTTACATTTACTGAGTATACTACTCACAAGACTACACAAAGTAGTTCTGGGTTTTATCCAACCATGATAGTACTATGGAAATGTCACTGTGTTGCCTTTCTGTATATTGAGTTTGATGTTAAATTTGTCTGTATTTTGGCCATTTTGGTCTATTGTGTTTGCTCTTTGTTGTTTTCACGGTCCTCTGCTTTTCTCCCACAGTCCTCCCACTGGTTTAGGATAACTTGCAACTCTGAATTGCCCCATTAGGTGTGAATATGGGTGCATTTGTTTGTGTGTGTGTGTGTGTGTGTGTTTGTCCATGTATTTATCTCATTGTGGGGAACTTTTTGTCTCCTAAAATCACTTTTATCTGTTTTTTGGGGTTTTGTGGGGACATTTGAGAGGTCCCCATGAGGAAAATGACTTTACAGAAAATGTGCTTGTTTTATTTGAGAAACTAAAAGAGGTAAAAGATGTGCTTTTGGTTACTGAGGTTAGGGTTAGGGTTAGGATTAGGTGTAGACGTAAAATTATGTACATCTAGTCATTATAGGAGACTATGGAAAGACCTCACAAAGATAGTAATACAGAGACTGTGTGTGTGTGTGTGTGCTGGTGCCTGATGGTTTGTGCCTCACGTCTGTAGTTTTGGGAAAGGCATCAGTCCCTGTGAACCCAGTTGAGATAAAGTGGCTTAGATAATGAATGAATTATCAAATGAATGAATGAATGAATTTCACAACTGTGACAAACATGGACAAAGCTTTGGACAAACACTGTCTTAACCTGGCTGTCATAAAGACAATCATGATGCTGCTTCAGTTGAATTGCAGGTGTTAACTGTAATCAGTGTTGGGAAGGTTACTTTTAAAATGTGTTCCAAGACAGAATACAGAATACACTAAAATGTAATTTGTAACATATTCCATTAGATCACTCAGTGTGAGTAACGTATTCTGAATACTTTGGATTACTTTCACATTGTCTTGCTTTTTACAACTGTATGAGTGTGGCAATCACAACCTACATATTTCGCCCTCTTTCTTCTTTTAACCCGTACAGCCCTAAGAGAATTTGGGCGCTTTCTACCTTTTGTTTTTAGGCTCATTATAGTATGTGTAGAAGGTAGCCATACATGACTTATGTTGCTGTGGTCAGGACATCCTGCACTACTGAAATTTGTCATAGCTTGATCTGTTGCTGATCTGATGCTGACACTGTCTTGAAATCAGCCCATTTCTGATCAAAACTGACTTGCACCTGCATTTTTTAAAATTCATTTATTTATTTATTTTTACTCTTTTTTCATTTAGGTTATGTGAAGTGCGGTGTTGGTAAACTATTCTGCCTTTTCACATCTGGACAAAGGCTTAGTATTTCAATTTTAGGATTATTAATTACCTTATGAAATAATTTACTGTCACTGATGCTGACAGCTCTTCCCACCAGAATAGGGGAACAGTGAAGGCTCTTTGCCATGAAATTTACCTCTGTCACATTCAATCAATATGGTAGTCATCATGCTTTTGGCAGAGAGGAGTTGACGCAGCACTGGAGCTGGCCAAAGCCAGCATTGAATGGATGCACTGAGACAAACAGCCTCAAACAAGAGTTTTCACCATCATCAATTTAATAAAAATGATTCAAAGTGAAGACATCACTTTGGACAACAGAGCTTATGGATACTGGAGGCAACTTGAAATGCAACTAAAGAAGCCAGCAGCAATTTCTGAAAGATGTTGGTTTTAATGTCACCCATAATTCACTGTTATATGGGTTGACAGACTAATGATAGGCAAATTGTAGAAATCTGACTAAAAGTATAATAGATTAGACTATATGAATTGCATGCCCAGACTTATGCAAGAGTATTAAACTTTGCAATTAAATTTTAATAAGGCCGAAATCTGCATGACAGTTTAAATGTGCATCATGCACAGAAAGCAAAGAATTTTCCTTTGTGCACAACTAGATGTCTGTAGAAATCTTCAGTAGGTGCAAAGCAGTTTTCTTAATAACATGAGAAACATAGAAGCCACTTAAATGTAAAAAGCCATCACAACACATTTAGCTTTGTAGTCCCAGTGGTGTCCACATATCAATGACTACAATTATTAAATCATCAGTCCACTAGGGAGACCTGATACGGGAATTATCTCCTTTAATTCTCAACTGAGCAAGCAGCACAGATGTTTCCTCTCTCCTCTCAGGGAGTCAGGGAGAGAGAGAGAGAGAAATAGAGAAAGAGAGAGAGAGAGAGAGAGAGAGAGAGAGAGAGATACTATACATCTGGACTGGTGCATGAATTCTAGGAATGCATATGAATACGATTGCAGCTGTTGCAAAGTGAGTGTAAGCTTTATGATCACTAGTCTTGCACTCTGTTGGTCGGTAAATGAGAAAATCATTTGAAAAATAAAATAACTCACTGCTTTCATTACTATTAGGCTATGACTGGCATCTTTTTAAAGAAACCAAATAGCACTCAATTCAGTCCTGTGAGTGAAGGAATATAAAAAATTTAATTCAACCCCCAACACTAACCATGCTGAATGAGTTAGCATTTTAGACCAGTTTCTAAACCATTGCAGAAGTGGGGAATTTGTCACATAAAATACAACCAGATCCCAAAGTGATTTCTCAGGATGTAAGAGAGGAGAGTGGCTGCATACCATAGAAGGAAATTAGGGATATTTTCTGCCTGAAAACGATCAAAGAAATACTAAATGCATTTTTAAACAAACAAAGAGAAAGAAATGTATAGTCATGGGCGCTTTTTTCATTTTTCCTTAAAGAATCAAGATGGTGTTCAAGCAGCATTCAAAAAGTCACACTCCTGCAGGTAAAGCTCCCGTGGTGCTTTGCTAGACATGTCTTAGAGTTGGAAAATAACCCAGAAGCCCTGAGGAGGGAGCATGCGACCCAAATGTAATCTGCAGGTGAAGCTGATCTAAGTGGCCTCTTTATGGGGAGTGAGAGCCCGTTTCTCCTGATTTAGTGAGCCCTCCATTAGCTACAGCACCAACAGGGTGTCTCTGAACCTGACTGCACATCAAATGTGAGAAAACCGCAGTAGAAGAGGTGATAAAATGGTCAGCACTATGCTGACACCCTTTTTCATTTTCCAAGAGAAGACTACGGCATAAGGTCAGCCAAACTTTTTCAGCTGATCACATTGACTGTTTAGAACCACAGACCTGGGTAGGTTACAGCAAAAGAAAGATTTATATGAACATTATATCTGCAAATTTGGCATGTGTTATTTCTTACTATTGCAGTTCAGTGGTTCAGTACTGTTTTAATCAAATTCACTGTGAGAAGAGCCTTGTGCAAAGACTGTGAAGAGGTATGCATGCACACGCACGCACGGACACACACACACACACACACACACAGAGTCAATGTCAGTTTTAATGAACTTCAGGTCATACCAAATCAACTGAGTCTCAATTCATAAACCTTTTTGATTAGTAGAAATAGATTATCCACAGCCGATGAGTCATGCTGTTTTTTCTGCCTTTGTAATTTCCATGCAATGAACCTCACTACAAGCGTATCACCTCACAACCATATCTTGCGATCTAAACAGTGGCTCTTGCAAATTGTGGTGTTCAGTTTGTGGCTTAAAGGTAAAAGAAAAAGAAAGAAAGAAAATGAAGATAGAGAGAGTGTCTTATAAGCATAACCACACACATCTTGTAATCAGAAGTTTTGTTTATTTTGATCACTTTGATCATTCATGTAATGTTTTGAGTTATTTTGGGTCATTAATGCAATTGAGGCAATCCACAAATTATAATGTTCCTTAACATGTTTATCTTAATATAATACATTCCTTCCTATATATTTTTTTTTTCATATGGGGCTATAGCTTCAAATGAATATAGCCTCATATAGGTGTAGGTGAATGAAGCAAATAAATTTGAAGGAAAATCATATCCTGCAGGTGCATGCAATTCTCTTGCTTTTCAGGGGCCAAGGAAGGCCTGCTGATCTTGTAAATTTCACTAGGCTCTCAGAACATAAATGCAACCACATACTCAATCATCCAGCCCCAAACCTCGCAGCAGGGTTTACTGTTACAGATACATAACTGCATGAGCTCTGTACTGACCTGCCCTAGTCATCCTCTTCAGAGTCATACTGTTATAAACATCTTGAATGCGAATGTAAGGGTCCATTAAAATGTTTCTTTTTCATAATAACAGATCACTAATCGTTCTCCTAAAGTGTAATTTCAATTACTTTTGGTGGTCTGTGCTTTGTGAGTTCTGATTAAATTCCGGAGGAAGGCAGGGTGGAATAAACCTGACATCATCAAATAAATACTGACAAGTTCAGAAACAATAAAATGGCACAACTGATCTAAAGTAAAGTTCGAAAGAATTGCTGTAATCTGTAAGTCTGTTCAAATTCATAATTATTGAAGAATAATATTATATGTGTAACGGCAGGCAGGTGAACCCAAAAGCAGAGCTGACAAAACCAGGTCGCAGGCACAGGGTCAAGTTGAAGAAAAACCGAGGGTTTATTATAGTACAGTTCAAAACCAGAAAACACAGTCAGCAGAGCAACCAAATCCGAATCGCCAGAAGCAGAGGGGTAATCCAAACACAGCAAGCAAGGGTCAAAACGGAAACAGGCAAACAAAAGGAACGCTCGGTATGTAGCTCTAGGCATAACAATACTTCGCAAAGAACCGTTGTAACTGAAGGTCTTTAAATGCAGGTAACCTGTCTATGGTAGGCTAATATTCTGTTGACGTTGATCTGGTGAGTTGAGGTTGTTGCGAAGATCTGGAACTGGAGCCCGATGAGGCGGACTCCTCCTTGGATCTGGGCTGGGCTCTCACAATATGACAAAACCACTCCATCAATGACAGACACCAATAATGTGACAGACACTGTATAAGTTAATGAAGTGCCTCCCAGACGTCTTGAAGCAACAGACTGCTTTAGAAATGCGCGTTCAGCCTAAAACCACTTGCTTGGCTGATAGCTTTGTCTTTATTAGTCTAATTTATTTGGATTGTTTTCAAACATGTTTGCCTCAGGTTTTTTTGACAAGGTGTAATTAATTAGTATGCAAATGCCTCCAAGCACCAGCTACGCTTTTGGCAAGATGTGGCATTGTCTCAGTCTAAATTTTGGAACACTTTCAGTGGGGAAGCGCTTTCAGGTATAGGCAATCATAAGGAGGACTTGATTTGACATTTTTCTATTCTCAAGAGACAAAGCAGCATTCACAAGATAAAAAGTATTAATAATAGGAGAAAGATCAGAGACACCTTCTTGTCCCAGGTGCAATTCTCTCCCTTTCAAAGCTTTCATATTTGCGTCTGTTTCCTCAGAAATAGATAGTGTCCTAGTCTAATTTGTTTGGGTTCAAAAAATAAATTGTCAGCTATACACAGACAAACACCCACCTCACAGACAGATGCTAACGTGACAGTTTCGTGCAAAGTATCTAGGATGGCTTCAGATTTTTGAAGAAAAAAAATCAATAGCCTGAGTTAATATCAAAAGGGATTTCACAATCGTTCTCACCTATTTTAGTGTCTGATGCTCAGTGAACTGTGAAATGAATAAAAATCATGCTTGGTAATTGCTTGGAAAGGGAGAGCTGTGGAAATGCGAGCCATGAATCCAGCACCATTGAATGTGCCTTCTAATAAGTTGTCACATTACTGTCATTGACCTTCAACCAATTAAAGAGATGGAAGGCTCTTGATATGACGAGAGGCTGAAATAATGGGAGTGTGCCCTAGGATTTCATTAGGAGGCGGAAGTCAGCGTAAATATGGTGATGCACACGGGCCCGCCATGGTGAACAGTTTCCACTCTTGTAGATCACTTAGATCATTTGAACCAGGGCAAAGACAGAGAGCATCAATTTCGAGACTCCATTCTCAAGAAGGCTAAGGGCACAGCAGTTAGCAGAAGACAAAATACCGCTTCCCAATAAGTAGACATCATCATCCCTCTGGAGGCTAGACTGCAGACATGGTCAATTGAAACCAATGGTTTATCAGTCTTAGTCCCCAATATGGCAAAAGATGCCCTTTTTAAAGAGATCATGGAACCTGGGGAAAAAGGAGAAGTTGAAACAAAGATTATTAAGCTTTGTTGAGCTAATAAACTTAAGGACGCACAAGTCTATGTGTGTAGATGACACTCTATGAATGCAATCTGTCTCAATGACCGGTGGTAGCATTTGACTGTGCTGTAATAGACTCAACCAGACAGCAAAGAGAAAGAGAGCAATCTACTGGGCCTTCACAGGTGAGCGAGCAGCCGGGAATGGAAAGGAGGGAGAGGGAGAGAGAGAGAGAGGAAATGAAGGTTGGTCGTGGGGGTATGGAGTGTTGCAGCAGCGCTCTATAATAACAGAGCAGAGGTCCTGCCACGAGAGATGAGCGGCTCATCGGACGCCTGCAGAGGTCAACGGGGCTGTGTGAGATAGATGTGCTCCTGACTTAATACACAGCCACAATACAAAGGCCAGCATCCAGGCCAGGCTTAAAAAGCCACCAGGGACTTAATGAACAAGAAGTCAATGGACACTGTCATACCAGCAGTGAAGAAATAGCACAAACTACACACAGGCAGATGGTAAAGAGAGCAGAGCAAGTTGACTTTTTAAGAGAGATTGCAGTGACATCGAGGCGCCGAGTGAAATCTGCTGCCTCCCGCAGCATTGTTTAACCTTGAACTTGTTTCCTTCAAATGACAAATTTTCATACTTGAATTTTTGTGGGCCTTAGTAATATAGCGTTCTTACGCTGAATTCCATCAGGATAACATGGAGGAGAAAGTCTCCTTAATGTATCATATAAATGTAAGAGTTTTTTCTATCTTTCTCTGTTTTCTGCCCACTGCACAACACATCTAACAGTTATTGCATTGTACATCAAAGCAGAGAAAGATCAAAGAATATACTGGACCTTGTTTTATCTTGGTTGGTGAAGATGCTTGTGAAAGATCTTCAAACCATGAAGGATTTATGTAAAACCACACCTTGCATGACACCATAGCAGGAGTATAACATGAACACACTCATGCTTCTGCAGGATAACACTGAGCAACACTAGATTTTTTTTTTTTTAATGGAAACACCTATCAAGGAAATAACAAAAAAGTGCATCTATGTTTTAGCTTCACGGTGCTGGTGATATGATGTAATACGATTTAAATCAGTACGCAAAGCAGAGTATAAGCCATCGAGACCTGCCCTGAGACCTTTGCGACCTCTGAAATAACTTTAATAATATACATTCTCTGAAGTGACCAATACACACATCCTCTGAATTATCTTTGGATACCAGAGAGGCCGCTCAGCAGTTTTGTTTTGTTTGCAATTACTGATTCAATACTGCCACTACTGGTCTTTTGCAGTAATTACAAAATGCAAAAGCCAAGGCTTTACACAAGGGAAACAAAGGATGAAATAAACATGAACTTTTGTATATTTACTGCACTGTTCTTTACAATTCCTTAAACAGATGTTAACAAATTAACTAGGAATAAAATATAGTTTCTTAAAATATATCCTATGTAATACATTGCTGCTTAAAAGTTTGTGAACCCCTTAGAACATTCTATATTTCTGCATAAATATTACCAAAAACTTCATCAGATTTTCACAGAAGTCCTAAAAGCAGATAACGCCAACCCAATTAAACAAAGAAATTATACTTACTGGCGCAAGGTGGGGACCAACCCTGGGCAGGCGCCAACACACCGCAGGGCACTCACACTCTCACAATCGCACCCACAATCACACTGTACGGGGTCAATTTAGAGTCACCAATTAACCTAAAGTGAATGCTTTTGGACTGTGGGAGGAAACCGGAGCACCCAGACGGAGCGCTAACCACTGCTCCACCGTGCCACCCCCCAAACGTAACACTTCTTATTTAAACCAAAATGTTATATTTGGATTCATCTGTCCACAAAACATTGTTCCATTGTCCCTCTGGTTTGCCCATGTGATCTTTAGCAAACTGCAGATGAGCAGCAATGTTCTTTTTGGAGAGCAGTTGTTTTCTCCTTGCAACCCTGCCATGCACACCACTGTTCTTCCACTTTCTTCTAACAATGGACTCAGTAACATTAATATTGGCCAATGTGAGAGAGGCCTTTAGTTGCTTAGAAGTTACCCTGGGATCCATTGTGACCTTGCAGCTGTTACACACATTGCTACTGGAATGATCATTGTTGGTTGACCTCTCCTGGGGAGGGTGACGGTGGTCTTGAATTTTTTCCATTTGTACACATTCTATCTGACTTGATGGATTGATGGGGTCCAAACTCTATAGAGATGGTTCCCCGCCTTGCTCCCGTAGTTCCCGGGATAGGCTCCGGATCCCCCAACAACCCCATTTGGGATAAAGCAGTTTGGATAATGAATGAATGAATGAATGTTTGAGTGCCTTCTGTTGTGGTAAAGAGGGAGTTTGCCAGTACATTATGCTTTTCAAGACAGAACTCATACAGCACTGAGCATGCATTAGCTCCATCCTAAAGGATTCTCTCTCCAGCCCATATTGCAGCACTTCAATCTCAATACAACACTTAAAAAGAGAACAAGCTTCAAATAGTCTTCATTGAATATCTCTCCCAGGCTCAAAGAGACATACTTGGACCTTCCTTTTTGGTGAAAAGGCAAGTCTCTGCTCATCCTTTCAGGCCCATTTCCATTTACTCTCCAAATAGAGATGTATGCACCTGTAAGATAGTCTTGTTGCTTTGTGCAAAAGTGAATCATATCATGAATGAGCCTCACCATGCAGGACTCTGGTGGAATATTAACATTTAAATGCAGTCATACCACACTCAGCTAAACCATTCTAGGAGTATGAATTGAGGAATATAGTGACTCCCCACTAGTGCCATTTCTCTTTCTCTCCCTCTTACATGTATAAGGAATGACTGTTTCCTGAGATGATTTTCTGTAATGATGCTTGGCAGATCTTCTTGGCCAGTGGTATTACTCTGCCAGAGTGCCAATTCCTTACCACCAGTGAAAACATTTCACCATTTCTTAAGGAACCCTGTGACTCTTAAAAATGAGAGGTTCAAAAGATCATCCTAAAAAGTTCCCAGCACTGCACGGTACATGTTATTATTATGAAATAGCAATTTAACACAAAGTAGACTAATACATGTCCCAAGAATTTGGAATCCCTGATCCTGATTTCCTTCCTTAAAAAGAGCACCATAATTTGTACAGAATGCTAATATAAATGTACAAGTGTAGCCCACAGCAAAGCAGCCGCATTCTCCATTCTTTATAAGAAAAACATAAAGAGACTATAAGAACATGCTTAAATTTGGAGAGCATATGCAAGGAGGGTAAGCACACCAAAGCTACATCAAAAAGAAGAAGGTGGAAATTCTGTCATGCTGTTTATGATATGCACTCACTGTGATTTTCACAGATTTTTCTGCCCGGGTGTGAAGTCCTGGATAAGACAGGTGCCATGGCTAGTTATGTATTAATTCTCCTGGCCTTGGGATTAGACACTTCTCTCTGCCATCTGAACAATAAACAAGACACGCCATGTCTGAGTAAAACTCCTCTGAGTAAATATGAGAAGACTCAGAAAATATGGCCATCCTCATGCAGGCCTGACAGTCAGGCAGATCCCTAATTTGGAGTTTCTGAGAACTTTAAAAGCAGTCAATGGGTTCATGTAGTTTGAGTTGATTATGTAGCAGATTAGATAAAAATCAAAAAGGACAAACATCACATACGAAAATTTTGATGGTTGCAAAAGACAAAACTGAGAAAAAAACATTCTGAAACAGATGAGAGAGAATTTCTCTGCACACGGTGCAGGAAGGTGATATGCTGACACTAAATTTATAATTTCACCGTTTATTTTCAGTTAGAGAATGACATTATTGACAGTATACAGGGAATTGTTAGGGCCATTAAAAGTAAGCTGTCACTATCGTACAAGTACTTTTTACAAAACATTCTACACTGTACATACTGTATAAATACATCTACTGATGCAACTGGACACATCATCAGTGATGTTCCTGGAATCATTGGGTGTTTTGGGTCTTTCAGCATCATACGCCCTCATCCAGGTGACTCAGCCGGAGGTTGATCAGACCCCAGCTTGTGTCCAGATGGCTAACTAGCTACCACAATTCCATGGTTCTGGTTGGAGAGCTTCCTCTCAAAGGCTTCATCCAAGTGGTCTTCCCATGGGACTGCAAGCTCCAACAGCATGACTTGCTTGGTGGCCTCAGACACAAGAACAATGTCTGTTCTTTTGACCAGGCCTGCCTGCTCTCCAGCTCTGATGATCGTAGGTAGGATGCCATGCCGGTAGACCCAGGCTTTGAACTTGCCAGGTAGACCAGACTTTCCCACGGATTTCAGCCAGCCATCCAATTCTGCACAGGTTGTCTGGATAGATACTGAATCTCTCAGAGAACTGTCAAAAAACCTTGCCCAAGTTCTTGACTGGCTTCTCTGTGATTGTTGGAATGGCTGTGCCTGCGATGTAAAACAGGAACTTGTCCTCCACCTTTCCTCTCCTCAGCACCAAGCACCATACACTATACTGTCTCAAATAATCCCAATAACTTCTCTCTGACAAAAACCCTGTTTGATATATGCACTACTCAAGCTAACATGATTAAAATTAACATTTGTAGCACAAATGTTCTGTTCGACACAGCTAGCGGTGAAATGTAATTCAAATTAAGGACTTTGAATACACTGTAGGGCAGCCCATGAAAAACAGCCACAATAAATAAAAGAAAAGGATAGGTAAGGCATCTGATTTACTTCTTTGTTCCCACGAATGGCAGAATAAATCATTCTCAACCATGTGCTCATTGAGTTATGAAGCCTCTCTGTACACAGAACCATTGCCACCCCTGTGTCATCCACTCGTCTTCCATATTTCTGAGGAATGCCACAGCTGCAAGGCTAGTTCCAGGCAATAGGTGAACAGATCTGGTTTATTGTTGCTATTTTCCTTGCCTGCATTTCAAGTCTTAGAAATCATTCAATCACAGAGACAATCTGTCAAAGAAGCTTTATGGCAGAAGCAGTCCTTTTAAAAGAATGCACAAAAAGGGCCTTTGTTAAAGTCTACTGAGATATGTCCTCTTTTCATCTGCCAGACACAAAACACACCATGGAAAGATGAGGAGTGTGTGTTCTTCTCCCCTTTAACACCTCTTATACCTATACTTGCTGCATACACAATTGCTGCCCTAATGTGCATAGTGTTGTATCTGGAGATCACCTGCAGTGAGCTGTGCAACAACTGTCTCCATATTCAATACATATAACAAACATTACTGTGATACAGTTACACTAAAATCTAAATCACTAAAACCACAGGTTTATTAAGGAAATCCGTTCAAATCTCTATTTGATAACCATGTTTATTTTAACATTTAATTAGGTCAACTTGAGTGGGGTAGCAATGTTTACAGTGACTCGTACAGTGTTTTTAAAGCCCATTTGCAATATAAAATGTCTGTTTATACTAAAGTATCATAATTACTCCTACATTTGTCCTGAATGTAAAACTGCAAAACTCATCATTTATTGACTTTGAAGAAATGACAGTTACAAAAGATAATCTTCCTGATTCCTGAAATAACAGTTAGTCCCCAGTTAAACAGTTACATCTTCAAAGATTATTGACTAAACTGGAACAGTCCCAGACTGAGTGAAATTAATGAAAAGATAGAGTGCACAGAATGCAGGGTGAAGGATAGAGCCTTGGATCTACCACCAGCAGAGCAGCAGTGAGATGGTAACCCACTACGCTGAGCTGATTATGCTGCAGAATATCTGACCCAGTACAGATAAACAGTGTGCATCCAGGGCAACGTGGATATTGGACACGCTGTATACAGGCTCACAAGATGACTTAGCAATACCTAGAGAACACAAAGATAAATATTAGCAATACAATGTTGCAATGTCTTTCCCTCTTTCTGACCCTTTATCTTTCTCTATCTTTCTCTCTCATACAACATCTTTAGACAAGTGCAAAATTATGATTTTTGTCATCCTTCAAGATTTTGGCATTTAGTGTCATATATTCTCCAATTTAACAGTGCAAGAAGTCACTATGACTAGTGGCTTCTGTCAATTCAAATGATGCACTCAACCCACGAAAGGAGAATGTATACTTGCAACCGGACACTGCAAAATAAACCCAGTATCTTAGAGAAAAAAAGGTCAAAAACGTATGGATCAGTTTTGCAAGCAGCAAAACCTGATCTTCTTGTTGTTCATTTGAAAAGTGTTGCGGAAGACATATAACACCTTCATGCTCTGACATTGGCTCTTTAAGTGCACATTATTTTTGGAGAAGCTGTCAGATTTCAGAGATGACGAGCGCTTTAAAGCTTCCGTGGTCCATCCCCAGTCTTGTCATTATCTGAAACAATGCCTTTTGAAAGGCTCTACTGGACTATTATTTTACATGATGAGCACTTGATGCGGTGTGATTCTGCAGAGTTGATCATTTGGTAAGCGTCTTTTTGATCTCGGTCCGACCCACTCGATTTCCCTGAACATTAAAACATCCTCCCCTCAGATGTCCCAAACGTCTCTGCTTCCAACTTTGACCGCATCTTTCCATGAAAGGGATAGCCGAACAGACCCAATGCGTCCATAATATCACTGATACTGATCCTTGTGGCCATTCATCACAGCATGTGGGAATCCTACCCATTAGTGCAATTTTTCCTCTTGACATATCATCTGATTGACATATGATAGCAATCACAGAACACACAGACACTGAGCATCTTCATGAGCTATCTGTGTTCTATTTATGTACTGATCTTAAAGGTTTTTTCTACATAATTGGACAGAGAGAAACAGTAAAAAACAGACCTCCATTTCCAAAGTTGCAAAAAGAGAAACAGAGTGCATACATCACTCTAGCATTAAAAAGTCACCAGTTACCTGTGTTACCTGTGTTACCTGTGATCTGACTCCATTGCACCTCTGCACTTTACACATCACTGTCTTTGTGATGCATATGCTGCTATACGGACATCTCATTCATGTTGCACTGAAACTTTTTAGGAATAATGTTTATGTTTACAGACTGTACAGTATTGTTCACTCTAAACTGCTGCTGATCTGGCATACCTTTAATGCCAGACAATCGAAATGACTGCTGCTACAATATTTACAAGAACATTTGCACCATTTTTGCACTGCTGCTATATATTTGTACAACTATGAAACATTGAACATATTGCACAGCATTAGACCCCTTAATACACAGAGGTTACAGATCAAGGTGATCTTCACTAAAAAGCCAGAAACAGGATGTTTTATCTTGAAGTGCTTTAGTGTTCCCATTGGACTTTTGTGTCACACGAGGTCAGATGCACATCTATTTGTACAAGTTTAAAGTACTCCAAAAGTCAGAAAGTATGATTGCCATTTGTCATCTGACATTTTTAGGAATGTACTCAATCCAATCAAACGTAATAATGGTGTTAGTGCATGCCACAACATTCCCAACATGTACACACCTATGTACATACATTACTATTTACTCTATATGTTCTATGCTCCTTTACTAATCAGTAGTCATATAAATATTCTATGTACATACTGACATGGATAACAGACAAATATAATATGCCACGACTTCAGATTGAAAGGGCCACTAGTTTACTGCTGTAACATTGCTAAATGGGTAGGGGACTAGGAATTAGAAGACCTAAGAGAGCTCCTCCTCTTTGTTATTGAGACAGGCTCTGAACACATTTAGTCAGATCCAATGATGGACCGCCTGCCATACGTTCAGGATTAGAAACTGACACAGTCCCCATCACTCAAACTGCCCAATCACCTCTGTCCCTGCTAATATAGACACTGACTTGAAACAGGCTTTATGCCTGTCACTTTAGCGCTCTTTAGTGTCTCTTTACACACCCAGCAACCTGCATGCGGGAGGCATTCCCATCGACACTGAATAATCAATATTGGTGAATTTAACCAAGATGAGAAGGAAGTAAATTAAATTATCAGTTGGATTCAGGACCACTGAATATATTGATCAGCCTTCTTATCAATTTAAACATTATGATTATGGATTCTACATCAAAGCTGCACATAAATGCCCATGAGACATACCTTATGTATTAAATCTCAAAATCAAGTTAAGCTCACATGACTATATTTCTTATGCAATATGTAGTATTGCTGTGGCGTGTTGACACTTGCCCAGGGTTGGTCCCCGCTTTGCGCCCATAAGTTTCCACGATAGGCTCCGCCCCATACCCTCCACTATGACCCAGGTTGGGATTAAATGGTTCATATAATAAATGTATGAATGAATGTTCTGAAAAAGTCAGCACTGCCATTTGCTGTATGATGCTGCCACCCATTAAAGCTCCACTAAGAGCAGAGGGGGCACAACTTTGCAGACAGTTCAGGAACTTGGGAAGTAAGTGAAAGTGATGCCTGCAAACAGTGACACTTTTAAAGGAGTGTGTATGACTCTTAGGTGATATACTCTACATTATCGCCAGTGTAGTGCCACTGTGCTGCTGTGCATTCGTGAATCAGCAGTCTTGGTGTGATCTGACAGTCTCCTCGGTGGAACTGTAACGGTTCTCTCTTCCTGCGGGAGCCAGACTTAGCTAAGCAATCTCTCTCTTTCTTTCTCTCTCTCCTGCTCTCTATTTCAACTATATACAGTAGGCAGAAAAAACAAAAATCACTCATAAATAGATACACACAAGCATACGCACATTCACATGCACACACACAGGCATTGAATGTGCAGACATCTAAATTACTGGGTTGACTGCTCTGGACAGGTTGATGGGATTCCTGTCAGCTCTGTTTTAGTTCATCTGCAGCACAGCTCATGCGAAGCTCATTACATGCAGAGGGAAAGGTGGCAAAGCTCTCTCTCTAGACACAAACACACACACACACACACAAACACACATGTGATTAACAGACTATGACAGCACTGGTTTCTCTTGCTTCACCTCCTGCAGACTTTCTCCCTCTCCAAATGGGGAGCGATCAGGATGTTAATTGGCTGATTTGGGTGGAACATACTGTTTCGGTGGAGTTGCATGTCTCTCAACATGCGCCACATTTCTACCTAATCTTTGACTGGTGGTGTTTAAGCTTTCGTCCACCATGGTCATAACAGTCTATAATATATGGTTTTGTATGTTTTGCTCCCCCAGTCATTACACTAGCACAGCAGCTGACTGTTACAATCAATAATTTTTGTAGAAAGAGAGTTGTAATATTTGCCCTTTTTCCCTACTCTAGGCCTCATCAGGGTTGGGGGTAACGGAATTCAATAGACAGAACTGCCAGAGGACGACCTGCTTTCAGAAAGTCTGTGATCTACCATGGAAGGGAAAATAACATAATTCTTACCAATAGACAGATAAAATGACCTCACAGAAGCAGAGAGAGAGAGAGAGAGAGAGAGAGAGAGAGAGAATAACTTATCATTACTAACATTATTTATCATTACTGTTATTGCAACCATTATTTCATCATTAAAATGTGATGTGTTTTTAAACATCTTTCATTTACACAAATATGTTAAACAATGTTTTATTATTGTTATTATGAACAAAAATCCAAAATGTCTTTAAAATGTATGCAAATATGTTAAGAAAAACTAATTCAGAAGTGCTAATAAAAACAAATATTTGTTAGTTGTCTAATGACCTAAATGATTACTACAATACTGGACATACCAAAAAAATCAGAAGCACTTTCCTTCAATGTCCTTACTGCGATAAAATTAAATCCAGGGGGCACCAGCAAGCATATGAATCCTGTTTACAATCAGGCTGACGCTCTGATATAACAGAAAATATTTTACTAAAATACCAATGCTTACTTTTTCCCTCACAGTCTCAGCTCAGCTGGTTGAATGCTTTCTGTCATGGATTAGATCAGACCATCATGACAAGAGCTGTAGTCTGGTTAATTTTCAACTGTTTCACCATCTTGCTTTCAATTATGTTCCCTCTGTATGGCTCTCCTGAGGTATTCTGATCAGGGTCAGTTGGTGGGGGGAGGCAGAGTCTTCTTCTAGTCTAATCAATACTCCACTTAATGGATCAGTTCAAAAGGGTGCTTCTTAGTAACTCGTGCTGTTAAAAGATGATAATAAGAAGTGTGGAAATGAGACCCTAAAGAGGAAGGCAGTTTGAAGTCCATTCCCCAAAGACATGGCATGAATTAATTAATATATATATTATATTATTATAGCACTGTATAGAATTATAGCATACACCCAAAACACCTTGTAGAGTTAAAGTGAATTCCACTATCAACCACTGCACATCTGCAGCTTTATTTGCATGATGTGGCAGGAGCCATTCTGCACATGGACACTCAGCACATTAGCTAAGGTGGTATAAAGGCAGGAGAGAATGAGCCAGAGCAGATAAATCTGAAAAGCTCCATGATGGGAACAAGTTTATCCAAGGATATCAGGATACCACCTGTGACTGCACTGGGATACACATAGAATGCAAAATGATTTCCCCTGTTGGCCTCAACAGCACTTCTTCCAGCTGCAACCCAGTTTGCCTTCTTGTCTCCCAACCAAGTACTGGTCAGCTCCAAACCTGCTTTGTTGTAAGTGGATTGTCAAGGTGGAATGACAGACGTTAACCATCCTGTTATGTTGTGGGTTAAATTGACCCATTTTAAATGTATTTTATTTTATTTTATTTTATTTATTGTTTTTAGGCATTTAGTTTAAAGTATGAAACCTCTTGTGCTTGGCTTAATACAGGTAATTAGCAATGGTTCATTTCACAAATGCAAAAGAACCAAAAATCCCCCAAACTATATATATATATATATATTTTTTTTTTTTCTTCTTGCTCCCTGAAGCAACACTGAGGTAGAACCTATATGTTTAGTTTGATTGTTTGTTGTGTAAATTTAAACTCAAATGTCTAAATCCTCTATCCATGTTCATGTGGGTTTCCTCTGGGTGCTCTGATTTCTTCCCACAGTCCAAAACGATTAACCAATATAGGTTAAGTGGCAACTCTAAATTGGCCCAATGCAGTGTGAATGTGAGTGTGTGAGTGTGTGTGCCCTGCGGTGTGTTGGCGCCTGCCCAGGGTTTCCGTTAGTTCCCGGGATAGGCTCTGGTCCCCCCCGCGACCCCAGTTAGGATTAAGCGGTTTGGAAAATGAATGAGGAATGAATGCCTAAATGCAGCTCTGTCTAAACATCTTGATCTGTGTTCTAGCTCCAAATTCGACAACCTATAAAGACACAATAAAAATATTGCATTAAAAGAGATAAACAAAGAAGGAAGAAATATAGTTTTTGTGTGCATTCAAACTTATAAAGAAGGAAACAGAAATGTTGAGCATGTTTGTAACATGAAAAAGCCCATGAGAGACCCAATGACTTATACATCAGTAGTGAGCAATATGGAGCAATATGCCAGAGGGAGCATCCATAGTTTTAATATTCCTCAACAATGATTTATTTACCTACGTTATGGCAATGCTCACAGGATGAAAAGCATTCAATCTCTCCCTAATAAATGATATTCTACTCTCTTGACATGTAATGCAGGCAAAATGTATAGCAAACCTCCAAAGCGAAGGATGTGAATTCTTGAAGCACTAGCAGCATAAATAAAGGCAAGGATGAGAATCATATGACGCTTTGAATTTCAAATTCAAATTCAAATTCAAATTTATTTATATAGCTCTCTTAACAACAGTCATTGTCACAAAGCACTTTACATATAACCGGCCTAAGCCCCCCAACAAGCAAGCCTGAGGCGACAGTGGCAAGGAAAAACTCCCTCTAGTAGGAAGAAACCTTGAGAGGAACCAAGACTCGGAGGGGGACCCCATCCTCCTCTGGGCGAGGTGGTTGAGGTGGTCTTCCATGCAGTGACTAAGCAGGCAACCCTTGCTCAGCTTCTGAGATGAAATGATAATAGACCATTTCTGCGTGTTTCTGAGTGAGAGCTTCCATACAAGGATAGCTTGCGGGCACCATGTGTGTGCCATACTATGTAGCAACAGTAGTCTGTGGCATCCTGTTTCAGCACATCCCAGGACTAACTTTTACATATAATGCATAACAGGTAAAATATAATTATCAATTACCAGAGCCTATGCCGGGAACTTACGGCCGCTTACCAACCCTGGGCAGACGCCAACAGACAGCTGGGCACACACACTCACACAATCACACTCACAATCACACCTTACAGGACTAATTTAGAGTAGCCAATTAACCTATATTGCCGCCCAGTCCTCAGACAATCTTTATGAATATAGGATCATACACATTCCACATCACAGTTCACTTGCACAGAGGACTAACACAACTGCATCTATGCCATGTCACAAATATCCTCAGCATATTTTGGGCAAGTTGAGCAGGACCATTTTCTTCTTAGCATTTAAACTTAATTTATGGCTGAAAGCCTCTCCAAATTAATAATAACCATTAATGAGATATTAAAAAATAGACTGAAAAAGCCTCCTTTACATAGTATACTTCCTATTTGAGGAACAACCAGGTTTGACTCTACAATACCAAAGCTGAAATTAAAATAGGATATTTCTGGGTAGTTTGGCAATTAAGTGAGTAGGTTAGTGAAAGGGAATTATAAACACTATAAAAAAGTATGGACATTGAACCGGAAATAGTAGCCAATTTGTCTTTGCATTAATTGGAAAATGTGTGCTGTCAGAGATCATAACCTCGTATTTGTAAATAGTCACTGTTCTTGACTCTGTGAAAAAGAGTCAAGCATTGGGTAAAGTATTAACCAAATTAACCAACATGAGCAAGAATAAGGTTGTAAATCTTGGTTTTGATACTTTTCTTTTATCATTTCTCCATCATATTGCCAGGTTTGGCAGTAAATAACAGTGAGTACTTATACTAGGATAAGGACAGGTTAAATTAATATAGCAGTAGAAGGAGAGGTAAAATAAATTACATTAATAACTGGGATATTTGAGCAGTATCAGCATATCAGTGTGATGCCTCATTCAAAAAAAAGGAATAAAAACAAAAAACACAAACAAAAGCCTGACTGCCGTTAAAAGAACAAAGGAACACTAAAAACAACAACATTAAGGCTTTCTTGTCTAACCACAAGTACAGTCAACTTTTTGGGGACCGTCAGAGTGGGGTTGTTAAAAGAGCTAGGGGAAAACATGTAAAAACAGCAAGGCAAAAAGCATATAATGTGTTTGTAGTTGGGCGAGAAGAAGGAGGTTTGCTGGTCGATAATAGCAAAAAATGTCTTTGGGGAAACAAAAAGAGGAGTGATGTTGAGTTGTGAAAGACTTTGTCTCTAATGTCTGTTTAAGTGGCCCTAGGTACTCCATTTAGCTCTGTAGTTACTTAAGAAAATAGTGTCCTATGAATGGTAATAGTGGAATAATTAGAAACCCCCATTTTAGCTACTTAGACAATAGAGTTACTGAACACTCAAGCCTTATTAAGATGCAAATAAACTCATCTGAAAATCCCACAAGAGAGATAAGATGTGAATGCAGTCGGAGTAGTGAGAATTTTAGAAATAGAAAAAGAGCAATGAAAAAGCAGGTACTTTGCTCATGAGTACCTCAGAGATACCTTTATTTGTCATTGGATTCGAAACGGCAACCTTCCGATCACGGGGCAAACACCCTAACCGTTACACTATCAACTGCCCCAGCAACTGAGAACTGAAGGTTGAATGTGAGGTACTGTGTAAGGTCAGTACAACAGTTTATTCTTAAATTCAGAACTCCTCAGCAAGAGCAGTATACTCCTATATACATTGCTTGTGAAATTTTGACAATTATTAATAGGGAAATAAAAGAAGTTTCCAATTATATTTCACCAATTTTGCTACTAGCCAATAAAGGAATGTATTTCCATTGCTAGGGTAATTGTTGGGCATGGTTTTGTGTGTCCAAAATGGTCATGCATTTATGAGTGTGTTATCATTAATACAGCACAACAGAAATATTATCATGGCTTACAGTGTTATTTTTGTCATGGGACATTTGATTTAAAAATGAAGGGTTTTTAGTGTGAAAAGTTAAACAAATAAAAATAATGAAATTCAACTGCATGCACCATATTAATCCAGAATCAACACAATTTACTTAACATCCAGTAGCTGTGCCACCTGGAGGTCAGACTGGGGAGCTGACAGACCTTGGGGGCAGTGTATGAGGTGGCAGAATGAGAGATTACTTGCTCAGGCACCAAGAAGTTGTACATTCAAATGCCAGCACTACTGTCAGCACTACCACCAGAGAGACTGTCTCTGTATGTAAGTCACTCTGGAAAATAGCCGCTAGTACAGACCTGGGCATTGGCCGGCCCAAAGACCGTATCCGGCCCTTTGTTTGTCCCTGGCCGAGGACAGCATGAAATAACAAATAAAACATAGAAATAAAATATAAGTAGTGTATTTAATGCACACCATTCAACTGCATTGCGTTTATTTTGAAGGTATAAAAATTCAGAAACGTACATATTTCAATATTGCTTTTGTTAAATGAACGTATTGTCAAAATTAAAATTATATAAAGATGTAATATGCCCTGCTCTGCACATTTATAGCTTAACCGTAACATCTAGTTCGTTTGAGCAGAGTTGATTACAGCCTATTGGTTCGGCCCTCCATGTCAAGTCAAATTTGTCATTTGGCCCCTTGGGAAAATTTATTCACCCCCTGCTCTAGTATATGCTATATATGTAATGTAAACCAGAAAGCTATGGTGCTTGTATAGCTATGATGTTGATTCCAAAGCTGCACAACAACTGTCCTTTGCATGAAATGTAAAACCAAGCTCTTGACTTTTTGTGACAGTGAAAGATGTCTAGGCTAGGGGTTGGTACTAAAATTTCTTACTTTCTAATCTGGGCTCTTAATTATCCCCTAATGGTCTGGCCCTAAACTACATCTCTGACTTCATTCAACCCCAGTCATCTTCCAGGTCTTCTGAGATCCTGCAGTAAAGGCTTTTCCATGTCCACCGATCTCAGCTTGGGCAAAAAGGAGATAGGCCTTTGCAGTTGCTGCCCCTCAATTGTGGAATCAGTTACCAATTGAGATTGGAAGGGCCCCTGTATTTTTAATACTAGGCTTAAAACTCACCTTTTCACAGGTTTTCCCAGATCCCTTATGTCTATTGTCTCATGTCTTTGATTCAGTGTACAAATACAAATATCAAATATCAATGCTTTTATGTGTTTATGTTATGTTTGCATATTTATTACATTTTTTCTTTAACTTGCAGCTCTTTGATCAATGTAAGTTGTGTTTAAATTAGTGTTCAGGTATTTCAGACCGGTCTCGGTCTTGGAAGTAATAGCATAAAAAGGCATTAATTCTATTATTTGCTAAGTAAACACTCGCGTTAGTGCTCGCGACTCCATATGTAACACCATCATGCGCAAAATGTAGTTCATTTTATAGACCAAAATGAGTCAAAAATTAAGTCAAAATTGAGTCAAAATTACCCACATTTTTAGTATTTCTTCATTTTCAATTATTTATTTTTCATTTTATAAAGTTAGACAGTGATCAATAGGGAAAGAAATGAATATAGAAAAGTGTATTATTTGTTATCAAATAATTTTATTAATTATACAAATAGATAAAGATGTTTTTGTATAATTTTATTAATTATACAAATGGATAAAGAAGTATTTCCACATGGCACTAACCTTATTTTTCATCACAGTACTGAGCCATAGAATGTCTCTGAATAATAAAAACTCTGCAAGCCAATGAACAGTGAGTTTGGTCTTGAGGAGTGTTCTGCCACTGTGGTTTGTTAAGTTAAACATATGATGTGATCAGTTTGGATAACTGCTTCCAGTGAAGCTATTTCCTTATTATATATATGTAAGAGAGAAATACTGAATAAACATATTTAATGTTGCTTAGGCTTTGCATGTTACACTTATTTGTCATGTGGTGTAAAACACGCATTGGTCCGGTCTCGGTCTCGACTCGGCCTTGCCTCGCAGTGGTCTCGGTCTCGTCTCGGTCTCTGCCTTTCAGAGTCTTGGTCTTGTCTTGGTCTCAACACATTCTGGTCTTGGTCTGGTCTCGGTTTCAGTTTAGGTGGTCTTGATCCCAACTCTAGTTTAAATGTGCTTTAGAAATAAACTTTACTTGCTTACTTACTATCTCTACTTAGTGAATATTTCCCCTACTTCTCCACCACCTTAGCTAATGTGTGCTAAGTGTACTGGCACCGTTGAGAGTCACTTTTAAATTGTATTCTGCTACAAATCACCCAATGCATGCATTATATGCCCCTCTGTTGTAGCATTTTCAGTTCATATGAGAAATGTAGGGTGGCACGGTGGCACAGTGGTTAGCGCTGCCGCCTTTCTCCAGGTGCTCCACTTTCCGCCCACAGTCAAAAGGCATGCGATGTAGGTTAATTGGCGATTCTAAATTGGCCCCATAAGGTGTGAATGTGTGAGTGACTGTGTGAGTGTGTGTGCCCTGCAGCGTGTTGGCGCCTGCCAAGGATTGTTTCCCCGCCTTGCGCTCCTAAGGTCCCGGGATAGTGGTTCAGATAATGAATGAATGATTGAGAAATGTATATGAAATACTTTACATTACTTCAATATTGTCTTATTGTGTAAATTTGGAATACAGAGGAGACTAGAGACTTATTAGAACTCACTGATTCTTGAGGAAAGGGACAAAACATGTCTCACATAAAAAGTCTTCTTTATGTTAAAATTGAAAAAAATATATTTATAATAAAAACACTGTAAAAGTAAAATCTGTCACATTTGTACTTGTGAAATTGATATAATATATTAGAAAAGGAATTCATCACAATTTGTTCAAATACAGGCTCTGTACTAAGAAAGTACATGCAATTTGATCTGTCCTCAGCAGGACATTACAACGTTTAACTTCCCCCCAAAAAATTAAAAAGTGCTTCAAATGGATAAATATTAATGTGAAATGAACTGAAGTATTAAACAGAATATGAAAATGTCATATCTGAGAAGTTTAAATTATATTATCCATTTAAAAAATATTTATAATAGTGTGTCCTCATATTCAGTCAACTCCGTCAGATTTTTTGCTGACCATGACTTTGCCTAATTTATTCAGGAAAAGTCATGGTCAGGTATAAGCTCTAGGACCCCATTAGCTTTTCCTGCTTTTGGTGGGTTCAATAGTAGGACAGATAGTCTGGTAAGTTTAGCAGTTTTTGATATTTTAATAAAACAGTGTTGATATCACTGCAGTCACAGCTTTGATGTGTCAACTCCATCTTCCCATTGTAATACTCTTATTAAAGAATTTTGAAATGAATGTTGTCTTTTTAGTTCAGGTTAGCAGGCTAGCTAACATCTTGGGAAAAATCAAAATGGCTCCAATGTATGAGACACTGATAAAATGGGAAAACATGTCATGTTGTCAACTCCGTAAGATGTCAACTCCGTCAGGTTTTCTGTCTGACGGAGGTGACACTTAAACTGACAGAGTTGACAGAGTTGTTATCATTAGGATAACAGCAACATATGCTAATTAACTATCTGACATTTGTAGTTATAGTTGCTTTAATCTGTACTGTAGGCAAGCATGGCTAGAAAGAAGCAGTCACTGTCAGTGGAGGAGCAAAGAAAGAGAAACAGGGAGTATCAAAGAAAGAGAAGAGAGATAATAAACAGTGATCCAGACAGCAGAAGGGAAACCCTTGAGAAGGAAAGACAGAGATGGAAGAAGAGGGTTCAGGAGAAAAAAGTGAGGCAAATGGGAGACCTGGGAGAGAGGGAGCAGAGGCGTCAGGGAAGGTATTGGAGGGATGCTCAGAGAAAGTCTAGAAAATGCAGGGCTATGCAGAATGCAGTGGAGAAGCCTTGAGGTCCTGTTTCCAGATATCCTTTGAATATCCACTCTTTTCCATTATTTAATAGTTCCATGTCAAAGTTTAGTAACGTGTGTGTCAAATCAACACTTCATGAATTTCACTCTCTGCCATCAGCTGTTTGTCAACACCGTCAGATGAAGGCTTTTGTGCTTTTATGACAAAATGTATTACCCTTTGTTCAATTTACTGTGTTTGGATATTAAAACACCACATGAACTACACACAATGGTGTCTTCTTTATTTAATAACATTGATTATATATGCTTATTACTAAAAATGAACATACAAATGTAAGGAACTTTGAAATTTCAATTTTTCCAGATAGTGTGATATCAGATTAAATTTCAAAATAAATCATTTTACAACTTAACTCTGTTATAAAACATCAGAATATATAATTAAGGACCATATTTAGTGTTTTAACTGATAAAGTCAAAATATAATGATTTTTTGTGTGTCTGACAGAGTTGACATAAATCACGTTATTGAGCAATTAAAGGTCAGTTTTCATAAAAAGTGTTTTTATAAAAAAAAAAAAACCTGTTCCCTTACATGGTTTGGTGGCTGAGACCTTTGCCTATAAATATATCTAGTTGCAATTAATGTGGTATGTGGTAAAAAAAAAAAAAAAGTGTAGATCTAAAACAGGTTTTGTCCCTTATCTCAAGAATCAATGAACTACAGACTTATACCACAGGAACACATTGTACAGTCTGTGGGTGAAAATTAACAAATGTTGGCTAGGTAGCAGGTTAAATAGATTTAGTTTGTACATAGGGAATGTTGTTAGGCAGTTCAAGTAAGTACTGTAGGTAGCTAACTGTAACCATAAAGAGTTTCAAGAGCCAAACTAAACAACATAGCTGCGTGTGACTTTTGCCAGACCAAAAAATCTTTAGATTGAAAGTGGGTAATTTGGATGCAGATTGTGCAAGTTGGTGACTGGCAAACAGAGGCTGCAATGCACAATTTTATGCTCTATTTTCCCTCCATAAAAGTGAAATACCTGTCCTGTCCTGTCTGTGTCACATCATCTTCATTACCCTGAGTCAGAGTTAGCAGGCAACTAACATAACTGCGTGTAGTTTTGTAGTTGTATGTTTGTAAGGGTAGACTATATGCAAACATTATATTTTACAACTAAATCCAATCTTAGTTACACAATTATGACATTTAAAACTCATAACTTAATGATAATAAGGCATGTCTCTACGCATTAGTGTCCCGAATATACATTTGTTTCTATTTATACATGTACATATTTATAGCTAGGCTATTTTATGCTATTTTAACACAAGTGTCATCAAGTGCAGCGCACATCAAATTTGGCCAGGAAAATTGCTTATGAAAAGATTCTTTTCAAACAAGCAGGACGTCAACACTGAGTCATGATTCAGATAAATGTATTTAACTACAAAGGTAAAAGTAAGAGTTGGTACATGTAAATTATGTATTTAAATGCTAGAGGGAGGGAGGCATGCCTTGAAAACAATGCAAATCATTTGACTGCCTCATTTCATTCAAACAAACTCAGTTTCAGTTATTAGATTGTAAAATGTACAAAATACTCCATTTGCTAAAGACAATCTACAGAAGTTAAAGCCTAGCTATGTTTGGGTAAGGCAAAACCTAGAAGTGAGAGAGAAAATTTATTGATGCAGCGTAAGTGAAAGATGCCATTTTAATGGGACTTATACTGGCAACTTTATTGGATCTGGCAATTAGTTTGCCAAGCTGCTTTAATGGTTTTCCCCAGTGTCAGCATATTATGTGTTTGCCAATATGAGCAACTGTGTATGATAAATGTTAGTGGAGATGCAGGTCATGTGCATAAACTGACTAAACAGTACAGAGCATTTTTCATCACCCACACTCTGTAATTCCTTATGCTGTTTCACAAACGCAAACTAATTGACTCTGATATATCCAATTCCAATCATAATGCACAAAGTTAGAAAATGATCAGGCTACAAGGTGAACTGAAATACATCCATCCACATTGTCCAGAATAATAGTTCCAGCACCTTCCCCTTATTCATTCCATGAAAAATAGTACAAACAAATATTAGATTTCTCAAATTTGACAGACATATTTACTCAATATTTAATCAATAGGAACATTATTTAGAGTATGACTACCAAAGATGGTAAGTGTGCCTTATTGTAGAACAATCCAAATCCAATCCAAGAAATTTAAATGAACCAGCAGACGCTTATTGGTATGCCTGCAATACAGGAACAGTTGGTGCTACACAACATACTATATGTTTGCCTCAGATCAGTCATTTAGCCTTTGGTCATATATTAAAGTCTTAATGATGCAGAAGAACACCCAGAATTATCCCCCAGTCCTTTGACTCTTTACTAAAACTGCAAGTAAGGCACACAGATCATCTTCCAGAAAGGCTCTAAAAATGAGCCACCACATGTTTTTTGAGTTTAACATGCATGAATAATAACCTATGGATTAAGTAATTACAATCAAGTTATCTATTTGTTCTTGTACTTTTACATAGACAAGAGCAAACAGGCAAGATAACCGCGCTAATGCCTAACAGGCAGGGTATACATAGGGTATGTAAGACTTGTTTGGCAAAACAAAGTTTCAACACTCACAAAGCTCTGCAAATGCTTCTGCATCATCTAAAACAGAGACAAAGCTAAATAAGAATGAGCTCTTGTATGTGGCATTTACCTTATTTCCATCCTACACAGTCTGTGTAAATAAACAAAAACCACAGGGGAGGAAAGTCAACAGGAGGTGTGTGATCTGAAACAAAAGCCCATCGCAGTGTGTGTGTGTGTGTATGTGTCTGCATGTTCCCTCAGTGGTCTAGGCTATTCCCACCTGGCGTCATTACCACTCTTATCTCATTGCCAGCCCCAACCAACGTCAGGAACACAGCCCACCTGTGCCTGTCTGATAAAATAAACATCACCCAAAGCTGCAGTCATTGTCTATTCCTCTTTTGAACCTGTCCTGGCACCATCTCTTGCTTCTCACTTCACTCCCTCCCCTATCTTTCTCTCTTTCCTTCACAATAACACTGACAGCAGACTAATAATCAAATAATAAATTACAGTTAGTACCAGGCTACCTGCCCCTTGCCCCCTCTGCCCACTAGGCCTCCCATGGCTGAGCGGACGACAATTGGTATTTGTGAAAATCCTTATTAGAACCATCAATCACCCAGTGTCATTTTGATGTATACCACAATACAGTGTGCTGTACAAAGTTACAGTGCCTGTATCAATAGACAGTCCAAAAGATTCAAGCAGTCTTGTCTTGTCACAACCATTTTTCTTAAAATTATATGCAGGGAAACAGTAACTGTTTTGACTTCATATGTTTTTCAACATCTACAGTACTGTGCAAAAGTTTTAGGCAGGTGTGATGGTGTGCTGTAAACAAAGAATACTTTCAAAAATGGAAGTGTTAATCATTTGTTTTCATCAATCAACAAAATGCAGTGAATGAACAAAAGAGAAATCTAAATCAAATCAATATTTGGTGTGACTACCCTTTGCCTTCACAACAGCATCAATTCTTCTAGGTACACTTGCACACAGTTTTTGAAGGAACTCGGTTGGTAGGTTGTTCCAAACATCTTGGAGAACTAACCACAGATCTATAATCCTATAATCCTACAAAATAATATAATGATGGCAAAAGGTAGTAACACCAAATATTGATTTGATTTAGATTTTTCTTTTGTTTGCTCACTTTGCATTTTGTAAATTGATAAAAATAAACAATCATTATTTATATTTCTGAAAGCATTCTTTGTTTACAGCATTTTTTCACACCTGCCTAAAACTTTTGCACAGTACTGTATATAATCATTCTGGGTGGCAAGGTGGCACAGTGGTTAGCGTCAGGTTGTTTGTGTGAATGCATGCCATGTGGTCCCTGCCTTGTGCCTGTGGTTCCAGTATAGCATCCGGTTCCCGTAACTATGATTGGGATTAAGCGCTTTAGGTAATTAATAAATTACTGAATAATCATTCAATCAGTATGGCTGTCTGGACTTTAATCCCTATAAAAAATCTATTGTTATTTTTTTCAGTTCTATTCTCGTCCATGTTGTCAAAAAGAGGGTTGGTGTCCAATGTGTATTCCGACTCTGGACAGTAAACACATTCTCTGAATTTGAATAATTACAATACAGCCAGATCAAATACAGTCAGAAGACAAGTTGTCTGAAGAGCATTGCTCTGGGAAAGGGAGATAGAAGGCCCTTTGAAAGTGGATGAAATTACAGGTTGAAAGATACTTTCTAAAATTATACTGCTCTTTCATTTTCAGCCTCATGTTTAATTCCAGTGTTCCAGATAAAAAATGTCTCATCTCCCAACAGCACCTAAAGATAAATGAAGTTTCACAAGGTGGCTCATGTTTTTTTTCCCTTCCTTTTTGTAACACTGGAACTCTTTTTAAAGCACCTATTCCTGACTGGACCTTCTCAAGCTCTGTTTGTGGCTAAATCTGGGGAAATGTCAGGAACTGACGTCTGAGATTTGTATTGTAAATATAAGAAGAAACTGTGTTAAATATGGCCTAATAAGTCCAATCTTTGTGCTGGTCTTAGCTTGGGAGTGGGTGAGGTTACATCTTCGCTTTTGGGAAATAACCATGGGTTGAATGCAGAGGTTGTGGTGCACTGTGTGCTGTGCTGTGATGTGTTCACAATGACAAAATATCACTCACTTTCATTTTCATGTATTCAGTCAGTACTGAACATTGAAAAAAAATTCAAAAGAAAACATTTTCCAGTTATCATACAGTATTACTGAATGTAACATTGTACTGTAAGCTAACAGTAGTAACATAAAGCATCCAGTTTGGAACAACGAGAAAACCATACATCATCTCTCTGCCTAGCTGGATTTGGCCACAGAGCCTCGTCAACATCACAGGCTTTGTTTTCATTTATAAGGCGACGTGGGATGAATCTTCTGGAGTAACAAATCCACCTTTGTATTGATGCTGCATCATTTTGGACACAGAGTTCCTCCATAGCTTGAATGAGTGGCATCTGGACATACAGCCGGAAATCATGCATCTTCCACCGCCATGCTGAGATGAACTCCTTGATGTGGTTTAGGAAGAGGTGGAAGGTATTCTAAATTGTGGTTGTTAATGAAACCAGTTTTGTACCTCAGCAGAACAATAAAAAGATAAATTGTTCCAGATGGCAATGTATCGCTTCTGGTCCCTTTGGTTCGCAGCTGTGATAATTTTGTGCAATCTGTCTAAAATGTAAGAATGCAGTGTTGTACAATCCCAAGTTAGGATGGCAGTGGAGAAACTCTGAAATACAGTAAAAGATCACGTTGTGTAGCTGAACATACTGTAGGTCTGCTATGCAGTAAATTTACATATACAGTTACAAAAAGCTATGTGTGCAGTACACAATACCACAGTCAGTGAACAAAACTTACCTCCACATATTCAAGCCACAGGACTTTCACACTGTCTGAATTTCTCTCAAATGGCTCTCTGTGCAGTTTTCATCAGATCTTTTTTTGGGTTTTTTTTTAAGATACGGGCTATTGTTGACAGAGAGACTTGTCTGATATTACTGAAAATTGTGTCATAATTGACAATATGGGCTTAAATTTCTTACACTTACACAGTTGGGGCAGTTGGTGGCATAACGGTAGGGTGTTCACCCTGTGATCAGAAGGTCGCAGGTTCCAATCCATGGCCGGTAAAGCTACCACTGAGGTCATGAGCGAGGTACTGTCCCCAAGCACTGCTCCCCGGGTGCTTGTTAGCTGCTCACTGCTCCTTCACGGATTGATTAAATGCAGAGGTCACATTTCATTATGTTGCACTGTGTGCTGTGCTGTGGTGTGTTCACAATGACAAATAATCACTCACTTTCACACTTTCACTTTCTCACCTGCGCTCTTTAAGAAATGTCCGAACTACTGATGCCACCCTGTACCTGCTTAGTTTAGGCTGTACTCTCAGACCAGCCTCCCTCAGTGTTAGTCTGTGGTTTAGTGCATGGTCCACAAGTGTAGCACAAATTTCATTAGATAGATTTGGTTGTATTCTTCTCTGTGCACATCCTACTCCTCCTCTAGATCTCTCTGTCCCTCTACCTCTTCTTCTACTTCTTCCTCTACCTCAGCCTCTTCCTCCACCTTCTTCACTCTGGATATCTCCATTTATCCTCACTCTCCGTCTTCCTCTGACACTGTCCATTTTTTTGAAGGCAGGTGGCCTGTTTCCTTTTTATAGTGCATGTAAACCTGATGGTGTGTCTGTAATTAAGCACCTGGTTGCTGTGTTTAACCAGTTGGTTCATGGGTGTGTTCATTTGAAAGCTTTTGCAGTAAAATTGCAAGGAAGTGATGTTATATGATATGATATATTTCTGTGTCAAACGTGTGTTTAATGCGTTGCAAATCACTTTGTCTAGTATTCTGCAAAAAGCGTGAAACTGACAATGTGCTTATAGTTATGTAAGTCGGGGCTGGTGTTTTGTGCCTTGAGTGTCAGGTTTTGCTAATTGTGAGAAAATTTTAATTTTAGTGTGTATGCTATCATAAATTATTGTAAACTAAGTAAGCTGCTGTAAAAGCTCTACTGAATTAGTGTTATTATTATTTGTCATTTTTTGTATTTTTGGTATTGAGTGCAATATATTGTATTTGTAATGTGCAATGTATGTATTTTACTTAACAGTTTTTCATTTATTCATTCATTCATTCATTCATTCATTATCCAATCCACTTAATTCCAACTAGAGTCGCTATATTATACTACCACTAGGAAACCATCTATTCACTGATTCCTTGAACTGAATGTTGTTTTAAACAGAGTATCTAAATTCCTGTAAAAAATGTTGTAATTTGGCAGAAATTACATTTATGGTAAATATTGAGAGAAGTACTCATGTATTTATTGCCAGTGAATGCATTTTGTGGTTGACCAAGTGGCATATGTGATTGAGCAATTGGCTCATTGGTGTGGTTGTTTGAATGCCTGTGTTTAGGAATGGTTAATAAGTTACTTTGGGTCAGATTCCTGTGTTTTACTTAGAGACGTGTGTAGTAGGATGCATTTTGATCTTTGAATGTCAGTTTTATAAAGTTGGGCTTTACATTTTATTTCAATGTGTTCAGTGTTTAGTGAAAAAATATAATAAAAACGTATACAGTAAATGTCAAATTCAGCTATGTATAATACACTCTAAAAGAAAAAATGAAGTTGATCAATTTGATCAAAATGAATTATTGAAAATATTAAACTCTCATTTTACAGTCATTTACACATAGAAAGATCAGCCATTACATTATGACTACCTGCCTAATAGTGAGCACAGCAAACTGAAGCAGCATCACAGTAACACTTCCAGCTACTGTAGCTCATCTAGTGTTCATCAGTTTCTCAAAGGTCTACTGTTTACCAGACTCATCCGTCCTGTCTTTGGCATTTGAACATAAACTTTCATCAGCATGTTTTCTCTTGGGATAAATTTCTGAAATAAACAGTAAACATCACTAATTTCTTACAGATGGCAGCAAGGCTGCATATAAACTGAAACTTTCGGCTAAAATCATAATAATTTGACAGTAACTGATGCTTTTACATTAGTTTTATTTATTGAAATGCATCAGACCTTCATCTAAAGTGATTTCAGTTTTGTAAGCTTTGAACTGAATGTTAACTGTTTTAGTGCATTTGCTCATATGACTAAATATAAAATATAGCACAATAAAAACATGCTTTTTGCAAGTTGCTGCTGCTTTTTCAGTTATTGTATTTGTGTGACAATGTACTCTAATAGGAGTGAGCATAGTTACAGCAGCATGAGTAACCTTTGCGTGAAGTGTGAATTATTTTCGTGGAGGACTGATATGTTCAGGTGTGTGTTCGTAAAAGTGCAACGGGATTTGATAAAAGAGAACATGGTATTCAGATAAACATGAAAATTATTGTTTAAAAAATGGACAGAGTAATTAATAAATCCTCTGAGACCTCACCAATTCACAAACAGCCAGGTACTGGACTGAAGCAGGGGCAAGCAGACACACCCCTCTATTGCGCTGAGATGCATTGCCACAAATGGACACATCAATCCTCATTTTACAAGCCACTTCACCCCTCTCAGTCTGGAAATCTGGGCAATTTCACTGAAAGAAAAACACCTTGCCATGGGTGCACTCTTTGTGTGGCATGGGTAATGGCTTTTTTGTCCTTGCAGTGCTCATGAGCCATACAAATGCGTATCTAGAAAAGGCGTGCAAAAACATGGGCACAGCAAGCATTTAAAACACAAGAGCTTAAGAGAAGGAGAGAATAATGGAGGTAAATCTATATATGACTGAAACAAATGACTTGGAAATTTTTTTATCATGAAAATTGTGTGATTTACTATAAATGACATTGTCTGTTACAAAGCAGTGGCCATTATAAATGTATTCGAAATTATGGGTGCTCAATTTTATTAATCTAACATACAAATATATCCAGAAAATCATTTGCTGTGTTGGCCATTTTTTCTCAGCAAAGAAGGAGACGATTGGCACCCAGAGATCATAAGATGTTGTTTTAAATATATAATGGGTGATAAGAGTCAGTTGTTTCACAACTGCTAAGGAGATTCAGTGGAGTTGCACTCCAGCGCTGTTATATAACGGCCTCCTCCATGGCTCAGGTGGCTAGGAGAGTGCAACTTTTCCCTGGGTTTAAGGTGACGTGGTTCTAGTCCAAGTAATAGTTCAAATGTCAGTGGGCCGGATTTAGCGATGGCATTGTTGGTGCAGGGTGAGGTTTATGATACATTTCTCTCCATGTCCAACATTTTAAATGTAATATTACTGATGGTAGTTGACTGCATTACTTTGAAGCTTATATGATACTCATTTAGTTTTGTACAGTCTTTTTTTATTTATTTTTTTACAAAAGCATCAATACCCTTAGCTAAAATGGAAATCTTGAGTTTTTCTACACTACCACTAGGAAATCATTTATCCACTGAATTTTGAGTATAGAATATATTACCTCTTGGGCAGTAAACAAGAGTCCTATGACTAGGCGATCCCTACCATATTCTAAGCTGTTAGTTTTGAGAAGTAAAAGACAGCTATTAGAAAAAGAATTTATTTGCATTGACGAATATAGGGTTATAGGGTATAGGGTTTTTTTAATTAATACAAACACAAAAAAATTGCATTTTCTTTACATTAGTTCCACTTTTCTTGAAGAAACATCACTGGCTCATTCGACCAACAATCTCTGTTTCAGTTTTAGAACATAAACTCTTTAGTGGAATTAAACTGTCAAAACATGAGGTGTTTAATGCAAGGTGGGTTATTTAGAAAAGAAAGTCTGCTTGCTGTCCCTACAACACGATACATAATAACATAATACACAACACAATGCTATGCTGTTCCTGCCTTTTAACAATGCACTGCTGTATGCAATGTTGTCACTGCACCTGATGGAGTAACCTCTTAAGTACTGTACAAACCTATTTCTTCTTAATCACAATCACTTGTTGCAAGTGTTCTAGTTCCTAGTTTATAATGTTTATGTTATTCAAACACTGAAATTTCAAGAAAAACCATTTTTTAATAAAAATAAGTAAATGTTGTAAACACAACATTCAGTTGTAAATAACTTAATTGCATCATTTTCTCCCAGGTCTTTGCTGCCTATTAGTATAAGAATTTCATTATGCAGAAAAGAAGGCATATTTGCAAAGAATTTGATTAAATTAAATTGTGAAATGGGTTGCCTACAAAATAAATCAACAGCACAATGTTATGCAAATATGAACATTCTGTTTGCACATAGTACAAGTTAAGTTCAGGTAAGATATGCTTATGTTATAATATATAACTATATTATAAATATTATAAATATTCCATATTTTTTCTTATTTTCTTTATCAAAAATTATCCTGCTGCAAAAAAGTAAGGCTCAAATGACAATAGAAACATTTTGAGGAATAAAAATAAAACTGCATTTGTCCCACCAAGCAGATTGATTTATCACCCCATACATAAGGTCAATCATTAATTTGCTCTTTTTATAAAATCTGCATCATTCCTGCATATGTAAATACGCAAGCACATCTATTCATGGCAGGGCATCCCGCCGATGGTAAATGGCTGAGTGCTTTGGGCTGTGTTTATCAGTCCGCGACAGATTTGATGGGCTGACAGGCTTCTCTCTGGCCATGACAGACACGGGTCTGTTGGGAGACCAGCGTGAGGCTCTCCGCTCGGACGCCCTCACATTAGCTCTGACACCGCTAACCATCACCCTGACAGCCAGACGGCGGGGCGGCACCGGGCCCCAAATCAGCCCTTCCGAACACATCACCTCACAACCAGTTAACCACCATTACCCACAAACCCCTGCAGACAAAGCTGCCATTCCCGGCTGTGACGGAGCTACCCAGACTGTTCAAATTGCACTCCCAGATTACTCAATCTACTTTTGGTGACAAATCGGTTGCTTCTTTAGACCATAAAAAAGCAAAGCGTACACACATACACACACAAGGGAAATGAAATGTACACAAAGATGGCGTGACTGTAATTGTTGAGAATGAAGCCTTTTGGTCCGGACTATTTGTTCCGGCATTTTCATTGGGGTATCTGACGTCCTTCTCCCTAATCTGTCAGTGGTTATTGTGCAAGGTGAGTCTTTAGGGAGGTGGGGTACAGGTGACCTTGATGGACTGTGGTATTAGTGGCAGATAGGAAGGAAGGAAGGAGAGGCTCGACAGCTATACAACATCACAGGAGACAGGAACAGAGGACAGCCATCTCTTAGGAAACCCAGTTCCATCAGTTATACCAAAAAAATAGCTTCTTTCAGAAGACATCCATCTACAATACTCCTCAAGCTATGACATTATCTGTCACCATTAGGTGCACAGGTCTAGAGTATAGTCACAAATTAACCTTCATGAACTAGTTTGACTTTAATTACCAGAGTGATCAAATAATTTAACTGTAACTGAGAAACGCAATGTCTACGGGACATAACGAAGCAGAGACACACTCACATAGATGTCAATATTTGTAGCATGTTAAAACAGTCCACTGCCTGTCTGTTGTGACTTATTTAAGTCAAGCAGTTCATAAGTTTAAATGGTTTAAATTGATGAGATAATAATAAGATATTTCTATACTTATTTAGAGATTTGTGTTATTAAATGTAAGAGTTGGTTGGAAACACTGTTAAGCCCTCAGGATGAAATGGAAATGTATTTAAGTAGCTTGATTCATACACACCTTTATTTTGAAGTTAAAAAGGGAAGTAATATGATTTCGAACAATTAAGACAGCTTGAAGCAGTTACTGGTCTCACTGTAAATCAGTGGTCAAATTCGTGATGGTAAGTATTACTTTTTTAAATGTTGATTGCCATCAAAACCATAGTAGATTACTGCTTTTTTAAAAGGTTATTTCAGATGAGTAAATATTTTTCACTTTGTGTAATTTACAATACCTTGGTAATACTAATAATATTTCTTAAATTTCTTACCTATATAATTATATGACATTTCTATATTGTTTAATCTGTAAACAGCAGTACTGAAGCAGGCGCCCTCAATCAACCTCTGCTACTTGTGAAAGTGATTTGGTTATGGATAGACCTTTGTGTCTACCCCTTGGATAGACAAATGGGAACATTTGAGTTGGACAGTCCTGTCTGTCAAGAATCTCCTCTCAACCACTCAGCCAACTCAAGCATGGTGATATTTACACTCCATCTGCTATGCAGAGATAATTGCACTCAAACAGGACAACTGCTGTGCCTTCATATATCAGAAGTTAACGAATGAGAGCACCAATTGCAAAACAAGCCAGGCTTGTCAGGCAATGCACTTGTAGATTGTTAGACTGATTGCAGTATTTTCTGTCTGCTAATCAGTATAGAAACACATGACATTTTTAAATTATTTTTACATTTTTGCCTCTTTTGTTAGTATAAAATTGGCTATAGCTATGATGTTCTATCCAGAAACTGGCCTTGTTGCATACTTCAAAGATTTAATATGCTTGCAATCAACAATTCGCTTCTAAATCGAAAAATACAGCTCAGTCGATCCTTGAAGACATTTTACCAAAAGTTTTGTTTTCTAATGTACCAAAAAAGGATGAAAGTAATCAGAGTGGGACATGTTTATGTTTGTACTTAATCAAATTAAGCATGCTTTAATTTCTCAATCGTAGATGAAAATGTTTCTTCTAAATCTCTGTGAAATATCTTTGTTATAACAATTATAGTCAATTAGGAATATGAATGCACCAAAGCGTGAATCACATATTAACGGAAGGACTTAATGAAAGTAATGAGCAACCTCTCTTGCCTCTTTATTATGACTCCAAATCATGAGTGCTGTTCTACTCTTCTAATAACTTCCACAATCTGATCCATGATTATTATTATTTTTTTTTAATCCCACCACCACCCCTCTTCGGAGGACAACTTTATTTTTAATTACAAATTTCATTGAGCAGATTTTAAGTATACATGCCCTGACGCATCTTATGGAAAAGAAGGGGACTGATTGAGGGGAAAAAACAGAAACCCAAACAAACCCAAAAAAACCCCAAAAAGAAAGCAAAAGAAAGAACAGAACGGGAAAAAAGAGGGAGGGAGTTAATAATAATAATAATAATAATAATAATAATAATAATAATAATAATAATAACAACAATAATAATAATAATAATAATAATAATAATAATAATAATAATAATAACAATTAGAAAAAAGGAGAGTTAAAAGGAGGGTTATCAAACCCCAACATCAACAGGAACAACCAAAAAACAAATGTAAACAAAATAAACTAATAATAATAATAATAATAATAATAATATCAGGGCAATCGAGGTCCCCAGCTGATCCATGATCCCAGCTGATCCATGATTTTTAGTCCTTCAAAGCATTTGCCTGAAAAATCAGTCAGATTCATGCTCTTTCTTTCCTTACTCTCTACTTTTTGAAACCTCTCTCCTTTGAGGAAAGATCCTGACCCTGGATGTGTCCTGAGTACTGGGGATTTAATTACTCCAAATGCCTTAATTACAGGCCTTCATTAGAACACTGATTAATCTCACTGCATGGTCTCTGCAGCCCAGCTCTCATGGTAATGAGCTAGCGGTGGAGATCTCACTGGTCATCTGTAAGCATGATAAAGACAGCTGTCATGCATTCATCCGCAGGGACGAGGTCTCCACACAGGGACTGTGGCAGAGCCAAAAGGCAATGAAGTTGTGTAGCTTTTCAACAAGGAGAATCAAAATAAAGCCAGAGTGATGCAGCCTCATCACAAGGAAGAAGAACATTTCCTGTTTTCTTGCAAAAACCTTTGTAATCTAAAAACCACATACACATCTGCATTTAATATTTCATTTCAAATTGAACATATTTGCATTTCTGAAAGTGAATTTTCTGCTGTTCCTTCCATTTCTTTTTAGGAAAAGTGAGCATGAATATACAGGATTAATCTGACATTTCTGCACAGCATGCACAAAGCAAGAGTTATTTACCTGCATTTGCTTGGCCCAGTTTTTGTTCCAACATAGCTGTACTCACATGGTTGTGTCAGGTACCACAATTTTACAGCACAGAAACAAGTATGCTACAGTTTAATACTTAGCCTTTAACATTTAGGAATATAAAAGCAGAAGTGCCAAAAATACAATAAACAGAGAGTTGACATTGTCCTCTTCTTTCTATTTACAAAAAGTCAAAGAGTTTGAAAAGGAAACCGTTATTGTTCATGCAGAATTATATGAACTATATAAGATATTACATAATGTTGTAAACACATTGAAATCACAGCATGAGATATTAGTAATACATGATGTATACCTGGATGGGAGGTGACCTTAGAGCACTTATTATATTAAAAGTCAAAAAACTGGTTATTCATCTTAACAGAGGACCAAGAAAAGAAGTGAGTACCTCACCCAACCTTGATCAGAATGATAAATA
The DNA here is from genome assembly GCA_032718565.1 of Distichodus sexfasciatus. Lineage (NCBI taxonomy): Eukaryota > Metazoa > Chordata > Actinopteri > Characiformes > Distichodontidae > Distichodus > Distichodus sexfasciatus. The sequence continues at coordinate 444,556 of JAVGVS010000146.1, forward strand.
GGCACTCACAGAAAAAAGTCTGAATTAAGGGCATTAGCAAAATAAATAAATAAATGCATGATGTTTGAATATTGGAGAACTGTCAGTGTCAGGAGGTGATGGCCTTCTGTTTACATGACTTCTGATGAAAAGCCACTCTCTCCAAGCACCCAGGCACCACACATACACATGGATCACACAAAAGTGGTCATATCACCTAGTCATGTAATGATATTGCCTGGGCGCGTGGACATGTGGAGGGCATAGATCAGAGGCCAAAGTGGTGCTGCGAGCATTAGAAGCTAGGCTCTGTGCATTAGGTTACGATAGGCTATTTCTCAGAGTACACTGATGTAGGACTCACCCGACTCACTGTCAATCTAAATGTTATGCCAGCCCCCAGTACCGCAATCCAGTATGATGCCCTATAAATTTTTAATGTCACTGTTAATTATTATTATTATTACTATTTATTATTTCTTAATCACTACTATTTCTATTTATTTGTTTTTAATGAATTTATTTTATTTACTTATTTTATGAAGGAAGATAAATTAGTATAAGCCTACATTTATTTTCAGGGCTACTTAAACAAAACTTCCTCTACCAGATTGTTCAACAAACAAAATGGTCTTTTCTAAACATTTGTTGACCATAAAATATCAAGATTAGATGCTAGACATGAGCTGCCTTGTTACCATCACCTACAAAAGAGTGAAACGATAGGATTTTAATCCTGCTTTGGCCAATGCATTTCTAGGAAATCAGCTATATCACATGAGCAAATGAAAGAACATGGTTAATGTGGAATACCTGGTACGCTATTAGATGTTTCTAAATCCACTTCAGTTAGTACTTTGAAATGATCTGTTTTTTGTTGTTGAAAAAATAATGATTCAAACCACTCTATACATTCAAAGATCAATCTTTAGTCTTAATGTTATGTATGTCATAAATGTTATTATATATGTTGATTCTATTTCTGACCATAGCCAATAAGTTGGCTGCTAATTATATCAGCAAGGCCATTTTTCACCCAAGTCGTAAGCAGAGTATCAACAGTCTGTGATGCTTGCTTCCTAAAGACTGCAAATTCATTTAGGCATAGTTTAGATGTGAAACATTGACAGTCACAAAATATTTCAAACCATGGTGAGCAATCTTAAGTTGTCCTTTTACATGGTGAGAGTCTGTTTGAGCCAGAAAAATTCAATATTCAATCTGAGCCATGCAATTGTCAATTCAATATTCAAACTGAGCATGTAATTTGAAAATACATTTTGCAATTTGCAATTCAGTGTGCAAAGTGCTGATGCAATCCTTAATTCATTTCAAAATATTTTGAATAAAAAATAGAATAACACTGCACTGAATCGCATGTCGTATTGCCATGGGTTTTTTGCCTCTTTATTCAAATGGCCATTCATTTTGCAATTGTCAATTCAGTATTCAATCTGAGCATGTAATTTGAAAATACATTTTGCAATTTGCAATTCAGTGTGTAAAGTGCTGATGCAATCCTTAATACACTTCAAAATATTTTGAATAATACATAGAATCACAAGGCACTGAATCGCATGTCGTATTGCCATGGGTTTTTTTGCCTCTTTATTCAAATGCCAATGCAATAGCGCCCCCGGCGATTACATTGCATGTCACGACGCTGTTTTTGCACAAAAATTCAATTGACAATTCCCAACTGTCAGACCTCTCATCAAGGCAGGGCTTCAAAAGGGGCTGGCTGCAGACGTGCACTCTCACCCACATGCACACTCAGCCAGATGCACGCTCAGCCACAACAGGAAGTGCACCGGGGAATCGTTTCCTGCTTGCTGAGGTAGTGCTAATAAAGTGTAAAAATGGTACGTTTTCGAGTTTTACAGTCTAACCATTTATGAATGGTACGAAATATTTTTAATCATGTTTACATGTGCATATTCATGTTGTTTGTCTGGCCTGTGGTGGTGCAATGACAGATACCTTAGATATGAATAAAGATTTGGTGTATTATTTATGTCAATGTTTTATGCAATTATTGATATATAAGAAACAGAATTAAAAAATTACTTCTGCCTTTGGCGGTATTGCAGCATCCACACATTCATCTTGTGCCTGCAAAACATAACACTTAGTTACATTATCTGTAGTTTTAGAAGTCTACTGCATACTGATATCAGCTTCTTGACACCCTCAGACACAGAATTCTGGGAAGTGTATTTCTGGGGACGTTTGAATATTACAGCGAGGATTTATTTGTAATATATATTCGTAAAAACATGGTTTAAAATCCTATGTGAATCTCACAATCACTCCTTATGACTCCTGGTTTTGTAAAGGAGGGTCACTTATCTGCATATTTAATGACAGAATTTCGCAAAATGTATTTTTTTTGTGTGCAAGAGTAGTGTGAGCCTGAGGATGCATTCTGATTGGCTTCTCTTTGTGCCAAGTAAACCTACATGATTTCTCTGTACATGGGATAAACAGACACCTTAAGGTCCAATTTAGATTCACCTAATTTCTTGCTACATCTCATAACTTTTATTTGTGTTATTTGCATTCTCGCACATTAATGATACAGTCACCCTAGCTGTATTGTAATAGTCCACCTTTCATTACCTTCAAAAATGACTGCATTTTTAATATGCACATCTAAATGGTGTAGGATTCTTCCCAACCTCACAGGCAGGGCAGGGCATAATGGGCAATGATACAAAGTGCAACAGGTTGTGCACTGCTGTGGCACAAAGTCCTCACGAGTTATGGTGGGGTGCATCTGTAAAAGCACAAAGAAACAATATATCTTTGTTTTAATAAGAAGCTTAACAAACATTTTTACATCACTTTAAACATGAATTTAAATATGCTTCTGATATCTCAAGGAACAGAAACCACGATGTTGGAGTGGTTGTGATATAAAACCTCAGTAAATATATTAACTGTGTGATTTTGTACTACACTTTTAATCAATTTTTTTAGATTTTTTTAAGCATTTTTTTAAAAGTTCTTTTAATTTTCAGTTTTGCTCTTTGTCTTGTTTTTTTTTTAATACTGTTTCTATAAAGCACATTAAATAACCTCTGTGTATGATGATAAACTTGTCTTGCCTCACCATAAGGAGACCGAGAAACTTTCTCAAGACCACACGAACAACTAAAAACTAGATGCTGAAAACTAAGACACACAAGATAAATTCATGAAAAGTAGAAATGTGTCTATTTTACGGTAAGATAACATCAGCTAACTGACTAGCAGTTGCCGTAAGTGAAAAAAACTCACTCCAGTCATCAAATAAACAAGTTACTAACGCACTAGACCAAAACATTGCAATAATGTGTGTATGGTATGAAATAAAAAAAAAGTCTAACTATATAATTCAATAAAACAAATAAAGCTTAACATACCATTCGCACTGGCCTCAAGAACGTGTTGCTTGCTGCTTGTTCCCCGGTGCACTTCCTGTTGTGGCTGAGCGTGCATGTGGGTGAGCGTGCACATCTGCAGCCAGACCCATTTGAAGCCCCGCCTTGATGAGAGGTCTGACAGTTGGGAATTGTCAATTGAATTTTTGTGCAAAAACAGCGTCGTGACATGCAATGTAATCGCCGGGGGCGCTATTGCATTGGCATTTGAATAAAGAGGCAAAAAACCCATGGCAATACGACATGGGATTCAGTGCCTTGTGATTCTATGTATTATTCAAAATATTTTGAAATGAATTAAGGATTGCATCAGCACTTTGCACACTGAATTGCAAAATGTATTTTCAAATTACATGCTCTGTTTGAATATTGAATTGACAATTGCATGATCAGATTGAATATTGAATTGCCAATTGCAGAATGAATGGCCATTTGAATTTATGTGCTTATAGTCTTCCATAGGTCTCCATCCTCATTAGGTTTGCATCCTCATTCATTGTGGCAGTCAAATGCTGACATGCTTCACATCCAATCACATTACTGGCCTGTGACAAGCTGAATTATAAATGAAAATACCTTCTGCAGCATTAGTCCAGGCAGACGAATATAACTTGTATATAATATTTTATATGTATAAAATATTTTGCCTTACAAGCCTAGATGTAGAAATGAACTTAAGTGAAAATATCAAGTGACTTAATAAGTAGTTTGTGAAAGAGGGACATTTATAAGGAAAAGCAACAAGACAATGAGGATGAGATGAGCTGAAAAGGGATACTATTGGGGATCCCATAAGGGCTGTGCAGGGACATGATGTTTTTGCTGCAGTGTAGCTGGAGGTAAGGAGGGGAGCAAGACCACTCAAAAAGCCCAGAGCAGGTGAAGGTAGCAAGTCTGAACTGGCACATGAGGGTCCTACACTGCAATATGGTCTTCTAATGATGTAGTCCCCGGTCTGCAACCTGAATATTACTTACTCTAAAACTCTCACAAGCCTTGCTGGGATTCTCATACCCTCTCTCTCCTTCACACACATAAACACTCAAACCAGTTATTTGCAGCACACAGGAAACCTGGCAACTTTGAAAATAATAAAAAGAAAAAAGCAGCAACAATGTATTCAATCAGCCTCTCTCTTTCTCTCTCTGTCTCTCCTTTTTCACACACACACACCTGCTAAGCGCTTGCAACAGTGAGGGGCCATAGTGTCTTAATTTTTTTTATTAGCACATACGTACACAAAGAGTCAGAAACAGATACACAACCTCAACTACAGAAGGAGGAGATCATGACACAGGTACACACAAAGGCTGAGCACAAGTTACCATATCTTGTCTTCATTTACAGACCTGATGCTAAATGCATCTCAAATTGAGCCCTGGGCTGCATGTCAGCTCTCCCCTGCTGCAGGACATTTACACCAAGAGATGTAGGACCAGGGCAATTAGGATTATAAAAGACTCGTCTCATCCCAGCAATGGACTATTTCATCTTCTGCAATCAGGCAGAAGGTTCCGCACCATCAAGGCCAAAACAGAGAGACTCAGGAGGAGTTTCTATGCTCAGGCCATCCATTTTCTGAACCAGGACATGCCTTTTCTCTAAAAGCCTTATTGCCATTCCATACTGTCTCTCAATCATATTGTTTATGATCATTTATACTGTCTGCCATTTTTCTCTGTCCAAATATTACATACCCCTCCTCTGTTTGCTACTTGCTACATTATTCACTGCTGTGCATTTGCACTCGGCACTTTAAACAGTCACTTTAAACAGTCACACTGCATCTGTCATCTTTGTATCTTGTTGAACAGTTATTTATTTATTTTTATCTTTCCCTTATCTCTCCTTTTCAAATTTGTACTGTAACTTTATTTTATTTTAATTTTACATTTTATTTTAATTTTATTTTATATTATTTTGATTCTGCCTAAATTGCAGTCAATAGCTGATCAGGATACATTTCACTGCATTTTTACTTGTATAATTTGCATGTGACAAATAAAGAATCTTGAATCTTGAGAGAGGAGAACTGACCATAGATCATATCAGACACCCCCACTTTGCACCACACTTTATAGTAGCTTGAACTTCTCTCTTATATAAGCACGCACGCACACACATGCAAGCACACTCATATACACACACATTCCCTCTTGCCAGGCCAATACATCAGTGCACTCCCTGGACAAATGAGGTAATCACTCAAAATTATTTCCATATAAACTAATGAAACATTACAAAGTTAAACTCTCCAGAATGTTAATTACAAAGGTAATGCACAATTTGTTGATTAATGTTTTATCCTCTCCTCTGGGGGTGGTGCACTAATGTGTAGATGTTGTATTGATGACAAGTCAAACCAAACAGAAGTTTTGTAGTGGAATCCCTCTGACATTAAACTACCTTACATAAAGTACAATGCCCAAAAAAACACAAACAACTTGAAGCACTGCAAAATGCATATTCAATATGTGCCTTCCTTTCCTATATTTCACACAGGGTTGTATCGCAAAACAAAAGAATAAAAGCACAACACCACTTTCAGCAAATATCAGACTGATCTATATGTGCCATATAATGAAAAATAAAAACACATTACAGTCAATTACTGACAACAATGCCCAAAATGGCAAAGGTGATGACGTAATTCATACTTTTGTATTAGTCATTTGTTGCAATGCAGAATACTTTGATGTAAAGTGATTTCAGTTTTGTTGGCTTTTGAACTGAATATCTAAAATAACTGAAACAATATAAAACTGTTGTAATTCATTTATCCTAGTATTATCAGTAATTCACACAGCCAAATCTGCAAAGAAAGTGCTATAAAAAGTCTATGTTGTGATTTTGCAGAATAGACATTCTATTTGAATATACATAACATAATTCAAGTTAACTTCAAGTCTGCAGTCATCAGTAATATCCACATATTTTAAATGTAAATGTAATTATACTTAAGGATATTTCTTAATTAATCGATGTGAAAGTTTTGTTACCTAACCTAATGAATAGGTAATGGTCAAGTAAAAACTTCCAGTTATTGTCCTTGAATTGTAAGAACGATTCTGTACCACTAAAGTGCCACTAAATCTTGATAATCATTTTCACACATGCCTCAACATCATGTTAACATTTTAAAAAACACTTTACACATTCACCAAATCTCTTAGACTATGTGAGCTAAACGGAGAATACTTTTGCATTGCTTTCATACAAAATGCATTAAATGACAACTTCCTCCAAAATACAAAAATACCCCTCTCTGTTAGTGTTCACAACCAGATAAAATTCTGTCTAATTACAACAATTTTTATAAGAATTTAGTTACTCTGTTAATAACTTACAAAACTGAAATGGAGATGGAGATGGAGGTCTGATGCATTTCAACACATGGAACTTCTGTAAAACCATCAGTTACTGTCATTCAGATTATTCTGATTTAAGATTGAAGTTTCAGTTTATTTGCAGCCTTGTTGCCATCTGTATGAAATAAGGGATGTTTACAGTTTATATCATATTTGCGCAATAGATTTTTCCCCACTGTATGACAAGAGAAAATGTGATGTTGATGAGTCTGGTAAACTGGTAAACACTTTTGAGACACTGATGGACACTAGACGAGCAGCAATAGAACAAACTTCCATAAGTGTTACTGTAATGCTGCCTCAGTTTGCTGTGTTCAATATTAGGCAGGTGGTCATAATGTTATGACTAATCTTTGTATGTGGAAATGACAGTGACAGTTTGCTATTTCACTTTTTTATAGTGATAATAGTGTGTTTTTCTTTTACAGCATATTACACAGCTGAATTTGAGTCAGTGTGAAGTGAGAAGTGTTTTGGTGGTGCATTAGAGCCTGAGATGTGCATTTGTAAAGATCTCAGTGTGAAGTGTTTTAAAATAGTCTATTCAGATTGTATTTATAGACTTAATGGTGAAATATAAATGCTAATTAACTAGCATTGCCTCAGAAAGTCAACTCAGTTGGTCAATGTGCATGACAGTAGCAGGATAAAACAAACAGAAACTGACCAAAGGGATGACATTTCAATGATAAATTATAAACAAAGAGAATTATAAATCCATGTGATGCAGTTTAATGAACAAATGAAACATGGTAGGCAGATGCTCTGAAGTTAATTACAAAATATAGTTTGTCAGTGCAATGAGAGTTTATCAGTGCTATGTGAGCCACTCTAATTGCCAGTATATGTGATAAAAACCCTAAATAGTCAAATACTTACATTGATCAGAAAAATCCCATTCAATTGACAAAAGCCTTACACATCTAATATTAATTAATACATATTCTATTCTAATGAATTATTCAATTTGAACACTAATTTGACATTTTCCTTCATTACTATAAAAAAGCCCTAAATAAACAATGTATTGTTTTTATTTTGTTGACAGGCCATATTCATAAAAACTATTGCTATTCCTCTGAAATTTTGCCTGACTGTGTAACATTGGATGGATCCTTATTCCTACAGGCTGATAGTATGCGGTCTGACTGTTGATCCTGTGGAGACTGGGCCCGAGCTGGGCCCAAAGAGTGTGGTGGGCCACATGGCTGCAACGTTTATCCCACTGAGGCATGGCCAAGCAGGGCAGCTGCCGCTGTTCTCCCTTGTGTTGACCACTCTGTGTTATCCTACTGTCTGCTTTGGACCCTGACAGGCTGGACACACCCGGCTGCACTTGGCTACACGCCGCCCTTTCCTCACAAAACACACACACACATGCACACATCCACAGAAAGTACAAACCTCCACAGAGATTTCAGAAGAAAGAAATGGATACCACAGGCATGCTGACTAAAACATCCACCAAACACGAGCACATACAGGAATAAGAACAAAAGTTCTCAGTACCTTAGAGATGCGCCCACCGCATGGAGACTTACAAGAAACCTAATACAAGTACACATGAAATCATTTTCATGTCTGAAGTTTAACCTAGTCTAACCAAGCAACACAAGAACAGGGAAAATTATTTTTGTACCAACATCCCCTAAAGCAAACATATCGTTCAACTTAGCAAGCAAACATACACAAGTGAATAATTTCCCTTCGCTGCCATCCCTCATCCCTCCAATAAATCAAAGGCTGTATTAACAGAAGGGAGTATATGGAATGCATAGTCGTTTTCAATTCTCTTTTACGCGCAAGGCATTTCAAATTTATGTGTGTGAATTTATGCAGTGTGAGGGTATTTCTGTCTGTTTTATATGTATTTTAACTCCTCAAGAACAAAATCAAGATGTATAAAATGAGAATAAGCAAAACAGATAGAATCTCATACTCTCCCTTTATGTATACATAGCAAATTTCTCCTGATAAGCTTCTGCATTCTCATGTACTTTTCAGAAAAGCCTCACTCACTGCTAAAATATGCACTGAATTGAAGCCATAAAAGATCAGAATAAATTAGGCCAACATCATACTTGCAAAGTTCTGTGGGCATTATAGAAGAAGAATAAAAAGACAGAAGTGAAAAAGGCAAAAATTAACGACAAGAGAGAGGAGAAGAACTAGCAGAAGAAGAAAAGTAATATCAACAAAAAAGTTTTCTCAAAGGGAGCAAGTTTTCTGTAGCTGAGCTGAGACAAAAACAAAAGGACTATACAAAATGAAAGAAACAGATCTGAAGTAATTTATCAAAGACTGTGCTTTTATAATGCAAATTTGAAGCTGGGTTGCACTTAAATACCAAACCTTTTCACAGTTAAACACAGTGTATCTGTCACAGAGCAGAACATACTGCAGTACTAAAGTTCCACTGAAGCTTTGCACTGTAACGAATGAGTAACAGAGAAGGGGAAAGCGGGCCGATGGAGTCTCACTTCTGAGTAAAGGGATATCTGTGAAAGCCACTATCTGTTCTTGGCAAGAGGCTCGACCGTTACCAGCCACTTTCATACCTCTTTTCCACTGACTCCCAGGGCTCACTTCAAAGGCACTCCTTCAAGACTCAAAACTCAAAGACAGATCGGAGCGATATCTTCCCTTTTTTCTGTGTGTGTCTTCAGGCATGGAAGCAGTGGATATTGCTTGCAGCATAACTTGCCTTTGAAAGAGTCATTTGCGCAGCAGATGAACAATAAAGCAAAGCGGGGCAGGCGTTCGTACGGCATAGGGTCTGGCAGTAGAATCTTTTCTGTAAGGCCTCGGTGTCTCTCTCTGGATGGAAATTCAGTCTGAGTTGATGGCGCTACCGCAGCTGGAGACCGTCCCATAAGCGGCAGTGCCAGGCCCCATGCAGCAGGCAAAGAGCTGGGTGCGTCTCACCCATCAGCAAGACTAATGACCCAACACCTGCCCCCTCTATGGGCCACAGATTGGCTCCTGTGACATTTAATGCAGGAAATGCTGATGGCGGATGGCAAAGAAGGTGTCTAATGGTGCCGAGGAGGCAGAGGTGCTGATTCAATCATAACGGGAAATAACGCCCCTCATCACAAGCTGCTAACAGCACTGGAGTCCTGCATGGACCAAATGAGAGGTAGAGTGAACACATTAACACGCAAAACCCTGCACCAGGATCAGGTGTTAAGCTCCCTATAGCTTAGTTCAGCTGCTGCAAAAAGAGACCAGCTGATGCAATCCTGCAACACACCACCAACAGCTGAAACACACACACACGCACCCACACACACTTCAGCGGTGAGCATCTCAGCACCCATGGAGCATGAGAGATGCAGGAAACTATGGTACCCTGACAATCCAAATTAGGAACCTCAAATTGGGGTCTTCCATCTTGGAAGTGGCCCATTCTCCAGTGCTTCCTCCTCTCACCATCCCCTCCTCTTTAGTCACTCTCTCTCCTCTAGCCTACTGACAAAATAAATCACAGTGCCACAATAGTTTTAATGGCTTTTTAATGAGTCTAATGTTTTCTGTTTTAATGAACTTCTTACATCAGCTTTAATCATTTTGGAAAAATGAAAAATGATTGAGAAATGGCCTACATTAATTTAATTTACTGTTTAATCTGCCCAGCAGCCTTTCCCAGGCCAGTAAGTACAGGGATTGAGGGTAGGGGGAGAGGAAGAAGGAGAGATGACAGAGGGACCTTTCTGGTCTGATCTGTGAAGAAAATGAGCCTTTTCTCACTTCTCTCTTCTGTTTTAGATCACATCCCAAATCTTTTCAAAACAGCATTTCAAAGAGAGTGTCACAACAGCAGATTCTGGTTGACTGTCAGTGTGACTTTTTTGAGCTGCAAATCACATTACACAAACACTGATTGCTAATATGCATTAATCATTAATACCACATACACTCATCATCAGACAATTTCAGTTGAAGAACCTCATAAATACAGTATATTAATCAGGGGTGTAGCACCAAATTCTGGGCTCTATTCCAAACTAAAACTCCAAACGTCTCAAGGGCCCTCCACCAACCTGGGGTCCCATTCAATCAGCCCCATTTTTCATGCCACTGCGACACCCATGATGTTAATATTACTGGCCAATAGGTGCTAATTGCACATAACTCAGCATTGGTAATATTAAAGGCCAATAAAGGATAAAAAGAAAAAACAAACCCAAAAAGCAGAGAGAAGGAAGATGGATCCTGGATGGACTATGAGTGTTGTTGAGCTGTAGTTTGTCCACTCCTGTAGAAGTCGAAATAAAGTGTTTTTTATCGTTTATTTTTAAAATGCATTATGTCACATGACCTAATTGAGGGTACTTAGATAGGTACAGACAACAAATATTAGGAAAAAGTCAGTGTATCATAGCTATTTTTTAAAACTTCAAATATTGAAAAAATGGTATTGGTCATCAAAATTTTTAATCATTTGAAATTTAAAGCAATGTTCACAGGAGATGTGAAAATGTAAAATCTCAGTAGTCCATTTCCAGCTGAATATACACGAAAGCATTTTCTGCATTCATAAAGTTACTGCCAGTAATATACAATAGTTGGTTTTCCATTTTATACATCTAAAAAATCTCAGATGTATAGGCAGAGGCCAAATCAAGGACTACTTAGCAGTGCATCACATGCAAAAATCCCATTTTCTGCAGGCTGGTTTATATAAGACTGTTACTTTCCCTTGCCGGCCTGCAGTGGTGATTGCTTTGTATTACTTTAAATGTTTGTCCTTTATGGATGTGGCAGCAGGGTTCAGCTCCACTGCCCGCATAAAACATCATTGCTCTTCTTATGAGCAAAGCTCAGGGGGGCTTAATGACCCAGTGCCGTATCTCACAGGAACCACTGACCAGATGAAGGTGTTTACTGCTAGTACACACAGGCACACACATTTGCTCACACAAACATTCAATAGACATACAAACGTCTTTCTCTCTCACACTCTCTCTTTTGTGTGTTTTTTTTAATGCACCAGGCCAGGTATTCACATTTTCCGATCCTGATTGCCGTCTATGCAGGTCACCGCTTCTGCTCAAAGCACACAATCTAAATTTATATTTCTTTTCCTAGAGCTGTTTTCAAGGATAGAGACAAGGCTTTCTTTCTTGGTTACTCTAAGAAGCTCAAAGACTGTAAATATCCATGCAGCATAAACACTGCTAACCAAACAGTTGAGGGAGAGCTAAAATTATTGCAGGGCAATTTATGAATTGGTTCTGTTACACCTTACTGTAATGACTTCTGGCCTTATCAGTTTGCTCCTTTACCCCACACTGATAGGACTGGTGTATTAGCATCTCAAAGTATAAAGATCATTTCTGTTGTATAGTGTAAGATCGCAGCCCAGACCAAGGGAGGACTCCACCTCATCAGAAAGGCCATCTGACCAGGACTCCAGTTCCAGACCTTCACAATTACCCCAGACTACCAGATCAGCGTCACCAGAATTCTAACCAATCACATCCACATAATCTGTATTTAAGGACTTTCATTTGCAAACTTTCCCTGCAAAGTATTGTCATGCCTAGTGCTACATACCGAGCGTTCCTTGTGTTTGCCTATCTCCATTTTGACCCTTGCTCTCTGTTTTTGGACTACCCCTCTGCTTCTGGCGATTTGGATTTGTTTGCTTCATGGACAGTGTTTTCTGGTTCTGACATGTGCTTTAATAAAGTCTTTGCTTTTTGCCAATATATCCCTGTGCCTGTGACCTGGTTCTGTCCACTCTGCATTTGGGTTCACCCGCCAGTCGTTACATATAGACTTAATTTTATTCAGAGAATCAGGACAAACTACAGCTGGGGAATGCATTAGAAAAAAAATATAATGTGCAAAATCCAGTGTGTGCATCACTATTTTTTTCTGAAATTGGGCATGAACATCATTAGCATTACAGTAATTTTAAAGTGCAAGGAACATCAGTTTTGGAGGTGTATATTCAGAATGAGGGCATGAGTTCTGTCAGAGGAGGTGTTGAAAATGTAGCTGTGATTAAGAGTAGACAAGCTGTTTTGGCTTTTTCAGAGAACTGCCAAACGGCTGTCATTCCACACAGCTGTGTCATTCCAAGACATAAGCATGTAACCATTGAAACAGACTGTTTTTAAATGACTATGCACATTTTACTTGCACCTAACAACTGGCTAAACTGTCCTCATACCAGCAATAAACTCAGAATTCTAAAATTCTATAAGGATGGGAAAAGGAAGGAAGAAAGTCATGAAACAAGGAAATAAGGAAGGAAGGAAATAGACACCCAGACTGATACAAATGTAGAAATACCTAGTTCAGCTGGGATAGTAGAGATGAAAATGTCAAAATTGTCAGAAACTAAATTACATATCAGAAAGTGGCCTGAGGGTGGGTGTGTCCTGTACCTCATATTCCCTCATCCACTTAACATCTGGGCCCACGTTTGTCCTAAGATTAGCACTAGGGGCCAGAGGCATCTGTCAGCCAAGGTGGGACCGCCAAAACACAGAGACAGACGGGGTGAACATGTCATTTGTTACAGCCAACTGACATTAACGATAATGAGGCATAAAGATGGTCAGTTATGTTAAAGTCTGTCCATAACCTGTCTCTCCATGCATGATCAAGACCGAAATGAGAACTATGCCATCTGAGGCTTTGTCTATTACAAATATATAGCAAACTGGTATTTCAGCAAACGTTACTACAATCGGTAATCATGACCTATTTGTAAATGGAATCAAAATGTTTCATGTGCCTCTAAATAAACAGCAAAACAAATAACTAGAGGGAGTACAATATAGAATTTTTAAGACTAGTACTAGTTTTTATTTGAGTATTTTACAAAACCTTATTTTTAAAAAAGGAAATTGATACCACTAAACATACAACTTGTCTGTTTTTGACATAATACTCCTAAAGTGTTTACCTGATTTCAGCAGCTCAAACAGACAATTACAGGGATGACATGGTGAGATGAGTCTCCTGATTGCTCTGCTCCAGCATCTCCTGGTTTAAATATCCTGCAGGGATGGTAGAGTAGATCTGGTACAGCACTCTGCTGGTAGCAAAGCTATTCAGTACCACTACAAAATTCATAAAGTTTTATATAAAACTCAGCTAAGAAATGAGACTGAAGGGGGTTTGTAAAATCACACCAAATGGGGAAAAGATGACATGTCATTGGTCAAAGGGATGAACTCGGGCAATCAATATTCATGATCCTGGACTATAAAACCAAAGAGAGACCTGCCTTTCCAGTGTATTTTTGAGGTATACTTTTAGAATGTACATACATTTATGCTCACTGTGCAGTTACCAGGCTTAATATATTCTGTTGATGTTATGGCCAAGTTCGATAGTAGTTTTATTCAACTGCAGTCATTTCATTGCATATTCCATCCAGCTCATCTTTCCCGTTTTGGCATGTTTTTTTGGGTGTTGTCTTTAATGGAGTACTTTGTAGAAAAAAAATTATGTGTGGTTCATAAAGCTGGGCTCAAGACCACCTAAACCAAGACTGAGGCCAGACCAAGACCAGAGTGTGTCGAGGCCGAGACAAGACCAAGGCTCTGAAAGGCCAAGACTGAGACAAGACCTAGACCGGGACAGGGCAACACCAAGTGGAGACCAAGACCGGACAAATGCATGTTTTACGCCACATGACAAATAAGTGGAACATTCAAAGCCTAAGCAACATTAATCATGTTCATTCAATATTTCTCTCTTACATATCTATAATAAGCTGCTTCACTGGAAGCAGTTATCCAAACTGATCACATCATATGTTAAATTCGACAAACCACAGTGGCAGAACACTCCTCAAGACCAAACTCACTGTTTAATTGGCTTGCAGAGATTTATTTTGCTGAGACATTGTATGTCTTAGTACTGTAAAGAAAAATAAAGTTAGTGGCAGGCGGAAAAACTTCTTTATCCATTTGGTATCTATTTGGGTACAGAATAAAATTATTTGATAATAAATAATAAAATTTTCTATTCCCCCCCCCAAGTTTTGGGTCATTTTGAGCCGACTTGGACTCACTTTGTCCTATAAAAAGAGCTGCTTTTGGCTACTAGAGTCACGAGCGCTAACGCAAGTGTTATAGCGAATAATGTAATTAATGCCTTTTTAAGCAATTTCTTCAGTTTTTGTGCACGGAATTATTCAGAAATAATTTCACGTATAGAGGAATGAACAAAATATCTGGTAAGTTTAAAGTCTTTTGATTCTGATGCTATGTGTGCAGGGCCGGGTTAACATAGGGTGGGGCCTCTGGGCAACTACACTTCCATTAATATATATTCTGTATGCATCATTTCCGGTTAATAATATAAAAAGTTATGAAAAGATATTTAAAGGTCTACTTGTGCTAAATGATGGGGCCCCCCATTGGCTGGGCACTTGCCCAATCAAGTCTATGGATAATCCAGCCTTGTATGTGTGTCAATTAATAATTAATTAATAAACAATGCAAAATGCCTACGTCGGTTTCAGTGAGTTTTAATAGTAATATTCTCTAATTTTCGCAGGTCTCGCAATAAAATCCCGAGTTCTCTTTGTCTAAGTATATGACAAGACCGAGAACAGTCTCAAGTACGCCAACACTAGTGGTTTATACAATAAACTCTCGTCTGGTTGATAGCTCAAAACAAGTTTGCATTCATATTTACAGCATTTAGCAGATGCTCTTGTCCAGATCGACTTCCATTTACCAATTTCAGGGACAGTCTAGCTGGAGCAACTTGGGGTTAAGGGTCTTTCTCAGAGAATGTATAAATGAATAAAACAATTGAGCTAATAACTAATTCCCTACAAATGTGTAATGTTGAAAAATGGCAGGATTAATTTTTAAAAGTAATATTGATTAAAAAAATGTGTCATAGTGCAATATCAATGATACAAAGATGCTATGAATTTATTTTCTTTAACATAAGCCCAGGCATATTTACAATTATCAGTGTCTTTGAGCTCCCCTTAGTGCCTGAACTCAGTAAGTTGTCATTTGGCCAAGTTGTGGTTTTCTTGTCATCAATGATTTTACATTTTATAAACAAATAACAGAAGTTTAGTTTCTTTCAAGCTCCTAAAATCTGCTGATCCAGAAAAAATATTCATGCTTTTCTATTGACTTTTGACTGGCACAGATATGAAGCCATGCATCATCTCTATTTTAGCTTTGCTGCACTAGCTCCCTTTAGCTCTTCATGCCCTACCTTCTTCATACAAACTGAGTGAAAGTCCATAGTGTTCCTTGATCAATAAGGTCCTCAGATCAGTTCCTTCTGGCATCCCCTGAACCCAGCTGAAGACTAAGGGGGATCAGGCTTTTGCAGCAGCTGCACCAAGACTGTAGAACACCTTGAGATAAGGTCACCTAATATAACACTTGCCTCTCCAGTTTCTAATTTTAAATCAAAGCTAAAAACTCACTTTTACTCACTAGCAGTACTTCAACATTTGAAACATTTGACATTCTTCGGTCATGTAATAAGTTGGCAAAGGTAAGATTCAGTCAACGAAAGGAAAGGACACATGCTGAAGCTTAATGATACTGTAACCCATTTTGTGCTGTCTTACACAAAGAAAGGTTCTCAATTTAATCCAAACAAGTGATTACTTCTTTAAGTCATGTCCTTCTTATTGATTAGGCTATTTGCACATAAAAGTGGAAGCTCAGACCAAAGTGATTCAGTGAATATTGCAATTGAAGGAGTGATAATATCAAAGTTTGGGAGGAGGGATTGCATTAGCTTGTTTTTATTCTGCTCATGCATTTTTGTTTTTTTGCCCATTTATACACATGCACAGTTATTTTCAGTTCTGAATTCAAGGAGGGTGGATATGGGGGGCAACCATCTGGTGAAAATGTGGGCTTTAGCGTTTAATGGCCAGCTACAAAGGAGAGGAAGGCCCCTTCACACCAGTTGGCAGAAAACTGATGGGGAGGAAGGAAAGAACAAAATGGTAAAAAATGAGAATGTTAGGCAATCAGCCATCTGGAAGATTCTGCTGAATATTCCAACAATTTGAGAGACAGAGTGGAATTGGGAGACTGCTTCCAAGAGGGCTCAATTTAGTTTGAAAAATGATGCTTATATTCCTAATGGGAGCTCCAACAAGGAAGCGGGGGTGTGTGTGATGTAGCCAATCAGAGTCAATGTTGCGAAGTCATTTAGGTCTAAATACCAAAAGACAGTGGCCCTCATTGTGAGAGTCACTTTGTTTTGTATTCACACAAAAGCGCCATCGCAGCCAAAAACAGCTGTGATTTTTCGGCATTAGAGACACCAACTGCTCGCTCTAATTATGAGAGGGACTGAACAACTTGTACACATCACATCTGTTTCTCCCCTCTCCATTCCCAATGATGAATAGATGACAAGAGATTATGGGAGGCAAATTATTTCTTTGTGAAGATTCTTTTTTGTATTTTATTCATTTTGGCAGAATAAACCTTTTTAACATCTTGTGCTATTATTATCATTAATACTAATACTAATACTAATACTAATACTAATACTAATACTAATAATAATAATAATTTGAAAAGCGCCTTTCAAAACACTCAAGGACATTGTACACAACAAAATGATAAAAGAACAAGCATTAAAGCAGACAATTTACAGAAACTACATAAAACAATCCAAAATAATATGGCAGAGTGGAGAAGTTTATGTTGAATAAGCTATTTTGAACAGGTGAGTTTTGAGTCTAGATTTTAAAAAAGTAGTGATATTTTTTTATGTCAGGAGGTAGAGAATTCCAAAGCCGAGGAGCAGAGCAGCTGAAAGCCCTGCTCCCCATGGTGGCAAGAAGG
Source organism: Distichodus sexfasciatus (assembly GCA_032718565.1). Classification (NCBI taxonomy): domain Eukaryota; kingdom Metazoa; phylum Chordata; class Actinopteri; order Characiformes; family Distichodontidae; genus Distichodus; species Distichodus sexfasciatus. The sequence goes on from JAVGVS010000146.1 coordinate 462,139, forward strand.
GGGGAAGGGACAGGGAGAGAAAGAGAGGAGGAGGATCTGAGGCAGCGAGATGGAGTGATGATCTGAACCAAATCAGACAAATATGGAGGGGAGAGGTGGTGAATTGCCTTAAATGTGTACAGGAGAATTTTGAAATTGATGCGATGTTTAACCCGGGAGCCAATGAAGCTGCTGACGAACAGGAGTGATGTGGTGAATGGAAGGGGTCCTGGTGATAATACGAGCAGCAGAGTTCTGGACAAGTTGGAGCTTATGGATGGATTTTTGAGTAAGACCAAATAAAAGTGAATTAACTTGTACACCCTCATATGTACACTCAATTCCTTACAAATATGTACACATTATTCAATTGGCTTCAACGTAAAAGCATGTGCTGTCTATGACTTCAATTTGGAGTAGTTTTAAAGGGAAATGCAAGTTATTAGTAGTTAATACATTGGTTAGCTTACTATGACACCACAATATGTATACAATAACCTTTGACCAGTCCAGGTCTACCAGTTCCCTTTGTAAAAGATGTAGTGCAGACCTAAGACTCACACACCATACTGTAAAATAACAGCATCAGCTAATAACTGAGTGTGTGTGGGAGCGAAAGAGAAGGTGCATGTGTATTGGTCTTTGCTGATGGGCTGAAATGCTAGAAGTGGGTTTAAACACTTAAAAGTGGGTCAATTTAGTCCCAAGAAGTGTTGCAAGTATACTACTGGTACTTTGATATTAGTATACTCATTACATAAAGTATGCTTTGAATATATACTTCTAAATATTCTAAATAAAAAGTGAATGTTAAGGATCCTTTATGGTGTACGAAAGACTGATTAAGAGCATGCACAAGTGCAAAACAAGTTCTTTTTCGCAAGGAGAACTCACAGATCTGATTTCACACTAAAAACAGAACGACTGCCACAAGGGGGCAGAAAGAGTCCTTTTTTACACTGAATTTTTATTTTGAAATATATTGTACAGACACATTAATAATTACTTTTTATTTTTAAATATTAACAGCCTTTTGTTGACATGTGTGCCACTGACTGGGCTTATGATGTCTTTGTTAAATGTACAGTTGCGTGCTGGTGTGGGTGAGTTGGTAGATGGGTGCAGTTGGTAGCATAATGGTTAGGGAGTTGGCCCCATGATCAAATGGTCGCTGGTTTGAATCCCGGACCAGTAAAGGTGCCAATGAAGGCACCTGGGCAAGTTAGTTTCCCCAAGCACTGGTCTCCAGGCACTGCATGTCAGCTGCTCACTGCTTCTTCACAAATGGGTCAGATGGTGTGTTGTGTTCGCAATGAGAAAAAATAATTGACTCACGTAAGTTATTTTGCCTCTTGGCACCACCCCCTCTATGCATTCCGATCACCCCCTCAGTCATTTACTGCTGGGTCTGAGTCTGACCAAAAGCCTTTTCAGGAGCTCAAAATCTTCTCAGCAGTAAAATTACAACAGCACCTAAAATTTACATACTGAAAGGAATGAATTGGATGAAAAATAAATTGACTTGCATTGGTCCTTATCTTAAAACAGAAATACAAACAGTTAATTTAATCAGGTATGATTATTTCTAATAAGGAAGCACTTAACCAGTGTTTCCAAAATACACTGTGTACACAAAATACATTTTGTACATCAAAATGCAAACTTAGTTATGTAGAAATTATAGGTAATTAGGTTTCCTTCTGACTAAAAAACTAACAATAGATACACCTTATTGAATTTTGAACATAAGACAATTTAAGCGGTTGACAAATTATACATCTGTTACTTAAATGTTTTTGTTTTATTGTTGCCACAAAGCATACCAGAACCCAATGATTCAACTCTGACTTTGGCTGATGGGTGAAGGAGAACTCTAGTGATTGAAGGTTGTCTTTTGACCAACACAGTGTGACATTATTAGAAAGAATATATGTCCTCTGACTTCAAAAATATGCATCAAAGTAACATGGAACAAGACCTTTCATATAGATGTAGTGAAGTCATACTACATCCATCTATCAAATATAGTGGAGTAATTTTTTTTTAATTAGGTTTTGTAAATTAAAGTGAGGGATTAGTTGTTATTGTCACAGTGCAGCCCAACAAAATGTGACTTCTGCATTTCTTCCATCCATGAAGGAGCAGAAGCAGCGCTTGGGTTGTAGTGCTTGTGAATGGTATCTTGCTCACAAGTACCTCAAGTGGTACCTTTACCCACCTGGGATTTGAGCCAGTGACCCTCCGATCATGGCGCTAATTCCTTTATGGCTTTACAACCACTGTCCCCTAAGTATATACTTATGTAATACAGAGATATCCAGCAGTACAGTATTTTTCATTGGTTACTGGTCAACTCTGTACCATTTATCTATTCGCTGAAACAAAAAAGGCATACACACATCCCTAGATGTAAACAATTCCACACTTAGGCCTAACTTATCCTCAGTTCTCAAAAGCTAAATTGTATAATCTTTTAGTTTTCCAAATAAATGCTGGAACCTTTCTATTAAAGGCATATGAGGAATTGTCCTCACATATAAAAGTTCCTCACAAAGCCAGAAAAAACTGAGAAATGTCAGGCTTTCCTATCTTTTAGAGGAGACTGAGGTCTTGACAGGACATTGATAATCTGTTCTGACAGTTAGAGTTATAAGAAGATGATTAAATGAAAACTATGAAGCCCACCTTGCATCATATGGGACTTTTCTGTGAGCCAATGAATACTAGAAACTAAAAGAGGTAAAGATGTGCTTTTGCTTACTGAGGTTAAGGTTAGGGTTAGGATTAGGTGTAGGTGTAAAATTATGTACTTTAGTCATTATGGGAGTCTATGGAAGGACCTTACAAAGATAGTAATACATAGACTGTGCTTGTGTGTGTGTGTGATTTCCTCATTTACCCCCTTCCTGTTCCCAACTGGCTAGCAATCGAGATCACTTACTACACCCCATAATAAAGAGCTCATGCATAATTTTAGCTCAAATAGGAGGACCAGGTACACTTCATATTTCAATAAAATACTTGATATTTTCATTTCAAAGGCCATCATTTTATTGCTGTGAAAGGTATTTGGGTCACTAATGGTAAATGGATAAGTTATAGATTCAGGCCTTGCATGACAATTTTTTTTCCGTTACTCTCAGCTCTTGTAGGATCCAGTTGATTCAGTAGCTTTTATGTCTCCTCTGTGATGGATCAGAATGAAGAATATAAATATGTACATGAATATGACTGCACAACTACTCAACTGGATAAATTCTTTATTCCTCTATATTAAACATTTGTCCTCCATTAGACAACAATGGCAAATTTGGTGAATGAGAAATTCTCAAAAGAATAATTGCACCCTAGAGGTTTGTGATCAAATGGCTGAACAGGGCCTTTACTGTACCTCTAATATTTTACAAAAAGTCTTCTGTTATTTCTCCAAACAATTACAAATTTACATATCTGTTCCCTTCAACACCTGAAAGAGTAAGAAATGAAAGTACAAATTCAAATTCTTATTATGAATCTGCGAAAAGTATTGATTGGCTTCTGGACCTTCTGTTTGGCAAATGCATGACTAAAGCATGGTACCAGTGTTTCATACTTTATTAGCACACCACAGAAACTGCAAAGTCAAATTGACAGAGAAATCTCCAAAAATGCCTTGCTTATGATCACATGGCACACAAAACCTGGAACTCAGATAGAATATGTTGATCTAATGTCACTTATCAGTTTGTTATCATGTGAAATATGTTAGTTTATAGGATAGATTTGGAAGCTGGAGTTAGAAAATGCCATCTTTAGTCTGAACAATGGTATATGCATTTTAACGAATTGCACTTTTAATTATAACAGTAAATTTTCTAATAATACTGCAAACTCTAAATAGACATACAAAATCTGTACACAATCATTATGAAAAATAATATCATGTGAAATAATAACATTATAGGACTGTCAATGTCAGGATAGACATGATATGTAATCAAACACTTTTTCCATGATTAAGAAATCTGATTTAGGCATTCTTCAAAAAAGGTTTAAGAATGGATATTTCACACTACTTGCACAAAACATTCTTTTTATTCTAAATTGAGCTACCCAAGTCATTTGAATTAAAGAACACTGTATTATGAATATTGCAATATCTTATGTATTATGAATAGTGCAGAATCTCAGTTATGTCCTTAATTTTATAGTCATAGTCCTTACTTACAATGTCCAAAAGCAATATCAGAACATTCTCCATAGTCTGTATCCAACTATTAACTGGACTTTTTATCAACAATTTATTTCGAAAAATGTCAAAACAGTGACAGTGTTAATAATAATAAATCTAACCAACCATAACTGTAACAGTAGCTGTGAATGTGTGATCAGTCTGTATCCCATGAATCAGATCTGTAATTAGCTAACAATCCTTACAGAGAGTTGATACAATAACATTGTTAACCAAGGTCCCTTAAAAGTTACTGTAGCCAGTTTTCACGGAGAAGGAAGGGAGAGAATACTGTGTAGAGTCATAGGATTTTTTAATGTCAGGCAGAAGTCTTCCAGTCTCTGAGGACTGAGAAAGTTAATAAGCCAAAGAGAAGCTTAAATAGCAGAACATTTACAAAATCCATGCCCAGGGGGCTCTTGCTGCCTCTAGCCATAATGGAGCAGATAAGCAAGGGAAGGAGAGGGAGAGGTAGAGGGAGTGAGAGAGAGAAAGAGAGAGAGAGAGACTTCTCAGACAATTAACTGGCCAGCTGTTCCTAAAAAGCAGTGTCTACTGGGACAGAATGATTGGTCACCTGTAAGACCAGTCAGTGAGAGCAGCAGAGAGACAAGACTCCAGTAATGACTTTGTTTGTTTGTTAGCTCCAGTTTGCTTTTATGTTATTCATTTTAGCCTTCTTTAGAAAACTCCAAACGAGTCTTAATCCATTCATGAAATGTGCATGGCAAACAAATGTTGATGTTGATGATTTTTTAAAAGAATTTTTCAGAAGACAAACCCAGTATAGAAGAACTAAGAATACTGTTAAGAGGGTGAATGTAAATGCTGCACCATAGTCTTAAAAAACCCTGAAAGAAACCCTTTACTCTTTGCATGCAGTATTACACCATATTTGAGGCATTCCTGTAAGAGATTTTAGGCTCCCTAACCCAATCTAGCTAACAGGCTCACTGTGGCAATGCCTATGCTCATTTCCCAAAGCTGATTTGTCTCCCCCCACTCAACCTTAGCTGCTCCAAAGATGTAATACCATAAAAGCATGCAATCAATAGTTCTGAAAAGCTACACTCATCTATTATTTTCATGGAGAAAACACAAGCAGGCCAATAGAGCTGTGTGTGTGTGTGTGTGTGTGCGTGTGTGTGTGTGTGTGTGTGTGTGTGTGTGTGTGTGTGTGTGTGTGTGTAACAGAATGTACGTGGTCATATGTGCAAAAATACACAACCGTATGGGATTTACCTGAAACACAACACAGAAGTGTTTTGATAACTGATATTTCCGGTTGCGCTTTGTCAAATTGTCCACCAGATGGCTGTGGAGTGTTCCCATCTGTTACAGTCCTGTTAATATGCTGCCTTTAGCAGGAAGGTAAAGAATTAAATAATATATTTCAGCGGTAATCTGGAACTAGACTGTGTTATTACAGCAAACGCTGAGCATTTCTTGCCCTCTTGCACCTGCACCTTGCTGATCTTGTGGTCATTTCATCAGGTATACTGTACATCTTAGCCATGGTTTCTCTCCCCCTTTTTCTATCACTTCCAGACAGAAATCTATCCCAAAAAAATATCAAGCATATTATTTCCACTGTCTTTCTCAATCTCATTCTCCTCAACATTTTTGAATACCAAGAAGTAACCTGCCACTTCACAGCTTAGTTCTTATATAAGTTTATTAGAAACAGATGGAAATCAATTTAGCCCTGTTTACTGTAAATGAAAGACTCTAACCAACACCTAATAATGAGTGGAGATAGGAACTTGATGGAAAGGTTCACAGTGAGTCCCTCGTGTGCTTTACAAATAGGTAAATCTGTCAGTATGGTGTTGTACATCTGAAAAAACATTACACACCAGCAAAAAGACTACAAAATAGCTATTTATTTGCATGGAATGTATAACAGGACCAAAAATGTATATCATATACATTATTTTAGCGTTTTTGTAAAAGAAAAAAATGGCATGTCTGAGGATCAGAGGATAATGTTAAAACATTTTTCCTGAATGAAAATCAGAAAGAATAAAAAAGGCAACCCCACCGAATTGCTGTGATTATTGCGACTCTAACTTGTCTTATTCAGAGAATTTTCATGTGTATGTGACAAGTGGACATCACTCCATTCTTGCCTGCAATTCTACCTGACATCACAGGTAGAACAAGCTTTTTATGTAATTAAGAACACATTTCCAGGTAGCCTGGCAACAAATCACCCTGGCATAAAAGCTCACATGAAATAACTAGCGTTCCATGGGTAGAAAAGAGACATTATTAATCAATTCCATTTGTGCTGATTCTGAATGGGAGCTCAAATTGTTTCAATCCTGGGAGGAAATATTTGAACTTGTCTGAGAGGCACTCTCTCCTAATCACCAGCCTTTGTACATGCTGATTTGAGGGAGAGAAAGAAATGGAATGTCTTCTGTAGCAGGAGCAATTACTCTCTAAAAACGGAATGAAAATCAGTTTTATCAAATGCATAAGAAAAAAATCATAGCAAAAAGTTTCAAGAAGTATTTTTCCCTAATCATCTGGCACACTGCTGAGGATTTGTTTGACGTGAAATACTGCATGGCTAACCATAGCCAGTGATTTCTTTTTGGTAAAAAAAACCAAAAACATTTTCTTGGGAAATACATATGTTTAGTTAAAATAACAAAATGTATGTAATGAAATTAGGAAAATAAGAAAATTACATTCTGCCAGCATCCTGCTAACTACTATGATAGCATGCTTTTAAATTAACTCTGAAAGTGCCTGAAAGCTGCATGCTAATGACATTTGACTTTCAATATACTTTTAAAAACAATTTAATTTATAGTTAAGATATTGTGCATTAAAGGTATTTGCTAAATATATTGTGAGTGTTTTATTAAGTTTTAATGTAAATTTACACCCAATATAAGATTGCACTGTGAATGTGCTTAACTGCCATGCTGTATCATATCCAGTAATGCATTGAAATCCTTTTTGAACTTCTTATGCCAGGCTTATGAATTCAAGACAAAGCATGTTATTATTGTTTGTTAATGCTGTTATAAGCATCTTAAATATATAATTAAATGTTTCTTTAAAATGCCACATTCGTGCATTATTCATGCCTTATGAATGCATTATCAAGGTGCACTTAATGTAAATCATTAACAAAAGTCCTCATTATACATTTTAGTGAAGAATACATATACAATTTCTCAGTCTGTTCTACCATTTAATCTATCCAAATTCCTTTCATTCATTGCATTTTTGTAAGGATGTCTTATTTTGTTTTGTTTTGCTTTTATCTTTGCCCTCTGACGGGTGTGTTTTGCCATTTCTGATTCATACTGACAGGCTTGGTCAGACAACATTTTCTCTGAAACACCCGACTATGGACTTAACCACTCACATTGATTCTGAATGTATGTGCTTTGTGTTTGGAGTTACAGTGATGCATTGTCTCATTTTTTAAAATGCAAATTCGGCACTATAGCTTCTAGAGACTCCATCAAATGTAAAACAAAAACTGAGAATGTTCTTTAGAAACACATGAAGGTATCAGGACCTGAAAAATCCTGATATGACCCATATGGTTCAACGTTTCACATAATATAATATCAAGTTCAATTAATGTTTGGACTTTTTTAGGCAACTAAGTTATAAACTACTTAAAGAATTGAATCTAGCCTTTTAGTAAGCATCACTCTGACAGATGGCAAATGGTTGTGTGCTTGCAATACCCTATGAGAAACACAAACCTGGATACAGGTTTGGACACAGGGAACGGTTGATGCTGAATACTGTATATTTTTTACTTTTTACCAGCCCAGCATTGTGCAGAATATTGTGTAATTTGTTCTAGCCTTTGTGATACTCTTTGGTGATGTCTTTAACCAATATGCACTTCTAAGTTCTGGATATAGCAAAAAGGTCTGAATGTAGTCATTGTTAGAGACTATATGTGCATTGTATTTGGCTGCTGTTTTGCAAAACTGAATACTTAAGGAGTTAAGCCTTAAATTGCCTCTTGGCAAATTGACATAAAATATCTTATATATAAAATACATTTTAGGCCTACAGACGTTTCTTACAAAGAAATACCAAAAACATCTATGCGTAAGTGTGACACAAATCTAACGTGCAGCGGTGCTTTTCCCCAGCTGATTGGCTTTCCTCCACAAAGTCTAGGTTTCAGAATTATCACTCCAATGTACTTGGCCTGCTTTCACAGGCAATTGTCCAACCTTGCTGTATATTGTTTGAGTGATGGGCTTAGTGCCACTGTCATTAGAATTTAGGTTATGCTGTGACCTGCTGTGTCTGAGACTTCTGGCAGCACATGCATTATTTTTTGCTGATTTTTGCTGAAATGATAAAATCACACAGAGACATCCATTTCTATCATAGGCACCATCACACGATGTATGAGTGTCTCCGTTGAGTGTGCCATGCTCAGTAAAAGGAGTGAACACTTTGTGACAAAAAAGAAACAGCGCTATTATCAAGTCTAGAGAATCCCTGCAAATCACTATGTAGCCAATCAAATTACTGACTGTATCCGATATTTTTAACCTTTGCTAAAGTGATTATGAGAAGGAAGGAATTGTCATTATTGGAACTGCTGCAACATCAAGCTAAAGAGCATGTTCACTGGCACTGACAAAAAGTCCTGTATCCTTCTATAGTGACACTTCAGTTTGAAAACAGTTTGTAGTGTCAGTGAACAATATGGGTCTTTATTGCCTCCACTTCAAGTTGTCAGCTACAAAAAATATATTTGCCATCCACCATAATACCATTAGCAAGCTGGTTGTGTAAGTGGGAAATTTTAATATCCATATAGATAATGAACAAGGTCCCCTGACAGCAGCCTTTGCTAATATACTAGATTCAGTGGGTATTGTTCAAAATGTAATTGGGCCCACTCACAACTGTGGTCATAGCCTTGATTTAGTCACGGGTGCAGTCGGCATGACACGAGGCAAGGTATAGATGCAAGCCATTTTATTGACAATAATTCTAAACAGAAACCGGCACAAACAAGTCACAAACAAACAAAACTCTTCTTGATTCTTCAACCACATATAGCACACTGACACAGGGAGGGTAGTGTGAGGGTGGACTGACAGGAGACACTGGGAAAACTGAGCTTATAAAGGGGAAGAGAAACAATGAACAGGATTAATCAGACAAGGGAAAACCAATCAGAAAACAATCAGGATTAACCAATGAAGGGAGAACCAATAGAAACAGGGGGCTGGACCGAAACAGACAAGAACCAGTTGGGATAACTAATGTGCATTGATCTACCAATCAGACACAAAGGGAAGGTGGGACAACAACTTGACAGACAGGAGACACACGACTGAACCGGACACATCAAAACTAAACAATGCCGGCATCTGCTGGCCGCTTAGCAAAGTCAAAAGAGGCCTGTTATGGCCAAAGCCCAGGGGGGCCATAACATTTAGTCCTATTACTTGGTCTTAAGGTAGAAAATGTAACTGTAAAGCCACAGACTAGTATTATTTCTGACCACTATCTTATTGTGTTACATTTTTCATTTGGTCAAAATACAAATTCACCAACTTGCTTCTGAACCAAGCATACAATCACACCAAATACAGCTAGTAACTTTACTGATAATCTCCCAGATTTATAATATTTGACAAAAGTAATATCCATTTCCACTGATCTTGAGAGATTATGTAGCATTTATGCTTCATTCCGCCTTTGATAAAACTGCCCTGTTAAAAATTAAGATCAGACAAAATAAAACTGCTCCCTGCTATAATAACCACTTACGTACCTTAACAAGACGTACGGAAATTTGAACGTAAATGGCGTCAAACTGAACTAGTGGTGTTTGAAGTGGTATGGAAAGAGGCTATGGGAAGTAGAGCTGTAATATTCGGCCCTTTTTAGGATTCGTCTGTCTCTTTTTTTTTTTTTTTTTTTTTTTTTTTTTTTGGATTCGTCTCTCTCTAAGTCACTCACTGAACTGATCTGGGTGTGCGAGTCACTTGAATCAGTATTGCCAAATCGCTGAATCATTTGTTTTTCATAGAAGAAAGTATATGTGGCTTGTGATGAGAATGAATGCACTTCCAAATAAATGACAAAGTATCAAGACAAGGCTACCAGAGAGGCAAATATTTTAAAAGATTATTTTGAAGTGGCACTAGATGAAGTTAACTGGCGGATTCTCTCTGTATGTAGTTTGGGCAGTGCTAACCCACTTCTGTGAGCGTTTCAGATTCAGCTGTATGTTTCTGGCTGTAGAGTTAACTGGCAGATTCACTCATGACTAGGGTTGCCACCTGACCCAGCGTTACCAGGTCTGTCCTTCTTTTTAATGTGTCCTGGGGGAAAAATTACTCTCCCAGGACACTGAATGTTATACGTCCGATGTGTTTCCGTTTATAGACAAACTGATTGGTCGGGTTGGCAAAATGACCAGGTTTTTTGTCAGACCTAGGTGGCAACCCTACTCATGACTGTATCTGCTTCGAGGAGTGCTAACCCACTTGTGTGAGCGATTCAGATTTGCCTGTATGTTTCTGACTGTAAAGGAAGTTAACCAACGGATTCACTCATGACCACTTGTGTGAGTGACTCAGATTTGGCTTCGTGCTGCACGACTGACACGAGTCCCGTAGTCTACAAAGAGGATTCAACTCTGTAGGAAGTTCCATCTTAGGATCCCTCTTTTGAGCAGGGCCGTGCAAATGAATTTTATGTTTTAAATTTTTTAACAGCTATACTTGCTACTATGGCTGTATTGATCTTGTGATGAGTTTGAAATGATTATAAGAGACTAAGACTAACTTGCCTGCATAGTGCTGCTGTTATAATTGGTTATTGTGATCAAAAACTTAATGGTAAAGTGTCCCTGTTTTTGCTTTGAAAATATTTGAAAATATGAATAAATCTTTGTTCTGTCAGATTTTACTAGGAACTAATAAACTAATGATTATACGACACCATTATGTTATCTTCTGTCCAATGTTGCTAGTCTGTCTTCAGTTGCATACAGAAATGGTTACTCAGTGGTAGGCAGCAATGAAAAACTTTATTTGGAAAGACACCAAGCATGAAGAAAGAGAAGTTGTGAAACTACATGTAGGTAACCCTAGGCAGGGGATCTTCCAGAGAAGCCAGTGAAACAAAGTGAGCCAGATAAAAGCATAATTGCTGTATATGAGATAATAAAATTAAAGAAGTGCTGCACGACTGACACGAGTCCCGTAGTCTACAAAGAGGATTTGACTCTGTAGGAAGTTCCATTTTAGGATCCCTCTTTTGAGCAGGGCCGTGCAAATGAATTTTATGTTTTAAATCTTTTAACAGCTATACTTGCTACTATGGCTGTATTGATCTTGTGATGAGTTTGAAATGATTATAAGAGGTACAGTACTGTGCAAAAGTTTTAGGCAGGTGTGAAAATGCTGTAAACAAAGAATGCTTTCAGAAATGCAAGTGTTAATCATTTATTTTCATCAATCAACAAAATGCAGTGAATGAACAAAAGAGAAATCTAAATCAAATCAATATTTGGTGTGACCACCCTTTGCCTTCAAAACAGCATCAATTCTTCTATGTACACTCGCACACAGTTTTTGAAGGAACTCGGCTGATAGGTTGTTCCAAACATCTTGGAGAACTAACCACAGATCTATAATCCTATAATCCTACAAAATAATATAATGACTACAAAATAATATAATGACTATAATCCTACAAAATCCCTGACTTTGTGCAAGTGTACCTATAAGAATTGATGCTGGTTTGAAGGCAAAAGGTAGTAACACCAAATATTGATTTGATGTAGATTTTTCTTTTGTTCGCTCACTTTGCATCATGTAAATTGATAAAAATAAACAATCATTATTTATATTTTTGAAAGCATTCTTTGTTTACAGCATTTTTTCACACCTGCCTAAAACTTTTGCACAGTACTGTATGTACGTGATGGGGTTTATATTTTATGATGTAGTTAGGACTCAATGGATTCAGGTTAATGGAGACCTCAGATTCGTGACTCGTGAGTTATGTAATGGAACCGGGTGATTCCTTTGGGTGAGTAATGAATCGCCCGACTTTAATGGAAAGGTATAAGAAGGCTCTTAGACCGGCTATATCAGAATAACTCTCTTTGCTAATTTAAAATAGCAATAATCTAGATTTCTATTTAGCATGGTGTGCAAGCTGACTAGTGACCAGAGTACTGTTCAAACTGTGCCAACAACGATTTTCAGTAACGACTGATTTTTTAAGCAAAAAATTTGTTCAATTAGAGAAAAATTTCTGAATACTCAAATAACTACAGTGCATAGCCTTGGCACTGAACGTACACATGCTGCTGCTGCCATATTTGAATCATTGACCTCAGTTGTCCAGTCAGAATTGATCTCCTTAATCTCATCCTCAAATTCATCTGCTAGTATATTAGCCCCTGTTCCAACAAAGAGATAAATCAGCTAGTGATTAAACCTCCACTAGCAATGGTTAACTCCTCTATCAGAATTGATCATCTAATCAAATCTCTAAAAGTAGCAGTAATAAAACCTTTGTTGAAGAGGCCCAACTTGGATCCCTAAGAAAACTATAGACCTTTAAACTTAGATCTTTAATCTCCCATTTAGCTTGTCAACTAACTTCATTTCTGCATGAAAATATGTTAAATAAAAAAAGTATGTGAATATAAATAGTGCGTCCTTAGAACATGTCATGGTCAAATATGGTGTCCCACAAGGTTCAGTCTCAGGTCCCTTGCTATTTTCGCTATTTTTGATGTACATGTGTGCCCGGCGGTGTGTTGGCGCCTGCCCAGGGCTGGTCCCCACTTTGCGCCTGAAAGTTGCCAGGATAGGCTCCGGTCTCCCTGCAGTCCCAGTTGGGATTACAGTGGTTCAGAAAATGAATGAATGAATGAATGAATGATGTACATGTTTCTAACACTACCCATACTCCCTTCTTTCAGTTGCAAAATGTTGCCAAATTAATATACATTCTATTCTTTCAAGATGCAAAAAAATGGTTCATTGCTCATAAAACACCACAGTTGTAGAATAAATTTCCTATTACCATTCATAGCTCAGGCACAATCTCTGTTTTAAAGTCAAGACTTAAGACCTACATTTTTAGTCAATCTTTTGGATATTTCTTTTGGACAAGTCCCTTTTTTAGGCAAATGTAAGATCTGGAGGTTCACGGTCATTTAAGGTTAAAGGTGAAAGGGGGATTGGTGCTGTCATCCTGCCAATTTCATGCAGTCACTCAGGTTTGTTGACGATGGTTTGACCTGACCCCTGGAAGCCCTCATTGCTATGTTAAATTCCAGCTGAAGCCCCCCCAAAATGATCCCAAGCCCCCCTAAAAATATAGTAATTATTATATATCCATACATTTCATACAAGATATCACTGAGCGCAGATATGCACTTAACCAACAGATGCAAGACTGTGAATTGAAATTAAAAATAATAAGTCTAGCTATCATAATTTAATTAAAATTATGTACTGGTTATTTAAGCTGCTATAGTTAGCAGGCAGACATTAGGACCGAGGCGGAAGCTACATGTCGCTGCTTGTTAGCGAGTAGCAACCAGAGCCCGTTTACTATTAAAATTTCTCTGGTAGCAACCTTCATACTCAGTTCAACAGAAGAATACTGTGAGTAGGAGTCAATAACTGTTGATTGCTTAACTTTACTTATGTTTCCTTACGTGAAAGGACGTTGTTGGGTATTTTAAAACTAATTTAGACTAACTTGCCTGCATAGTGCTGCTGTTATAATTGGTTATTGTGATCAAAAACTTAATGGTAAAGTGTCCCTGTTTTTGCTTTGAAAATATTTGAAAATATGAATAAATCTTTGTTCTGTCAGATTTTACTAGGAACTAATAAACTAATGATTATACGACACCATTATGTTATCTTCTGTCCAATGTTGCTAGTCTGTCTTCAGTTGCATACAGAAATGGTTACTCAGTGGTAGGCAGCAATGAAAAACTTTATTTGGAAAGACACCAAGCATGAAGAAAGAGAAGTTGTGAAACTACATGTAGGTAACCCTAGGCAGGGGATCTTCCAGAGAAGCCAGTGAAACAAAGTGAGCCAGATAAAAGCATAATTGCTGTACATGAAATAATAAAATTAAAGAAGCCTGTTTAGGTTTGGTGAAAAAACAAAAAAAATATATGCACTAAGTCCTTCCTACAACCCTGGGAGCTAAGCCCCCCTTGTCTTTCAATCCTAGTGACGTCTCTCCTGTATAGTCAGTCTGTAAACACAAACATTATTCCTGGAACAGTTTCAATGTGGCATGGATAAGATGACAAAACAATGACGAAAGTGCAGAGGCGCAATAGAATCTGTTAACAGTCTGGGGGTGTGTGTGGGGGAGTGAAAGGGCAGGCCGTGTATTTCAGAGTCTGATGGCTTGTCTGAAAAAGCTGTTGTGCAGTCTGGTGGATCGGGCCCCAATGCTGCAATAGCGTCAGCTGGATGGGAGCAGGGTAAAGAGTCCTTGTGAGTGGTGTGAGGAGTCGAGCACAATAGAGGAGGCCTTCCTCATGCAGCACCAGACACCCAGCTGCTGAACCTGATTTCTTTACGCTGACTCATCGTGGTGGCTGATAAGTCCCACCACGTGCCGTGTCGTCAGGGAACTTAATTATGTGGTTTTAGCTCTGCATGACAGTGCAGTTGTGGGTCAGCAATGTGTACAATAGTGGACTGAGAACGCAACCTTGAGGGGCTCCTGTGCTCAGTCTGATGGTGCTGTTTCCAATATGAACAGACTGAGGCCTCTCTGACAGAAAGCTACAATAAGATGGGTTGCTGCTGGAAGAGGTGTTCAAAGAGTCTACAATGCTTCTCTCAGAGTCTACAATGCTCTCCGTCATCCTAATTGGTGAATTTCTCCTGTGTCTTCAGTATCTTAATTTGCAGTAAATGTACTGATGCAAAATGGCTGCCGCTGCATCATCCAGACAGCATTCCAAATTGGTGGTTGTTGAAGTGGCTCAATAGTGTCTTTTTAAAGTGCTTTAGGTGTCCTGAAAAGCATTATATGACATTCATTCACTCATCCACAAAACACATGGATTCAAATGTGTCTGAACAACTTACAACTTAAGTATCTGCAATTTAGGAGTTCAGATTTTGTGTTTACTTGTTGCTTTATAAACATAAAAGCTGCTTTGGCCCAGAAAGGAGAAATTGACAGTAAATTAAAATAACTATTGGAAATGAAAATGTATTTTTGTCCAAGGCCGTAGGAATATTGCTGGCATTTAAAGAAGATGGGCCAGTGATAAGCAGAACTATAAATATCAGACTGAGAAGGTGAGGAGCAAACACAGTGATCCTTCACGCTGCTGACAGACAGCAGGGGGAGCACCTGCCAGATCCCCATGGTACCAGTGCCCCAATATGCCTCCATTTCTCATTCTATGTAACTCCCATGTTTTTCTACTCAGGACACACATACAAACTCTCTTACTCATTCTCTCCCTCTCTTTTTTTGGACAATATTACTGCTATCGCTATCTACCATGCGGCAGGTTGCTGGGAGACACAGATAAGAGGAGGCACGGACAGCATCTGAAATTGAATTCTGCCCAAATGTGGCAGTGATGAAGTGCTTTTCATACCTCGTGCAATTGTCTCTATCACGCGTACTGTCCGGGCTTATTAAAGACGCTCTGTTTACGCTGCCAAGCCCAGTCATCCCACATTTAAATAACACAATTGGAAAAGTAAATTTGCTATTGGGGCTCTTTATCTCACCGATGAGGCAGGCACTGGAGCCTGTCATAATGAGACTGTCACTTAATGCCTTTTAAAGAGCTTCTGCTCCTTCCTTCTTGCTTTCTCTCTGCCTCTATGGGTTTTCTTTTTCTCTCTCTCTCCTGCTGTCTTTCATTTGCTGTAACTCTCGTTCCTTCTCTCTCTTTAAGATCAACCTTCCCTGAGGCTAGCTTTTAATAATAGGATAAAGTGCACCAAATTGATCCAGTCTACTCTAGTGGTTGGTAAGTGCTGACTCTGGAGTTCCATGTGTTTGTGTGTGTGTGTGTGTGTATCTGGCAGGTTTTAGGTGGCTGCTAGGACATGATTTCTCCTAAAAGATAAAAAAACCTGAGATGTCAGATTTTGGAAGCTTTGTGATGGCATTTTGAGTATGAAGTTAAGGTCAAGCAATTATGTTAGCTAATGAGGCAGTAATACAGGTGCCGGTGAAAGTAGCTCAAAAATATAGCATGACCTGATGAATGTGTGTGCTTGGACAGAGGGGGAAAGGGTCCTGCTTCTCTGAAAAAATAACATGGTAAATGAATGGCTAAGTGCCCCTACAGCACTGATTTCAAACCATCTTGCGAAAACTTGAGTCTTGACGTGCTTTCTGGTGGGTATTCATTGTTTTACAATAACAAGGCAACCAAAACAGTGCTTGGACTTCCAGCTGAAGAACTAAAATGTTGGAAGAAGAACAACATGAATTGTTATTTTAGTTCATGTACAAGGTTCAGAGCCAAAAGGACAGGAGTTACTGCAAGTACATAATGATGGTTTCCAAGATAAACAAGGAGCCCTAATGAACTGTCCTTCTTTCTAGTAGCTCTCCAAAGCAATAAACACACTGTTGCTGACTTTTTTTTTTTTGCTTCCATCTCACTCTGTTTCAGTTCTCAAAAGCCTTGTTACCCACTCCCAAAAAATTCACACAAAAGGGCAGAGAAAAAAACAGCAGCTCAGAGTTGAACTTTTTTCTTTGCAAGGCATTCTTTCTCTTCTTCCAGTTTTTATGATTATTTGCTCTAATGAGGATATCCTAGTCACAAAAGGTATTTTTAGCAGGTTCTTGTCTGACTGGATTTCTAAGATATTACTACTGTATGATTTTCAGTTCATGGAATTACAAGTAAAAGGAAATTATTTCTAGTAGAGAGGAACATGTTTTCAAAATTACCAACATAAGTGAACAGAGTTTCTCAGTGAACCTTTTCAGAAAGCAAACTGTTGGCATCTCACTGAAATATCTCTGATCCCTCCTTTTATCGAATAGGACAACATGAAAAGCCAGAGATGTGCAGAACATCATTATGTAGACAGCAACCTTTTTCTCTATATATGACTTGCTGTTCTGTTTAAACTGGCAGGCTTGTCAAATCTCCTTTTTCATAACAAGGCCAATCTACAGATAAAAATGATGTCTGAAGCAGTGAAGTGAGTAAACAGTATATATTTCCCAAACACCTGCTGAGTGGTCAGAGAGACCCAGGGCAGAAATGACCTTTAGGATGCTCTAAGCACCAGAGTCCTGGCAAGCCAGTGATCAGATTCAATACATTTCAGCATCCAGCCTCCACATCTTGTTGCCATTGGTGACCTTTTAGAAGCAGCACTGTCACCGTACAAAAGATTAATCTCAGTAAATCCTAGCATTCAGGCATCTACCTCCCTGCATGACATGCTGCCAAATGACCTTTTTGTTGGGTTTCTTTCTCTTGCTCACTCACATAGACACATTTTGTCATAGAGACTATTCTGTCAATAACCATGTGTGTTTGTCACATCTTTATAATGTTAATTTATACTGAGAGATATGAAGGTCTAAATTACAGAGAGGACAGAACAGGGACCATCTGAAAAAATATGGATTTGGTGACTTCAGTATTGTCTGACACTGATTGTAAAGGTCTCTAAGAAAAATTGACAAAAAAATACTTTTTCATTAGAATGGAGTCTTTTAAAGAACTCTAGCACCCCCTCACAAAAATCTCATGAAATCATTTTTTTACTCTGATGTTTAGGTACTTGTGATGTAATGTCACTTGCAAATAGGACTGTGCAAAAACAATACAATCTAAGTTGAGAACAACAGAATTGTTCCCTTGAAAAAACACAGGCACAGGTTATTTTGGTGCTAAAAGCTTTGAACACTCCTCATAACATAAGGTATTTTTCAGCAATACTTACTTTGATGCTCTGAAATACACAAATACATGCCTCCTTGTACACCTGAGAGCAAAAGTCAGCAACAAGTTTAACTTTATGGCCTGTGGGTATTAAGAGAGTAGAGCTTTGTATAGAAAACCAAAGGAAAAGAAAAACCAAAAGGGACGCCAAAAATAGTCTATCTTTGAAGAGGAGAGCTGGTAGGGAGAGATCCCGGGGGGAGGAGTTGCAGCCTGTGAAAAATGTTCAGCTTCCTCTTCTTAAATTTTCTGCATGTACTTTCTGGTACAGGTCAAACAGTTTACACAAACACTGATCACTAACCAACATGCTAACCTCAGTTTTAAAATAACATTTTTCATTACAGAAAAGTGAAAATTTTTACAAGCACCTACCTTTAAACAAAACCAGATAACAACATGGGAAACGCCGGCAAGTAATTTAAGACAAAAGTTTCAGCTACATGGAGAAAGGTAATTTACCTGAAGGATTTTAAGATTCTTGAACCTCAGGTTAAACACCAATCAGACAGAAATGACAATAATCAGAGATGCAGCACCTCTTATGTGTGCTACCAGTTTTCTCCATTAACTCAGAAGCACTTCAAATATTAAACAGCCGTCCCCCTCTTTTTCCCCCTCTTGCTCACTGTGTCTCTTTAAAGCTGCACAAAGGACAGACATTCCCACAAGCCAATTCCACAATGTTGTTAAAACAATTGCAAATCAGTTTATTTCTCAATGATGAACAAGTCTCCAATCAGCAAATTGACTTTTCTACTGGGTCAACTTCATCTGAGACCCTCAAATGAGACAATAAAAAATGCATAAAGTCCACAGATATCTAATCTCATACATATATATTTACCCTCTTTCACTTTGTCTCTGCAAGGATACCCTAAGGACATTAAACAGTTGGCAGCATAATGGTTAAGATGGTCGACCTGTGATTGGAAGGTTACTGGTTCGAATGCTGGCCTGGTAAAGGTACCACTGGGGTACTTATGAGCAAGGTACCATCCCCAAACACTGCTCCCAGCTGTCAGCTTCCCACTGGTCTTTCACGGATTGATCAAATACAGAGGTCACATTTAATTGTGGTGCACTGTCAAATTTGTTTCCTTGTTTCCACAAGTCAATGTCACACTGTTGGACAGTTGATAAGTCAATTGTGAAACCCCTTTCTCTTTCTCAAAAATATGCAAGGCACCAGTCAGAATATTGACTTTCCCATGATTTAGCTACAGTTGTGGGCCTCAAATAAGGCAATACAATTCTGGAATAATGGCTTGGCTTTATCTCCCCAGTCAGAAAAGTCCTCTAGAACATAACAATTGATTCATGGATTTCTATAGACAACTTCACCAACCAACTGCAGCATTTGTTTAAGATGCAGTCCACTAAAGCATGGCTGGTTGATTGAGTGATACCACATTCTCTTCCTAGCACTATCATCTGCATGTTAGTGGAAGCTTGCTCTTATCTAGTCTTCGGTCATAGAAAAGTCAGAGAAATTGATTGCTATTTAAGGCTCAGGGGTATTTCCCTGTGGGTAATCTTCTCTGCTCTGCAGTTACTGATTTTGATGAAGTGGCTGCTCTGGGCCCTGTCAGGAGACCACAGGTGCAAAACGTGGAATTCGGAGCCCGACAAGGAGCACCCAAGAGATGAAAACACACCCAAGTGTGGGCTGGAGAGTGGGAAGGAATTTGTGTTAGCATCCCCATGGGGTGACCAGCAGGATTAGGTGACCCAAGTATTCTTCTACATAATTGTTACACAACACCTGTTCTGTGAAAATTAGACAAGTCAACGTCTTGCACTTAACATGGAAATTTGAGTCACTTGGGTAGTATTAGAATTTGAATTCAAAGGACTATACAGATGCTTCATAATGCTTCACTTTGTATTTAGTGTCTTGTCAGTAAAATAATTAGCATGGCACTTTAACTATTTAAATGATAGCAATGTTTAACTATATAAAAACAAAAAAATCCCATATAAACTAAAATGTTTATATTACATGCTTAAAATGCTTTAATTCAATTTTCTTGAGCTCCCAGCTACGTTGGAGGGACTCATTCAACTTTCCTTACATATTGACCAACGCCTTGTCTGCCATCCGAGGCCAGCTCCCCGCACCCTGCCACCAGCCTCCCATGCTCGTCCTGCCATTTCACCATGAGCGACCAACTTCACTGCACTTCCTCCGGCACCGGACTATCACCACTCCGTCTCCGCTGCTGCTTCCAGACCTGTCGGTGCTCCACCTCCCTCAATCGCTCATTCCGGCACCGGGGAACCCAGGCAGTTAGGGCATGCCTGCTCAACCACGACGGAGAGGGAGAGACATTATAGAGAGGGACTGTGCGTCTATTGCGGTTCCTCCCTACACCACTGTGCAGTATGCCCTCTCCATCCAGGAAACAGTCTTAACACTCACTGGGCCCCTCCATCTCTGCTCTACTCAGGCCACTGTTTCCTGGTTAATGGTTCAAGTACACCTCCAGGTTGCTCACAAATGGATCAGAAGTTCCACCTTCCTCGAGAGCGGGGAACTTCATTCATGTGAAATGTGAAAGTGAGTATTTGTCATAGTGAACACACCACACCACAGCGAACAGTGCACCACAATGAAATGTGACCTCTGCATTTGACCCATCCACGAAGGAGCAGTGCTTGGGGATGATACTTTGCTCATGAGTACCTCAGTGGTAACTTTACTGGCCATGGATTTGAACCTGCAACATTCTGATCGCAGGGCAAACCATTATGCCACCAACTGCTCCATCAGGCTTATGCCAAGCAACTGGGGTGGAGACTGAGGCGTATTCCCAGCCACTTCAGATCACATCGGTGGACAGTCGGCCCCTTTCTACCAGTCCCATCACCCACCAAACCAAACCCAGCCAACTTTACATCGACAAGAACCAGGAGAACATCCAGTTCCTCATCACCTCCGTCATCTCACCTCCCATCATTCTGGGGTATCCCTGGTTGCTGCTTCATGACCCTCTGATCTCCTGGTGCCAGAACAGGATCCTTCAATCCTCCTGGGATTCTGCTCCAAACTTTGCCTGCAGGCACCAGCTGGGACGTGTTCTAGGGAGTCCGAGGCCCCCAATGTTGACTCGAAGGCCATCCCAGCTCCATACCACGACCTGGTGGAAGTGTTTTGTAAGAAGCGAGCTGTCCAATTGCCACCTCATCGCCCTTATTACCTGGCTATCAATCTCCTGCTAGGTGCGGTGGCTGGCTCTTCTCACCTTCTACCTCTGAGACCCAGGCAATGGAGGAGTATGTCACCAATGCTCTCCGCCAAGGTACCATCTGGCCCTCCTCCTCTCCTGCTGCCGTGGGGTTCTTTTTTGTGAAAAAGAAAGATGGTGGCCTTTGTCCCTGCATTGTTTATTGGGGGCTCAACTAGATCACCGTGAAGAACTGTCACCCGCTTCCTTTAACCAATACCACCCTGGTGCTGCTCTCTCTGGTGCCACCTACTTCACAAAGGGAATGTGCATCAGGGAGTGGGACAAATGGAAGATGGCCTTCATTACCCCCACAGGGCACTACAAGAGTTTGGTGATGCCCTTCGGCCCTTCGGCCTCTGCAATGCTCCTGCTGCCTTCCAACAGTTTATTAACGACGTGCTGTGGGACATGCTGGGTCATTGGGCTTTTGTCTACCTTGACAACATCCTCATTTACTCATACACCTTGGAAGAGCACACCCAGCACAGGGCATCAGGGCAGTCCACAAGAGATTGCTCGCCCACCAGCTATACTGCAAGTTGGAGAAATGCACATTTCACGAGCGCCCCACCACATTCCTGGGTTTTAGCATCTCATCCCAGGGTGTGGACCCACAGAAGCTCGAGGCAGTGCGTCATTGGCCCCTACCCAAGACCTTGAAACAGCTCCAACAGTTTCTTGGGTTTGACAACTTCTACCGCTGCTTCATCCGGGGCTTCAGTACGGTTGCCGCTGCCCTCATCGTTCTGACATGACCTTCTCCTCACCACTTCACTCTCACTATAGCTGCTGTCAGTGCCTTCTGTCGACTCTGCCATCAGTTCACCATGGCTCCTATTCTTCTGCATCCGGATTCAACCAAACCCGTTGTCATCAAAGTTGATGCCTCAGATATGGGCACCGGGGCAGTCCTATCTCAGTGAGGTCCAGACCAGAAGCTACACCCTTGTGGTTTCTTCTCCAAAAAGTTCAATCCCACTCAGCAATGTTGTGGTGTAGGGGATTATGAGTTGTTGGCCTTCAAGTGGGCATTGGAAGAATGGTGACACTGATTCCAGGGCAGCAGTGAACGATTTACCATCTGGACCGACCACCAGAACCTCATCACCATCCAAACTCTAAAACAGCTTAACCCTCAACAGGCATGGTGGGCAATCTTCTTCAAACAGTTCAACTTCCACCTCTCCTACTGCCCGGGATCCAAGAACACCAAAGTTGATGCCCTTTCCCAACAGCACGAGGCAGAGGGCACCCGGGTGGACCCTGTGCCTGTTCTGCCTTCTACCTGGATCATTGCCTCCCTGCGCTGGGAATTGGAAACGAGGGTGCACCAGGCACAGGCTTCAGAGACCATTCCAGCAGGTGTGCCATCTGGATGACTCTTTGTACCTAACACCCTAAGTCAAAACAAACCCCCACTTTGCCCATTCCTCTGTCCTCTCCGGTCACCCAGGGGCTGGATGCACCCTCTAGTTTGCTAACCTGGCCTTCTAGTGGCCCTCCATTGCCCAGGACATCTGAGAGTTCATCCAGGCAAGCCCAGTGTGTGCCAGGGCCAAGGACTCCAAACAACCACCACCAGGGGAACTTCAGCCACTTTCTGTTCCCCGGAGGCCCTGGTCCCACATTGCCATCGACTTCATCATGGGCCTGCCGGACTCTGAAGGCAAGAACACCATCCTCACAATTGTCAACTGGTTCTCTAAGGCTGTGCGCCTGATGGCCCTCACCAGACTCCTGTCAACTAAGACCACTGCAGAGTTGATACTAGAGCACATAGTCTGCTTGCATGGGTTCCCCAAGGACATTGTCTCAGACAGAGGGCCTCAATAAGCCGCCAGATTTTAGAGAGCCTTCTGCCATCTGATCGACTCCACCTGCAGTCTGTCTTCTGGTTATCACCCCCAAACCAATGGACAGATGGAGTGAACCAACCAACAACTGGAGCTCTACCTGAGATGCTTTGTTGTGGATTGCCAGCACTCCTGGGCCTGCTACCTCATTTGGGCAGAACTGCACGCCTCTTCCACCACCAACCTTAGCCCATTTGAGGTATGCTACAGTTTCCAGTCTCCTATGTTCGACCATCAGGAACCGGAGGTTGAAGTACTGTCGGACCAACAGTTGGTTCGCCGGTGCTGGCGGCTCTGGACTCATGTGAACGCTGCCATTCAACAACACTGTCAGCACCCACCGGGACGTTTGTACCATGTAGGTGACAAAGTGTCAATTTGTGGCCTTGGGGTCACGGTATGCAGTACCTTGTCAACTGGGAGGGTTATGGCCCCGAGGAGCAGTCGTGGATTACAGCCTGGTTCGTACTTGACCCGGAACTGATTTGGGACTACCGTCGGCGGGTATCCTTTTAGCCAGGTCCATCTGGTGCTGGTCCTGGGGGGGGTACTGTCACGCACACTGCCTAATGCGACTGGCAGTAGGACCCGGGAGTGGTCGGGCACAGTTCAGGAAGTATAAAAGGAGCGATTTTCTTGTGGCACATTGCTCTGTCATTGAGTCTACCAGCCCACCTTCCGACTCTGCTCGGCTTCAATCGTGAGTACTCAGATTATTTGGTTAATCTCCAAATCTCCAAATCTGATAGAGCATGTGTCAGTTAGAACGTGGGTTCGTGTGGGAATCCTTGCTCTTTGTGTAAGACAGTTCTTATATAAACTCGCATGGAAATCCTGCCTACTCGCACTCTCAGCCGTGTTTGGGTTAACCACCACACTACACGGGCTAATGGCTAACGAGTAGCAGTCTGCTATATCCTAACCAGATCACTGGCAGGCTGTGAGCGTTTGGCATTCGGTTCACATCCTAATCAGATCACTGTCCGAATTGTGAAACAGTCCGAGAGCCGCCTAACCTGGCCACTCGAAGATTGTGAACGTCTGTCTTTCTCGTTAAATCCTAACCAGATCCCTGACAACAACTAATGCACCCTAAAAAACACTGCAGTAAACAATGAATGATAGTATGGTATTATTCTGTAATTTTGGTTAAGGTAGCATAACACAATATATTAAAAGATCTCATTAAAGCTCAATAAGGAAAGATGCATTAACTCCAGTAAGCTCCATCACATACAAGGTTTGTTTGATGCAATTAAATATGAAGTACTACTTAATCCATCAAGAATTATACCCTGATTAGAATCTATTACCACCTCCCCCTCTTTGAAATATTTGTGTTTTAATGGCAATTTGCAGTAATATTAGGTCCTATAATTCTTGCTTTCTCTGTTGCTTGTATCGATGACTGCTCTAATTGCCATTTTACTCATAGCTGATTTATTAGAACATAAAGTAACAAGGGAGGAACAATTATGTCAGGGAGATGGATGAATGGTAGGCCAGCTCAGGATTCTGCTGATTTCTGGGAATCAATCCTGCCTCTTCCCTCGCCTGGTGACAATCCAGTCCATAACTCAGTAGCGGCAGCGTCTCTTTCCAGGGGAAAGCAGTTTCCCCAAGTCCTAGCCATGTAGCCAAGGCCAGGCTTTAAGAGGGACCTGAGTCAAGAGAATACAACCATGACCAGAATATTACATAAATGAAGGTTAATGGCACAGCGATGTGGTGCTGTCGATGGTGCTGGATGGTCTGTGTGGAGGTTTGTGTGTGAGTATTCTTAAGACTCTATAAACAGTCTGTATCAGTCTGGTCAGCAGGTATATGAAAGCAGAGGTAAGACATAGTAAATCCTCCTAGAGGAGAGGTATGTAAGAATGCAATGGACCTTACAAAAAAATCCACAAACAAGTCAATTCCACAATGAAATCAGACTGCTCAGGGACACTCAAATTTCTGAAGTTTAGTCATCACTCTGTCACTTCAAGTGTCACTTCTGATGACTAATCAAGTCGTTCAGCTCTTGACACAGTTACCCACATACAGGACAGGAGAGGTGTGAGTACACATACAACCACAAAAATATCAACTTCAAAAACACATTCATAATATGTGATTAATTTGACCAGCTTTCAACTTGAAAGTTCTGGGCAGCATCAAAGAAATGTCATTTTCGTTTGATTTTTCCCCCATTTTAAAGTATGCGTTGAAATGTTTTCTTCCTTCAACATTGATCTAAAAACTAGCAGAGACTAAAGCATAGCTTTTAAGGCCAGATCCCAATCCAATATATCTGATTATGGCATGCTTTGTCCTCCACTGTGCCTACTGACTAATAAATAATATAAAATAAAGTCAATCGTGAGGAAGAAAAAGACTTAAGGATCACAGTCACTAAAAGCCAGAGGGAGAGGAGTGAAGAGATATGGCATTAAAGGCATTGTCAATAGGACTGTAATAATATTATAAAGGTCAGAGCTAACAGTATGCATCAGACTAAAAGAGAGAGAGTTATCTGGGCCAGTCACACATTAATAAACACCAGTCTACTCTGGTTTCCTTTTATAGGCATGTGTCAATAAGGGTCTGATAGATTCAGAGAGACACTGAACTAACCTTAATACACCTGCTGGGCTGGGATCTGTGAAAATAAGCCGCCAGTCTAGAAAGCTCCAGACCCTGATGCAATTACAGAACAACTTCCAGCAATTAACAAAAGTCAGAGCAGATGATGCAGGCCTGGAGACTGCATTACATTGCTTGAGCATTTCAATGCAACTTAATTAAACAGCCTAAAATTGTTGTTGGCACCGAAGACTTTACTGCTCTGGGGAGAACATGGGGCAACTAGATTTATTATTCATTATTTTATGCTGATACAATAGAGATGAATGTCAGCAATGTGCATTATGGGCTAGTTTCTTGCTCATGGATTAAGACTAGTTTTGGACTAACTTGTAGTTCCAGTGGAGATTTATCATTCAAACCGAAAGAATTAGTCTAGAACTAGTCTTATTCCTTGACTGGGAAATTGGCCCTATATGTTTATAAAATTAATTCATTTGAAAGGTAAACACATAGCCTAAACTTCTAAGCGTACTGTATTTTAAATTCATAGATTCGTAAGGCTTGTTATCTTTGCCTTTGCTACAGTGAGAAATATTCCCGAATCGATAAAATGATCACATTCTAACACATAAGTTATCCTAATTCTGTCCAACCAAACACCTTCATCTGCTGTCCCCTTTTAAGAGTTGCCAGCGTGACCCGAGCTTGTCTGCTTTTGTTGTGTGAAGACACTGATACAGAGAGTCGGTTACTTTTTTCTCTCATTTTGGTTTTAGCACATTCTTCGTGTGTAACTAACAGAATTAGATTGTTGTGCACTTGCATCTCTGACATGTTGTTCCATGCAACATTGACAATTGCCGTCAAAATGCAAGCATTTAATGTCACCCACATTTTGAGACTCATTCTGTCAAACAATTTTGCAAGAGAAAAAGATTTTTTATGAAAACCCATAATAATTTACTCCGTAGAACTCACACAGAGCAAGATGAATTAATGACTCTCCCTCAGTCATTATTAGGTTTTCTATTTTAAAAAGTACTTGAACACATTTAAAAACCCATCAGATTTTCTACAGATTGTTTCTTACTAGGCAGCAAAACAGTCAGTGAATTCAATGTCACACAACATCGAATAAAATATGAGACACAGAAAACTTAAGAAAATATAATGACACATAGATAGCATACCTACATGAAAAAATTTCTGGCTTCTGTCAAAATGTTAACATTTTTAACAACTTGTTTTTTCAGTGTAGGTCATAAGTACGTACCTGGATTTTCCTGCTTTTTCCATTGTAGTGCCAAATGCAGAATTTTAATGGTATTTTTTTAAAAAAGGTATATTTATTGGTATCAGCTATCAGACCCGTTAAATACACATGCAAGAACATGAAAAACTAATATGTATATCAGATCCATGTTCTAAGGAGAAGAGGAAGTGAACACTGACAAGAATAATAAATCTCCACTTGTCCCTCTATGCACAGAAAAATACTATATTCCTGAGGAGAAACACCTTTCAGTTCTAAACTCATAATAGAAAAAGGGTGAGAAAGTAAAAGATTGATTTAGTCAGTGAGTGAGTGAGTGAGAGAGAGAGTGTATATTCAAGTATTTGAGTAATAGTGAGAAAAGTCTGGAAAAATGCCTAGTCATATTAAACAGAAAGAAAGCTAATGATTAATTGGCTAAATGGCTAAAAACCATATAGATAATAAGCCTGCAGTAAAGATTAAAATCAGAGTCAAATAAAAAAGTTGTTAATTTGCTGCCACTGAACATAAGAGATGGTGTGCATCAGATATTGGACATGTGGCTATCAAGAAACACAATGAACACAGAAATGAACAGTTCTACATTTTCTAACTGTGACGCATAAGATGTTGAAAAATGTGAAAATGTCATCACCTTTTCAATTCTGTTGCATAATTAATTCTGTTGCTGTAAATAGTTTATTTGACAACTTTTACTGAGGTACTAAAAAGCACATCAGTGAGAGCTCAAAAATGAAATGTTCAAATATTCTAAGCCCTCTTTTGTGTATTTTATGAAAAAAAAATCACATAGGATCACACAGCACAGAGTCATTAGATATTCTTTGAGGGTTATAGTTATGCCACTCATTATCGTGAAAGAGAGACCTTCACTTAGTGTTATCTCTGTCAAATGATATTTCGAATCTTTTCATTTTTATGTATTTGAAGTCAGTATGGCTCTTCAAGAATACAATTTCCTGTCACTTCACTCAGTTTACTTCTCAACTGATGTGTTACATCCATGTTTTAGTACTATCATGATCACAATCTCTACAACAGAAAAAATACTTTATCTACATTTTACTTATCTAGTTTTAACTGAAGACTTAATTAATTTCTTTATTGTTAGTCAGGCTTAAGAAACTAAGGAGCAGTTGGTGGCATATTGGTTAGGGAGTTAGCCATGTGATCAGAAGGTTGCTGGTTCAAGTAGCACCGAGGTACTCATGAGCAAGGTACCATTCCCAAGCATTGCTCCCAGGCGCTGCCAAAAAGCTACACACTGCTCCTTCGCGGATGGGTCAAATGCAGAGGTCACATTTTGTTGTGGTGCACTGTGTGCTGTGCTCTGTTCGCAATGACAAATAATCACTCATTTTAAAAAGTGTATAATACACTAACAATATTTTGAGATGCATATCAATTTACCTATAGGGGTTCACCGGTGTGTGTGCAATGTTGAGTGGTCGCTCAGGTGAAAAACTACTGATCTAAAATTATGCGATATCATTGTGTTCACTTCAGTTTCAGATGTGCACTTTATCATAGAGAGAAAGAAAGCATCATTTAGTAATGCTGAAAGGGCATCATTCCTGGATAGTTAGGGCTGTGCAGCTAAGTACAGGTCAATTTAAGTGATAGCAGAGTAAAGCATAAATAAAATTGTGGTTGTATTGGAAGTGAGGAGTCAGGTTTCCACATCACACAGATACAGAGGAAGTGTATGAGTGTAATATTTTTGTGCGACCACAGATTTACTCTGAAGCAGTGTGAAAAACATGGCCAATTCCATTTTGCTGCTACCCAGTTTCTTGTTGATGATTGATATTCTCTTTAAGTAGACAGAGACAAAGTCCACTTTCTTTCACCTACATAGAAGAGCAGTCGCAGTACTGATGGGAGAAAGTGAGACTCCAGCGTGTAGAGGAACCCCCCAACTCCCCTTTGTAATTTACCACTGAATAGTTTTAGTCACAATGCTTCTCAACTTCTTTTAGCTTTGTGCTAAAAGCCCATTCCAACACATTTAAGTTTTACAAAAGCTCACTCCCCAGACCTCCCACTGGTGGAAACAAACATCAGAGTACAGCAGGGACATCCATTATTTAGCATTTCCTTCGAATTGCACACACACACATGCACACACACTTCTTTTTTGATTACGAAGTCTTGGTTACACAGAGCTTTAATTTCCATTTTCTTGACTAATTAAACTTATGAAGAGGTAGAAGTTCAAACAAAGAACTGGCACAAAGTAAATGAATACGCTGTCACAGGACACAGACGTTGGACACACACACACACACACACACAAGTCCCTATCCAAAATACTCATACTGTGAATGGTTGCTAACTGAATTCATCTTTCCATTCTCCAAAACTAGTTAGACATAAATCTTCTTATTTTTGGGTTGTCAATGAGAACAGGAAATAAAGTTTCAAAGAACTGCTTCAGGTATATGACATTCTAGAAAAGCCACAATTTAAAAAATCAAAACCAATGGAAATGCATTCACGCATATACCCGAGAATCCTACCTGAGTACATGTTTCTATTTCTGGTGTTGTAAACTTGAGAGGGTACAGCCCAGTGTGTTACCTCTCCTTGTTTCTCTCATTTCTTTTGCTCTGAGTCAAAGCAGAGAAGCAGTTTGCCTAGTCCAACACAACACAGTTCATTCCAGTTCTGTTTAGGAAAGGACAGCACAGACCAGTGAAATTCCAAGGTGGTCCGAGTGCTCCCCGCTCTTAAGAGCAAATTTACAACTCAGTCAGGAGGAATAAACAAAAAACCCATTTTTATGACATGAAATAATAATAAATCAGGCATGGAGTTGTGACAGGTGTCTTTATCTATTCCTTCCATCCATCCATCCATCCCATCACTCTCTATCTCCCTCCCACTCCCAGATACTAAGGCTAAGCTTTAATGGATCCGTCGATTCATCAGGATTCAGACATCCCACAGTTGGTGCACTTACAACTCAATCACACAGTCTCATTTACTTTACAGATGGGCCAGTTACCACAGTGTTATTCCTCACATAGCTACAAAGCTAAAAGAGATCTTTCTCCTGGTGTGTTTCTTTGTCATATTTCTCAGATATGACCCTGTTGTTGGGAGAGGTTTCTGTTCTAATAAAAGTTTTAAATAAAAAAAAATGCTTCTGTTTATAATATGATATTGCAATCTTGTCAGGACTCATAGATCTGCTCAAAGCAGTTCCATTTTTCCGCTGACTGCATTATTCCATATTCTGTGAAAATTGTTCTGACCAACATTTAAAGCATTGTTTCATCCATATGTTCAGTTTGTGTATTTGGCACATCTGTCCTCAATGTTGTCCCAAATGTATAGACTGTACATAGACATGTGATGAAATAAGTACCCAAACTCTGGAACACACCAATTTATTTTCCTCGAGCAGCACTCAGCTTAACACTTTTATTTTCTGCTCTTTCTTCGCTCCATGTTAAGCAGTTTTAAATATTTTGGTCTGTATGATTCCTCTTGGTGTGATTTTTAGCTTGAGAAATAAATCATTATTGTCGCTAGAATACTACAATACAGGACATTTGACAAAGTTTGCATTGTTTGGCTAGTTTTTGGGTACAAATTCAAAGCATGCTGTTCATTTTAATGTTGTGATGGCCTTGGTGAGATATGACCATCCATGTGGCTTTTGCAGAGAGCAGAATTTCAATAAGGCAGGAAATGTCAGGGAGGGTATAGACCTTTACCGGCTCTGAAGTCTGGAGGGAGGTGCTGACCTAAAGGTGACCGGGGTGGCATATAGTGTAATAAAGCTACCTTTTGTGTTCTTGCTCTTTTGTTGAGCTCTCGAACCCTGACCATCACACAAAGTCAGTTCTAAAAAGGATAGACAGAGACATGAAGCTTTCATATCTATAGACAAAAGACAGGAGGCCTTAGAAACCTCCAGTAATGATGCCCTTCAGAAGAATACGGATGGCCTCCTGAGTGTGTCCCTGCAGAGAGAGAGAGAGGAGAGAGGCCTGTTGACAGTACAATTACAAAAGTATGAAATAACAAAAATCCAATATGTAGCTGAAAAGTGGAGGTGTCTGGCAGAAGGAAACTTGAAGGACAGAACAAAAAATAGATCAAATATGTGACTGCACGGCAAAACCAGTCGCTTGTCGCAAATTTTCAAAATTGAGTTATTATTTTTTCATGAACTTCAAAACGATACCTATATCGAATTAATCAGACGACATATGGCTGAGATATCAACATTCAAAGGAGCCAGGTTTCTTCTGTCACGCCAAGAGAGAAACGGAGAAATCTGCTTTTGAAGTTGACTATCGACGTAGCACTCACAGACGCTTTGTGTAGTCTCAGCTACGTTTGCATTTACGGTAGCCTACGCTGCATTAACAGCCACACGGATAGCCTACCTACGTTAGGTTAACTGAATTCAATTCAATTCAATTCAAATTTATTTATATAGCGCTCTTAACAACAGTCATTGTCACAAAGCACTTTACATATAGCCGGCCTAAACCCCCCAACAAGCAAGCCTGAGGCGACAGTGGCAAGGAAAAACTCCCTCTAATAGGAAGAAACCTTGAGAGGAACCAAGACTCGGAGGGGGACCCCATCCTCCTCTGGGCGACCGGGTGCACGAACATTTAATGTACAACAAGCAATAATTCAAGATGAGTTGTTAGTTATTTAAAGAAGCAAAGATACAAAAATAGTCCAAGGGATATTTCGAATCCCGGGTTGTTGATGGGCCACTTGCAGGACCCTCTCAGCAACATTAAGCTGAAATTAGTTCAGTATTGTGCTGCTAAGTCAGTAGACGTCCATAGGGTCCAATCCCAGTTGGTTTCATGATGATGTCCCCATGGAGTCAGGATCAGCTCGGGAGGGTTGACAAGGTCAAGCGTCAGCTCAGGACGTCTCTGGGACTCCTGGTGAGTTCGGTTGATCAGCGTCAGCTTGGTAGGGTCGAGATGGTCAGTGTCAGCTCGGGGCATCTCCAAAGAGTCCCGGTGAGGGTTCGGTCAGCCAAGCGCCATCCCGGGATCAGCTCGGGAACAGCTCGGAAAAAGAAGAAGAGAGAGGAGAAAGTTAAGTGCCCTAACCTAACCTCCGGCAATGCTAGAGTAGCTATGGCAGCCTAGCTAAGAAGGGAGAGCTGGAAGGTAACACAGACATGAGGGCTTCCAGGGGTCTCGGCATCACACCAAACCACCGTCTGCAAACTTGAGCGATCAGCAGAGTGGTAGGATGACAGCACCAATCCCCCCTTTCACCTTTAATCTCAAATGACCATGAACCCCCAGATCTCGCCTTTAACTAAGAAAAAGGGATTTTAATAACCAAAAGACTGACTAAACAAGTAAGTCTTAAGCCTTGACTTAAAAGCAGAGATTGTTTCTGAGCTCCGAACACTAACGGGAAGTTTATTCCACAATTGTGGCGCTTTATGAGCAAATGCTCTTCCCTCCACGGTAATGTTTTTTATTCTAGGTATTACTAAAAGATCTGCGTCTTGCGATCGAAGCGTACGCGCCGGATTGTAGTGCAAATGAGGTCACTCACATACTGCGGTGCAAGACCATTTAGAGCTTTATAGGTCAAGAGAAGTACTTTATAGTCGACACGAAATTTTACTGGTAGCCAGTGGAGTGAGGATAGAATTGGGGTGATATGATCATATTTTTTTGTTTTAGTGAGGACTCTGGCTGCTGCATTCTGAACTAGCTGGAGTTTATTTAACAACCTATTTGGACAACCGGAGAATAAGACATTACAGTAATCGAGTCTTGAGGTAATAAATGCATGAACTAGTTTCTCTGCATCTTGAAATGATAGCACGTTTCTTAGTTTAGCAATATTACGGAGTTGAAAGAAGGAGGTGCGACTAATGTTAGAAGCATGTACATCAAATGAAAGATTGGAGTCTAAAGTAACACCAAGGTTTTTAGCAACATTACTTGGTACAATGGATAATCCATCAAGACTGACCGTGATGTCAGATAGCTGACTTCTGGTGGCGTTAGTGCCAGTAAGAAGGACCTCAGTCTTGTCCAGATTTAGCTGGAGGAAGTTGTCCGACATCCACTTTTTTATGTCACATAAGCAATTTTCCACTTTCTGAAATTGCTGTCTGTCTTTGGGTTTAGCCGATATAAATAACTGTGTATCGTCTGCAAAACAATGGAAACTAATTCCATGCTTACGAATGACTGAGCCTAAAGGTAGCATGTACAGCGAGAACAGCAAGGGACCTAAAACTGATCCTTGTGGTACTCCATATTTCACCCTGACGTGCTCAGAGGAATCACCATTTACATTCACATACTGATAGCGGTCTGAAAGGTAGGATCTGAACCAAGAGAGGGCCACTCCCCTGATACCAACAACATGTTCAAGTCTATCTAGGAGAATGGCATGATCAACAGTATCAAAAGCAGCACTAAGATCAAGCAGCACTAGGAGCGAGGCATAGCCCTGATCAGCAGATAAGAGAAGATCATTCACTACCTTCAGCAGAGCAGTCTCTGTGCTGTGGTTGGTTCTAAACCCAGACTGAAACATTTCATAAATGTGGTTTTCCTGCAAGAACGAGGTTAGCTGACTGGCAACAACTTTTTCTATTATTTTGGAGATAAATGGGAGATTAGATATTGGTCTATAGTTTAACATTACCAGGGGATCCAGGTTGGGCTTCTTCAGCAAGGTTTAATCACTGCTAATTTAAGAGATTTGGGTAAATAACCAATGCTAATAGAGGAGTTAACTATTGCTAGTAGAGGTTTAATCACTACTGGAATCATCTCTTTGAGTAGCCTTGTTGGAACAGGATCTAACATGCAAGTAGATGAATTTGAGGAAAGGATTAAAGACGTTAGATCTGACTGGTCAACCGGAGTAAATGATTATAAGATGGCTGCAGTATTAGTACTTGCCTTGTCAAGGCCTTCGCATGATTGCTTGAGATTTTAGAATATTCATCTAATTGAACAAATTTTTTGGTCAAAAAGTTCATAAATTACATATAAAACAAATGTTGGTACCAGTTTGAAGTGAGTGGTCTGGCTATTAGTCAGCAGATACCATGTTAAATAGAAACCTAGGATTATTTTTGTTATTTTCAATTAGCTATGATGGGTATTCTGGTTAGCAGCTCTAAGAGCCTTTTATAGCTTCCCATAAGCGTCTTTCCTTGCTAGTTCAAGACCACTAATAATCTAGTTTGCCGCCCTTACGTTCTAGTTTTCCGTGTCCTTGTTTTTTGAAGCTCGTGGGTGGTCATTAAAACAAGGGATGTTTTGTTTTTCTCAGCCTTTTAATTTTTGGCGAACGATTTTATCTAAGGTGGAATGAAGCGTATAAGTTAGATAGTCGTATTACTCTCAAGTTTCAGCAAGATTGAGCATTTCCTGCCAGGAACGACAGATCGGGGAGATTATCAATAAAGTTACTAGCTGTATCTGAAGTGATTGTACGCTTGGAGCAGAAGCAGGGATTGTAGTATTTGTGTTTTGACTAAAGTGAAAATCAAATGTAATGAGATGGTGATCAGAAATAATACTCATCTGAGGCAGTACTGTTACATTATCTAGAAATTAAGACAAGCGATAGGATTCGTCCGAGGGTATGACCGCGGTTGTGAGTGGGCCCAGTTACATTTTGAACCAATGCCCATGGAATCTAATCAAATTAGTAAAGCTGCTGTCAGAGGATCTTGTTCATTATCTACATAGAGTCCCCCACAATTATTGCTCTTTCAGTTGAAATAACCAGGTCTGACAGAAATTCTGAAAATTCAGTTGAATTCAGAATAAGGACCTGGTGGGCCAGTGAAATGCGTAATGAGGAAGGCGACAAAGAGTTTGGTTTGCAGATATGTCTCTCACCTGCAATTCTAAGGACAATAATTCGAATAGTTTAAATGTAAATTTGGAGTCCTATTTATCTGCTGTTATGAAAAAGAGCTCTTTCGTAGATCGTTTAACACCTCCCCCTTTACCACTGGGTCGGGGTTTATGCTCATAACTTTATATCCTGGGCGATACCATCATTTAAGGCTAAATACTCGTTGGGTCTTACCCATGTCTCAGTTAAACAGAAGCGGCGTTTAGAGACGGGGGGTCTGAAATCATTTCACTAATAATAAGTGCCTTAGTAGTTAATGATCTAATATTTAATAATCCTACTTTCCAGCTTAGTGCCACAGATATTCTGCATTGGCTGCTCTGAGCTGGCAAATTAGATTGAAAAACACACCTTTCGCATTTTACACTTGAACTAACGGTTGGGGCTTAGAGACAATGTCAATATGGTGGTACCCTGGTGGCGGTTCAAAGACAGCTACGCAGGTGGTCAGTTTAGCGCCTTTCTGCCTGCGGCCTGGCCTTGGCTCGGTTGTCAATGGCCGCCTACACCTGAACCTGCATAAAGGCTATGCTATGTTCATTTGAAATACAGGCAGCACCCTCCACGAGGGTGGATACCATCCGGCTCAAAAGACCAGGCTTTCCCTCGAAAGGTGGACCAGTTATCTACAAAACCTATGCTGAACTCGGGAGACGAAGATGGATTCCGGAGAAATATCTTCACGCTAGTCAACAAGTGGTTTTATAAGTAAATATTGATAGGCGGTCATCAAAACAGAAACTTTTAACATTCTGCTGGAATTGAATTCCTCACCTCAAGAAAGTCACGTTTTTAGGATGGAAAGGGTAAGTTTTTCAGCGAAATTTATTCACAACAGTACAGTATAGACCTTCCACTGTTTCAAAACACTAAAAACAAAAAATCCAAAATTTTACCCCACGCAACATAAACGGTCATTTTTCTCGGAAACCTCCGTTGCGCCAAGCGACTGGTTTTGCCGTGCAGAGTCACATATATTATCTTTCACTGAGGAAACAATGAAATACATCCGAAACATGAGAAATACAGAGACGCAGAGATAGAGACAGATCGTAAAGTGGGTACAAGGTACAGTGTTAATCTAAATCAAAACAATAGGCTAAAAATTCATTGTCATGGCAAGCCACCAACTCTCAACACAACCTGTTTCAGAAGACAACATGAGATATTGTGTGAGAATGCATGTACATAACAGCGGTTATGTTTTCTCCACTAACGCCTACTCCCAAAAAATGCTTCACACAGTTTGCACAGTTTTCACATATATACAGTGTATACTAGGGGTGTGAATCTTCACTGGTCTCATGATTCGATTCGATTGCGATTATCACGTCAGCAAATCGATTCGATTCGATATCTCGATGCATTGCGATGCATCGCGATGCATGCAATCAATTTTTCTAAATTACTTCACATTACACGCAGATTAGGCATGGATCACAGATTGGACAGCTGTAGTTGCTACTGAATTTTTATGCAACAGCCAGAAAATCACCAAGCAATGTCATTATGATACAACTGGTTCTGTCCCAGGGACCCAGTGTTGGAGGGAGTATTTTTTGTATTACTTTTTAGATATTTGCATTAAATTCATTATTCATGAAGATCAAAGTCAAAGTAAACATTGTCATCTCTGCTATATACTGTACAGATATACAGAGAGACGAGATGACGTGGCTCCAGTTTACACAAATAGGGCAAGAACAAATAGGGCCTATAGAACAAAAAGTATATAAATAGAATACAAAATACACATTTTAAACTAAAAATGGAGCATTAA
Source organism: Distichodus sexfasciatus (assembly GCA_032718565.1). Lineage (NCBI taxonomy): Eukaryota > Metazoa > Chordata > Actinopteri > Characiformes > Distichodontidae > Distichodus > Distichodus sexfasciatus. Next base: position 498,891 of record JAVGVS010000146.1, read on the forward strand.
ATATAAACTTTAAACTTGTACTACAAATAGAAGTAGAAAGAGAGAATTTAGATGCAGTATTACCTACAAAAGTGGAAATTGACTTTTACACTGTATGTGCAAGAGGTTAGAAACAGTTTCAATATGAAAAATTCTATATCCAGTCTATTAATAAAACAGTATCTCTTAAAACAGTCTGACTAACATTGAAATTTGTGCAGATATTATAACAGCAGTGGAGAACTAGAGTCTGTGCAATACTTTTTAATAACTTGTGCAGATATGGTTAGTTAGAAGGTAACCAGTGATATGTACATTCAATGTTCAAAATGTGCCCAAATCAGTTGGAAATGTTTTGCAAAATGAAAAAGGAATAATTTTTATAAAGTGAGTTCAGTAGTAAAGGGGGACTGCATGTCACAGACCACCTGCAATGCCGCCGTAGAGGATCGCCGGTTGAAAACCTCCGTTAATTTATTTATTTTTTTTTATTAAAAAAAAAGAAAGAAAACCTCCGTTAAAATCGATTAAGAGCTGCCATTGAATCGATGCAGAATCGTCCACATCTGCATCGCGATGCATCGATTATGTGATTAATTTCAGCACCCCTATTATATACACATAGAAGTTGCCTAGAGCTTTCAGGCATGTATTAACATGGCTACCGTTTATAGGGTTCAGACCCTCAAAGCGAGTTTTGAAGACTTTTATGCTGCTTATTGGTGTTGAAAGAAAAACTGGGAATAACTTTCCACAGGCGAGAAGTTGTTTCTACAATATTTTATTGTTACTTATATGTTACATTTGAAGTAATTTCTGATAGATCATTTTTACAGTCTATGATTGATGGTCATGATACTAAGATAACTTAAGCTAACAATAGCTATTTTTTCAGGTAAAGAAAGCAAAGATACACATGTTTATTTAAGTCATATAACTGTAAGATGCTGGAAGTATTCATCATCTTTATTTTAGTAATTATATTGCTGTATGTTACTGTGTAGGGATGAAGTAGGGATGGGCCATGATTTTCAAATAAATCAAATAGTTCTTGACTGACTGCCCAAACTGCTCAAAGCTGCAGCATAAAAAATAAGATAATAAGATTAACTGAATAAATATATTGGATTTAACAGACTAGAAATGTTTATTTTAATGTAGATCTTCAGGATTTCACTGTAACTGTGAAACTGTGTAATAGTTCTGCCTATTTTTATGAGCAATGCTCAGAATACATGCAATTCTAAAATTCAGTAGCTGCAAAAACTATTGTTAGAAAAAGACATCATCATCGCCTAACAGCTTGGAAGTTTCAATGACCATAGTTAGTCACACGTTCATATATCAAGATATTTATATTTGTTCTGTAACTAATGTTACTTACAATTTGGTTTCAAGATTTTAAAGCTATATGCCATATCCCATTCCCATTTAGTCCAAGATTCCACTTTGTAATATTTCAGTGTAACATTGAGCTGAAAAAACTACAACATTTTAGCATTATGAATACAAATCGAATGGAAAAGTACAAGAAATCTCAGTAAAATGTATACTTAATATATGAGCATAAACCCATGCTTACAAGTTTATCCAGCAACTTCTAAGTAGCTGATTAGTAAACAAAAATTTCCATCACAATAAAAATCTGGATTCTGACTTTACAATAAGGCCACAACAACAGGGCCTTGTTGACTGCAACATATGTCAATCACCATGTTATGTGTGAAATTTTGAATAATATTCTCAAATTCTGCTCAGTATATTTAAAGCTATTCAACATTAAAGTCAGTTACATTTTGTAATAGGTTAGTATAAGGCTCCAAGTCACTAGCTAACCAGTCTGAAAATTTGAAGGACATAAAAGAAAATAGATGGGCAAAACTGTCTCTAACTGCTGTTTTAAGCAAACGTAACCATTAGTTGATCCAAGTTTCTAGAAGCAGTTGACAATAATTAGATCGCATAATGCATATTGTATCTTTTTTTTTTTTTTCAAATCTGTAGCCTATTTTCAAATAATGAGAACGCATCATTTCATTTAACCTGAGAGGATATTACTCTGAATGACCACTGTGAGCATGAATTTATTTTATATCAGGTAAGTAATTTCTATTGCGCCACTCTGCTGGTTTATAATGCAACATGGCCACATCTTATCATAAAGTCATACATATTCACTAGATAGTATCAAATGATAAGGAGCTCTATCCATGAGTTTAATTATACCAGAGAGACCATTAGTGCAGTGTTTCCAAATATTCAACCAAAAAAACAGCATACAATATCAGAGATAATTCCTTCTGTCCTAACTGTAAATGAATGTTATTTTGCTCTGAAATATTTGTTCAAACTGAGTCTTTTTTTATTAAGGTGGAAAAGGGCAAGATATGTAGGAGAATGAGATCAGTTTAAGCTAAATGTGATTATCAGTTATTACCATCCTAAATTGCCTTCCCAAAAGTATTCTGGAACGGTAAATCATTTCAGTGGCCATGGCTCTCTGACTAATCGCAGAGAGATGAGGCATTCAGACAGCTTTATGCGTGAGTCTGCCTATGTTTATGGTAACTGGATGACATCATTAGCTTTATTTAGATCAATTTCACACCATCTGTCTGATTAATAGGTAGACAATTAAATGTGGTGAGGCTTTAAATCCCACTGTAATTTAGCAAAAGATGAGCATAAGGATTTAGACTCCTTTAGTACAACGCAGTGACTATCCTTTGCAACTGGGACTACTATAATCTAAAGTCTTTCAAAGAACCATAAACATTATGATAACAAATGTTTCAATGTGTTCTTTCACAGACATACAAATGATGACATTTTCACAAATCACTGGTAATTACTCCCATGTCACATGCCTGTGTGTATCATTGGTAGGGCTGTGCAAGCTATTCGAGGAATAATGTCACATAGCTTTATTTGAATTAATAATTAATTATCGAGTGGGGTGATATTACTGCATAGATAGATAGATAGATAGATAGATAGATAGATAGATAGATAGATAATGTTAATTGGTTTGTTAATTAGTTAAACATGATTATCATGTGGATACATTTTGCAGTCCTAGATCAAGTCTTTACTGTAATATGCTAGCTTACTGTACTGGATGGGTCATTGATTTCTGTTACACTGGCATTTTATTCTCGGCCCAGCTGTCTACAAAGGTCATTGCAAAATTGAATCTTCCATTCTTCTTCACTACTCTTTATGCAAACAGTAATCCGGATTATGCAGTATGGTAAGATGCTACATTAAAACAGATCATGAGTTACCCTGTTGCACTGCTAAGTGAGGTTACACGTATGCCTTATTTAAAGGTTTTCCACTAAACAACTAAGCTATATTCCATCCAGTACATACCTCAAGAACTGGTAAGATATGATTCCTCCTATGAATGTAGTCACTGGGTACCATTTAATTTGGTTCTAATCATCTAAGAACTTCACTGGAACATTGTCAATACATGATGAAGTGAGGGCTTTCTCACACAGGTACACAGAGTGCTTTTTTAACTCACCAACCTTTACTTCTACACCATCCTCCTCCACGACATCAAAAAACAAAGCCATCTGCAAAATTCTGCCACTTTCCACTCTCCCCCCAAAAAACCTCACCCCCTATCGCTCCACAAATCATGCACCATGCCACCACCACCTTTTTTCACTTCAGACGCCCCTCTGCTTCCAAGCAGTTTGGGCAATTTTCTTCCCAAAATTGCCAGGTCTGAATGGCTGTAGGAGCAGTATGGGGTGGACAGGCCTGCCGGCTGGTGGCAGTAGGAGGGATGGCTCTCATACAAATGTTACTGCCAACCTCCTTCATTTTGTGCCCAGCATGCTGTTGTCAGGAAGCAAACAAGATATCACTATCTATCTAGCTCTTGACCATGCACAAGCACGAGACATGTGCACAGCAAAAATAAACAAAAATATGACAGGCATCTTGACCAGAACAACGGCCTAATCCATTACTTTATATAGCATACAATTATTTTCAGTTCCACCTATCTTAGACCTCCAGTCACCTTCTCCATGAGTTCCAGCCAAATGTTGCTAGTGATGTGGGCAGAGAGTTTTGCAATCAGGAGATAACTACAGTATATTACCCAAGCTTGCATTTCTATTCTCCACAGGGGCTCCAATCCAAACATAGCCTTTCTAAACCTGACAGCAGCAGGTAGGGGCCATTTTGGATTCTATTCGCATTCTTACATGCAGTGGAAGATGAATAAACCATGCTAGAACAAAGACTTTGACAACTTTGCTTGAGATTTGCCGCCCCAGAAACAGCCCTTGTCTTTGCTGGGTGTCGTTTAAACATGCTTTCCCTCAAGGTAACTTTAGTCTGTGTGAGGCGTTTGGGTTGCGTTATAGGCCATTTTTACTGCCTACATAAACGAGCAGAAACACAGAGTTAGTGTGAGATGAGGCCATCTCACTGTCAGAAGGTAATGACTACACTGAAATGTCTGGAAGCAACAGGGGTAATAAAAATCTTACATTTTAATAAGACTACTGATTGTAAATTTGTGCACTACGAACATTTTCCATCAGTCAAAGGTACTAAATATGGTCCTTTTCCTCCAGCAACAGAATTTATGTCAAAGTTGATAAGGTTCAGTGCCGTCCTAGAATGGAAGGCTTGTAAAGAAGTTGATTTAGCTCAGCTGCTCTAGTAAAATCCTTTAGCACCTTCAGAAGACAGCGTCAAGCACCTTGTGATTTAACATGGACACAGGTACACATATGAATTTTAATACTCCCTTTTAATGCACCCTTTTAACACAGCAAGCTGGATGTTAATCTTTATACATTTATAGAAGTAAATTAGGCAGTCAATCAGTAGCTAAACTTTGAAAACCATGTTAAATTTTTGCTTTGTTAATTAATTCTCTGTTATTTTCCTGATAAAAATGGTGTGATTGCAGACTTACTAAAATGGCATTATTTGAATTTTAAACTTTAAACTAGGACTATAAAACTATATGTACTCAGATCTTATTTGCAAATTCTGAGAAAAGCTGTTTCATGACTTTGCTTTCTGCTCTTTGTTGTTTTTTTATTTTGTCCTGCCTGTTTGTAAATGAGTTTTTCCATTAAAGAACTAAAATTATACCGCTCTCTCTTGCTTCTTCCAATCTCTTGATTGATACAATCTTTGGATATAATGACATAAAGATAGATTGACCAAGATTCACATTGGTAATATCAAATCACATTACTAAATGAGTTTATTTACAGAAATCTAAGATAGTCTTTTGATAGATCATGTTATATTAGCGGCTGAAAAATCCATAACATTCTTACCACAGCAAATGGGACAAAAGATGGGACCAGTCACAAAATTTTTTAAATGAAAATATGATAGAGCATATTGGTATTCTGAATAGAAATCTGATTTTTATATGTCTATATGAGTGTGAATGTAAATCCTCTCTCTCTCTCTCTCTCTCTCTCTCGCACACACACACATCTTCTCTTTTTCTGTAATATCTAGCTGCTTTTCTATGAAATCTAGTTTAGTTAAGTAAAATAAAAAGTTAAAAAGTAAAAGCATTGTTTTACATTATGCTTATTGGAAATGAAGCAACAGCATTATACATTTTTTCAACAAGTTAAAATAGGTCTATGAGCTCTGTATCAAACCGCTCTGCCCATTTTAATGTAGTGTTCTTAACCATTTCTTATAAAAAAACATTAACAAACATGTCATAATACTGTGAGAGTTATACCATTATTACAAATGAAAACGGAAAGCCATAAGGAAGCATTTTTCGAAAGGCCAACACAAACTGATAGACTCTGCTGACGATTTGTGCTACAGTAGCATTTTTTGACAACTCAGCATAAATCATCAGAAGACAGGAAGTATGGTCATCATAGATGACAGTTAAACATTTAAAAAATCCTCTATGTTGGAATGAATCAACGATAAAGATACTTCAGAATGTTAGAATCATGGACTTGAAGCTATTTATTATGTGAACACATGTAAACACATATTTTGCACTAAATGCCTGTCTTTAAACTTTGAATTAGTCTAGTGGGAGGAGAATGTTGACTAGCCACTCTAGCTCTTAATTATAGAAGAAGAGGAAAATTCAAAGAACTAAATGAATAAGATTTGCGTCAAAGGCCACAAATATTTACACATCACACCAGTTGAGTATGCATTAAGTATACACATGGAACTATCCCTTTCCAAACACTCTATACATTCCCATACAATTCCAAATTCTTCTCAGCATGCAAATTGTTCATTGAGATAGTGTGTAAATCAGACACAATTCTCATTCACCTTTCCTTCAATCCAAGACTAAAATAACAAAATGGCAACCCAAATGGCACTTCAGTGTCTCTGTGGTCCAACAGAAGCAAATAGGTGTATTGTAATCCATGCCTCTGTGCCTGTGTTTAACCAGCAGTCTGTCTAGATGTTGTTTGCCAATTTCCAAAGAGATTTCCAAATACTTTGGCCTAATGTAAGACAGAGAGAGAGATAGGGAGCAGAGGTAAGGCGCCCTGCTGAAGAGTCCATCTGTTCTGTGCATGTCTGCTCTGCCATGATGGGCCTAACTGAGCTGGAAGGCAATTACCATCAAGGAGGTGAAAGTGTGTGTGAAGTGTCCAATTTGGCTGTGTATTTGGGGGCAGCAGCTGATGGCACGGAGTCATCTTAGCTGCAAGTACTAAAGCAGGAACACTGGCCCAGGTGCCACACTAGGTTGTCCCATCAGAGCTGAAAAAGTTTCAGCTGAGTGGTCAGACTGAGCAATGTGAGCTCATTTCAAAGGCCCTCCAGTGATGGTCACAAAAGATTACCAAAAGCTTACCTTAAAATGTTAATCAAGAAAATCAGCTCACCTATATAAAAGGTGGACAGACTGTGTTTTAAATTAAAGATTTCTAGGAGGGAGAACAGACATCCAGTCTCACTGTAGTAAATGGAAGTGAATATGAAAGTTCATACAAGGAGACCTAATGATCTCTGTATTGGTGGCTCCCTTATATCCGAGTCATGTTCGTTTCTCACGCTACCTTCTTGAGGGGACCTCTCCTTCACCGGTCAAGGTTTTGTCGCATGTTACTTTTTGAAGCCTCTTTCGTTCGACCTTGTTATCTCATAACTCTGACATGCACTATTGGTCAATTCGATGGTTCTAGAAATTTGAGATGCGAAGGAATCCCGGTTTCTCCCGATGCCTTTGCTCACTGGATCATGATTTGCGTCCGACGGGTCAGCTAATCTTTATTTGAATCACGGATAACCTCAGGCTGGATGCCACACTGCATTGCAAGGTATTTCTTGGCCAACGCTGTCTCAGTGGCGGGCTTCACTGGCGTTCACCCTCCGTCGCGAGCTTTTATCTAAATCGTGTACCTCAAGGCAAGGTGTTAATTACTAGTTTTGTAATTTGTAATTTGTAATCTTTGGTCTCGTGGCCACAAAGCTTTAACCTGTGCTCCTGCCAGAGTCTTGGCCATTCAGATTAGATGTGTTAGGTTCAGCCATTTACAATTCATAGCACTAGCCCCAGTTCGCTACGGTTAACTTCTAACACTCTGACTTCGTTTTCCTCTGTCTTATACTCTTTATTTAATGAGATGCGTACCTGTAAAGAATTCAACTGATGAAGTTCAGGATTCATTGTAATGATGTAATTTTGTTGTAATCCTTTGTTCAAATCAATTAGCCCAAGTCCTTTGCTTGCTTGTTATGTGGAGGAACCACAGAGCAATTCAGATTCCGAAGCCATTATATTGCACTTTTAACATTGACAAAAGAAAGTACCATTCAATTGGTCAGTCAAGTAGAGTACCAAAAAAAGTGTGATTTCTTTAGAATGAATTATATATGCGATATTAATCACAATAGATTCTCTTTTTCAGGGAGAGAACTACATTTTCCACAATCGCCTGTGCCACGACTCGGAGTCAAGTCCCAATAATAAGAAAGAATTTGACTGAAGTGGAGTTGTGAGTAAGATCGCGAGTGTGGGCATCGAGTCACCAGCAACAGTTTACACCGCGAAGAAAGTGATTTATGCACGGTTTCGCATTTACCTTTGTTTTTGTGTACAGAATAATGAATCCAGTGCTGGTTTTCTTCAGAACCAAGTCGTTGGCTTCCATTTCCAATTAATGTCTCTGAAATTGTGTGGATATTTAATTCACTCTCTCTCTCCCTCTCTGTGCGCTCGCTTTCTTCTGCTTCCAGAACATACCACGCAACAGGCTAACAGGCATGCAAAATCACACACTCACATGACATTCATTCATTCATTATTCGAACCCCAACTGGGGACGCAGGGAGACTATAGCCTATCCCGAGAAACAACCCTGGATAGGCACCAACACAACACAGGGCACACACTCACACAATCACACTCACATTCACACCTGGACTGTGGTAGAAAACTAGAGCACCCGGAGGAAACCCACGCGAACATGTGGAGACTCCTATGGTCGACCTGGGGCTCTAATGCAGGATCTTCTCGCTGTGAGGCGGCAGCGCTAACCACTGCAGCACCATGGTGCCCCGACTCAGGACAAGGTAATAGTAAAAATAAGTTTATTTTGATGGAAGGAACAAGAGACAAGGAGTTCAAGCCCATCTTCCTGCAATTATCTTCAGTCACTAACTGTGAAGTACACATTGTCACAGTCGCGCCACCCCGTGTAGCCCCCAGAGGTCCCGTTCCCCTGAATATTAATTTCCTTTTGTTTTTGTCATTTTGTTGTGTCTCTTGTTTGTTGTGTCCCGCGTTCCCTTCATGTGCCCTTTTTAGTTTCCCTCCGTCTTTGTTTGACACGCGTGGCACTTCCAGGTTTTTTGTTTCTTCCTCGGTGCCTTCACGATCCCTTCCTAGTCTTTCACATTCCGTTTGTATCTCACTTGGGTAACCATTGTTTTCACCTATGTCTCGTTTCATGTCGGTTTATTTTAACCAGTCCGTCTCGGTTGTTGGCATCCAGTCTCCTTCATTCCTAGATGTGTGTGTTTCACTGTATCATTACTTTGGTTTTGTTTATTTCTCCTCTTTTTGTTCCAGGCTTGTGCTCGCTACTATACCGGGTGAGTTCCCATTGCTTCCCTCCTGGCTCCTGGAGGCGTTCTGGAGTATTTTTGCCGGCTCCCGCTTTTTCAGACTAATGATTTGGATTTGATTACTGCCTCAGGGATTTTTATAGGTTTTTAGGGGTTTTTAGAGTTATAGCACGAGCCTGGTCCCCCTTCTCCCTTTTATTTCATTTGTTTATTTAGCTGTTTGTTTTCCCTTACCACTTTTCATGTTTTTTCTCCTTATTTTTTACCATGGTTTGGAATAAAAGTTTATGATGACTGCACATGCGTCTCCTGACCCGTTCCTATACACACCATGACAGAAAACCGGACCCAACTAGATGCAGCACGAGTCCCGCTTCCCGAGGAGGAAACTCCAGCCATGTTTCAGCTCATGGATCATGGGGAATGTCTGCCTACGATGAGCACCATGGTCAGGGAAATAATGGTGCCCCTCCAGACCCTCCCAGCTCCATCTGCTCCTGCCGTTGCCGCCCGACCTCCAGGACCACCTTTGCATGTCTCCTTACCTGAAAGGTACTCAGGGGAACCAGGGGGTTGTTGCAATTTTCTGCACGCATGTGACCTGTATTTTGCTGAAATGCTGTGGCTCAGCAATACCCAACGGATTTCTACCATCATACAGCAGCTTTCTGGACAAGCATTGGATTGGGTGGTGGCGGTCTGGAGAGGTGAGAGATCTTCCTTGGCCTCTTATTCTATGTTCATGCATTGTTTAAAGACTGTTTTTGACCACCCTAATCAGGGGAGGTCCAGTGATGACCAGCTCCAACAGTGATGAGTCTCCAACAGCGTTCTAGTATAGTGAGTGACTGAATCCTGGCCATGGATAGTGGCAGGACACAGCTCATGCAGGAGGGATGACAGAGGCCTGTATTGTGGGGCCTGTATTGCCTGTATTGTGGGGCTAAGGGCCACTGGAAGTCAGACTGTCCACTTCGTCCTCATGGCAGCCCCATGAGCCAGGTGCAATTTTTTTGTTACCCTAATCTGTTTGTTTTACCTGTTCAGATTATGTTTGTGTAATTCTTTTTCTGTGTTTGCCCTTTTAGACTCTGGGTCAACTGGAAATTTTGTCAGTCTTTGGTGTCTTCCCTGGGTATTTCTAGCATGCCTTTAGTCTGCCTGGTCACTGTCCTTGCCCTAGATGGCTGACCCATAGCACCATAACCCGTAACCTCAGTTATCCCCTCTGTTGAACTCACCGTTTCACCACACCAGCATGAATTTCTTTCCCTTTTCATATTACCTAACACTCCCTATGAAATTATTTTAGGTTTACCTTTGCTTCGTGTCCACAACCCTCGCATTGATTGGCGTGAAAACAACATTCTGTCCTGGTCTCCCTTGTGTTCCCATTCTTGCCCTCACCGGCCCGTTATGTTACAGTCCACCTCAATCGAAAGCCCACTTGCAGACACCCTGATTCAGATTCCACCCCAATATTCACACCTCCAGGAGGTTTTCAGTGCCACTAGGGCCACTTGTCTCAGCAATTTATCTCTTCTGCTAAAGTGAGTAGCACACAGAAAACCATTTGTGGTGAGTTAATCATGAAGTATCCATCTCGACTTCAACATGCCTTTCCTTAACAATCTGTACAGCAATGACAAGTCAAAACAGTGACAGGCTTCCACCAATCATTTTTCACATACAGACTGAAATTGTCCTAAGAAATAAACAACCTTGTCGATTCAAAGTATTTGGAGTCTCCGTGGTTGAAATGCTTTGAGCAGAAATGCTTAATTCCATTATGTGATCCTAAGGCCATTACACTTCACATAGTACTGGAGTGTTGTGTATTTATTTATTGTTCTGTCTATTTATTGTGATTGTTTTGTATTGTGATGCTCTTGCACTCCATCTGTTATAAGCTGCTTAGATGCTGATGCTGTCAACATGCCTTAAAAAAACATAAACTAAGCAATACTTGTTTACACGCCGTCTCTTCACTTAACATCACTTTCTTACTGTATTTATTGCGTTTGTTCTGTACTTATTGTATCGCTCGTTGCACCTTTTGTCCTGTTGAATGTAATGTTCAGTGTTACTATATGTTGCACCGGGGCCATGGGAAAATGCTGTCTCATCACACTTTGTACATGTATAAAGCGACTGATGGCAATAAAGTAGCTGGAACTTGAACTTATTTTTCAAAGCAGCAGGTTTACATTAGTGCTAACATCAAATATTACTTTAAACTCTGATTCACCAATTTGGCTCACCTCGGCTTACGGTGTATACAGTGGTTTAAAAACGTTTGGGCACCCCTCTGAGGTTGCATGATAATTTGCTCTGTCTTCATGAGAGATCACAGCAACATGCCATTTTAGAGAAATGTAGACAAGGGGGTGTTTTTCAGACTGACATTTTCAGTGTAGCATTATTGAGTTGTATAAAAAAAATTGGATTTGGCAAAGTTTGGGGACACTTTTTAATTGCATTCATTTGAAGAACTGCAGTCATAAAATTTTGAGCAAAAAAAAGTTGCAGCACAAAATTGCTTTGATTGGTTCTTTAGATGCAAAGATGTTGATAGATGTTGTCTTTCATCGTCTTTTCTTTACTACAATTCAAAGTTTTACAAGCAAGAAATGAATCCCTAAGACTACAAAGATACTTTACGTGGTGTTACATGATGGTCAAAAAACTGTAGCGCTCCGGAGCTCTTAGCTCCATCGCATTCAATGTGAAACTAAAACTTTTACGTTCTTACATCATACGTAACTTCAGATTACGACACGTAAGGCATGTATTACTTCTATTGTTACATAGTAGTACATTTAACATGCATACATATTGATAGAGTTCTATTACGTAGCACTGTACATGGAAAGTTATGGAGGATTCCAGAAACATTTCTATACTTTCTACTGTAAACAACTACAAAACGTTAAATTTAAATATTCACACAATGGCTCTAACATCCCGGCCCCTAATTGACTAGGCATTAGCATGTCAATTATCAACTTAAATTCAGAGCCATTAACAATTTTATCTAGGTAAGTTCTTTTCCTGGTTTGTGTCCAACAAGACAAGCTTGATGATGGGTCTACGTGGTGCTTGTCTTTATCTGGACCTCGGCGCCGCGAGCCCCATCTCCTGAGTCTGGCATGACTTTGATGATTCTCCAATGCAAAAGCATCTCTGTAGGCAAGTCCTTCTCTGTGGTCTGGCGTAAATTCCACACAGACAGGTCTACGGCTGGGGAACGATCCCTGGACCTTCTCGCTGTAAGGTGGGAGTGCTAACCACTGCACCACCATGCCACCCCAATGCAATTCAATTCAATTCAGTTTTATTTATATCGCTCTTAACAGACATCACAATGCTCTTTACATTTAATTGGCCCAAACCCCCAACAAGCAAGCCTGAGGCGACAGTAGCAAGAAAAAAACTCTCTCTGGTAGGAAGTAACCTTGAGAGGAACCAAGACTCCGAACTATCTCCTCCTCAAATAACTGTTGTTATGGCACTGCACTGCCGCCACTTATTTGCACAAACATTGTACACTGCTTATATAAATGTTTGCAAGTTTGCACATCACCGAACATTGTACGTATAAATAGTCTGGATATAGTATTTATCATATTATACTTTCTACCTCTTGCACATCCAGTGTAAAATGTCAATTTCCACTTGTAGGTTATACTGCATCCTAACTTTATCATGTTGTGTGCCAGTGGATGGTGAACGTCCCGGGCCGGAACCCAACTCTGTACCTCTGGGTCGTACCCCTCCCAGTCTACCAGATACTGCAGGCAACCACCCCGCTGTCGGGAGTCCAACAGCTGCTGGACTCGGTAGGCCGGAGTGCCCTCAATGTTGATTTCCCCCGGCAGCATAGGTTCTGCATCTCCCCAATCCAATGGACCCCAGACTGCCGGCCTGAGGAGAGACACATGAAAGACAGGGGAGACACGGCATATGTGGTGGCAACTGCAACTTCACAGAAACAGGATTGATTATTTCAGACACAACATATGGACCAATGTAATGGGGAGAGAGTTTATTAGAGGGAAGACCAAGACGCAGATCCCGGGTCAACAGCCACACCAATCACCTGTCTGGTAAACCGGCACCTCACGCCTCCGCCAATCGGCCTGACGGGTAAAGCGACAAACTGCTCACTGGATGTTGGTGTGTGCTACCTCCCAGACCCGCTCTGCCTTCCAGAACCACTCATCCACACAAGGAACCTCGGTGGGTGAAGCGTCCCTGGGCATAATGGAAGCTGGTGCCCTAACACAGCGTTTCCCAATCCCGGTCCTCGTGCCCCACCGCTCTGCACAGATTCGACTTTCCCGACCAACAGCACAGCTGATGCTACTAATCAGCTAATTAGCAACGTAGGACCAGCGCGCGACAGTGCAGGAAATACGGAAAATGTGCAGAGTGGTGGGGCGCGAGGACCGGGATTGGGAAACGCTGCCCTAACACACACTGAAAGGGGGTGAGGCTGGTAGCTGGATGGCGGATCAAGTTCTGCTTGCTCATGAATGCCCTCCAGACCCAGGAGACAAACTGGGGACCCTGGTCAGAGAGGATATCCTCCTGCAGTCCACACACCCAGAACACATGCTGAAACAGCATCTCAGCTACCTGCAAGGCAGAGGGAAGAGAAGCAAGAGGCAAGAAATGAAAACCCTTCAAGAACCACTCCACTACCGTGAGGATAGTGGTGTACCCATTCGATACTGGCAGGTCTGTGACAAAGTCCACAGTAATGTGAGACCAAGGACTGGATGGTACTGGGAGTAGCATTAGTTTTCCGGCAGGTAGTTGATGAGAGCTCTTAGTGGTGCCTCACACACTGAGCAGGAGGCAACTGCCCTCTGAATGTCCTGACTCATTGCAGACCACCAGTACTTTTGCTGCACGAGCTGCAAGGTTCCTGAAATCCCCAGATGACCACTAGCAGGTATAGTGTGTACCCATTCAATGACCCAGTCTCGCAAAGGCTCCAGCACAAAGACCCTTCCAGGGGGACAACCCCGCCAACCCACCAGCAATCGAGCAATCTCCTCGTCCAGATCCCACATGATCGGGGCCACCACTACTTGGGCCAAAGAATGGGCTCTGGAACCTTGAAGGCTTCAGGCAGTGCTAAACACCGAGACAGGGCATCAGCTTTACCATTTTTGGCTCCAGGACGGTAGGTGATTGTGAAATTAAAATGGGTGAAAAAGAGTGCCCATCAAGCCTCGGGTAGAGTCTCTTAGCCTGCCAGATGTACTCCAGATTGCGGTGATCTGTGAATACAACAAATGGATGTTGAGCCCCCTCGAGCCAATGCCGTCATTCCTCCAATGCCCTCTTTACAGCTAACAGTTCGCGATTACCTATGTTGTAATTCTGCTCAGCCTCTGTTAGCTTCCGTGAAAAGAATGAGCACAGCTGTAATTTCTCCAGTGACCCCAACCTTTGTGACAAGACCCCCCCAGACCTACCTCAGAGGCATCTACCTCCCCCACAAAGGGCTTAGAGGGATCAGGTAATCGAAGCACAGGGGCTTGGGTGAACAGGTCCTTCAGCTTGTGGAAGGCCTGACGTGCTTGGTCCGTAATGACCAGTCATTTGGGTTTTCCTTTGAGGACGGCCGTAAGGGGGTAGCCACTAGGCTGAAGCCCCGGATGAAGCACCTGTAGAAGTTGGTGAACCCCAGGAACCGCTGCAACTCCTTAACTGTGGTGGCCACTCAGTTATGGCTGCCACCTTTTTCTCATCCATGCCTACCCCCTGCAGCCCGATGGTGTAGCCAAGAAACGTGACCTCACTTTGGTGAAACTCGCATTTCTCGGCCTTGGCGTACAGTCTGTGCTATACCAGGATACCAATATACCAGGATATCATCCAGATACACCACCATGTAGCAGTGCAGCATGTCCCAGAACACATCGTTCATGAAGGACTGGAAGAACGATGGTGCATTGGCCAGTCCGAAAGGCATAACGTTGTACTGGAAGTGGCCAGAGGTGGTGCTAAAGGCCATCTTCCATTCATCACCTGGTCGAATCCGGACTATTTTGTAAGCACTCTGGAGGTCAAGTTTAGTGAAAAACCTGGCCCTGCGGAGCTGCTTGATGGCCGAGGGGATAAGCAGTAGGGGGTGTGGGTACATCACCGTGACCGCATTGAGCCCCCAGTAGTCGATGCAGGTCCTGAGACCGCCGTCCTTCTTCTCTATAAAAAAGAAACTAGCAGAGGCTGGGGATGTGGACCTGCTAATGGTTCCATTCCTGAGCGCCTCAGCCGCATAATCCTCCATCGCTTTGGTTTTGGCCTCAGACAATGGATAGACCCGAGAACGGGGGGGTGCAGTGCCAGGCAACAGGTCAATAGCGCAGTCCCATGGTCAGTGAGGAGGAAGATGTGTAGCCCTAGAAACACTAAACACCTATGTTAAATCAGAATATTCGTGAGGGATGTCAAATGGAGTGTGTGCATGGGGACTTTTGATGGATGTGGCCTGAATGACCACAGGAGCAGGTGTGTGTAGCGGGGTGCATGTAGGGGACCATGAGTAAATGCGTACATTGAACCAATCTATGCGGGGGTTGTGAGTGCAAAGCCACGGCAAGCCGAGTACAATGTTAGTGTGCATGGTGTCAAGGACTAAAAATTGAATATTTTCCATGTGTTGGGGTGGAATCTGTAAGGGCAAGGGTGCCATGATTTGTATGACAGGAGCAGTGCTAACCGGGTGGCCATCTATGGCTTTAACAGCGATGGGGCTGGCAATGTCGACCACAGGAAGACAGAGGGAGGACACCAGGGTTCTAGACACAAAATTACCAGCTGATCCAGAACCTAAAAGAACAGAAACAGAGACAGGTGAATTGCGTATTTCAACAAAACCAAAAACAATAACCTGATTAGTACTAAGCGTGTAGTCCAGTACCACTCTCCATTGTGGCCTCTGGAGAGGGCTACGGCCCTGGCTCGTCGGTGGTGGATGGCGACGGAGGGGGTCAAGTTGGAGTCGCCCGGGAGGTAGACGGTCTTCCCTTCCTGCCCCGGATGTGCTGATCCAGATGGATGGCGAGTGACAAGAGGTCCTCCAGCATCATCCCCTCATCCCGGCAGGCGAGCTCGGTCTTGAGCTCCAGGTTCAGGCCTCGTCGGTAAGCAGCCCGGAGTGCAGGCTCGTTCCAGCCACTGCCTGCAGCCAGAATCCGGAACTGCACAGTGTAATCAGCGGCTGATGAGGTCCCCTGGTGAAGATCCAGCAGCTGCTCCTCGCTGGCCTTTCCGTGGTCTGGGTGGTTGAACACGCTTTTGAAATGTTCCAAGAACTGCGTGTAGTCCTGTAGACTACACGCAGCACCCCAACGTCCCATAACGCCGTCGCCCACTCCTGAGCTCGGCCTGTGAGGCGCTGTAGCACAAGGGCGACCTTCTCTCTCCCCGTGAGGTCGGGAAACTCGGCGAAGTACAGCTCGCAAGGCATGATGAAATGCTTGCAGCCCCCTGTGTCGCCAGCATAGGCGTTCAGGGAGAGAGACTTCAGCACATCGGGGGGCAGAGGAGCCACGGCGGTGCGGTGGTGGCAGACAGAGCAGCTGGAGCATGAAGGAATGGGAGAACTTCCTGCAACGCCCAGGTGAGTTGATCTAACTGATCCTGCTGCTGGGTTTTTCGATGGATGAGCGTTGCGAGCTCATCATCAGGCAAGGGAATTCCCGCTGCATCTATTTGACCGGTTCGTTCTTCTGTCATGTTGTGTGCCAGCAGATGAAGACACAGACGCAGGAATTGTTGAATGCAAAGGTGTTTACTTACAGTCTCTATATTTACAGAGAATCTTTCTGTGAGATCACTCCAACCCAGCAAGAGACAGTGAAATAGCAAAGACCACAGTACCGTGGAAGTCCAGGCAAGCGCCGTGAAAGTGGCTAGCAGTTAGCCGGTTAGCGAGCGGTGGCTAACTAGGTTAGCAATAGCAGGTTAGCTTAGCGGTGGCCCGGAGGTTCAGCTGCTGTAGTCTCATGTCGGGCTGACAGTTGGAGCGAGAGTGAGGCACACATGAGTGGAGAATGAACAAAGAAAGAACGGATCGGTCTGGTTAAATAGTAAACGTTAACAATAAGAAAAAAGGAGAATAATCATAACCAGGTGAGACACATTAGGAAGGGGAACCGTCACCATGACGTAGACAACCCAGGAGTGCCTAGCAGGGAATCCTTAAAGGGACAGACACACTGTTACTATGACAACAGGACGCGACACGTCAAGCCTCCGGTTAATGCTTTGGTGAGTCCAAGTGTCGGGGAGGAGGCGCAAACATGACACTTTCTCAACTTTCTTAATTCTACCTCTATTTCTATTTTTAGTTTCAAATTATATTTAAAACTCCATGTCTAGTTTAAAATGTATATTTTTTAATGTATATTTTGTATTTTACTTATTTATTGCTTATTCCATGTGCCTTATTGTGCCACTGCCTTATTTGTTCTCTGTTCTCTGCACTGAATTTAAAAAAAACCTGGAGCCACGTTGTCTCGTCTCTCTATGTATCTGTACAGTATATACAGATGACAATAAAGTTTACTTTGACTTTGACTTTGACTTGAAGTGGACCCCATCCTTTTCCTTCTCTAATCTTTCATAAATCTGATTTTCCTGCAAAAAATGAGTTACTGGCTGGCTACAACTTTCTCTATTATTTTGTAGGTAAATGGGAGATTAGATATTGGTCTGTAAATTAACCTTCCATTTTGGACTTCTTCAACAAGGGTTTAATTACTGCTCAATTTAAGAGATTTGAGTAAATGATGAACGCTAATAGAAGAGTTACTAGTTAGCTAGTAGAGGTTTAATCACTACTGGAATCATTTCTTTGAGTTGGAACAGGGTCTAACATACAAGTAGATGAATTTGAGGATAGGATTAAGGATGTTAGTTCTGACTGGTTGACTTGGGTAAATGATTCAAATAAGGAGGCAGCAGTATTAGTACTTGCCGTGCCACTGTAGTTATTTGAGTTTTCAGAATATTCTGTGCAACTGAACAAATCTTTTGGTTGCTTCTGTCAGCTAGAACTTGCCAAGTTGGTGGTATTTGTTGATCTTTGTCGCCAACTCCAAGTGTCTTCTATACCAAATGAAATTAAGTTAAACCTGCCTCCTGGGAAGTTTAATTTAAACCTCAATTTGATCCTGGAGTAGTGCTAATCCTCCTACAGGAAAGCAGTTTAGTTTAATCAGGACTAGGCTTAGTCTAGAACTATTTTACACCATGTCTGAGAAAGCAGATTTCTGTTAGTTTGCATTAAAATACCATTTAAGTCTAGGACTAGCCTTGATCTTTGTCTGGGGAACAGCTCCTTAAAGCTTTATTTAGTAAATTAGGAATCAAATGACAGACTATTTAATATGATTTGAAACAGTATTTATTTTGAGAAGTGCTAATAGCTATTAGTTAGAGTGTCACCTACAGTAGACATCTACCATTGTTAGTAGTATCTGAGCTCTGTCTATCATTTTGTTTCCCAAAGAATGTGTACCTGGTTTCAGCCTTCTAGGTCAAAGAAGAGACAGACCTAGGAATTTTAGTGAATTTAGTGAGTGATTATATAACATTGTAAACACAGCACAGCACGCAATGCACCACAACAAAATGTGGCCTCTGCATTTAACCCATCTGTGAAGAAGGAGCAGGCAGCTTTTTGGCGGCACCTGGGGAGCAATGCTTGTGGATGGTACATTGCTGAAGAGTACCTCAGTGGTACCTTTACAGGTCTGGGACTTGAACCGATGACCCTCCAATCACAAAGCCAACGACCACTAGCATTACACTACCAAATGAACCAAGAACTGCATTTTTCCAACATTTAATTCCTGTCCACAGCTATTCAAATACACCAAACTGAACCTAACTCAGTTCTAGTCTTTGTTACAGACATTGACGAAATAGATCTAGCAATATAGCAGAAATACTATAACCTTTCATAATAATTTTTCAAAGCTGATTCTTCTCTTTGAGGATTATTATTAACATTATTTTGCCATGGCTTCCCAGAAACTTTCCCCCATTGACCACAGAGCCTACTGTTCTGTTTGTCCTGTCTTTGTTTGTCATCCCTAATGTTCCACACCTGTCTTGTTTAGTTAAATTGATTGTTTGAGGGGCGGCATTGTGAGAAGGTCCTGGGTTCAATCCCCGGGTCGGCCATAGGGCCTTATGGGTGTAGTTTGCATGTTCTCCCTGTGTTTGTGTGGGTTTTTTCTGGGTGCTCCTGTTTCCACCCACAGCCCAAAAGCATGCATTATAGATTGACTGGTGAATCTAAATTGGCCACGTAAGGTATGACTGAGAGTGTTATTGTATGAGTGTGTGGGCCCTGTTTGTGGCTTTTCTTTGTCAGTCTTCCATTAACTCTACCCATTAGTGTCTGACTATGATCAGTGCTTTTGGTTTCTTTTTGGGCACTCAGCCTTGTTTTTGTCAACTTTTTGTAAACTTGAATGAAGTCATGTCCCAATTATTACAGCAGCTCCTTCACACCTGAAATAATATGCACCTCTTGTGACTCAAAGTATCAACTCAAAGAAGATTGGATAGGAATCCATTTGAAACCCGTTAAAATAGCAAAGCAAGTAAATATAGAAACTACTACAAATTCAACATATGGGATTAAAGTTGTCACTGTTAGTTGAACTAACACATTATTACAGTGTATTTCAGTGTATAATTGTTACTAGATATTTTCAAAACTTCTGACCCCCGACCAAGGCAATAACAGCAACAATAATAATTTTCTTTAAATTTGTTTCACTTCAGAAATTGAGAGAAAGTCTTTGTAGAAATCTGTGGAAGTAAGAAAAATAGGAAGCAGTGAAGAGAGACAGAAAGCTGTGAAGATACAGACAACTTTCATGTCAGCTCAAAGAGAGGTCATGTCTCCAGAGCATAAGAACGTCATAAAGGATTACTGCCACTGACCAGCCATAGAAACAGTCTCTTTTCATCCTACAGACCCAAATTAAATTCCTAAATCCAGCAAAAAACTGAATTACCATTTCCAGAGCTTTGATAAAATGGTAAGAAGCATTTGCACACAGAAAGCATATTAGACATGCTAAGCGGATATGACTGTTCTTCCGCAAAATCTTTCTCTGATGCTTGGGTGAGCGGCTACAGTTGAATCAGCTTTGACCTTCACCCCATAAAAGTCACAGGTCTCAGTGCCGCATGACTGCCCTTCCAGGCTGGAACCTTACCAGCCACTTCCCTCCTGATGTACTCACCATCTAGCAGAAGAAAATTATTACTGAAGAAGCTGGGAAGTGTCAGTTGGTCCTTAAATAGGCATCTTAGGGAAAGTGAGAGATCATTTGTTATTGTGAAGACATCACAGCACAGCACACAAATGTGACCTCTGTATTTGACCCATCCGTGAAGGAGCAGTGGGCAGCTCTGTGGGCAGTACCTTGCTCATGTGTACCTCAACGGTACTGGTCCAGGATTCAAACCGGCGAACTTCGGACCTTTTCAGATTCTACCGATCTCTGATAGTCTTCTCCTTTTTGGGGGTATAAACCATCAGAATGTAAGTAATTTTTATACCACAAAATATTGGTACTTCATACAGTCTTTTCACATAAATAGCACACGTCACGTCAGGGTAATTATAAAAGCACACAAAAATAACTGGTACTTTAAGTGCTAAAAAAATCCTGAGAATTCTAGTGTTAAATAAGAAAGTATAAAGTAACTACAACTTCCCTATGTAACTTAATAAAGAGAGAGAAGGATTACAAGAGGTGATTTTTATTTTTTTAAAAATGCTGAACAAACCAGAGCACCCGGTGGAAACTCACGCGAACACGAGGACAGCATGCAGACTCCACACACTACAGCCAATTGAGGGATCGAACCCAGAACCTTCTCGCTGTGAGTTGGCAGCGCTAACCACGGCATTCATTCAACAACATATTACATGCATTACATGCAAACGAATTGTGCAGCTTGAACCGTAAGTCACAGAAGGGTGAAATTTTCAGGCCAAGTAGGAATGGTGTGCATCTCGCCATAAGCCAAAAATACTAAGGAGCACTAAAACACTACGTGAACTTATGTGATGTCATAACAGAGTCTTTATAATTTATACGAAATTATAGAAAACCACCCAATTCTTATATGAACACTGTTAAAAGTTTCTTTATCACTTTTCCACTTTATTTTATACTTTCTACGTTCTAACTCCTTATGTCTTGATATGATTAATGTAGTCATGTGATTTTACCTTATATCATTTCACTTGATTGTTCTACACACATATATAGACACTGCTGATGGCCAGTGCTGACACTTTTGTCCTTTTGCAACTTGTGCTTGGACCCCCTGAATTGCTGCTTGCAGCTATAATTTTGTCTGTTTCTTTTTTTTTTTTTTACTTCTAAGCAATTGATACTATAAGCAGGCGCAGATTAAGGTGTACATGGGCCCTTAGGCTACATTTTCTGTTAGCCCCACCCCCAAGCTTATTTTAATGAATTTATATTTTTACTGACCATGGGTTCAATCCCCCCCCAAAAAAAAACCCTGTTGTGTGACATGAATTAGCTTAGCTTCCAGGTTGTGTAACAGTGCGAAATCTACCAACACCATAGGAATTCACAAGTGATATCTCAAGACCAGTTTATATCATAGCCAGACAATGATGTCAAATCAAACAAAGATAAGCATTTATCATTTTTATACTGCTTTAGGTTTTTAATGGAACTTCAAGATACAGCCTTAGTTGAATTTCCTTTGTAGAGATGCTTAGGGTCAGTTGAGAGAAGCATAATGTTTTATAATGGTCCAGAATGACAACACCAGGCTAAAGAGCTTGTAGGTTCAGAGGTGTGATGACACATAGATGTGTAGCACCCTTAAAAAACAGACACAGTTGCGAATCTATACTCTACACTTCAGAGTAATCTCTCATATTTCAAATGCATTCAGGTTCCCTCCATGTCTGCCCCCCAGGCATTACTTTTGTCATCGACAGCATCTCTATACATATTTAACACCCTGCTACAGAAGAGGTGGGGAGGCTGAAGAAAGTGTAGTGATGCGCTGAGATATAAAGAAAGTGAAAGAGAGACTGAATCCATCTATCACAGTACAACATGGGCTGCACTACCTTATGTGCACTGCTTTTGCTTCTAGGCACCAGTGCTCAAGTGTAAGTGCATGCTGGGAAAGAGTTTGGTCTAATCACCTAAAGATTTAAGAGCATCAACCAATTACCACAAGCTAAAAAACATCTTTTAAAACTATTCTAAATGATACTGAATTATATATTGTTAAGTATAAAGGCCAATTTGACCTTGAGTATAAGTATGCATACCAAGCCTATAATTACTCTGTTTCACCAGGCAAAGTTGAAAATCTCTATTCGAATGTCCACAGTTTTCCTTACATTACTTTTGTTATCAATTACAGACTCAACTAATTAACTTCCAACAACTTTTTTTCTTAAGGCTTTTTATTAGCAATTATTCCAAGTGATTTTAAATGGCATTAAGCCAATTTATCCTCTCTACCTGATTGGTCTATTAATTTCTTTGTCAATTTCAATATATAGTATTTATGAGCATAATTAATTCATTTTCATTCACACAATAGATTCATTAAAATGGGACATTTCTCCTTATCTTTTCTCCAAAGGTATTCATGTACAATTTTCCTTTCTACTGCAGGCAGGGTCTTTCTATTTTAGGCTGGTCCTTTTTGGGAAGGAGCAATCGAGGGCAATTCAATAGTCATATTGGTCTGTCTCTTCAACATTCAGAGTTAGTTAACCTTACAACATTTAATTGAGGGAATATTAATTTTAATTCAATTGAACAGTCTATTTAACAGTCCATGGTAATTGTGCTCAGCTTGATAGGTTCAGAGAGGCTATTACAGGAAACAAATGAAATTAAGAGCACTCCCTTAATATGGACATTTTTTGAAAAACTTTAGATTAAGATTAAAATTAATCTCTTTAAGATTACTGTCTTGAACTTCAACTAACACCTTGAACGTCAGCTAATTGTTTGTAACGGACTACTGATGAGCAAAGATAGAAAATGAAATGTTAAATAAAAACATTGTAAACCTTTTTCATGTTGATAAGAATATATTAAAAGAGGGGGAAAGACAGTTTACTTTGCTCAGGAAAGAGGGCTTGACCGTCACTCTCTGTGAAGGAAAACTGCTTTTTCCTACTGAAAGTGAAACCATAGTCTATATTCAGAGACCAAGACACCATACTATAAATATTGATTCTCTGGGTATCTCTCATTGGCATACCTGTCACAGATCCATATATCTTACATTATGCTAAAATACATATAACATTTTATAAACAACAACAACAAAAAAAATCAATACTCTTCTTTTAAGCATTTCAGTCACAAATGCAGTGCAATACTGCCCCCTACAGCCGTTAATCTATTACAATTAGCCTAAGATAGTGTCAAAGCTCTGTACTGTATATGAACACAACACCACACCATACTTTAAAGCTGAAAGTGTTAACTGGAAGTCAAGGCATAATATTAAACCAATTAATAATAATAATAATAATAATAATAATAATAATAATAATAATAATAATAGGCAGAATACAAAATAATGTTACTAAACCCCCACTATTTTTGTCAAACAGGCCTGTTGTAAAAGCATCCAAAAACATGTCACTTTTAATTCCAGCCTCCTATCTCATGTACAGAGAGACATTTCACCTTAGTCAGACTGGAGTTCCAGTCTCTCCAGGTTGACTGGGTCGGCAGATCAAAGAGCAGGTGGCTCAGGGAGCCATGGGCTTCAGGTCCTGCTCCTCTCCACAGAGATAATAAAGCAGATGGCAGCACGCCACACTGTGTTCATGGCCACCCAGAGCAATGAGCAAAGAGTCAGTCTTAACTGCCATTGACAAATGACAGGGCTCGCTTAGTGACTTAAGGTTTGTGAAATCTTGAAAAGTTAAACCTTACATCTCAGACAAATTGTGTGCCTCCTAAACTCAAGTTTCAAAGTAACACAGACAGTAATCTTTTGAATATGAACAAGCAAATGTTTAACACATTAAAATCAATGATTAAGTTGTTACATGCATTGTAACACACAGCCAAAAAAAACCAGTAAATAAATAGATAAATAAATAAATTTAAATCTCAATATTTGGTATTTGAGGATAAACAACAAAGAATTCATTTCCCATGCCATTTCAGTCTTACCATTTTAACTTGAAAATTGTTTTAATTGGATCTGCTATCAAAACTAAAACATAGAATTACAAAATGTCCTTTTATGATTTTAGTAAAGTAAATTGCATGTCCAGCGATAAATCAGTAGCAGTACAAAACAAAACAAAACCAGGACAGGAAAGAGGAGTCATGTCAGCATCTGCTGGCCAGGGAGTCACAGGGCTGATTGTGGCACGTTTACAAAGAAGCTGAGGTCCCATTGTATGCTGCAATAAGTAGTATAAATGTGTTGGTTTGGCAAGGACTTTTAGGCTGAAACAATTAACATAATTTTAATTCTGTCCTGTCATCCTCCAGTTTCATCATTCACATTATTACGTGTTAGCAGAGTGATGTCTTGCTCCCTGATCTCAAACACAGGCACTATGTATGCCTATATGTTGTCAGTTTATCCTTTCACATTTTAGGGTAAAGTTGAGGGGGATATTGAATAAGTAGATTTACTGTAGAATTATCAAAGTATGATCCATGTAGGCCAAATCTCTCTATACTGTTTAAAAATTAAGAAAATAACTGCTTTGTTTTCTTTTTCTACAACCAAACAGTGTTTGATTTTGCCTGAGATTTTAACCTCGTCCCACCATTCCCATACAGTGGGTGAGCATCAGTTACCACACACAGAGATAGACAGCTTGCTAATTTGTAAGACTTATTCTCAAATGTTCCTAAGTATCAGATCTGGTACAGATTGGCATTCAGAACATTTATGCTTGACATAAGCAAGCACCATTTAAATATATGTGGTTTAAGTGTCACACAGTGATATGCTACAGTTAAAACTCAGACTCTATTTTAAAATATGCAAGAAAAAATGTTTTACCCTAAAGGTCAAATAAAAAAAGAGCAATGTGGTTGGGATTTTTAAAAAGCCTAAAAAAACAATGTAGATCCTTAGCAGGTTTGAGGTTAGGAAAAGAGGAGAAACAAAAGACCGGGCAGACCGAGATAGGCTTTGATGGGGGAATGAGAAAGGGCGAGCACAGTGTCAAGCACACTGCTATTTTCTGGCACTGATAAATCTCCTCTGGCTGATGTACACCTGAGTTATGGTACTTTATCACAATCAGGTGGTAGGTCTGCACACCACGGTTAGGATGCGCACCCCAGTGCAGTCACACGCACAAGCACACACACACAATGCAGCGATGAGTAAACAAGGGATAATTGACAGTTTATGGAAAGGTAATTCTGTCTATTCCCGCCACATGCTTTTAAATGACTATGTAACGACATAGTTTTGAATGCCAATCTGTACCAGATCTAATACTTAGGAACATTTGAGAATGTCTAACAAATTAGCAAGCTGTCTATCTCTATGTGTGGTAACTGATGCTCATATACTGTATGGGAATGGTGGGAAGAGGTTGAAATCTCAGGGCTTCTAACATTATTCACTCATTAACCAGACATGAATCTACATTTCATCATCTTACATAATGGAAGAAGGTGATTATTTCTTTTCTCAGGCTACCTCTTTCAGTCAGAGCCACATCTATGATAAAAAAAATGTATATTTTATCCCAAAATGTACTTGTGTGCAGATGGAAAATTCCTGGCTGACAGCACTTTGGCAGAACATGTTAATTGCACCAGTGATTATCAGACCAGATCTACTGCTGTCCTATATTTATCGTTGTGTCCACTTTTCATTATGCTGTTCATTATGTGGTATAAATAATGTGCATAAATGTGCCCACACTTCTTGACACATTCCATAATATTGCCAAGCAATATTCATCTTGCCCGCAGTTATCAGACATTACCTTTCTGAATTATGTCTATTAGTTGCTTTCCGACTTGCTTTCACATCATCTGTTTCTGCAGCGATGACGGCATTAACTTTTAGTTTTATTGCTACTTCTTTACCCAATGTGGAACATTAATCAGCTTAATGGCTAGCACAACCCCTTTCATCTAATTTCATAAACTAAAAATATTAATAAAGCACATTAAATCTCCTATTGTACAGAATCTTTTTAATAGATGGTACTTTTGAATGGATTGGCTAGGTGAGATTACATTCATTCTTTCAGCTGGTTTTATGTTGAATTTTTATTAAGAAAAGACATGTGTTTAATAAGGGCAGCATGGGGGGCACAGCGAGAAGGTCCTGGGTTTGATCCTGGGGTCGACCGTAGGGTCTTTCTGTGAGGAGCTTGCGTGCTCTCCCAGTGTTTGTGTGGGTTTCCTCGGGGTGCTCCGAATTCCTCCCACAGTCCAAAAGCATGCAATATAGGTTAATTGGTGATTCTAAATTGACCCCGGAATGTGTGAATGAGAGTGTGATTGTGTGTGTGTGTTTCACAAAATGAGTTCAAATTATAAGGAAGAAAGGAAAAACAGGAAGCACATCTCAGGAGTTTTCTGACCTCTACTCATTTTCTGCACACATAAACATTTACTGAATTTACAGAATATTCAATATTTGCAAATGAATGCAACTGGTCATGTACATTCAAGTACAAAAGTGCAGATCACCATGCCCCACATATATAAAACAGGCATAAAACATATAACCCCATGCATAATCAATCAGCATAACCACAAGTTAAATATATATATGTTGTTGTTGTTTTTTTTATCTTTATTTATTCTATGTTGGGGTTTGGGAGAGTACAACTGGAGCATTGTGTAAAGTGGTTTTATCCTTCTAGAATGTCAGTAGAAACCAATACATTCACAAATAAATCTTTATGTAATAAAGATTTATTTAAAGGGGAAGTTGGTTTAAAAGGGGCAGTTGGTGGCGTAACGGTAGGGTGTTCACCCCATGATCAGAAGGTCGCAGGTTCGAATCTAGAACCAAGTTACCACTGAGGTACTCATTAGCAAGGTACCATTCCCAAGCACTGCTCCCTCATGGATGGGTCAAATGCAGACGCCACATTTCATTGTGGTGCACGGTATGCTGTGCTGTGGTGTGTTCACAATGACAAATAATCACTCAGTTTCACTTTCTTGCTTTTGTAGTAATGGAAGAAATACCAAAAAAGTAGACAATAGCAGTTAACAAACTCCTAATGAAAACCATACATCCTATTGAGAAGTTATGTACCAAAAGAACAGTACAGATAATATTGATTTGATAATATAGATAGTAACCAGTCTTGTACACTTTCAAAAGAGAGAGCTGTTGTCCAGCAGAGGATGGGAGCCCATTCTGAGTATTGTTCTCTCAAGGTATTTTACAGAGAGAGTCTTCATGGCAAATGTTGACTTTTTTATGGTCTTGGATCTGGACATATGTGACTCTGCACAGCAAAACCAGATGCTTGTTGTTTTTAGTGTTTTAAAACAGTGGAAGGTCTATACTGTACTGTTGTGAATAAATTTCGCGGAAAAACTTACGCTTTCTATCCTGAAAATGTGACTTTCTTGAGGTGAGGAATTCAAGTCCAGCAGAATGTTAAAAGTTTCTGTTTTGACCGCTCTACTTCAATATTTACGGTAAATCCACTGGTTGACTAGCATGAAGATATTTCTCCGGAATCCATCTTCGTCTCCCGAGTTCAGTTAACCTAACGCAGGTAGGCTATCCGTTTGGCTGTGAATGCAGCGTAGGCTGCCGTAGATACAAACGTAGCCGCGACCGCACCAAGCGTCTGTGAGTGCTACGGCTAGTCAATCTCAAAGCAGATTTCTCCGCTTTCACTTGGCGTGACAGGATGACAGGAGAAACCCGACTCCTTTGAATGTTGATATCTCAGTCGTATGTCGTCCGATTCATTTGATATAGGTATCTTTTTTATGCCCTTTCATGAAAACATAACTCAATTTTGAAAATTTGCGACAAGCAACTGGTTTTGCCGTGCAGAGTCACATATGTAAAGCTGTTTACGACAAGGTCTCTTGTAAAATAAAATGCTATGTCAATAAAATTCATTGGAGACACATAGCAGTCCTTATCAGCACAACAAAGACTCTCCACCAAATGTGCAATCCATTGTCTGTGTGTTTTAGGCACATTATACAACATCAACAAACAATCATCAGTAACAACATTAAAGCACAAGTCATTTTCAACTGCTAAAACAATTCTTTTGTAGTGTTGCAGTACAGAAATAGATTCCCAATAATAGCCTGATAATGAGAACAGTTTATTAAGTGGACAATTTAACTAGAACCTCAACAGCACACACAATAACAGTGTAAGAGAAAGGAGATAATAACATTTCTTCGTTCTAGGGCACCAAACTGGACAGTGATCTTGGCTCCGTATAAATGTAATAATAAGGTCAGTAATATTAAACACATTCTCTGAAAATCCGCTACTAATACAAATTTTACGAATGGGAAAATGGGCTACACACGAAATAGTTATCTGGAACATAATATGGAGAACCTATTATTTGCAGACTCTACAGGCCTGATTGCTAAGGATGACAATTACAGAGACACTGAGCTCCTCATTTCACGGGAAATCAACATCTTCTGCTGCCCACTTTCTCGATTCTTGCTATATAGACATAGACATTTACTAGACAGCATAGACATTTAATTATTTTCTCAAAATGACTGGGAAAATGAAGGAGAGAGATATCATGAATGTGTCATGAATGAGAGAGAGGTTTGAAGGTCTTATGAATTCCATTTACATTACTGCAATCTGTTGTGCTGTACAATCTACAGGCCTCATTACTTCATTAAAGTCCATGTCATGCCCTCTGCCTACCCTGAGTCCAACTGACTGGCTGTAGATTTGGCACACTAGGGTGCATGGATTGTAGAGTTCATGTTCAGTGTTACTGATGTGCCTGACTTCTGATTCTGGCAAGCTCACACTTCTCACACATGAGAAAGCTTCAATCTTTAGGTCACGAGTTTTAAGGCCAACACATAAAGTTTGAACTATTTGTATAAGGATTCATCTCTGCTAGCTCACATGCATTATATCCCATTGGACTGATCCACACATATTGATTAACCTCCACGAGAGCCCAAATGAGATGCTTAGATACATTGATTATTCCCCATGCTTTTACTCCAAACACATTATGCTACTATCTTTCAGATGATATGTCACAAAATATCCACCTGTGTGCAGCACACCAAGCATATCCAAGCTCTACAAAACAGTTCTCTCCTTTGTCTATTGTTAGTCTCTCCTTTGAATTTTGAATGTGCAATCTCTTGTTCTCATGTTCTTCTCACCTGTCCTGCTCAGTTTTATAAGATGACAACTGAGAAAAGTATTTCGCTTTGTCCGACCAAAACACACATATAACACCACAGAAAAAGCAAAAGGTTTTTTGGTACAAATAAGTCTGTTCTTTCACAGTAATACATGAGCTTGGCACAGTCACGCAGTTTATCAGAGTGTAGCCAAGTATAAACCCAGGGGAAATGCAAAGCCCTCATGGCAAATGTGATTCATTTTCAGGGAAAAGGCTATAACACCAACATCAATCAAACTGATGATCACATGACAATACAAAATGAGAACTCAATTCCAATTATTTACATGCCATTTTTATATTGTCAGGTGGGAATAAAGAGGGCAACTACATAAGAAATAAAAAAGAAACATTCAGGTGTCTCATTGTATTTAGTGTGGGGATTTGTCATGTCTAAGAAACAACAATTTCCTCTCCTGTCACACCATCATGTATCACTTTCTTATATCTCTGGAATGTTGTGGATTAGATGAAAAAGCTATTTTAATGTAATTTCGAAGATGATCACATCTTTTTTCATAAAGCCCGTTTTTTTGTTTTGGTTTTTTTTTCTTCAAATTTAGCAAGAGAAAATTAATGGATAGTAGACATGAAGGAGAGATCATGGCAGAGGATATTCCTGAATTACAGCCTGCCAGTGCTTGAACTGAGCAACAGCAGACACCAAGAGACCCTGTGAGGGTCCAGAGGCTGTCAGACCAGCAGCCTGGCAGAAGCTAGACAAGATGAAGTTTGTGCTCAAGAGCACTCGTCCCAAAAAAGGATCTCTGAGCATTTAAAATGTATAGAAAACTGCTTACTCATGGGCATAACAGAGAAATTTGGGCAAATTACTTGACTGGTACTAGCCTTCGACAGATTAACTCTAATGCTCTTTTACGGATCAACTTCCATTACCTTTTAAAGGAACAGTCTCATTGGAGCAACTTGTGGTTGGTCTTGCTCTGAGGAATAATTGTGGTTCTAGTTCATAGATGCATATCATACCAATAGATGCAGAAAATAACAAAAATACCTGTATTGATTAGCTGGTAATATACTAACAAAACAAAGGATGAACAAATTCTAGTGTAAAACTGAGTTGGCCCTGTGTTTGGAGGGTCGCCGGTTCAAGTCCCAAAATGGTAAAGGTACTGGTAAAGGAAGTTGTGAGCAAGGTACTGTCCCTAAACACTGCTCCTTGGGTACTGTGTCTCAGCTGCCCACTTCTCTTACAGAGGGTTAAATCTGTTCTCAATTTGTCGGCATACATTTAATGCCAGACGATCGAAATTGTAATTGTAATCCTCTTCTCTTGACTGCTGCTACAATATTTGCACAATTTTTGCTTTGCTGCTACATATTTGCACAACTATTGAACATTGAACATTGCCATACATATCATTGATCGCTTTTTCCCACTAACTGTATCTGAACAAATTGCTGAAAGTATTGCACAGACTCTAGTTCTCCACTGCTGTTACAATATCTGCACTTACTTGATCTGATTTGAATGATAGCTCATTTTGATGAGATACTGTGTTATTTAATAGACTGTCAGTATAAGTTTTTTCATATTGAAACTGTTACTGACCTCATGCACATTCAGTGTAAAAGACAACTCCAAGACCATAATTGTAGGCTGAGTACCGCATCCTAAATGTCTCTCTTTCTACTTCTAGTTTAAAGTTTATATTTTATATTCCACTAGTTTAAAGTGTATATTTTATATTGTATTTTTATATTGCTTATTCTATGTGCTTTATTTGTTTTTTGTTCCTTGTTCTTTGCACTGTTAAAACTGGAGCCAAGTTGTCTTGTCTCTCTGTATACTTGTACAGAATATAGCAGAGATGACAAAGTTGACTTGACTTTGACTTTGTAGGGGATATTTGAATAACTCCACCATCTTATTTGAAAAGCTCCGCCCACCAGGTAAAACTGCTAGCACTTCCTGATCCACCATGTCTTCTTGCAAGCGCTAGCATAGGAATCGCGAAGTGTTGAACAAGTTTGGCTGCATGGATGGTCTGTTAGCAGTAGTCATGTCAATTATCTTTACATGAGATAAACTCTCACCGGAACTGGGGCGTGGAAAGCAGAGGCTCATTTGTGACCCTCCACGGCAAAACCAGTCACTTGTCGCAATGGAGGTTTCCGAGAAAAACGACCGTTTCTGTTGTGTGGGGTAAAATTTTTGATTTTTTGTTTTTAGTGTTTTGAAAGAGTGGAAGATCTATACTGTACTGCTGTGAATAAATTTCGCTGAAAAACGAACCCTTTCCATCCTAAAAACGTGACTTTCTTGAGGTGAGGAATTCAATTCCAGCAGCATGTTAAAAATTTCTGTTTTGACCGCTCTACTTCAGTATTTACGGTAAATCCACTCGTTGACTAGCGTGAAGATATTTATCTGGAATCCATCTTCATCTCTCGAGTTCAGTTAACCTAACGCAGGTAGGCTATCCGTGTGGCTGTGAATGCAGCGCAGGCTACCGTAAATACAAACGTAGCTGAGACCACACCAAGCGTCTGTGAGTGCTTCGGCGATAGTCAACTTCAAAGGCAGATTTCTCCGTTTCTCACTTGGCGTGACAGGAGAAACCCAACTCTTTGAATGTTGATATTTCAGTCATATGTCGTCCGATTCATTCCATATAGGTATCATTTTGAAGGTTGGTTTATGCTCTTTCATAATAACATAATAGAAAACATAACTCAATTTTTAAAATTTGCAACAAGCGACTGGTTTTGCCGTGCAGAGTCACATTTGTGACCCTCCACGGCAAAATCAGTCGCTTGTCGCAATGGAAGTTTCCGAGAAAAACGACCGTTTATGTTGTGTGGGGTAAAATTTTTGATTTCTTGTTTTTAGTGTTTTGAAATAGTGGAAGGTCTATACTGTGCTGTTGTGAATAAATCTCGCTGAAAAACTTACCCTTTCCATCCTATAAATGTGACTTTCTTGAGGTGAGGAATTCAATTCCAGCAGCATGTTAAAAATTTCTGTTTTGACCGCTCTACTTCAGTATTTACGGTAAATCCACTCGTTGACTAGCGTGAAGATATTTATCTGGAATCCATCTTCATCTCTCGAGTTCAGTTAACCTAACGCAGGTAGGCTATCCGTGTGGCTGTGAATGCAGCGCAGGCTACCGTAAATACAAACGTAGCTGAGACCACACCAAGCGTCTGTGAGTGCTTCGGCGATAGTCAACTTCAAAGGCAGATTTCTCCGTTTCTCACTTGGCGTGACAGGAGAAACCCGACTCTTTGAATGTTGATATTTCAGTCATATGTCGTCCGATTCATTCCATATAGGTATCATTTTGAAGGTTGGTTTATGCTCTTTCATAATAACATAATAGAAAACATAACTCAATTTTTAAAATTTGCAACAAGCGACTGGTTTTGCCGTGCAGAGTCACATTTGTGACCCTCCACGGCAAAATCAGTCGCTTGTCGCAATGGAAGTTTCCGAGAAAAACGACCGTTTATGTTGTGTGGGGTAAAATTTTTGATTTCTTGTTTTTAGTGTTTTGAAATAGTGGAAGGTCTATACTGTGCTGTTGTGAATAAATCTCGCTGAAAAACTTACCCTTTCCATCCTATAAATGTGACTTTCTTGAGGTGAGGAATTCAATTCCAGCAGCATGTTAAAAATTTCTGTTTTGACCGCTCTACTTCAGTATTTACGGTAAATCCACTCGTTGACTAGCGTGAAGATATTTATCTGGAATCCATCTTCATCTCTCGAGTTCAGTTAACCTAACGCAGGTAGGCTATCCGTGTGGCTGTGAATGCAGCGCAGGCTACCGTAAATACAAACGTAGCTGAGACCACACCAAGCGTCTGTGAGTGCTTCGGCGATAGTCAACTTCAAAGGCAGATTTCTCCGTTTCTCACTTGGCGTGACAGGAGAAACCCGACTCTTTGAATGTTGATATTTCAGTCATATGTCGTCCGATTCATTCCATATAGGTATCATTTTGAAGGTTGGTTTATGCTCTTTCATAATAACATAATAGAAAACATAACTCAATTTTTAAAATTTGCAACAAGCGACTGGTTTTGCCGTGCAGAGTCACATTTGTGACCCTCCACGGCAAAATCAGTCGCTTGTCGCAATGGAAGTTTCCGAGAAAAACGACCGTTTATGTTGTGTGGGGTAAAATTTTTGATTTCTTGTTTTTAGTGTTTTGAAATAGTGGAAGGTCTATACTGTGCTGTTGTGAATAAATCTCGCTGAAAAACTTACCCTTTCCATCCTATAAATGTGACTTTCTTGAGGTGAGGAATTCAATTCCAGCAGCATGTTAAAAATTTCTGTTTTGACCGCTCTACTTCAGTATTTACGGTAAATCCACTCGTTTTCAGTTAACCTAACGCAGGTAGGCTATCCGTGTGGCTGTGAATGCAGCGCGGGCTACCATAAATACAAACGTAGCTGAGACCACACCAAGCGTCTGTGAGTGCTTCGGCGATAGTCAACTTCAAAGGCAGATTTCTCCGTTTCTCACTTGGCGTGACAGGAGAAACCCGACTCTTTGAATGTTGATATTTCAGTCATATGTCGTCCGATTCATTCCATATAGGTATCATTTTGAAGGTTGGTTTATGCTCTTTCATAATAACATAATAGAAAAAATAACTCAATTTTTAAAATTTGCAACAAGCGACTGGTTTTGCCGTGCAGAGTCACATTTGTGACCCTCCACGGCAAAATCAGTCACTTGTCGCAATGGAGGTTTGCTGTTGTGAATAAATCTCGCTGAAAAACTTACCCTCTCCATCCTATAAACGTGACTTTCTTGAGGTGAGGAATTCAATTCCAGCAGCATGTTAAAAGTTTGTTTTGACCACTCTACTTCAATATTTACGATAAATCCACTCGTTGACTAGCAAATCTCCCGAGTTCAGTTAACCTAACGCAGGTAGGCTATCCTTGTGGCTGTGAATGCAGCGTAGGCTACCGTAAATACAAACGTAGCCGCGAACGCACCAAGAATCTGTGAGTGTTACATCGATAGTCAACTTCGAAGGCAGATTTCTCCGTTTCTCACTTGGCGTGACAGGAGAAACCCGACTCCTTTGAATGTTGATATCTCAGTCATATGTCGTCCGATTCATTCGATATAGGTATCGTTTTGAAGGTTGATTTATGCCCTTTCATAATAACTCAATTTTGAAAACAAACAGTTGCGACAAGCAACTAGTTTTGCCGTGGAGGGTCACATTTGCATTTAGGAATACTAATGAGTAACAGTCTATTCTGAAAGGGACTTAAATAGACGTGTAAAAAGCAGGTGAAAATGCATAATCTGAGAGGTATTTTCAGCAAACTACTTCAGACATGTTTTGTGGAGCTCATAGACCTATTTTAACTTGTTGAAAAAATGTATAATATGGGACCTTTAACCCTAATAATAAATGTAATTTAGGTTATATTGCACTCTTTGATCAGTCATTAGCCTAGCATTACCAAAGCCTTCAGCCTCATCTTACTATGATAATTGGACTACAGGTTAAAGCCGTCTATGTTAACAAAGGGGCATGCCTCAAATTTCCTGATCCTTATATTCAGTTATTATACTCTTTAATGACATTGATTTTTCTAAAGGATGTCAGACTCCAGTCCAGAGGGACACAGCACTGCAGACTATTGAAATGAGGAAAACACTAAGCTAGGCAGGACTGTGGCCCCATGGCCTAACAGTCCCCTGGAGTTTGACATCGCTATGAGAGTTCGGAGGTAGTTCTTTTAAAACTAGTGGTGAAGTAGTGACTTTACACATCATTCTCTAACACGGTGGTTCTAAAACTTTTTCCTGCAGGCCCCCCCTCCTCTAGATAAGAATATACAAATGCTCAAACGGGACCACGACATTGGACAAGGTCCCAAGTAATCTGAGAGTGGTGCTTGTGGTGCTTGTGAGTGATGTGACGAAACGGCTAAGGCGTATGCCCCTGCTGCATTCCATTCACCACCAATGTCCAGTAGGGTATTGTATCCCTTCTGACCCTTGATGAACAAGGCCTATCTGCCTCAAAAACAGGTCAGCAAAGAATAGGGTCTCACCTTCTGGGTTGGTCTTTTCCCCCGAGTAGTTCTACACTAGTAGCAGTGATACAGGCAGATCCAGATCCACCTCATCTGCAGGTGCTAGGTCAGTATGCTGCTTTTGTTGTTCACTCCTGCCACCTCCCATACATCTTCATGCACGCATGTGACAGACAGTGCTTTGCTTGATTGGGAGTGTGCAGGGATGACATATGGCCAGAAAAGAGTGATGACTCTGGTGTGGTGCCCTCTGTGCTCCTGGAATGGATGGTGTTTGGAGGCGCTCTGCCCATTTGAGCAGGCTCCTCTCCAGGGCATACTGTGCTTTTCAGTTCTTGAATTGCGGGCCAGGGAGCGGACAGCATTCATCCAGCAATGTTGGTCCAGTGATCTGGTGGTCACCGGTTCAAATCTAGGATCTGGTACCAAAGTGAGCAAGGAAATCCGTCGTAGCGTGCACAGTGACCAATGAATGTGTGCACAACGATCAGGTTTTAAAAAATAAATTTTAATGTTGGGCATACCGAACTATTGAGGTTCAGCTGGGTGTACCGAACCGAACAGGGAATGCCGAATGGTTAGGTAAAATTCCAACCCGACCAACTTCACACATCTGACCTATGACATTTAGTGTCCTGGGAGAGTGATTTTTCCACGGGACAAACCATTAAAAAGAGGGACAATCCCGGTAAAACCTGGGACAGGTGGCAACCCTAACAGTGGGATATAGATTATGAAAAGAATAAATCAATTACAAAACTAAGAAAATATTTATTTAGCAGTGAATGCTGACATTCCAACAATGCACAATATCAAATAAAATATAATTCTAAATGAAATGTCTTATTTGGCCCCACTCCTGCTGAAATATTGTAAAATTATCTTCTCTTATAAAACACAAAGAGCATTAACGTCAAGGGCATTTTAACATTGCACCACAATTCATTATCCAAACAGCCTAAGCCCAACTGGGGTCGCGGGGGCACTAGAGCCTATCCTGGGAACTTACGAACACAGGACCCTCTTGCAGCGAGGCGACTGCGCCACCGTGCCGCCCACAAATGTGAATAGTTATTAATTAATTATTTTATATTATCTTTTGTTTTAGCTTTATGTAGTATAAAAGTGCTGGAACTGTAGATATAACTACTAGAAATGGTAAGAACAGTGACTGTTTTATTGACTTGCAGAGTTTTTATTATACAGAGGCATTCTATGACATTACCCATAATCTCCCGGTGTGTGACGCGGGTCGCTTCACAATTACACGATTACTGCGTACCCAAAATAATCACTACAAATGATCTATAAATGGCTGTATTGTGACTGGAATGCTGGTTGTTTTTGCTTTTTTCAGCTAAGATATGAGTTTGTCTGTATTAAAGTGAAAGATCTGACTGAACTGAACTGGAGAGTTCCAGGCGCGAGCCCCAAGCACTCAAACTCAATATGCTGACCGGCAAGCTGCATAATAATCATTCTAACAAGAAAGCTATCGAAGTGGGCTACCCAAAATACCTTGCCTACTGATAACATCATTTCGTAGACAGTGAGTTCCATCACAGATAGAGTCCAATGGGCAGAAATTCATCGTAGCGGCCAAACAAGTGGGCACAACACATTACAACATCCCGTTTCGGCCGTGTTTAAAACCAAAAATGGATTTTTGGCCTAAAGTTTTCAGTGGCCAAATTTTTGGTGCATCCCTAACAATTATGTCCTTTTTCTTTGTGACAATTACCTTCACCCATAGATTTCTGGCAAAATTACACAAGGTTTAGTACTATAACTCATTAGTCTTGTAAAATGGTTGTAAGAACAAGCCAACAGACCAACATTAAAGATGCATTTCATTTATTAAGATCACCGCCAACAAACAGTGCAGTTTCTTAAATGCAAGTTACATTTGTATATAACTGTAAAAGCAACTTTAATGGTTTTGGTTAGGGATGCACCGATTACAATTTTCTTGGCCGATTCCGATTACCAATTTTTTTGTAAGTGTGATCGATACCAATTTTTTTTCCCCAGATAACAGAAAATTAGAGCTGCTGCGAGTAGTCGACGACATCGACACAAAAAAATGGGTTTCAACTTTTTTAATGTAACGCGGTAGTTACTTTAACTGTTTACTAGCTACTTTTATAATAGTGACATATAATAGTGGCAGCTCTACAGCAAATACAAACAAAAATCGAAGTTTCTTTAATATAATGCTTTATTTTCATAAATTTTCTTTACAAATTTAAATCAATAAAGGGAGGAAAAATAACAGTTCGCGTGCAATATTATCACAACCCCGCACTCGATTCTTAATTTTGTGCTCTCGAGTTTCACATTTGCGTGCGCGACTTTGAAAGCCATTTTGCGCGCTCTAGTTTTGCATTGATGTGACGCCATCCTCACGCACCCAAAATTCATTTCGTCGCCGCACGATGTCACCCCATTCATAGTGAATGAGAAACGCCTCCGTTGAGCGTACATGTGAACGCTGCCCGAATGCGCGTGTGGCTGTGCTGCAAGTAATGCGCATGCGCAAGATCGGTTTGAAATCGGCAATACGTGTGAGTGATTGGCCGATCACCGATCAGGCCAAAAATCGGCCGATTCCGAACGCTTAGTTCCAAATTACAAGTTTGTTTTGAACCTCTAAATATATCTCTAGTTTTTGTCGAAAAGAGGTTAAAAAAAAAAGCAATTAAAGCAAAAGACGCCATCAAGGAAACTACCCAAACCTGGCGCTCTGCATTTCTTTAGCATAAACAGCTGGATAGACACATTGTGGAAATAAGACATACTATGACTCATGTGGTGTCAAAAGTCCAGAGAAAATTAAACCAAAGTTCATTTACAAATGCGACTGTGATACGTCACTCCAAAACACAGAGATTATATCACCACTAAACCATAACAAGTGGAAATTTTTATTCAAGAAAAACCAACAAATAATGCCGCCAACAGCATTTAAAGACACAGAGGTAAGGCTTCTGCAGTAAATTTTTCCCTGGTTATCAATCTATAAAGGTCACATTTTTAAAAATCAAATACTAATATAAAAGCAAACAAAACCGAGGCTGAGTAGCTCTAGTGAACCCTATCCAACACCCATTAGCAGTAATAAATCAAAAAGCGGGCTAATAATAAATATTCTCATTTTAATTCATGCACAACAATGTCAGTCTATGTACTGATTAATGCATCAAAAGAACTGTTGGCCCAATACTCATTTATATATAAAACTCATGGTTCAGATACTGCAGAAGATGAGTAAAGGCCTGTAGTCATCAAGCAGCTAAAAGCCATTTATTTTCCTTGTATTAAAAGAGCCTTTTATTAGTGAAGAGCCCAGACTGTCCATTATTTGTGGGTAAACACTTGCACATCACTTCTCTCTAAAAAACAGTCAATCTGACATTCTGCAATCAGATAAAAATCAACTCTCCATGAAATACTTTTAACCTCAATTGTTACTATCTAAGAGCAGGTTGCATATTCTCCTTCAGTTCATGTTTAAAGGCCTTGCTGGGGTCAAACTTGCGTGGAGCGTTGCTGGCTTTGAGATGCTCCAGCTCTCGCTTCTGCTTTGTGATCTGTGACCTCAGCTTAGACACCTCCTGTAGGACAAACACATACAGGCAACTGCATTAAGGAAGCACAGTAAAAAGCAGATCAGTGAACAGACCAACAACCATCCTAACCTGCTTCAGCTCCAAGTTCTCCTCCTTGAGCCTGATCATGTGTTTGATCTTCTGCCGCTGGTTCTGATGGCCCAACAAGTTAGCGTAGGCGCCTGCCAGTTTGCTTAGCTCTGCCTGAGTGGCTCCTTTCTCATTGAGCAGGGCATCTCTTTCTGCTGCAAATCCATCCAGCTGCTCCTATAGACCACAGACAACAGGCAAATGAGACACACCAGGGAGTCGGAGACCATCTGCACAGCTCACGCTGGTGCCAGGTCAGCAGAAGCAGTTCAACTCAAAAACAAACAATGCAGTCTGAGGTAGGAAGGGTTAGTGGCTCCCTGACAACTTCTAAGTAGCATCTCTTAAAGAAAGGACTACAAGAGGAAAAAGTGGAATGTGACAAAACAGGAGTAATGGCTCACCTGGAAGGGTTGCACTTTAGAATAGAGCTGCTCATACATGCTTCTCCAGTGCTCTGTTTCAGAATCAGAAGTACTGTAGAAAGATGTAAAAAAAACCTAATATTAAGAAATATATATCGGCTAATAATTGGGAACTGCTGTCATTATAGCAACACAAGAAGTGTGAACCTTCACTGGTCTCACAATTCAATTCATGATACCATGTACCATATTCAATTATGTTAACGATTCGATTTCTCAATGCATCCAATCTGTTTTTCTGCATTACTTCACATTGTACAAAGATGCATGGCTCACAGATCAAGCAGCCATAGTTACTACCAGATAGGGTTGGTTGCCAAGGTCGGTTCCTTTAAAGGTACTGACTGAATTATGTCGGTGCTACCGGGTAGCGGTTCATGTCAAATCAAATGGTGCCAAAATGCGGTACATTCACACACACATCAGCAATGTAGGGCCCTATGATTTCTGTGATGCGGAAAACATGGACGGAATCGCAGAATTCAACAAATAAAATGGAATCCGTTGTAAAACGAAGAACGTCGTATAATTCGCCGATATCGGTGTGTGGGCAAAGCAAAGCAATGGTTTCTAATACATTTTGGCCGCTGCAGCCCCTGTACGTGTTACCTGTTGAGGCGGGCCTCACAAACGCACAGACACAGAGGGGAAAACTTCAACAGTCAGCTATGGTGAAGAGGCTCACTGAAACACCGAAGTCCTCAAAAAATATTACGGAATTCGACTCATTATTACAGAATTCGACCCAATGGCTACGTTCACACTGCCATGCTGAAGTGATTCAAATCGGATTTTTTGCCTTAATGTGACACAGATCTGATCTTTTCAGGGCTGTGTGGACACGCAAATCTGATCTTTTCAAATCGGATTTGTGTCACTTTCATATGTGGTACTAAATCCGATACGTATCCGATTCGCGGCCATGCGACCTGAATGTGAACGCTCAGATCGGAATTCATGTGGCTTTTTGCTTATACGCGTGCGCTGACATCATCAGCCTGCACCGGCAGCGCGGGAAGGTAAAAATGGAGGAGAGCTGCGATAACAAAAAATGCTAGCCGCCTGACTTTTTTTCTCCTTTTCGACCTGCTCATGTACAGCTGATTCACTGTTTGTCGTCCTCCAGAGCAAAGTGCGATACATGCGTGAGCTACTAACGCCTCCATTTTTAATGCCATGAGTCGTCCCACAGTTATGACGTTTTTTGTTGTTGGTGACTTTTGTTGTTTGTAAATAGTTGATCCGTGTAAAAACGTATCAAAGTGCGCATGCGTGACGTTTTACCAAAGCAAAAAATGTTCTACTGAACCCCAGCACTTTGTTGAAGTTGAATTAACAGTCATTTAATGTGATTTTTTTCCTATTGCGTTGTTCTTTTTTTTCATCCACTCTATAATTTGACACTTTTTAGGTGAATAAATATGATAATGTAAAATACGAAATTCAGAAGAATAAAAATGGGAAAAACGGAATTTAGGAAAAACAAAAACCCCAGAATTTAGGAAAAAACAAAACAGATTCCATAGGGCCCTAGCAATGGCACGCACGAGCTGAGCGGGACATACGGAACAGGGTGAAAGACTTAAATTAATCAACAGTTATCTCAGCGTTTCAGAATTGCCCACGTCTGCTTCGCAATGCAACGATTATGTGACTAATTTCAACAACCCTAAGCAACACTAATATGAAACTAATGATTTCGGGAAACAAAGTTTGAGCCAAATCTCTTTTTGTATTCGATTAGCTGATAATCAGATACAAAACCTGATTATACCACATTTCTCCAAATCTGATTTGGTTATTTCGATGACTTTAGTTGATAACTGAGAAATGAAAGTCTGTCACAGGCCCACCTCTGCTGTGCCTCTGTGAGCTGTCTGGCAAAGTCAAGTCGCTCTTGCTCCAGCTGTTGGCGGAGCTGCTCCCGTTCTTGCTGCCACTCCTCTTTGAGGCTCTGCAGATGGGATCGCTCCTGCTTCAGAAGCCTGTGTTGCTCGGCTACTTCCTGTTGCAGCGTCCCCACCTGACCGTGTAGGAGGAGTGCTTCTTCCTCCTTGCCCTCCCTCGACTCCCTTCTTCTCTGACGAGCCTGCTCCAACTCGGTCATGGCACTGCGTTTTCCCTCCTGCTCTCTCAAGAGCTCCCCTTGCAGACGATTCTGCTCATTGCTGTGTGTCTCAGCACTGCGCCTTGCTTCCTCCTCGCTCTGAGCCAGTCTAGTCTGCAGCTCCTGTAACATTCTGCATACAGAGAGCCACATTTCATCATTACGCTCGTCTTTTATGCAGAAATTGTTTCAAGAACAGGATGCTAGTAATCAGCATTAGGGACCCAGTAAAGATAATTTCTTTCTATGATTGGAGTCTTTAGTTTTTTCTATTGGCAAGAGGTAAATAGTGGGCTGTTACCTCTCCAATAATATCATCTTTGGCCATAAACAACAATGAGGAAACAAAGCATGAGGAGTAACTGCTGTTATTAGGCTCATCATCACTCACATGATTATTCATTATACTAAGAGCAGTATTTTACTGATCATTTTTACAGTACAGTATAAAATTAATAATAATAATGATGTTGTTCTATATATTATTTTATGTAATACTTAAATTAGAGCTGGGCAATATGAACAAAAACATTATCATGATATTTTTTGCCATATTGATCGATTTTGATAATTATCACGATATATTGTCATATTGTTTTTTTTTAATGTTTTGTTTTTTTGGATTCTTATACAGACTGAATGAACAAGTTAAAATGATCAAACAATATTAAACAAATAATTTTCAACAAATCTTTACTTGAAGAGCTCTGAGAACTGGAGGAAAAAAAAATTGCCACTGTCAAAGAACAGCTAAAGAGAGCTGTCAGCATCACTTCCAGAGCACTTTCTCGGTGCTTGTTGTTCCTAAGTTACGAAAAGCGTCATCTGGTACTTTGACGTTCGTATTTTATTAGTTTTTTTCCAGGCGGCATTTGTTGTCAAAGCGTCCGCCGTAACTAT
This sequence comes from Distichodus sexfasciatus, assembly GCA_032718565.1. NCBI lineage: Eukaryota > Metazoa > Chordata > Actinopteri > Characiformes > Distichodontidae > Distichodus > Distichodus sexfasciatus. Next base: position 541,558 of record JAVGVS010000146.1, read on the forward strand.
AAAGCTCTGCATTTTCATCGCCTTTTTCACTCATCGCTACATGTTTTCTAAGGGCCGCGACATACTTTTGTTAATCTTGAGGACTCCAGCAGGTGGCAGTGTACACCATAAAAGCGTCCAGTCTGCCGTTAAGTGACAGAAGAAGAGGAAGAAGTAGAAAGCGGCAGCGCGAGAAAACATTTTGCTGTGAAATGAGGAAGATGAAAAATTATTTGCATCCGAATGTTACGAAGGTGCAAAAAAACGGCGAAACCGTTCAGCCGTGTTGATAGTAAACAACGATGCTGACGTCACGTGGCCGCCCCAATTTTTGCTGGTACTGCAAGTCTCATAAATTTATGACGACATGCTCAGCGGATGCGTCAAGAGAACGCTTGCAATGCCAGCCATGATGCGCGTGAATAAGCGCTCTGAACGTTAAGTATATCTCGGCACGCGACCACTAAAGTTTATCACGCGGCTTTTTCGTGTGTTCTGGGCAAATTTGCATCGTTGGGCGCGATTGGCTGTTGTGCTGGCGTTATGCCAAGCTACGTGACTGGCCAAACATACTATCTATCTCAACGCGCTGTCGCATAGTGCACAAACAAGTATGATCGAATTTTATAGCTTAGTTTATCATCGTTATCGTCATCACATTTTTCTCGATAAAATATCGAGATCGTTTTATCGCCCAGCACTAGTGATGGGCACATGAAGCTCCGAAGCGCGTATCAAGTATGAGGGGGCGTGGCAGACGAAGCCCCGCTTCGAGGCATGTATCATTTAAGCAGAAAACCATGTGACCGATAACAAACGAAGCCTCGGTTCGTTACGTCAGTGTTTCATCCCAAGTGTCGCTTGCTGTATAAATGGGGGTGAATCCCGCCGGCGCTTCGTGGGATGTTTTGTTGGAGAGTGTATGAGCGAGTATCGGACATAATTTCTTTTGTTTATTTTTTATGCAACTTATATTTTATTCCACATTTGCAGTTTGTATAATTAAGTAGTAGTATTGTATTAGTCTAATACAAAACTACTAAATTATGCAAATTGGCGAACCGAGGCTTCGTTTGTCATTGGTCACGTGGTTTTCTGCCAAAAGATACACGCCTCAATGCGGGGCTTCGTCTGCCACGCCCCCTTATACTCGATACACGCTTCGGAGCCTCGGCTTCAGATAGCCCATCACTACCCAGCACTAATTTAAATATATTCCAGTTTAACATCTTACTTCAATTTTACTTCACATCACACAGTTTACTGAACACTGTACCAGTGTGTGATAAATAAAACTACACAAGTAATGTTTAATCTAACACATGACTCTACAGAGTGATGATGTGTGTAAGAGTAAGACCTGACGCTCTCCTCTAGCTCCTTGTTCTGAAAGTGTCGTTTCTGCTGCTCTTCCTGCAGCTGCTGGCTCACTCTGCCCAACTTGTCCTCCAGCTGCTTTGCTTGGGTCTCAGCTTTCTCCTTCTGCATGCTTACAGTATTCTTGGTGCTGGGAGAGTGCAAGAGTGTGTCAGGATTTATTGTCTGGCTCAATTCAAGTGAATGGTTTAGCAACTACAGCATAGTACTTACTTGTCTAGCTCAATGGCCAAGTTGCCTATCTTTCCCAGTGAGTTGCTGTGCTCCTCTTGCAATTTCTTCATGGCAGCTTCATGAGCCTCTACCAAAGCCCTCATCTCAATGTTCTGCCTGTCAAAGCCAAAGAATGAATGAATCACATAATCAACAAATGAGAACTCAATATCCTCTCAGGTGACCTCAGTGAAGAAGTTTACATTGGCGCTCACCTTTCCATCTTAGCGCATGCGTTGTTAAGCTCCTCCCCCAGTGTGTGTTTCTCCTCCGTCAGATGCTGAATTGCCTCTTCGTGATACCTCTCCTGCTCCTCCAGGCCAGAAAGCTCCTCAAGTGCCTCTTCCAACTTCACCTCAAGCTGCTTCCTCTCATTTTCCATCTCATCACGTATGCAGGCCAGCTTGCTGGACAGGGAGTCACTGTGAGCCTGCAAATTTCCAACGTTCCAGTCCAGGAATGGGTTAAGTTAGGGATGTACCTATCCAACTTTTCAGTTCTGATACCAATGCCGATACGTGGGCTTTGGGAAATTAAACAGTGTAACTCACCTGATTTACGTATGTTGCGTTGCTCATTCTGGTCATTGCCATATCAATATGTACAAATATCAATAGCAATAGCACGAATATCAAACAATAAGCCAGCTTTGCTGCAGTGCCAACTCCGATGCATAAGGAATTGTGCGTGCGCACATACTCAAACATAGAAAAACCTACAATTTAATTAAACAGATCGGCTCCATAGATCAGCCCAATGCCACGATACACAATGCGGCTATTTTAGTCGATTCACATATCGATTGGTGCATGCCTAGATAGTTTTAAAACATCTGGCAAAATTAAAAGTACAGAAGTGCTTAGCTAAAATCATAATGACACAGGGCTTCCATTACAGCTGCACAATATCAGGAAAACCTGATATGCAATATTTAATAATGCTTTTAAATGACAACATGACTTGCGATAATATTTACTTAAGTACTTAATACTTAAGTGTACAGTGTTAATGTCTTGCTGCTTTGGGCTCACTGCAAACTAAGACCCCCGATAATGAACAGACTACGCAGACTAACGCCACAGGATTTGCACTTCCTTTCAAATATCTGTCACATTATGCAGTATTTTATGTATTAAACATTTCATTTCATTATGTATTAGGCTTGTTATTGGTTATTTACCCTTTTATGCGCTTGTTTTTAAACAAGTCTGAATAAAATGCCTCAGAGTGATTCCTATATAATTTTATTTTTCATTTATTATTTTAGAATTAGCGACGTAACTGAAAAAACACACATCTTACGACACAGCGTAATCCAAGGTATTACTGTATCTACATGAGGGGTGGGCATTTAAGGCAGTACGGCTCCATCTGATTGGCCAAATATGTTGTCACGCCGAGAGTGAATGCATAGCACATGCAAATATACCAGTTTATCGCAGTTCAAAAAGTCTTTGCGACATGCATATAATGCAAGTTGATATCGCAAAGACTAGGGATGCACCGATACCACTTTTTAACAAATCGATACGAGTAGGAGTATTTTTATTTGTGTACTTGCCGATACCGAGTACCGATACTTCTTAGATTCTTAGATGAAGTTAATTGGGAGGCAGATTTTATTTTCTCCTTTGCAGATTATAATAAGTAGGGATGCACCGATACCAATGGTTTTCACAAAGCCGAAATCCTTCCTCCACCTACAAGCCCACCAGCAGCGTCTGCAATATCTGAGAGCGATACCGGTGACGAAAGCGTGTCCAACATCGACGACAGCAAAGCAGCACAGGTCACAATCGAGTAGTTCGGCGACGATGACGTTTACCGATCTGATTTTAAAGGATTTGAAGATACGCCTAATAATTTTTACATTTCAGTGTTGCTAATTTTATACTGAAGTATTTACATGTAGACAGATGATTGACATTGTTGTACTGCAGTACCCCCACCCTCCAGTCGTTCAAATGAAAATTAAAACTTATCTTTTCCCAGCCGACAATAAACTTTTGTTCCTTTTATTTCTGTTAAATTTGGTTTTTGGCCAGCTTGTATTAAATACTAGGATGTAATGTAGTGTAGCAAAGGCCTGAAAAAGTGTAATTTTTACATTGCAGCAACGAGGCTGGATGCGGCAGCGTCGATTAAGTGACAGAACATCACTGATCTATCTTTGTTTTGCGTTGCTTTTCGAACTGTTCGTTGCTGCAGTAAACAGTACATTTAAATTCAATTAATCATTTGGGTATGTCGTCTTTTTTGTGCACTGAATTTTTCTTTCAGCGAATGCGTTTTCATGTTTTTAGATAGGCCATCCCATTTAAGCAAGACGCACCCAATATGCAGGTTTGTAAAATTGATGTATAAGCTGCGGCCTATTGTTGGGCAAGTACGGTAGTCTAAACTCAAAAAAACACTTTCAAAAACCAAAATATAAATTAAAGTACACTTGAGCCTTATGATGTCATTTTATCAAATGAATCATACTCATCTTTTATCCATTTATTTGTCCTGTATGTATCGAAACATAAAAAAGCAACAATTGAAGAAATATTAAATATTAAAATATTAGTCTGCTTTGCTGCTGTCATTATCCTTTATTTTAAAGTACCTCCAGACGGCTGATGTTTTTATCTCTGCACAGTTTACAGTTTATTTGGCAAGAGTTGTGGCATTTACACTGCCTCTGCGTGGCGATAAGCATGACTACATCATATCTTCTACATGTGGTATTGGTAGTAGGTATCGGGGAATTTTGTTCCGAGTACGAGTATGTGCACGGAGGGTGGTATCGGTGCCGATACCAGTATCGGTATCGGTGCCGATACCAGTATCGGTATCGGTGCCGATACCAGTATCGGTGCCGATACCAGTATCGGTATCGGTGCATCCCTAGCAAACACAATACATTTTTAATATATTATGCTGCCCTAGCCTAATGCTGATTTTCCAAAAAGTCCAACTTTTTTAGTACCAACTGAAATAAACAGCACACTAACAAGGCTTGCTAACTTCTGAACGATCAAAAGAGGCCGTTGAGAAGTAAATAGAATAGGCATCATGGTATGAATATTTGATGATTTCATTTCTTCCAGCTAGTATCAAAGAAAGTTATTTTTGTGTGAAATATACTGGCTGTGAACAGTAGAACTGACTATAATTCACCAATGGCATGCCTGTTGCCGTTAACTTTAGATTGTCTTAAAAAATCTTGACAAAGTATTGCCATGCTTGTAACTCAGTAAACTGTGTAGCTCATCATATAAAAGATTTATTTAAATATAACTGCCCCATCATCATTCACTAATTTCAATAATATATTATATATTTATTCAACCAAGTCTGCAAATAAAATATAATCAGGATGTTAAATCAATAAATCTAGAATGGCCACAAATAAAATAGTCTAAATTCCCCCCATAAAAAGGCAAAGGCTGGAAGAAAGTGTTACTGTACCTTCTCATCCTCTAACTGCTGTGAAAGAGCAGAGTGTTTCAGCTTGAGCTGATCATAGGTTTTCATCTCATTGCTCCAACTCTCTTTCATTAAACTAATATCAGCCAGCAACTCCTGCACTCTCCTCAGACTTTTTTCTTGCATCCTGGCTGCTCAGACAGACACAAATACAGAGAGACGCACAAGTTTACTAAATTACTTGATAATTGTCTATATAATTGTCAGGTTGGACAGGCATGTCTTCAAACATTTAAGACAATAACCCGTCATCGTGCATTACTGGAGATCACCTTTCTCATCTTCTAGTGCAAGACAGCGCTCATTCATATGAGCCACACGCTGGTCCAGCTCCTCCTCTGTTCTCCTCAGAACCTCTCGGACACGCGCCAGCTCCTGCTCCTGTTGCTGCATGATGTTCTGGGAGGCCTGAAGCTCTTGCTGTCCCTGCTGGATCTTTTCCTTCAACTCTACCAGAGTGGTCTGAGTGGCGTCCATGTTGGCTTTGTGCTGTTCCCACCCCCTCTCCCGCTCGCTAAGTGCGCGCTGGCACATCTGGAGCTCCTGCTGGCAGTGATGCATCTCCTGCTCCTTTTCCCTCAGGGTGTTCTGGGACTTATGCAGGTCCTCAATGCACTGTTCCAGTTTCTGCTCCACTTCACTGTAAGGTTTGAAAACCAAAGGACATTTAAAACTAAAAAAACAAACGATTGTCACTTAGCCTTGGCTGGACATATGTAGCAGACATACCTGAGTTTCTCCTGAGAGTCAGACACACGACACTCCACTTCACATTTGTCCTGCAACTTACCCCTCATAACCTGAGAGAACAAGAGAGAAAGAGCTTTTAACAGTATTTCAGCAGGTTACCTTGGATTAAAAATCAATAAAATTTATTAATACATGACCATCTTGCTAAAAGTGCTGTGGAGCAACAAAATGTGACTTAATAGTGTTCTAGACAAAACCAGAAGTGGAAAGTTTGGCCAAATGAATCTATTTTTAAACTATAAATTGTGAGTTTTATTAGTGTAACAAGCATTTCTGAACTTTGGGAGAACAATTTTTGAAAGAAAGAGAAGATGCACATCTCTTTCTGTGCAGTACCTGAAGCTCTTCATTTGCAGCTTCTAAGTAGCTCTGCAGCACCTTGATCTCTTCCCTTAATTCCTGTATTGCACCTAAGAGCAGGAGACAGTGAACAATAAAAAAAGGAAACAAAAAGTATTTAAAAATAGCCTACAAGAACATTATATTAGAAGTTATCTCTCACACACACTCCTTACCACGTAGCTTATCTAGTTCTTTCTCTGCTTCCTCATTTTCAGCTTTAGCCTCTTGATGAAGTTCCTCTGTATTTAAAAAATATATTAGTAATATATATGTATAAATAAATATATACACACATACACACACACACACACACACATATATATACACACATATACACACACACAAATTCTAAAAATTTAATAAAATGTATTTTTAACAAACATGTGCACATACAAATAATTAGGAAATATAATTAAATAAATAAAATATCATAAATTCAATAACAATATAAAGCAACTAAATAAACATTTACTGCGCAAATTATTAACTCACAATAGCGGCAGGGAATTGAAAATAAAAGAACTACACAGTACAAACGCTCTGCCACCTGAGATAAATTAAAAAAGGGCTATAGTCATCAAAAGAATTGGTTTAAATTAGGGCTGCTCGATTATGAAAAAAAACATAATCACGATTAATTTGGTCAATCTTGAAATCACGATTATTTAACACTTTACTTTGTTACTATTTAAGATTTTATGCTGCTCTCCTCCTTCCGCCATCTTTACCCGCTCAGACTGTACACCGCCACCAGAACACACACGTGCGTTCAGTCTTCGGAAGGTGCGTTAGTGCACGTGCGTGTGTCATTCGGAACACAAGACAAAATATGAGTATACTTGCAGAGCGTAATGTGGCAAAATAATTGTAATTATAATTGTTTTTTGTCGATTACATTATTTTCGTGATTGTTTGGAGCTGAAATTGAAATTGAAATTAAAATTCGATTAATTGCACAGCCTTAGTTTAAATATCCAAAAGCTAACAATAAAAAACTCAATGGCATCACATAACAAAAGGTAGTCCTTAGGGTTCTTCAACTATAAAAGCTTTGACAGGCAAAGTATGTACATATTACAATGATTTGAATCACTGAGAATCTTACGTTTGTAATGTAGATTTTTGATTCCATTTCAGAACTGTTTTACTTCTGGTACATATAGGTACAAACACACTCACATCATGACTACGTACTTCAAAAATACTAAATCATTTAGAATTTATTAAGAATGCCTTTCAAGGTTTATTTAAAACCCTTTTTTGGTTTTTCCCAAGAAGTGAAAAAGAATAATGCTCACCAAGATCTTTGTTTCTTTCCATAAGAGCACTAATAGTTGCTTTTGAGGCATCAAGATCCATCTCCAACATCTTCACTTTGCCTTCTACACTGACCTGCAGGAAACTCAGCTCCTGTTAAAAGGTCAGATGTAAGATTAATGCATCAAGAGAGCCATTGCTATAGAAAGCACAAAGGTACCGGTCCTTTTAAAGCATAAAGGTAAACTACCTTATCTTTATTATCTAGTTTGTTTCTTGTCTCCATCAGCTCCATAGATAAAGAATGTATTCTTTTCTTTGTTGTGTCTGCAGAGACCTGCATTTTAGAGAGATCAAATGAGTGAACAGTTTAAGAAATTCCATTATGTCGAGTTAAAATTTAATAACATCTTTTTACCAAGAAAACTGACCTTGGACTTAAGGAACTCATTTGTTTTCTTTAATTCACCATTTTGTCTTTCAAGTGATACCACATTAGCTGCAAAGCCTGTCTTTTCTCTCATCACTGCAAGGTGTTTAGCCTCCAATTTCTTGAGATCATTCTCTAGTGCCAGAAGTCTACGATCCTGTTCAACTCTCTGCTGAACCAAAGACCGGATCTGGAAATAGTATTAGAAAGGCAGACATGGATTAGAGGAGCATTGTTTGGATATGCCAAACATAACATTTTCATAATATATGATTGATATGCTTTGTTGTGGATTAATCATTAAGCATGGATTTTAATATTTCTGGCAATTGTCCTTTGGTGCCTACCTCTTTCTCCAGCAGTTTCTGATGTTTCATCTCAGTTTGAAAAATGACTTTGTCCTTTTTTGAACTCTCAGTCTGCACAGAAAAACAAACATTCACATGTACAGTATTATTCCATACTCACAAAAAAAGCTTAATCCTGTAACAAGTATCTCACTTACTAAACCATCCACAGACATAGTCCTTCGGACAGGAGACATGGGTACATCTGTTGAGGGTGGTGCTAGAAGAGCTGTGGCTGAAGTCAATGAAAATACATAGTACTGATAAAGCCAGATGACAAGACAGCTAATACTACAGATAAATATGGAGTGGTCCTCTACTCAATATCAAAATATTCCATTAGCTGCTCTCACATTTTGGCTCAGATTTGAAGCGCTCTGCCTTCTGAAATGAGGCAGGTCCTTTTACACCGCCTGCCTTTAGTTCATAAGTACCAGGTGGTGGAGCACAGCCTGCAGAAAATATGCAACATACAGGTTAAATGTCTCACTAATCATAAATGTGTGTTGATGTCTGCTCACAACACTCAAATGAAGAACCATGCCATTATATGCAAACATCATTTTCACAAAGCTATTGGACCATTTGGAACATAAACAGACAGTGCTAACATTACAATCAGGACTTCATTATACCCGATCTTTTTACAGTTAGACCTTGTTCAAAAACGTTTTGCAACACCAAACCTACAGGCAATGCACGACCTTAAATGTTCTTTATGCAAGCTAAAAACCAGGGGCATGTCGAATGACCTAACAACATACAGTCAGGAATAAAGTTAGGACACCCCAGAAATATTTCATTTTTTAAGAAACATCAACATATCACGATTAAATCTTCTTTCAGATTATTTATAGACAAAGGTGATATAACTGCATCTTCTGTGCTAAAACTAATTTATTTAACAAATAAAATTAACTAAGATGCCAATTCATACTGAGGAAAAAATGTCGACCATTTTTTGTAATCGAATTATTCCAGATATTCGAATAACTCGATAACCGCGTCATAATAAAAGTCAGCTCGATTACGATGATCAGCTTTGGGCAGATTTACTCGATCAGGTGCATCAGAAATATGCGCGACAACTGCCTGCCAATCAGTGCAACTGTGCGCCCAGCCCTAATGCAAGACATCCGTCAAACATAACACAGCTTAAGGAATACTGCATTGAGAGTGGAGAAAATGTTTGCCAGTTGATGTCAGAAATTGATAGATGAGACAGAAAACGGCTATTTTGGCCAAAGGTGGAAATACTTCCCATTAGAGCATGTGGTGTCCTAACTTTTTCCTCAGTAGGAATTGGCATTTTAGTTAATTTCTTTTGTTAAACAAATGAATTTGCTTCTTGTGTTTGCAACAGAAGATGCTATTGTATCACTTTTATTTATAAATATAATCTGAAAGAAGATTCAATATTGATATTTCTTAATAAAGAATGATATATTTAGTGGGGTGTCCTAACTTTTTTCACATGACTGTACATAGCCTTAACTATAGTTAAGGCACTTGACTATAGAGTAGCTAAATTAGGTGACGTTCTACCACTTCAAACGTCCAAACAAAAGCCAGTTTGTAGCCTGTTTCGTCTAGATAGATTTTTAAAAGCTAGAATGCTGATTTTAGGGTCGAATTAAACAGGACGTTCTCAAAGGGTGATGCAACAGACTGGGTCGAACTCTATGAACATTCTCAAAAGTATACGTTGTGTAATCTCAGCGGTAAACAGACTCACCGATATGCTCATTGAATCTTTTCAGAGGAGCTCTTGGGAACGACATACTTTATAATCCTCAGTGAAGAAACCTATATGCAAAGTAATTATTGCAGCAACAACAACAACTAGTTTCGCCAGGCAGAAATGGAACGTGAACGTGACCCGCCGATTTTTTGAAACTGCTGCGTTACCCAATCAAAACGACGGAGACATAACAGCCAATGAAAATCTACCACAGCGCGACATTCCGACCTGTAATTCAATCATACTCGACTTTACTGGACACGTAAACACGTGGCGCCTGTGAATATTGAGGTCATTCAGGAATTACTGTAGATTATGTGTTTGATAAAGTATATACAGAATTCCTTGCGAAACAAGCTACAAATCTGACCCTGCTTAATCAGTACTGCCTTTATTACAGTACTTAATACACTTATGCCTTATTGTGTTTCTCTATCAAATTTGTTCCAAATAGAAATATTTAGACTGATGCAGAAAATATTTTATTTACTATAATCTCTATACAACTGAACAGGCTCATACAAATTGTTTTACTTGTTATTACCAGCAATAAACTGAAAAAGTCAGAATGTGAGCACTTTCTTTGTTTAATGCGCATGATGTTACCAAAATGTCTGAAATATTAAGTGTAAAGAATTTTTTTTGTTAATTCACACAGAAATTAGTACATTTGTCTGACTAGTTCTGTTGTAAAGCCGGAGCCTTTTCTTTGGACTTCGTGGTATCGCGCCGTAATCAAATACCGAAAGTTCGCGAGTATATGCGCATTTAACGCCTAAACGCCAACGGCGTGACTGTGAATACCTAACATTTGCGAAACGCTATTTGGACTTTCCGGTTACCGTCCCGAGGATTTGCTGAATACCCGGAAGTAGATGTTTCAAAATACGACCCACTTTTACACTTCGTATTATGTTCGATCAAATTGTATCAAAAATGCGCAGATTGTCATTAACAGCAATGTGCGATGGCGTATGTTTTAACTTTTGATTACAGACTGACTTATCTTACAGCCTCCGTCGGTTAGGTTACAGCTGTCAAGATGATTTTGACAGGAGTTTGTAATTAATTCAAATCAGTTTCTAAAAAGAGCACATTTGCCCTTCGTCCAGCTCAATTAAATGTCAGCATCGACTACATGTTTATTTATTGTTGGGTTTCCAAATAGTTAAATATTCTCTTATACTTTGTTTTAACGTTATTATTGCTCTGTCAAAGCTGTCAAAATGAGACTGAGCTCATCAGTATTTGCCTCTTTCTGTCTCATCATTGAGTTGCTTGGTTTTGCCCTTTTTTTGAGGGGATTTTTTCCTGTTCCTGTCAAATCAGCAGTGTCATCAAAAAGCAAACCTTCGGATCTGCCGCCAGAACCGTTGGCAGGTAAGAAATAAAGTCACTGTGATACTATGATGTAGCTGTATTGAGTTATTATGACAATGTATGTAGTGTGAGTACTGCACAGGTGCAGTATTCAGAATTTTCCCTATTGCATTCTCTTTCATTCATGGTATAAATTTACAGAAATTCACCGTTTTTTGCAGGAAGTGCGACAAACTCCACAAAAGTTCCACCAGCTCTGTTTAAGAGAGTGGTAATCATGTTGATAGATGCTTTAAGAGAAGACTTTCTATTCGGGCCCACTGGGAAAAGATTTATGCCCTATACAAGACACATTATGGAGAGGGGATCTTCTCACAGCTTTGTAGCCAAAGCCAGACCTCCTACTGTCACTATGCCAAGAATTAAGGTGAGTTTGGACATGTACATTGTATGTTGTAGGCTAGATGTATGTCTCATATAAACCCTTACATAAAAGTGCCTCTATAAATTTCTCTTTATGGAAGATACTGAAATATTCATCCATGTTTTTAGTATGTTCCGTAACTAAGTAAGTTTCACTTTTATTCCCTACTCTAACACTCACTTTTCCCCAACACATTCAAACAGCATCCAGAAAACAATAATGTTAAACTTCTAAAAAGCATTTATGATTATTGTTGCTACTGTCTCATCATCAGTTAAAGCTTTTCAGTATGCTTTAATTATTAATATTGTGCAAAAGTGTTCTATTAGTGAAATGTGCTTGAACATTCGAGTATATTGATTTCTGGACATTGTTGGGGGGAAAAACACAATCTATGTGTCGTTTCAGTCACTGTCTAGTTAAGTCTCTTACATATTTGCGTGAAATTAAAATTTCCTAGTTCTGTTTAAAAAAAACAACATTGTGAAACACTGAAGAGATAACTAAGGGTTAAAGTTGGTCCTGGATTAACATGGTTTAATAGTTTGTTTAAAAGGAATCAGTGCCTGGTGCTTGTAGACTCAGCTTGAACATTTCACTGCCTGTTACGCATTTTAATAATTGTGTAAATAGACATGGGTGAAAATATGGTATGTGAAGTTGTTGTGCTAACCAAATTATTTTAACTCCAAAACTGATTTCTTGTTCAAATGTGAATATGACAACTTTTCTCTGATTGTCCACCAGATGACACTAGAGGACTTTTATACTAAGGTGCATCAAGTGGTATCTAAAATTATTGTGGCAACCAGATTATTTTAACTCCAAAACTGATTTCTTGTTCAAATATGAATATGACAGCTTTTCTCTGATTGTCCACCAGATGACACTAGAGAACTTTTATACTAAGGCACAACATCATCATAGCAATATCCCTGCAGTACATTCTACTTTGCCGAATAGCCAACTAATCCAAATTGCAGTCTCCCGAAAACTGATTAAGTCAGTAATTCATGCCTCATTTTCAGGATAATTCAGGTGTTCATTTCACTGTTCTGTGAATTTTCTCTGGGAAAAAAATTCTATCAAGTTATAAAATAACTATAAAATAATTTCTTCAAAGGTTTTTTGAAGAAACTAAGTCATATGTATTTTCTAATTCTGTAATGTTAGATCAAGAATATAAAATATTGATAAGGTTTAAAGAGTTGAATCTCCCAAAATTTTGCATAAATCTGTAAATTACAGGTTTTTATACCTGTTTTAGGTCTATGTTTGAAATTTCACTTAAAATCTAACACCAATGACCACCTTCATTTCTCTGACATAGGATTTTTTTTTGCCTTGATATTTTTGCAAGAATATTGTACTAGCTAGATTACCTTTACTGCAGATAAATTTTAATTAAAATTAAAAAAAGCTTGGATTTAGTTTTTCATGCAGCTCCCTTTTCTGTAACTTATTTTCTGGGTCAGTACCCGTGTCTCTTGATGCTCAAAAAAAGAGAAGAAAGAGAGGCATAGAGAGCTCTAGAGAAACAAATTGAAGAGACACCTCAGATGTGTGAGCCTCTATGTGTCCTCATAGGTCTCTATTTTGTCACCTGATGTATTTGCTCCATTGTGGTGGCTTACAGACATTTGATTAATATCATACCTCTGGCCAGGGCACTTTAGGTAAGGTAAATTGGCCTGAACACTCAGACATAGTAACTGCATGATCAGTTCCATACAGTCTGTTTAATTCAGTTTAATTGTTACTACTTGATGTGATTGTACTCCTCAGATGATTTATATTTCTTTACCAGCCTCTGGTGGTGTTATATTGTATACACATGTTGTCTGGCCTCTCTTTGCCAGAGGTGTGTCCTGATGTGTTCTGGTCTTGGATCCCATACTCCTTTGCAGCATGATCGGGTTGCTAATGCACTTCAGAAACAGGAGGTAACAGGAGACACAGCTTGAGAGCACTAGAACTGCAGTCTCCAGGCTCTTGCTGTGCATACATGAGTCAATCAGCGCAGATCATTCGTTAAACATTTTTGAAAGCCTGTGAATCCGCACAAAATGGTAGAATATTCCATTGCTACTGAGTGCTAACTGTCAATATGTCATAAAACCTCAGTTTCTTTAAACATCTTTTGCTATGATTGCAGAGAACAAGAAGCTTAATGGAGGAACACATTTTATTCTGTTGCCAAGTCTAATACCAAAAACAGACAGTAATCAATTTACAGTGTTAAATTCGAAATTTGATAGAATTGGGGATGTTAGCATATTCCAGTTCCTGTTATGTGCAGCAAAGACAACAGAAAGATCAGAACACTGGTCTTTCTGAAATATCTCTCTTTTTATTAAATGATAGATGGGTCTAAAGTTGGTAGGTATTTTAATTATGTAGCAGTAGATATTTTTCATATATGTAGATATTAGCTTTATACATGTTTATTAGAGTGAGAAGACCAGTTACTAGCACAGTTAGAATGTTGGGCCTGATGTGTCTGAAGCAGACCTAGATAAGTGCCATCTGTTGAATAATTTGGATACATTAGTAGTGTTGGGTATTATTTCTAATTATTATTTGGGCAGTTGGTAGCGTAATGGTCCCATTGATCAGAAGGTCACGGGTTCAAGCTCTGGTTTTTATTTGAGTTCAGAGCTTTTTGAGTTCATTAGTGAGCGGAAGGAAAATATCAGGCTCTCTGTTTGTGCTCAGGCTTTTGTCCTGACAAGTGGGAGTGTGCAAGAGTGATTTCCTAGAAAGAACTGTGTTCTAGTTTAGATTTTAATGATGACCAAAGTGCAAATGGCTCACTGACTAACAAAACAACTGTTTTGTCCTAATGTGTCTCGACTTTTAAGATGAAAATCCTTTGTGCATTTGTAAGACATGCATAGCTTTAATGGGCATGATTAGTGAATAGAGTTTTCATTTAGGTCTGTGCAAGCTCACTTTTTGAAGACAAAGTTGATATGAAACTGATTTTACTGGTTTACCCAGAAGATCTGTGATGGAAATGCAAATTTCAGCTGTTATGCATCCTTTGAAGTCTTTTAATAGATACAGAAAAGCTCATTGTTTCTCAGACAGGGCCCTAGATGGGAGATGGAAATGCATAACATGTTCTATTTACATCGACACGGATTTCCCAAGGCATGTTTGGTGTATGCTTGTGTTGTTTTTTTCTGCTATTGCTTCTCTGCAGTACTAGCAAGTGAGTTAATACTTCACAGCATCCCATCAATCAATAAACTGACTGTTTATTTGAGCAACAGAGATCAAATATGCAAATTCAAGCTTCAGAATTTCTAATGTTGAGCACAACACTACAGCAAAAGTAAGCCAGAATACAATAATTGCTTGTGTTTCACCATAAAAGCAGCAGATGAGTAAGGCCCTGATAAAGACTAAGGAAAGAATCAAAGTGAATCAATAAGAACTTTCTCATTCTTGCTCTCACATTGTGCTACAGGAAAAATATATTGTGCAGGCCTAAACCAGGCATGATAGTGTGAGATGGCATAGGTCATTATTCTCGAAATGGGGAAAGGTAAAATGAAGAGATACATACCATGTGACATGTGAAGTAATGCGTTCCTGCTTTACTAGATGAAACTTGCTCTGAATGATGTTAATTAGTTTAAACAAATAAATGAAACAGTATGATTTGTTGATTTAGTGCTTCCTGATCTGGGAGCTGCAGGTAGCGTTTCATTGTTTCTTGTTCAGTGTTTAATCTTTTAGTAATATGCTTTAGCCTTAGAGCTCCTCTCGGAAGTGACTTATCCAGTACAGCATCAAAAACAAGCAATGGGAAGATAAGCAAGCAAGCAGAGAATGTGGTAGGCAAAATAGATTCCATGTAGTGTCCTACAAAGGGAGCTAGTTTCTTTGACCAATGTCACATGCCGTTGAAGCAGTGCTGCAAATCTGTTTCACAACTGATGTTTGCGAAATCGGACCACAACACTATTTTCCTTATACCTTATATAAAAAAAAGCTTCTTCAGGAGGCCCTGTGCATGAGGGAGGTAAAGTGCAAGGTGTTGGATGTACTCAATGATGTATATTGGAACATGTTACAGTCACATGCAGACAACCTCAGCAAGTTTGCGGAAGTAGAGGTGAAGTTTCTTAGCATTCTTGGTAATGACATTATACTCACTGAAAACAATAAATGTTTTGCAATGCACAAACCGTGGGTAGACAGAGCCATATGAATTACTGTGAATGCCCATACTGCTGCATAAAGCAAATTCATTGCAGCTTTGGGGATTATTTGGCTGTGGCTAATGACAGCCACAGTCTGCTACCGGAGTGTGGTGATGTCATATTGCAATGCGCAGTACATTTCTGTGGGCCAGCTACACGGCTGCGTCATCAACTCCGTCTTCAGTGAGTCTCTGCCTATGGCTGTGGTCTAAGGAAGTTGAAGGCCCTGACACACAGTTCAGTCCTAGCTCTAGCAACTTTATAACCAACGACATAAGTGCAACTAGCCGGAGTGGGTTGTTGCACCCCCAACACCATCACTCTCAACACAGGAGCTCCACAAGGTTGCGTACTTACCCCTCTGCTTTACACTCTCTATACCGAAGACTATGTCGTCTCACACAGTTCGAACTCAACTGTCAGATTTCTTGATTACATGGGGGTGCTGGGCCTAATCTATAACAAGAACAAGGCAGCCTAAATGGTGGACCTGACATTGTGGTGCCAACTGCCTCCAACTATATTTCAGCAAAACCAAAGAGCTTGTGGTGGACATCAGCGGTAGTCACCCCATACACCCACGACCCATCAACGTGATGGGTCATCATAGGTCAACGAGTACTGCACGTGATTAGTTTCTTCATACTGGACGCTCTTGAAACTGTCATTAGAAACAAAGGCTTCTCCATTAAGTATTAACTAGCTTTCAGTTAGTGACTTCAATAGTCCATTTCCTGTGATATTCCATTTTATTACACATAATTTCATTTACGGACTGTAATGTTGTGAATGTATTTATATATGTGCATTGAATATATATTTGTGGATTTCTTAAGTTCCCCAATACCCCATAATAGCAAAGTGAAAACAGAATTTTAGAATTGTTTGTAAATGTGTTAGAATGAAAAAAACAGAAATATCACATTTTCATAAGCATTCAGATCCTTTCCCCAGCACTTAGTTGAAGCACTTGTAACCTTCATTTATAACCTCTAGTCTCCACACGGGATCTCTGGAACCCAGCCAGACTGATCATCCGGTTCTGTCTCACTCAGTTGCCCAATTTGTCCAGACTACCAGCTCTTGGAAGAGCCTTAGCTATGCCAGCAGAAATTGTTTAGCCTGCACTAAATCTGTGCCTTGCAACAATCCTGTCTCTGAGCTCTGAAGGCAGTTCCTTTGGCATTGCACGCCTTTCTAAATCATATCAAATTCTGTTTTCACTTTATCATTATGGAATGCTTAGTGTAGATTAATGAGGAAAAAATGAACTTAAATGACTGTAGCATCAGACTGCAACATAATAAAATTGGAAAATAGTGAAGAGGGTCTGAATACTGTAGCCACTGTATATGTCTCTGTGTTTTTGGACAGGCGCTCACCACTGGAAGCATTCCTGGTTTTATTGATGTGGTAATGAACCTGAACTCTCAAGCACTTCAGGAGGACAACCTTATCTGGCAAGCCAAGAATGCTGGCAAGAGAATCATCTTCTATGGAGACGACACATGGGTGCGCTTGTTCCCCAAGCACTTCATGGAGTATGACGGCACCACTTCCTTCTTCGTATCTGACTACACTGAGGTATGGTGATTTCGTGCATATAGCTCATATCTTCTCCTGTTGTTTGTGTTGGCCATGTTTTATGACTGTTTCTGGACATTGTAGACAACTGTATATTTTAGATAAACTACCTCCTCAACGTCAATATTCATTTGTCTGAAAACCCCAGTAATTCCACAATATCTAATTTATTAATAGTAGTGCAAGACTCACTGCCAAATCAATAATCTGTCATTGTCATTTTCCCACTCTGTACTATCATAATTTTCATATGTTAGCTGGTGTCATGGTGTAGTAGTGAACGAAGGCGAGGACGCACTGAACTGAAGTCAAACTGAAAGTTTTTTAGAGGAAGCAGGTGAGCAAAAACAGGACCAGAAATGCAAGGAGAAAAACCAAGACGAAAATGAGAGCAAAATCCACAGGGAAAAAATGAGAACGAAGTGCTTAAAGATGGAGCTCGTGCCCCCACTGATCTTATGCAGAGAAATGAAGAAAGCCTCCGCATGGAAACGGAAAGAGCGCCGTCCGCTGCTCTAAGACCCACGAGGCGAACAGAGGCGATCCAGGCGTAGCAAAACTCACGTCCACCTGATCAGAACGGGGGAACTCACTGGGGAACACAAGCTTGGGGAGAAACACAGGAGAAGGCGGTGAGACTCATGAGCAAAAAACGAAACAGTGTCCAAAAATAATCCACAAGGAGGAGCGAGGCAAAGACGAGAACCTGGGAGATCAGAAACAAAAACCAATGTTAACTACACACGGGAAATAATGAGGGAGAACGAACCAAGGAAGTCACGGGCCGACTGGTTTAAATAACAAGGAGAAACAAGCGACTAATCAGTGCGCGTCCCAATTCCCAAAACGAAAGAAACAAGCGTCAGCTGAAATCAGTGATAAATGCAGGTGTGCTCTAAACATATCCTAACCTGCTAGGAAGGGCACACGCAGTGAAGACAGCAAGAACCCGGAAGTGGGGAGCAAGCTAGCGGGGACGCTAAGCTAACCGGGGATACATGAGGAGAGATGGACACACAAGGCAAGACACCGAAAGTGCAACCCAGAGGACAGAACGATTACCCCCAGGTCAGAACTCCGGTGATCGTGGGCGTGGCACGGCCGGCGAGGGGGACGCGGCCGTGACAGCTGGTAGTTGTCATTCCTCATTTGAAGACTGCTGGTTCTGCATGGTGTCTTATAAGAGAGTGTTGCCAGTATATCCTTTACCTCCAATAAGTTTCAGCAGGTGGGGATCAATGTGTTGGTCTGGCATTGAAACTTCTCTGGTCTTAGTCCAGTCCAACATCTACGGTTTATGATGGAGAACAGTTGTGTTGCATTGGTCTGAATGACTGGGTCTGCCTATTGGTGACTAAAACCACCATATGTGTGTCACGCCATCACTTTCCTTCTTGATCAAATAGCCCTTACATAGCCTGGAAGTGTGTTTGGACTCATTGTCACTGCAGAGTGCTGGGGTAGCCATGCTGGTTAAGTTTGAATAAATCAAATAAATCAAAATATTTTTTAAATTAAATCACCAACAGTTTCGCCAGTAAAAAACCATCACACTGCTTCACTGCTTCTCCATGCTTCACGGTGGGAACCACACATGCAGGAACCATCCGCTCACCTTTTCTGCATCTCACAAAGAGACGTTGATGTTGAGATGTGTCTGCTACTTGAACTTTGTGAAGAATTTATGTGGGCTCTAATCTGAGGTGCTGTTAATGTGCAGTTTCTGAGGCTGGTAACTCTAAAGAATTTGTCCTCTGCAGCAGAGGTAACGCTTGGTCTTCCTTTCTTGGGATAGTCCTCATGAGAGCCAGTTTCATCATAGTCGTTTTCACAACTGCACTTGAGGATACATTCAACGTTCTTGAAATTTTCCGGATTGATTGACCTTCACGTCTTAAAGATGGACTGTCATTGAGTGGTTCTTGCCATAATGTGGAGTAGAATAGAAGTCAAATAGGACTGTTCACTGTGTACCAACCCTACCCCTGATGATCTCAAACACAGTAAGAAGGCAAGAAATTCCACCATTTAACTCTTGACAAGGCACAACTGTCAATTAAAATGCATTCCAAATCAATACCTCATGAATCGTATTGAAAGAATGCCAAGAGTGTACAAAGCTGTCATCAAAGTGAAAGGTGGCTACTTTGAAGAATCTAAAATATAAAACATGTTCTGGTTTGTTTAACACTTTTTGTGCACATTTCATATGTTCCTTCATCATTTTGATGTTTTAAATATTAATCTGCAATGTAGACGATAATAAAAACAAAGACAAAACAGCGTTCAAATTTTGACCAGTACTGTATATATAATGTATTTAATAAGTCTTCAGAAAATACTAGTGATGACTAAATGGCTAATGATGCTGGCAAACATGGCATATATTGCTCTTCTTCCTTTGTGTCTCAGGTAGATAATAATGTGACACGACACTTAGATGGCACACTGAAGAGAGACGATTGGGACGTGTTAATCCTGCACTATTTGGGTCTAGACCACATTGGACACGTCGGTGGCCCTCACAGCTCTCTCATCGGACCCAAACTCCTTGAGATGGATGATGTCATCAAGAAAATCCATGCATCACTCATTGTACGGGTACTTTCACTTCAGTTTCCCTTTGTCTTTTGGTATTACCATAGACTAATGATCAGAACAGCTAGCAGACAACAAAATGGTTGAGGATTTGAATGCAAGGTTGGAATGTTGACTGGAACTAGGATTGCAGTTGAAACCAGTGTAGAGTCAAACCAGTGTAACCAGTGCATTGTTAAACTGTTAGATCTGGTTAGAGTATAAAGTGTGTTATGAAGCGTAGCTTAATTTTCAGATTTATTTTCTGATACTACAGGTGCTTTGAACAATTTTCAGCCAAGCCACAGAAATTAGGCTGGATTAAGTTAGATCTTCCTCCACTGATCTTTATATTAAAGTATATACAACTTGTTCTTCAAAGCATCTTGATTTCTTTTTTCTCTCTAAGATTAAATTCAAGCTTGTTCACATGAATCTTTTATGGAGTTGATCAATACTCAGTATTAAAGTGCATATCATAGTCAAGCCTTGGAGGGGGTCTGCTTTCTGTAGTGTACTTTCTTTTATGTTTATGCAGCTTTGGTCAGGCCATAATCAGCTGTTTTTCAATAAATTGCCCTTAATTTTTCTAACGCTTCAAGGTTATTAGAATTTTGTAGTATCTTTAGCTGTATTTGAAGTTCTCTGCACATCCACTGTTTTATTTATTGCAATCATAACTGCTGCTTTGTCCCTCTGCATTTTTAAAGACAACCACTTATTTTCAAAGACAGAACCAACTGAGAGGAGGTGTACCAGAGGTTTTCCTCTCCTCTGTTTTTCTCCATCTAACTACCCTTTAGATTTTGCACTCACTTGTGACTGCACACTTCTTTCTCTCCTTGATCATGTTCATGTTCTTAATGTCTGTTTCCCTTTTTTGTCCTGCTAGCTTCTGATTATATTTTAAGTGTGGACACTTCACAAGTTTGTGTATGAGATACTCAGCTCATGAGACAAGATAACACATGAAATTGGGTTCATGATTAGGGATGCATCGATCCAACTTTTTCAGTTCCGATACCGATACTTAGGCTTTGGGTGTCAGCCGATCCCAAGTACCGATCCCATACCAGTTTTAAACCTTTACAGCCCTAAGAGAATTTGGGGCATTTTCTGTACCTATGTTTTTAGGCTTATTATAGAGTCTGTGTATAAGTTAGCCATGCATGCCATATGTTGTTGTGTTCAGAACGTCCTGTACTGCTGAGATTTGTCATAGTTTGATGTGTAAATGCTGACACAATCTTGAATTCAGTCCATTTCTGATGATGAAAACTGACTTGCGTCTGTAGATTTTTTCTTTTTTAGCTTTAAAAGTGCTGAAATTGTAGACATAACTACTATAAATAGTACGTACAGTGTGTTTTATTGGATTGCAGAATGTTTTTATGTAGATATATTCTATACGGTAAGGTTAGGAATCACTTCTTTATCCATTTGGAATCCATCTGGATATGGAATAAAAATATTTGATAATAAATAATGCATCTATATTTATTTTTTCCCCTCTAACATTATAGAACAGGGGTCCCCAAATGGCGGCCCGAGCAAGTGATATATCTGGTCCCTTTGTGAAGGCAACAAACGTCACATTGGCAACAAACGTAAACAGACATGTGCACTCCCTATGGCCATCTGTGATCTCCACGTCAGTGGGTTGACATCTCCGCTAGTCATTAAGAGTGAGTGAAATCTTAACGATAACAGTTGCGATAACAGACTTTGAACAACAGACATTATATTCATTCCTCTGTGTGTGAAATTATTTCTGAGTAATTCCGTGCACAAAAACTGAAGTAAATGCGTAAAAACACATTAATTGCATTATTTGCTATGTAAAAACGCGAGTGCTCGAGGCTCTCATATGGAACGCCATCATGCGCAAAAACGTAGTTCTCTTCTAAAAGCAAAAAGGCCAAAAGCAGCTTGTTTTATATAATAAAATAAAAGCTCTGAACACTGAAAAGGTAAATGGCTGTATTGTGAGTAGAACACTGGTTGTTTTTGTTATTTAACAGCTAAAATATGTTTTGTCTGTAATAAAGGGGAAGATTTGACTGAACTGGAACGCTTGAATGTTGGACTTCCCTGTAAAAGACACATGTGCTAACAAACACAGCAGCAAGGAACACAGAGATTGGGAGAGAGAGCTGGTGTTTTAGAAAGGAAATTAAACAGTATATTCGCGTGATTTGCTTTTGGGGTTGTAGTGTGTTGCGCTTCTTGTCCTGGTCACTGTCATATCAATATATAGGAATTAGTGTGAATATCGAACAATAAACTGTGGTAACACTTCCGATGCATAACTAATAGAGCCTGCACGCATACACAAACATAGATAAATCTACAATTTACATATCAGCTCCAGAGATCGGCCCAATGCCACCGATACACGATCCAGCTATCTGAGTCATTATCGGACCAATATCCGATTCACATATCGGTTCGGTGCATCTCTATTTTGAACAACACCCATGGAATCTAGTATATTAGTAAAGCTTCTTCTCAGGAGATCTTGTTTATTATCTACATGAATATTAAAATCCCCCACAATTATTGCTCTTTCAGTTGAAATAACCAAGTCTGAAAGAAATTCTGCAAATTCAGTAAAAAATTCAGAATAAGGACCTGGTGGACAATAAATCCTATTAGAATTAGATTTTGTAGACACGTCTACAGTTCTAAGGAATAATAATTCTAACTAATGATAATCATTCGAATGAGTTAATCTTTCATAAATGGTTGCACGCCTCCCCCTTTACCACTGAGCTGGGGTTTGTGCTCATAACTATACCCCGGAGACATCGCCTCATTTAAGGAAAAATACTCATTGGGTTTTACCCATGTCTCGGTTAAACAGAGCACTTTTAAAACATGGCCTGAAATTATTTCATTAAGAATAAGTGCCTTAGTAGTTAATGATCTAATATTTAGTAGTCATATTTGTAGATTAGTGACGCAGGTAGTCTGCATTGGGTACTGCACCATGCCACCCTGTTTATATCGATTGCTGAGTCCTAAATCGCATCGGATCGAAATCTTATCAGACTTTGTTGTATCGGCAGAAATTTAATCATTGAACATTTAATCGATATTGTATTGTGATGAAACCTGTGATTCACCCCTCTAGCATAGAGGCACACAAATACTTAAAAATACTGTACATAAAGTTGATTGAAAGTGCAAAAATGGTATAATATTACAGCTGTAGAATTGAAGGAAACCAAATAACCTAATGTCTTGATCAAACATCATGCAGTAACATTTGCAAAAGAATACTCTTCAATAATATTTGATATAGGTTCTGTTCTTATCTAAGAACAAATCTCAAATAAGAAAACATTGATGAATATCAAAACTGAGTAAGTGGTTCTTAAGAACTTTTTTTTTTTACTTAAGGGCAGTTTATAGCTGAGGCTCAAAGAAAAATATGTAGTTACGTTTACATCAGCTGTTTAGTTTCTGAACTATTGGTAGCTGTTTGTTTCCAGTTTTACCTTTTTTCTCACCCTGTCTTGTATGTGATTCCATTTTTAGATTTTTCCCTGTTTCTCCTGTATTAGATTAGGATGAGAAACATTGTATATGTATGTATTTTTGTGCCCATGAGCAAGCAGCCTTGGTGTAAATCAGCATCAAGCTGATTTAAGTAGAAGATTTAAGTGGAATGGATATCAGATTCTGAGACAGAGAGAGAGAAATAGAACCTCTGAGCATTTGATACTGTATCTATTTTACACCCTTTGTCCTCCATTTTTTATCCCTAGCATTTTTACATGCCTGGCGTACTAGACGTCAGGTGTTGCTCTGGTTTTCACTTTAAAATTTCTGCATATATCTACATCAGTTTCCTTGTGCCTAAACCCACAGAAGCTGTTTTGTCCTTGTATCTAGTTTGAAACATTGCCCTTTTTGCTTAAACTTTGGTCAGCAGTATAAGTGGGAAGGACAAGGTAAAACCTTCCTGGACTAGCTGTCAGCTTGGAGTCAGCTGCCTCGCTTAGACTGCCGTCAGCCTTAGGCAGAGGACAGGATAAGGCTGCTGAGAAAAAAAGTGTATGTGAGACAGTGGGTTTTTGTTTGATGTGAGTGAGAGCGAGACCGAGAGAATGTAGGGCAGAGCGGAGGCTGAGGTCCCAATGTTTTCTCTCCCTGTCACTCACTCTCCCTAACACACAGATTTTCACTTGCTCTCTTTAAAAATACTTATTTTCCTCATTACCTTGCTCACAGTTGAACTGTTGTCATCCTTGAGAAATATGTTAGCATTCTCACTGTGCCTGTATTCTCCTTTTGTGATGCCGTCCTACATCCTGCAGGAGTCTGAAGGAACACTATCTAACCTGCTGGTGCTGTGCGGAGATCATGGCATGTCTGAGATGGGAAGTCATGGAGGATCATCTGACCCAGAGATCAGCACGCCTCTCATTCTAATTAGCCCAGCTTTTCAGAGGCAAGGTGAGACCTCTGTGCTGATTTGTTCTGTGCTGCTCCTCCACAGTTATGGATTTATAGATTTTCTGAAATCCTATGACGGAAGGAATCACAAATTGGATACAAACAAATATGTGACATGCTTGAAGCACTACTTGGCAGTCGTCCCCTTCTTCGCCCCCTTATCTCTGTGGGCTATAAGTTGTTACACACAGGCTCTGATTCTGTCATGATCCGCTGGCATGTGCTCAGTGTAGTGTTGTTTCGGCACTGCCTGATAGCGGCAGATTGTTGAGTCTCTCTCTCTCTCTGTTTGGTGAGAATACATAGTGGCTAAGCATCTGTGTGTTTTCCACTGCCAGGAGTGATGTGATGATTGTGTCTTTTCCTAGATGAGCTATTTCTGAGATACACCAATGAATTTAATACTTGTTGCTTGAGTGGATATAGAAATCAATGAACATCAAGTGTTCATGCATCAAACAGCCAATGAAGCAATTCAGATATGATCCTTATCTACATCACTGATGTGTCAGATGTTTGTTGCAGTTTTCAACTGTATTTGGCTCTAAATGACTTCGACTTCACTTGCATTTTGATTTACTAATTTACTGATTCTCTGCCTGCATGCTTCAGTGGGATTAAAGGAACCAGCCATCGTGGAGCAAGTTGATCTGACCCCAACCCTGGCACTGGCCATGGCTCTGCCCATATCCCAGAACAGTGTTGGGCATCTGATTCCAGCTGTCTTTGAAGGTCTCTCTCTCCGGAATCAGCTCCGGTACCTCCACATCAACGGGCACCAACTGAGCACCCTCATCCGTGACAGCACCCCAAACTTTCATAAGGGTGAGTTTCACTGGAGATTTCCACTGATAACACAAGTGAGTAGCCTTCTTTGCTCCAGGATACCTGAGGCTGTGCAGTAGTAAAGAAACTAACTGTCAGTTTGGATGTGTTTTACTGAACTGGAAGACCTTTAACGACAATGAAAAAATAGTCTCCTGTCAATGTCATGTTCCTTTTTTCATTTGTTAACTTTTGAGCTCAAGAAAAATAAGAAAAAATCTAAAAAGTTGAAAATACATTTTAACGCACACGCAAACTAAATGCACTGCATCAAGTTAAATGTTTCATAGTTTGATTTAATCACACTAAAATTGACAGGTGTGAAATTGCTGTAATACATAGTTTCACAGGTGTCATGTTTGCACCAAGAATTCAGTCATTTTAGTAATTCAGCATACCTCTATCTGTCAACCTCAACCGTATTTAAATCCTTTAAGAGCATCGCTTTCACAGTCATAGGATCTAATCATGGGGAAACACTTCAAACAAACAAATTTGCGTTTCCAAAATGTTTAAAGCATCTCGAGTAACTACCCAAGTTTAATTACATCTATGGCAACATTAACATTTCAATTGCAAAATTGTTCTTAGATAAAAAATTTATAAGTAAACAGTGGATCCCTGATTCGGTGTAGTCTTCTCAGATAGCAGATGTTTCTGAACAGTGATTACACAAATAACATCAGTTGGACCAGAAATGTAGATTCATGGAAAGGGAAATGAGGTTCAAATATCTACTGTTTTTCTCCAACAGTGGTGGATAATTGTCAGTGATCAGGGAGGAAGGTAGTCTGGAACAGACAGACTTTCTATATGGCTTTTTCACATCTTTTGTAGAGGCAAATGTCACACAAATGTTGAATGTTGTCATAGTGAGCATATAAGTGCCAATGCACACACGGACGATTCTGCATCAATGCAGTGACAAACCATAATCAGTTATTCCTGCAAACTGATCTGACCCCAACCCTGGCACCTCCCATGGCTCTGCCCATATCCCAGAACAGTGTTGGGCGTCTGA
Organism: Distichodus sexfasciatus; assembly: GCA_032718565.1. Classification (NCBI taxonomy): domain Eukaryota; kingdom Metazoa; phylum Chordata; class Actinopteri; order Characiformes; family Distichodontidae; genus Distichodus; species Distichodus sexfasciatus. Next base: position 567,888 of record JAVGVS010000146.1, read on the forward strand.
TCGATGCAGTGATGAACCATAATCTGTCGTTTCGAGGGTTTTCAACCAGTGGTCCGCTGCCCTCTGGGGATCCGTGGTGGTATTTTAGGTGGTCCTTGACATGCAATCGAGTTTCACTCTATGAATAATGAATTTAATGCAAATATCTAAAAAGTAATAGAAAAAACACTCCCCACCCTGCTTAGTCTGAGTGGTGGTCCCTGGGACAGAAGCGGTTGAAAACCCCTGGAATCTATCATAATGACATTGTTGGTGATTTTCTGGCTATGGCATAAAAATTCTAGTTGAAATAAATATCCCTGTAGTAACTATAGCTGCGCAATATGCGTGCAGTGTGAAGTAATGTGGAAAAATTGATGGGATGCATTGTGATGCATCGAGATATGGTATCGAATCGAACCGTTGATCTGATAGTCCTAATTGAATTGAATCGTGAGACCAGTGAAGGTTCACACTTCTAGTAAAAAGTAGGCATGCACGACAATATCGGAATCATATCGGAATCAGATGATAATTGCTTTTTTTAAGTTATAGGCATCGGATCGATGCTTAGATTTGCTCGATTTTTTTAAACACATTTATTGTACGTGGGAAAGGTAGTAAAGGGTTGTATCTCAAACCACTTGCTACTGCACTTAATAGTATGGTAAGTAAGGCGCTCATATCATGGTTTTCTATGCGATAGTAAGCATTTCAGGAAATAACCAGGGCTGTAGCTTAACGGCTCTAGTAGTGCAAATGGAGTGTCACACACGCCCTATTTGACTCGGTACACCACCTAGGGTGGGAAGTCACTTTTTCTTAAAACGATCTGCCCTCACTGGGCTCTGCTTTCATGCTCGCTTGACAAAATATCTTGTCTTTACGCCGCAACCGTGCCTTCCTCATTTATCAGCATTGGTATCGGCAGTTACAACCATGTAAATATTGTATATTGGATCAGTCAATGATTCTGTTATCGTGCAGCCCTAATAAAATCCCTACAGTTTTGCTTTGAAGCACTCACATGTTGTGTTTACAGTAATTTTTTATCATGGGTAGCAGTGAACAACTACACAGAAAAAAACATATGAATTCCAAATCAGTTTAGTGCTTTTCATTTTATTCATGTATTGTCACACAAAAATGGGAGATTTCTTTTTTTGCCCTTAACCATTCTTGCTATGAGAAATCTGCTGTTACGAGAAAGTGTTTAAAAGGTGTGTGATGGCATGCGGTGTGAGATTATAAATTCAAATTCAAATTTATTTATATAGTGCTCTTAACAACAGTCATTGTCACAAATCACTTTACATATAACCGGCCTAAATCCCCCAACAAGCAAGCCTGAGGAGACAGTGGCAAGGAGAACTCCCTCTAATAGGAAGAAACCTTGAGAGGAACCAAGACTCGGAGGGGGACCCCATCCTCCTCTGGGTGACCGGGCGTAGAAACATTAAATGCACAACAAGCAATAGTTCAAGATGAGTTGTTAGTTGTTTAAAGAAGCAAAGATACAAAAATAGTCCAAGGGATATTTCGAACCCCGGGTTGTTGCTGGGCCACTTGCAGGACCCTCTCTGCAACATTAAGCTGAAATTAGTTCAGTATTGTGCTGCTAATTAGTAGAGGTCCATAGGGTCCAATCCCAGTTGGTTTCATGATGATGTCTCCATGGAGTCCTGGTGCGGGTTCAGGATCAGCTCGGGAGGGTTGACAAGGTCAAGTGTCAGCTCAGGACGTCTCCAGGGAATCCTGTTGAGTTCATTTGGTCAGTGTCAGCTTGGTAGGGTTGAGATGGTCAGCGTCAGCTCGGGGCAACTCCATAGAGTCCCGGTGAGGGTTCGGTCAGCCAAGCGTCATCTCAGGATATATATACTGTGTGACACGTCTTGCTCGGAAGGGAGCTCAGAATATATAATGTTCACTCTTGTGAATTTACACCATGTTTAACGTGTACTAACTAAGGTGAAGTTCAAGGGCTAGTTTGTGTTTTCAGGAGGAAATGGTATTTGCTTGAGGTGGTCTCCAGCAGACCACCTCCTACAGTGTCAGAATCTTTTGCCTTTTTAAAAAAGTGTAGCAAGCAAAGTGTACACACACCAGCTAAGCACATAATATTCTCTTGAGGTTGTGCCCTCAACAATGAAATAATTTTAAATCTGACTTTCAGTAAAATCTGAATTTTACTGCTCAAAAGTGCAATTGTTAGGCTGTGACAGTACCATTTTAAATGAGGAGGAATTTTCAAGCCCCACCTCTCCCATATTGACTAGAGATGTAGCCGATCCAATATGTGGAACGATAATCGGGTATTGGTGGCATTGGGCCGCTCTGTGGAGCCGATCTGTAAATGAATGTACACTCTATTCGTTATGCATTGGAAGTAGCACTGCGGTAAAGTAGACCTGAAACTATTGTTACAATAACTCGATTTAGAGCTGGGCGATATGAACAAAAAAATTATCACGATATTTTTTGTCATATTGATCGATTTCGATTATTATCACGATATATTGTCATATTGTTGTTTTTTTTAATGTTTTGTTTTTTTGGATTCTTATACAGACTGAATGAGCAAGTTAAAATGATCAAACAATATTAAACAAATAATTTTCAACATATTTCTACTTGAAGAGCTCTGAGAACTGGGGCAAAAAAATTTGCCGCTGCCAAAGAACAGCTAAAGAGAGCTGTCAGCATCACTTCCAGAGCGCTTTCTCGGTGTTTGTTGTTGCTAAGTTACGAAAAGCGTCATCTGGTACTTTCACATTTGTATTTTATTAGTTTTTTCCCAGGCGGCATTTGCTGTCAATGCGTCCACCGTAACTATAAAGCTCTGCATTTTCATCGCCCTTTTCACTCACCGCGACATATTTAACTCTAAGTGACGGGTGCGCTTGCATGCATACTTTTGTTAATCTTGAGGACTCCAGCAGGTGGCAGTGTACACCATAAAAGCGTCTAGTCTTTTGGTAAACTTTAACATGCCCCAATTTTTGCTGGTACTGCAACTCTCATAAATTTATGACGACATGCTCAGCGGATGCGTCAAGAGAATGCTGAGAACGCTTGCAATGCCAGCCATGATCCGCGCGTAGAAGTGCTCTGAACTTAAAGTAAGCGAACGCGACCACTAAAGTTTACCACGCAGCTTTTTTGTGTGTTATGGGCAAATTTGCATCATTGATTGGCTGTTGTGCTGGCGTTATGCCAAGCTACGTGATTGGCCAAAGATACTGTCTATCTCAACGCGCTGTCGCATAGTGGACATGTTTGATCGAATATGATCGAATTTTATAACTATCGTTATCGTCATCACATTTTTCTCGATAAAATATCGAGACCGTTTTATCGCCCAGCACTAACTCGAATAGTTCTATTACAAAAAATGGTCGCGGTAATTTTTCTAGAATCGAAGCTTCGTTTAATTCATTTCACTCGCTAGAGCAGCTCCGCTTGTATTTCACACGGACGCTTAATAGTGACACACAACGTTTTCAGAGGCGCGATCAAGACGAGACCTGATCCCTCTGCATGTGAAAGTATTTGTGAGATGTTCCGTGCACTAAAACAGAAGTAAATCCATAAAAACATTTTCGACATTTTTTGCGATGTGTTAATGAGCGTGCGCATGAGCGCCGTTGCTCGCTAAAATGCTCCATTCCGGTCAAAATGTCCCCTTTATTACAGACACAAACCATATTTTAGCTGATAAAAAATCACAATAACCAGCGTTCTACTTACATTCTGCCATTTATTTAGATTTTCCCATAGATTTTCCCTTGTTTATTCTGGAACGCGCGCCCAGCGTATCATTGTGATGCAGCTCCGGGGCGCGCGCAGAGGATCGTGGGAAATGTAGTTCTCCGCAAAAGCAGCTCATTTTATAGGCCAAATTGGTTCAAAATGACAAAATTAAGTATTTCATTTTCAATTGATCAAGTTTTTTCAAAGTTTTTTTCAAATCAATAAGAAAGAAAACATATATATCTAAACGAACCGTTTTTGAAAACAAATAATTTAGCATATATGTGTAAAATTATTACATTGTTTTAGTAGGAAAACAGTATTTAAATCAAGCATTTCCTTAAGCATAACAATAATCTCAGTCATGTATTCAGACATTTTAAAGCATTATTTTATGTTTAAACACATTGTATCGGATTTGTATCGTATCTGCAAATATCTAAATTTACAATATCGGTATCAGACATAAAAAAGTGGTATTGGCCCACCTCTAATATTGAGCCAACAAAATGGTAATGAAATACAAGTTTTAATTTTTCAAAGTAACATCAATATCTGTCTCTAAATCAGTAACTATTGCGTTCATTTGATATTGTCAAAGAATTTGGATCCCCCTCTCATCATGTGAATATGCGAGGTGCTTCATGAGATTAGAATAGTTTACAACTGACGTGGAGAAATACTTTCTTTCTGAGCATAATGTGTTTTCCTCATATATACATTCTTGCCTTTATCACGTGTGAGGAAAAGTGATGTTTGTATCTAGTTTTAAAACACTACCCTTGAATTCTGGCTCGGGCTAATACTGCATCGCAGGTGACGCTTTTTTGTATATAAAAGGTGATGCTACCAACTCTGCCTCTAGTTGGCTTATCATGAAATTTTACTCTTCCTTAGTCAATCATCATCACATTCGGTTGCCCAGCCCCTCACCCAACCAAAGACAGAAATGGCGTGGTCATTCTGAGAAAGCCTGATTGGATGAAAAACAGCTCAAAGAGCTTTAAATTGCGGTAACATGCTTCATTTTAGTTTTCAGTACCGTGAACAGTATAAAAAGTAATTAAATTGATTAGTCATTAATGAAAAAATAACGTTGTTACTAATGCTCTTATTCCCATCAATGATAAAGATAAAAAAAGCATAAAAAAGCAAACCTCTTTCTGTTTGTTGCACCCCACCTGTCATGCCTCTATTCCTGACGAGTGGGGCACGCCCCACACTTTGAGAACCGCTGTGCTATTTTCTGCCTTAAAATGGCAATGAGAGATCGAAGCGTCTGCCTTATTTTAAGAAAACCTGCACCCAGATTGTAAAAAGTGACATTTTTGTTTTTCGACACAAGGAATGCAGACGTGGAAAATGAACTTGCAAGAACACTAGCACCAACTGTAAATCACTTTTATTCATTTTTTGGGCTTTATGGGGACATTTGATTGGTCCCCATGAGGAGAAATGACTATAGAAAATGTGCATGTTCTATTTGAGAAACTAAAAGAGGTAAAGATGTGCATTTGGTTACTGAGGTTAAGGTTAGGGTTAGAAGTCTATGGAAGGACCTCACAAAGATAGTAATACATTGATGTGTGTGTGTGTGTGTAAAGTGCAAGGTGTGTTAAAGTATGATGGCTTGGAACTATTCACATTTTTGTCATAGAATTGTTTTGCTTATTTTCTCCCAGAATCTCTCAGTTTTAGAGTTTTCTTTTAGTTAATTAAGTATGGCAGGCTGCATGTGTAAAATGCTGAGTCACTGCCTTATGTCTGGCTTATGGGACCTCGTGATCTGTTGAGTTAGCCTGAATTCTACATATGGTTGTCGCCTCCCATGCTCTTACTTCTTTCTGCAGTGAATGAAGTTGTCTTAGCCCCAGTTATACTCAATTCTCCATATGCTGGTAGTTGTGCCTACTAAACTTGGTTCAGTCCCCTGGGACTTTGCAGTGAAATTACAGCCCAGCATTATACAGAAAAGCTCACACTGTTGTGTAGCTTAACAGATCAGCTTGCTTCACTTTCCGACTTTTCCGCTCATTTAACTTGACCTAATAATGTATTGCTGGAGATTGTGTCACAACAAAGTGTTGCCATCATAGTGGCTCATAGCCAGAGCTGCTCAGGCTCTGTTAGTAATTTTACAGAAGGTCTATCATTAAAGAAATGGTGATGACTTCATGACCTTGTTAATCTACCATTCTGAATTTGGTAGTTTTACCGCTTTTGCTTATAATAACATTCTCTCTCTCTGTAAAATGGACTTTTTCACCTACAATACCATTGCCTTTATGGTGTTACTCCTGTAGAATGTTCCACTCACCTGCTGTAAAAACCTATAAGTAATGTAACTGTGTAACTTATAAAACTGTTCTCCTAGTTTGTAAGGCATTTCCTCGCTACCTTTTTCTAAACCTTCACAATCTTTAATGTTACAAGTTGCCAGCCTGTGTGCCGTCAGTGGCAAAGTGTTCACCAGGTGAAGTGTCATTTCCATGAGTGCTGAAACAGTGGAGTAGCACTTATATGTGAAGTGTTTTTATATGACTTTAAAATTCAGGCTTAAAAATACATATTTTTCTTTTGAATCCTCTTTTATATGCTTATTTTGTTTTATGTATTTTGTGCTTTGGCTGTTTTATAATATATTCCATCATATTTTAGTCATTTCTGCTCAGGCTATTTTACTTTTGTATACTTTTTCTAATGTTTTCTTTGATCACTAACTGCCCTCTCTCTCTCTCTCTCTCTCTCTCTTTCTCTCAATCTCTCTCTCTCTCTCTCTCTCTCTCTCTCAATATCTCTCCCTCTCTCTCTCTCTCTCTCTCTCTCTCTCTCTCTCTCTCTCTCAATCTCTACCTGTCCTCCTTCATCATTTCTGTCTCCACACCATTCCTCCCTCTCATTTTTTCTCTACCTCCCTCTCTTCTTTATTCTCTGGCATTTTCCCAGAGTCTCTCCATTGTGCCAACTTTCCTTTCCTTTTTCCCCAGAAATCAATAATGTATATTAATTCAGGTTGTTTGAGACTGCTAAGAAAGGCCTCCCACGGGATTCATTAATTTACAGTCTGCACAAACAGTGCTTAAAATATTAATCCTCAATATTTATGCACAATCAGTGCTAGAAATAATAATTGTCAATATTTACACTATTATCCATTTATAGTTGTGGCATGCAGTTGTTTCTCATAGTAACAGGAATGATTTTATGTTCTAAAAACTCTGAAATTTCCCTTCTTCATAATTATGATCATATTATACCCTTGGTTTAGGCCTGATTCTGAATCTCCCATTTCTTTCAATTCACCCTTACTGGATCTTACTGCAGTGCTGTCAGTGCCTAATACTCTCTCCTTGAATTACAGTCTGGATTAGCATGCAGTCTGTCTCAGTTAATCTTTCTGTTAGCAGGTCTTAGGTGCAGTCTTGATGCCCTCTATCTCATGGACTCCTATGGCATACTCCTAAGTCTTATTATATAGTGCTAAAAAATAGGCTTGGGGTTCGATAAAAGATGTGCTGAATGACCGTTCATGTTTTTGTATTTATTTATTGTATTCATTTCTTAGCAATGCCATGTCACACATACATATATGCATCTTATGAAATTGTCATGCTGTTTTGCCCAGCGTGTATATAACCTCCCTCTCTCTCCCCTCAAACACAGAGGATGGCTATGAGCAGTATCAGATGGCAGTAAAGGCTCATGGAAACTGGATGAAGCTGTACCTTGACGGGAACACTTCAGAAGTGCTGGCCAATATGGGAAGGAAGGTGTTTAATCAGTATGTGGAGGCTCTTCGAGCCCTGAGTGTGGCCCTGAGCAAACAGCTGGGAAAATATGACATGTATTCCATGATGGTGGGCATGGGCATCATACTGCAGGTACAGCACAAATTTACACAGACTTTCTCCTTCTTTTGCTCAAAGTGCTGTCATATTCATTTTAAGCAAAAATAAATACTTTAGTTCTTGTTTTAAAAAGGCACTTCTAAAAAATGCAAACTCACCAATTTGGTGTGTCCATATACCTTTGGCTATTTAGCATATTAATGAAACAGCTTATTGATAGTTTGGGCACATTGTGCTTGCATTTATGTATCAGTAGATCATGCAGTTAATATTCTTATAGTGGTCCTTAATAGATGACTGTCTGAACATCCATGTGTTCACTGCAGGTCTTGGTACTGTTGCTGGCAGCCATGCCAGAAGCTTTGAGTGGGACGGCAAGCGTGGACATTCCCTTAGCACCAGTTTTCTTCTCGATACCCTTCTACTTGATCTGTTTATTGGGCTCCTCTGTGCATGTCTTTGTGTGCACGTCTACCGAGGCCTCCTGCTACTTCTGCTCTCTCCCTTGGCTTTTGTCCTTTACTATCATACTCTTCCTTTTAGCCCTGCTTTGTTCAATTGCTACCATTGTTGCCAGACGTGTCTCTCATACAGGCAGCCCACAGAGTACGGTGAGTAGACCTGTGAGGAACTTTTATGGTCTGTATGGTTTGAATCTGCTCTAGAGGTTCTGATTTTTTAGGTCTATCCTAAGGAAGGTGATTATCAGCAGTGAAAAAATGTTAACTGTAATAAAAAATAAAGACGACATTAAAAAAAGAAGAAAAAAAAACGTGCACAAACAATGCAAATCAAAATAAACAATTCTGATTTAAAAGTCAACCTTAGAAGCTCTAACAGAGCAACACATAGATGGAGCATCAGACAACTAACACAGTACAGTCAGTCGGATGCATATTAGATGTTTATTTAGCTTTGACATATTTTTTCATAAAGAGATTCTTCAACATGCTGCTCTTTCAGTAAGAATGTTTTCTTAAAAGTTTAAACAAAATCTAACCTTGTTTCTAGAGACTCACAACAGAATTAGTGTAGTATGGTTTCATTTCGACCATCAGGGCAGTTTAAAGTTTTGATGATTAATTACTTTACATAACAGAGTAAAACAATGAGTCTTATTTGATGACATTCCTTATTTCATCCTAAATGATTCAACATCAATAAATGAAGACGTTCCTCATAATACAAAACAAATCTGTAATTTGATAATTCACTTGAATCTATTTAACAGGCAAAAGCACAAGAAATAGATGTTCAGTGTTTTAACCAACAAACTTAATTCTGTTTGTTAAACATAAACACTTAGAAACACACTTCAGAAAAGTTGGAACAGAGGTGAGTTTACAACTGGGTCACGTTCCCTTTTCTTTTAACTGGAACTGAAGAAATTATTGTTGCAATTTTTATAAGTGGGACTTTTATAAGACTTGAGCTGCACAACAGTCTCTCCTTTCATTATGTGCCAGACATTTTCAATAGAAGACAGATCTGGACTGCAGGCAGGCCATTCAAGCACATGGACTATATGTCTACGAAGCCACACTTTTCTTGCAGAACGAGGCCTGGCATTGTCCTGAAATATACATGGAGTTCTTGGAAAAAGACGATGTCTTGCCAAGAGCATACCATATGTCTCTCTAAAATTCCACTGTAAGCCTCTTCATCAATGGTGTCTTCACATATGTAAAGATCCCTCATGCATCACAGATGCTGGTTTTTGCACCTTTGGTTGATAATAGTCTGGAAGGTCTTTTTTATATTTGGCACGTAGAATCCGTTGTCCCTTTTCCCAAACACAAGCTGAAATGTGGACTCATCTGACGACAGGACACATTTCCATTCTCTTTCGTTGTTTTCAACTGATAGTTAACAGATAATTCTCTCACGAAGTTCAGCACAAACTTACAGATTGTTACTTGCATAACCTTTACGGACTTATTTAGCCTCTGTCCCGTTTTTTGAGTGTGTTGCAGACATCACATTTCTAAATGTTTATTATTAATTAATAGAATTGTTTGTTGGTGAAAATAGTTTCTTTGTTCCTTTGCCTGAAAAAAAGTGTCAGCAAGGTTCATGTAAATGGCCAATTTACAAATTTTAGTTTTTATTGCATTTTTAGAAAGTGTCAGCAACGTTTTTGGGAACGGGGTTTGTAAGACTAAAACTAAATAAAAACTAAACAAAACAAGGAAATTTCTCAAAGTAAAACAAAAACAACCAATGCACTTGTAAGAAAAACTTTGTATACTTATTATCAACAAATTGTAAATATTTTCAGAATATCTTTGTAAAGATTTAACGTAGACCTTTAGAAATTAACTATTTCAAGAATACCAAGTACTACATTATCTTATTAATTGCACAAAAATGTATCATTGAGCCTCCATTATTACAATATGAATATCAAAATAATAATTCTGGGCCACTTTGACCCACAACGTTTTGACTCATAGCCAGTTGTCCCCCTTACAGGCAACTACCTTCTACAGAACAAAACAATTATATTTCTCTAATAATTACCTGCAATAATAGAAATATAACAAAGATGTATTTTATTTTAATACGTTCTTGATTATGTGGTGATGTTTGCTGTTTAGGACACTATTTCATATTAATAATTTCATTTCACAATGACTAGCTGTAAGTCCTACAGCTGTTGGTATCCATTGTTGCTGACTTTAGGTTAATGAATGCTTCTATGTACTTTCCCCTTACTTCATCATTGTTAGAGCTTGCTTAATATGCTTGCTGAACAGAATGCAATTTATGGATGTAGTTATTAGTTATGATGCACGTCATAACTATTTAATTTATACAGTACATTAGTAATGTCTTTCTACCACCTGCTAGTGTTTGATCAGATTTACTTAAATGTCCACTATTCACTGTCACGCACTAGTTGTATGAATCAGACATTCATAGTGGAAAATGTTAACCCTTGCATTTCCATTCAAGCCCCATGAGGACGCACAGCATGACTACAGTGAATGTGCCTCATGGTGGTTAACATTGTGTTGGTGGCTAATTGTCACAGCAACTACCCTTTTATGGATCATAAAACCATGTCACTAATGTCACAGTAAATGACATATGCCATTATGTTCCAAAACATCTACAAATGCAAATTGAAATGAATGTTAAACCACAGGTGTAAACAAGACAAGCACGTGATTTAGACTAAATATTAGATGCAGATTACTTTCCACAGGTTCTGCATGCTCTCCCTCCCTTAAAAATGAGTGCTGTGATAGCTTGCTTATAGTCCCTAACAGTTTCCATGGATACCAGATGTGTGTAACGTGTGGTTTTGACCAGAGATTCTGCTCCCCCTGTAGCTACTTGTTATAGACAGACAGTAAGGTTGGCAGTTTGTTGCATCCAGTTTGAAAGGCTCTCATTATTTAGAAATTTATTTAGCTTTTAAGATTATTTTTGCACTAGGATGTTTCTGGAAAAATCTTTTACTGTATTTAAATGGTTGATATAGATGAAGACAGTAAGTAGTAATAGTAATATTACATGTTTACATTCTCAGAAAACATCTAACTTCATCAACAGCACCTGTCAACTTCCCCATGTCTGCCAGTTCCACTCTTAACTTAGTGTGTTTTCTGTGTTGCTTTTGGCTAACAGTATTCAGTAGCTCTCTAATGAAAAATGTTTCTGCGTAGTCCATAATGAATGAATTATGAATACTGACCATATTGAGGCACACAATTTCTTTGATGTTAATCAGGGTACTTTTGTAGTCCTCAAAATCAGTTGATCAAGTACTCTAGGAAGATTTTTTCCAATTTATCTAGGGAGATTTTTTGGAAATAATGGCTCTGGCTGTGGCTCTTAGAATAGCCTGATCCAACTGGATTAGATCGGATTGTGGCATAGTGACGTGTATTGACACCTTTTAGCTTCTTTCAAATTCGTGAATAGATTCTAAATATGTGACATGTAGGTTCAATCTGATAACCTGTTCATACATCCATTTCTACATCACCGATAAAATATTATCCAGCTAGAAGCAAAGTTTGTCATGGTACATTTCAATGAATCCAGTAGCAGTATTCAGTATCAATGTTTTCTATTCAGGTTGCTTTCATAAATACTTACACTAAAGAATATATTTAGGAAAACATATGGACATGCTTACATTCATAAGTATTTGGACATGATGCAGTTTTTTCTGTATACCACCACCGTGTATTTAGGCAGCCGAGATGTGACGGAAGTATAGACTTTCAGGTTTAATTTAAGGGCTTAAACCAGCGGTTCTCAAAGCGGGGAATAGAGGCATGACAGGTGGGGTGCGACAGACAGAAAGAAATTTGCCTTTTTATGCCTGTCTTTATCGCTGATTGGAATGACAAGGTTAGACATTATTTTTTCAGTAATGGCTAATGTAATAACTTTTAAAAACATTGTTACCAGTACTGAGAACAAAATGCAGCGCGTTACTGTAATTAAGCTCATTGAAGCTGTTTTCATCCGATCAAGCAATGTCTAGCCTATGCTGCCTCTTTCTCAGTGTTACCAGTGGTTTGTGCCTAGAGGTAAACCCTTTCTGTTTACCTTCATGAGGGCATCTCTTGATTGTAGACTTTAACAGTTGTATTCCTACTTCCTTCTGAGTGTTCCTGACATGGCTAGTTGTTATGAAGGCACTTTCTTCATCTAGGAATTAATTCTGCTGTTAAGTTTAGCTGTGTTAGGTTTACATCTTTGTTGGGTTTATTCTTTCTCTGTTGAGCCTGATAATGGCCTCCTTCACTTGCATTGACACCACTTAGGACCTCATGTTGAGTTCAAGTGAACAGCTACCAAATGCAAAACTGATGCTTTTTTTCAACTCCAGACATTTTATCTGCAAAATTTGTCATTACCAGGGAACAGACCACACCTGGTCATAACACTTGTTGTCAGTCCATGTCCACTTACTTGCAAGCCTCTGAAAATGGACCGTATGGCTGTACTTTCTGAAAGCTCAGTGCGATACCTTTTAAACCGTTTAATTTAAAACTAAAAGTGTATCCAGCACATCTTGATTGCTTAATTCATTTAGGTGGTATAAAAGACAAAAAAGACAAAAAATGTCCAAATACTTAGCTGTAGGTAGACATGGCAAACTTTCAGTGTAGTTTGGTGTTTATTGAATTTTATAGAGTTTTTGGATTTAGCATGTAATCTGCATTGGTAGGGTATCAGTTAGCAAGTTGGCCTGTGATCAGACCAGCCTGGTAGAGGTATTACTGAGGTACTCATGAGCAAAGTCAAGGTACTACCCTAGCACTGCTCCTTGATTGCTGTTCTGTAGCTGCTCACTGCTCCCTCACGGATGGGTCAAATGCAGAGGTCACAATTCGTTGTGATGCAGCGTGTGCTGTTCTTTGTTGCGTCTCACTATAATTCACTATTTGAGTTTCCTTATTCAGCTCAACTGTAGTGGAAAAGCGTGGAACAATTGTGCAAATACACAAAATTAACGTTAAGATGAGCTGCAGGGGCTCCTTTATTGAGGTATTTTTTGAGTGAAAGTCTGCTGGAATAAATCAGAAACAGAGTTAAGGGGCACTTAACTTCAGCATTGACCTCCTCTCGTTTCTCTTCATTAAGGAGCAAGGCTGTTCTCTCCGTTGTTGTCCCCGTCTTCAGACGGGGCTCTGTGTGGCTCCCTTTAACTAGTCTTCGAAGCCCTGAAAACCTCGTCAAGCAGGTCCTGCACTGCCTACCCCTGCAGGTCCCATGCGCCGACAGGGGTGTGGAGTTGAATCTGTGTTCTGTCTCTGTGGATACAAGTAACCGAAAGAGGGGAATCAGGCGCTCGTCAGCGTCAACTTCTGCTCTCACCAGGGTAATACTGCTTCCTGAGTCCAGCGTTGCTAAAATGGGCCTGCTGGCAAGATGAACTGCAACCTGCAGGGCCTGATGTATGGCAAGCTTGCCGTGCATGGAGCCACCTGTCCATCCATGCTTTTGGGGTGGGTACTTGGTGAATGTACTCCTGGATCTATAGGCATCGTTTCGTCTTGGGGTAGTCCTCAAGTCAAGGTCCTGGATTCGGACACCGCATAATCCACGATTTCAGAGTTGTTTCAGAGTGGTGGGAGCTAACTGCCCAACTGTGGCTTGTGTGGCATATGGGCCAGACAAATTAATATATTAGAAGTGAAATGGTATTTAAAAAGCAAGAAATGACACTCGAGTAGTTATATGTTGGCTTCTGTGTGTAATGAGAGTAGGGAGCAGCTTGAGGAAACCTAGGACAGGTGGAGATATCCTGGTGGAGAGGATAGTGAAAGTGAGTGATTATTTGTCATTGTGAACACACCACAATGAAATGTGACCCTTGGGATTACGGGGTGAACTCCCTACCGTTACGCCACCGTCTGACCCCGATGGTGGCGTAAGATGGTGGAACGAAGGTCAGCAAGACTAAGACAGAATATACATGTGTGAATAAGAGGGTGGAGAGCATAATGGTCAGGATGAAGGAAGTGGAGTTTAAATGGTTCAGAGTGCAAAAGAGAGGTGGTAAAGAGTTCAAACAGGGTGGAGAGTGAAGAGTGGCAGGAGTAATCTGTGACAGATGGGTACCAGCAAGAGTTAAAGCTAAGGTTTATGTATAAGACATAGGGCTGGGCGATATATCGAGTTTTTAAAATATGTCGATATATTTTCATACGATATAGGATTACACAACATCGTTTATATTGATATAGTTTATTTTGCGGTAAAATTATACTAAGTCGCAAGCGCAAATGTGAAACTCGAGAGCACAGAATTAAGAGTTGAGTGCGTGGTTGTGATAATATTGCGTGCAAACTATGTTTTTCCTCCCTCGAAAGTCTTTTTTCCTCTCGATGTGTTAAATGGCCTTGCGCGCAAAGTAGATTACCGAAGATGACGGAGGAACAGCGGCAGGTAGGTTAAACACAAGTTATAGTTTATCGACCTTATAATAATAATTTAATAGTTAGGTCTTACACGTTTAATAAGCACGCAATCAATGGCTCCCCTTGCCCACTTGTCTGTCCCCGCTCGTCGGTAACCTACTTTGCGCGCAAGGACATTTAACACATTGAGAGAGAGATGTGTGGGAAAAAAAGTCATTCGCGAGAGGAAAAATACAGCTTGCGCGCAATATTATCACAACCGCGCACTCGATTCTTAATTTTGTGCTCTCGAGTTTGACATTTGCGCTCGCGACTTTGAAATTTACGCCCGCAAATTTTTTTGCACAAGCCATTTTGCGCGCTCTAGTTTTGGCATTGATGTGACGCCATACAGGTAGGCACTGTTATGAAAAAATAACATCACTGCTGTAATGGAAGATAACAAATAAAATAAATTTTCCATCCCTTGCTGCCACTGGGGGGAAAAATCCCTACCGTCCCATGAACTCAACTGACAACCAACTTTTTTTTTTCTTAGGCCCTAGCTTTTATTTATTTTCTCAATATTTGACTTGTTATTTGAGAATTGCACAGGATACACTGACCAGGAGTTGAACAATTTTATTCAGTCAGTTTTGTTGTTTGTACAGGTTATTGTAAAAGAGGAAGCACTTTTACACTCGTTCTTTTTGCTCTGTATCTGTTGTATTTACATTTTATTTTTTAATCATAAAGCATTTTTACTCAGTATATATTTTAGTTTGTTTTAAATAAAAGTGCCCCTGTGACAGTTGGTACATGTGGCTTTGACACAGAATTGGTTTTTGTTATTACTTCACCGAAAATAATATCGAGATATATATCGTATATCGCCATTTACCAAAAAATATCGAGATATGATTTTTGGTCCATATCGCCCAGCCATAATAAGACAGTAGTGGACCAGAAAAGACAGCTCACACCTACTTTCTCTTGTTTTTTAGACATCTCTGGACTGGACGCTGTCTGAGCTGGATGTGTTGCTCTTGACTGGAACGATTGGTCACACCATGAGCCTGGCTGCCAGTAGCTTTGTGGAAGAGGAACACCAGACCTGGTATTTCCTGATCAACACCCTATGTCTGACTATCTTCCAGGATGTCTGCAGAAAGTATTTTAAAGAGAGGAGATGTCCAATAGAGGAAGACCATCTGCTGCCTTCTAAGGCAGATAATGACCTATCAAAGGCATCTTTTTTGCCGGTGTCAGAGCTTGGGGTTATTGTGGGGTCAGAGAAGTGGTTGGCCCTGGCAATGCCACTTTTAACTCTGGCTTGCTGTCGACTTCTGCAGTCTCTCAACCAGACCGGAGTGCAGTGGGCACACCTGCCTGATCTGGGCCACTGGCTTAACAGGTGAGAGACAGTGCTTTACTATCCATTATCATACTGCTCTAAACACAATCTTAACACAGTCTTACACGTCTTAACACCCTGTAGCTTTCAGTAGAGATACAATTTGGCCTAGACCGTAACATATACCACTAATTTGGTGTCGCCTTTGTGTAATTCCATTCCTTAATATTACCAGCAATGTCACACATGCTTTTATTCTGTTTCTTCACATTGTTTTGAATTAACCCTCTTCTGTGACCATACTCTTATTTTGACACTTTATTATAATTTTGATACTGTAGTGTATAATAATAGATGACAGTACAGTGCATGGCTACAATTTATAACATACAGCAGTGCAGTGTTATTTAGACCAGTGAGAGAAGTTCATTTGTCATTAGAGACGTGAGACTTGACTTGGACTCGAGTACTAATGACATGGAATTGCCCATCAAAGACTTGAGGCTTGACTTAGACTTAGACTTGGAAAAAATGACTTGTAAACATCTCTGGTTCTGGGATGGTTTAAGGCAGACATGTCCAAAGTCTGGCCTGCGGGCCAATCGCAGCCCAGTGTAGAATTTTATACAGCCCACACCTTCTGTCTTAAAATGTATGGCGATATTTTTGTAACAAAACAGTGGAACGTTTGCTCACAAAATCTCATCTTTACATGCATGCAGAGAGGAGCAACAGCCTGCGCTCACGCTCCTCTCCTCCTGCATGTACGGTCCAAGTGTTCCGCCCTTGCTCGCTCGCTCTGTTAACATTGCCGACACTCACACACTTAACTCTGCCTTCACATTAATGCAACTGTCATGGCTGTAGCAACTAAAGACGAAAAGTTGATACCTCTTCTATGAGAGGTGGATATTACACTATATTTTTCACTGAAAATTTGAGACTGCTGCTTTGTTTAAGGAAAATAATGCAAAAAACTGTACTATACAAAGTAGTAAAACATTACTGTCTAATAAAATATTGGTATAAATACAGTGTTGTTTATTAAAATTTTAGTTTAAAACAATGTCCCTCAGGCACTTTTACATTATCACATTTGGCCACTCCAAAGTTAGGACCCCTGGTTTAAGGAAACTATCCTGTGCAGTTTTCATTTATATTTTAATGTGCAGAAAATGATTTTGCCATAAAAGCAGATGATGATTAACTTGAACTGATGAAGATCTGATGACAAACTTATAAATAGCAGCTTTTTGTTTGTGTATTCATTTATGTCAATATTGATGGGTCTGAAAAGGATTTTAAGGGTTGCACCATGCAATGTCTAAAACCGTGGATTATTTAATGGCTGAACTCAGTTTAGGAAATCTGGCTAAAAGTGTTCAGAGCATTAACAGAGTATGTAATGTGCATCTTTAGATTGCCCTTTGATTTGGCTTTTTAGTTTCTTTGATACCATTTTTTCTATCAGTTGGATTGCTGTTTTAGATTTATTGTTTCAAATGCGGCACTTGGGTTTTGAAGTAAAAGAAATGAGGCATTAGTTTGCTTTCACTTCTGACATTTCTGTAGTAAAACCTCTTTAAATCTTGTACAGCAGGTACACATTTTGACATCAGAGTACACCTTAAAGATTTGCCACTCTGCAATATCCAATATGTTGGTTAGACCTATTGAGTTTGATCAGTTTTGCAGCCCCCAGGTCTGTGCCAAAGACTTCCCAGCCTGCCAAAAAACAAAAGCAGACATTGACTAATTATAGTGCATTGCAGAAATAAAAAGTGCTGTAAATGTGCATTGCAACCTTTTCTATTGTTTGATTTGAAAATAACATACTGGTCTGAATTTACTCATGTTGGAAGACTCATTGTCAATGTCATTATAAAAATTTGGTTAAACTGTTCTTCTGGGATCATAACATCTTTGTGTTACCTCTTCAGCAGCCATAGAAACGTAATTTGTTCTGACTGACTCATCCACTCTCTTCATGTATGTACATGGCTTCTGTTCACAGTGGAGATCATAAGGGCTTCCTGTCTGTGCTGGTGGTACTCTCTCTGTTGCTGATCTTTTTGCTAGTCCAGTGTCACTGTTCCCTCGTCTCCAAGATTGCTATGGCACTTGGCCTTCTTGGAGTGTACAGTTATCGTGCCACAGTTGGCAATGTCCTCTTCCCATGGCACCACTCAGGACAGTCTGTCAGCAGGTAAGTTTTAGTGTAATGTAAGTTTTAATGTAAACATCTTATTGACTACTCTTCATGTTTTGTATTATGTGAAAGAAGTAAGCATATAAAATAATCACATACAATCCATTCATTAGTCATGGTCTGGCAGAGTACCACAAAACCAGATATTGATGGGTGTCTTAGGTTTATTTCATATGCCTAATTTGAACAATATTATTTACTCTTTTTGGCTCAAAAATGGTTACTGTTTAAAGTACCCTTGCAGAGATGGAGAAAAGAGACTGAACATATTTTACAATTTGATTAGACACTGCACAAAAATCTGGACTTAAACCCACAAATCTAGTATTATATACATATATATATTATATGTATAATAAGCAATTTAGAAATATTAGTTAAAATAGTAAACATCTATAGTCCTTTTTCTGACAGTTAAAATAGTATTGACATGTTCACTTCTCTGACATCAGTGTCTACAATGTCTATATGGTTTATAATTTAAAAACATTGC
Organism: Distichodus sexfasciatus; assembly: GCA_032718565.1. Lineage (NCBI taxonomy): Eukaryota > Metazoa > Chordata > Actinopteri > Characiformes > Distichodontidae > Distichodus > Distichodus sexfasciatus. The sequence continues at coordinate 586,387 of JAVGVS010000146.1, forward strand.
ATTTTTACATTTTTATTCAATATTGTGTCATACAAACAAATTAGTTGATTCTCTTCCAACACAAGTATCTCTGCGATAATTTGAAACTGACAAAAGTTAATGACAGCCATCATGGTCTGTAGCTTCCAGTGAGACTTCTGCATCTGCCAACAGCTGCATCTGCTCTAGCTTTCTTATGTTAGACAGGTAGGGTTAAGGTCAGGGCTGATGGAGGGCCATTTCTGAATAGTCCCATGTTGTTGTTTTTTATCAGCCATTTATCAGTCTGCTTTTGCTGTGCGTTTATTCTGTTGGAGGACCCATGACCTGAGCTTTCTGACACTGGGGAGTATAGGCGGAGGAGTTCTATCTGGGTCTTCTTTAATGGAGTCTATTGTTGTTCAAAAGGCAGTGGATCAAGTGTCTAGACAGCAACAATACAGTACCTTGAGCTTGGTGTTCATCTTGAATGCTTTGTGTGTTTTCCTCGACACCATATCTAACGTCCTTCTTATTAACCTGGTGTTGCCTTGTGGCCATGTCACGTCAAGTAAATCAAAGAAGAAATCTAACCAAACCATACTGAACACTCAAGCAAACTTAAGATAAGTTTACTAAGCTACTGGACCATTGAACAAACTGACCATTGAACAAAAAGCACTAGGAACATGATATTAAGCAGAAACGTGTGAAACAGATAATCAGCCAATCAGAACTAACAAGGAGCGGAACTGAAATAATGACTGACGAGCAAACAAGGAAGCAGCGATGTTTTTAGATGTTATTTTAATAATAAACAATTTAGCATATACATATGGGTGTGTAATTATTACATTGTTTTAGTTAGGGAAACAGTATTTAAGTCATTTTTCCTTAAGCATAACAGAATTATCTGAGTCATGTATTCAGACATTTTTTTAAACATTATTTTCTGTTTTCTTTTTTAAAAAAAGACTCAGACTGCATCGGATTTGTACCGTATTGGCAGATATGCAAATTTACAATATCGGTATCATATAGGACATAAAAAAGTGGTATCGTGCCATGTTTATTATGAAGTAGCTACAGGGTTGCAACTTCTGTGTGAAAGTGGTTACTCTAGTGTTATCTATTGTACTCCAATCAATCATTCTAATCATTTTAAGTTTCTATATAAAACCATGCTAGAAATTAATTTGTCTGTGCTTTACTACAAATCCCTAGACAAAAAATGTAATGTTAATCTTCTATAATGTGTTTTGTCTTTGAGGTTTTGAATGTTTAGTGTTACCTCGAGTCATGTTTTTGTGTTAATTTGCAGTTAACGCAATGCAATAATGCAGCTAAATGGTTGCAGAGCTACCATTACCTTTACAATCAGTATACTGTATTACCTAGAAAAGAACTAGCCACATATACATGCTAGTAGCAAGCCTGTGTAAGTTTTGTAGTCACATTACTAAGCACAGTCTACTGTCGCAGGCACATAAGCTTGTGGTAAATTCCCTAACTATAGCATTGTAATTTGCATGGAAGAACTATGGGTGCACCTTTAATTAATTGTCAGCAGAACAATTTAATTGACATGACTCACTTCTACATCCTGAACTGGCTGTAATAACTAACTACAGTTTTTTTCTCTGCATCATGTTTCCCCAGAGGAATAGGACAGGCACGCTTTGTCTACGTCTTCATACTTGGCATCCTCTTCACCGGCGTGAAAGGTCTGCTGCGATCTCAATTTTCTTCGGCAGTGGATGGCCGATCTCTGAAGAGCAGGGGATTGTGGGAGGTGTACAGTGGCATGGTATTGCTTGTGGCGCTTCTTTTCCGGGCACATAACCTGCCCACACTGGCCTGCTGCCTGCTCATCCAGGCACTTTTGACACGGTTCATTTGGAAGAGACTGCACTATGACACCGCCCAGATTACCATCATGCACTACTGGTTTGGACAGACCTTCTTCTATTTTCAGGTAAAAAGAGCACCATGTAAGATTTTACATTGTTGTTAATACTATGTCATATTTATGTAAACTTACAGAAGTTCATATGTCAAATCACCGAGACTTTATTAACGCGGGCTCTGCCTCTCATACATTATTAGTCAGTGGACATCTTACACTATAAATGAACTAGTCTAAAATAGTAATGTTCTTCTGCATCACCTTGAAGTAATTAGCAAACTTAATTTTGTTATTAATTAATTAACCACATTACCGTAATTAGTTCATTTAGTTAATACACTAAAACAACTCTCCTCAATGAGCTTGCTTTAAAACAAGACCCACTGAGCCTGTCTTAGAGTTTAAGTAGCACATTCTGCTGTGTGACAGACATTAATGGACCATATTCCTCTCTCCCATAGTCGAGTGTATTTAGAGGTTTTGAGACGAGAGCATAATTTCAACTTTCTTTCCCACCAGTCTAGTTCAGCTTAGCCACTGCACGATAACTGCGTTCAATTTATTTTGATTCTCATTCTCTTTTGTCTCAGAGATTCTGTGAGACAATTCTGTGAGACAAGTCATTTCTGTTCTGTTTCAAGTCATGGCAGGATCATTCCGCTCCCATTTTAGACGCCTTGTTTAAACTTTTGTTTGTTGGAAAAGTGCCAGCCACATTTGTTTTATGTACTGATTTGATGATGTTGGGAACGTAATGACATGAGCAACTAATTAATTACAGAATAACTAACTAATGCAACAATTCAACAACTTTAATAATGTATTATAATTGATTATATTGATTAGTGTGTGTTGGCCCCCGCCCAGGGTTGGTTCCCAAATACTTCTCACCCGGCGCTGCTCATGTTAGCTGCCCAGTGCTCCTTCGTGGATGGGTCAAATGCAGAGGGCACATTTTGTTGTGGAGTATTCTGTGGTGTGGTGTGTTCACAATGATAAATAATCACTCACCTTCACTATATATACAGTACAACATGTAGTGAAACATAAACCTGGGACACACGTCTTTTGTTAATACTTTCTTAAATTTAATTAATTAACTTAATTTTTTTAAACATTACTTGCACAAAATAAGTGTTGCAGCCCTGCTGTACTGCATCTCCTGGTGTAAATGTCCTGCAGATTCAAAAAATGATGGATCTGGTCTGGTTTAGCATTCTGTGCATGCATCACTTTCTGTAGTCCATTAGGGTCCTGGACACAGCTAATACTGTAAATTCTTGAAGGTTCCACTCATGCCAGGAATGCTTGTATTGCCATCGACTCCAAGGAGCCTTTCTGTCTCTGCTTAGCCGGACGTCATAAATGCTGACAGTCTTGACAAATCAGCATTGCAGCTGCCCAAGCATGAAATAGAGAATGACATCTTATTTTAGAAGGCAAATAAATCTCACTCCAGTCCCATTGAAAAAAAAATACATCTTTTTCTTATTCTGACTTTTTTATCTCTGCTTGTTGATTTTGTTGTGTGTCTCTTTATATTTTTATATATATTTTTTTGTTTTTGTTCTCAGTGTCCTTTGTAATACATAGCTGTAATACAAGCTGCCTAGTAGAGATGACTTGTGTTTCATTAATAGATGTTGATCTGTTGACAGCATTAATTTATAATAGATCTATCTGTTCTTGTCTGTTCTTAATAAAAACAGTGAAGAGAAAGCTTATTGCAAATTTAATTTGTCCGCAGATCAATGGGGGAGGACAGCCTCTGTTTATAAATCATTTGTTCCCTCTGTATTTATTTGTTTGAAGATGAAGTCTTCACTTGTACCGATTTGCCCAACCCTGCTCCTTGAGATCTGTCGCCCAGCTGAAATTAGTATCAATTCTAATCTGATAAATCAAGGTTTCAGACATCACTGGTATATTAGTCATGTGTGTTATGGCTGCACGATTAATCGTAATGAAGTTTTGTGGCAAAATTCTGATCGTGCACTGGAACTTTTTGCGAGCAATTGCTGTTCATCTTTCTGAATATATTAGGGATTTATTAAGTAAATGTATACATTTTTGGGGTGTATGTTTTGTTGAATTATATTACATGAGTTATATTCATTTATATGGAAGTTGATAGAATACACACATCAACATTACACTGAAAATAGAATATTAAAACCCAAAACTCGTCTTCTTGTTGACAAAAATAATGCCGTACTTTTCTGTCAAGATTCTGAAGTGCGTTGTTTCCCCCCTACTTTCTGCTATGCTGCATTATGGTTGTGCGGTTTCATTACAATTAACATTTAATTTTTTTAAAATGGAGAGAATCGTGATCTCAGTTCTAAGCAAAAAAAAATCATGATTTGCAGTTTTTCCAAAATCATGCAGCCCTAGTGTGGATTTAGATTAGGTCTCAATGAAAAACTGTGTAGATTTGCAGAAATAAGTATGGACCTTGACTTACCTCTTTGAAGGTTTTATTAAGGCCTTCTTGATCATTTTGCAGGGAAACTCCAATAACATATCTACTGTGGATATTTCTGTTGGCTTTGTGGGACTGGAGAGCTACGTGGAGGTTCCTGCTGTCTTCCTCACCGCATTAAGCACATATGCTGGACCACTGCTCTGGGCCTGCCACCTGGTGTGCTTCCTCACCTCAGAGAGGGACAGGTAAGAGAGTCTTTCTATTGGAAAACTTGGCTGACATTGATTGTTGGTGCTGGTAAGTCAGTAATGCTAAAGTTAATGTAATATTAACGTAATGATATTACATTTAAAGTGCATTTATCAATATAACTGACTACACTCTTGTACAACTGCAGTATGCCAGTGTGTGCTTTGCCACAAAGAAAACTCCTCATTTTGCATTTTGTTCATGCTTTCTTTATTATTCGTCATTAAATTACAACCAAAATGTTTAATCAAAATTACCCCCATTTTGTAACCAGTTAGGAAAACACACAAACTCTTCCTTGTGCATTGTTAATATACAAGAACAAACTCTGCTAACTCTTTTTGTGATTGTAAAGCCTTGAGGACAGCTGGACTTGGCTGTTCAAGTTATTGGGTAATTAGTTTTCTTACTAGACAGAGGGGAAACCATGAACCTGGGTTTAACATAGAGATAATTAACTGTTGGCTAAAGCCAACATGCATGTGATGTGTATTGATACTTTTGCTTAACCAGAGTCTTGTATTTATCCTCATCCCTCCCTTAGGGCAACAGTCTCTCTCAGTCATGGCAGCTACTGTTTCGCCCTTCTGCACTCCATCCCTGCTGTGTTCTATGTGGTGCTGGTCACCATGCTGCGTTACCATCTTTTCATCTGGAGTGTGTTCTCTCCAAAACTCCTCTACGAGGGCATGCACATGGTAGTCACTACTGCCGTTTGCCTTTTCTTTACCTTCATGGACCAGGAGCGCACACGCAGACATTGAACTAAAATGTTAAACTTAGTTTTAGGAACAGATATTGAATTGAATGCAGAAAATGGAATGGGACGAGTTGGGATATGGATTGAATGAATGTGGAGATAGATGTGAAGATGTTGATAAGAAAAGAAGATGAAAAATTCATTGATTAAATCAAGTGTACAAATACAAAGAAGTGTATGGGTATTTATAGACAAACTCTAATTTAATTTATTTTTATAAAATAACAATAATATTGACCTTAAAAATACCAAGAAAATTGAAGGCTGAACAGATCTGAATCATAAGAAAACAATAAAGAAGCACTACCAAAAGATTGTCTAAGCCAGCGATAAGCAATCCAAATACTTGGTATACAGCTATGGCATGTACTCTGCAAATACTTGGCAGAGAACAAGAGGAATCATAGAAGTTGTGTCTGATACTCAGGTGAACCTTGTAGTTAATAGCCTGTCCAAAGACATGGGGCAAGACTCCTTAGCAGATCTTGTCTGAATTGAGATGGGAGACTTCTAAATGAAGTCTCACGGAGAACTGAGACATATGACACAAAAACAATTACTTATATAGAGCCTAATATTCTGTAGAGCTAACCTATACACAGAAACACACAGATGCTCTGTCTCACCCAGTCTTTAACGTCTTCACATAATCTTTAGCTTCATCAGCCAAAAGAAAATCCACTCCCTTGTAGGTGATTTGCAGTAATGTTGGATGGAGAAGCCTTCTACATGGCCCATCTTGGTCGTGTAGTCCGGAAAGACAGAGATGGTAAAGTCTCTCACCTTGATCTGTCATCGTTCTTTAGCTTGAGGCAAAGTGTCCATGCAATGGAATCTGGTCACAGCAGCCTGTGCTCACTCGCCTGGTTTTGGTTTGAGTTGAAGTTGCGATGAGAATGATCCAAAATTGGCTCCTATGCAAGGCTGAATGCTTGTTTTAGCAACGTAGCAATGGCAGCAGTAGAGCAGTCATTAGGGCTCTCAGGAACGCCCACTATCCTGGCGTTTCTAAATCTTCGCATTTATTTTCCAATGTAGCCAAGTCAACGGTGCAGCACAGTCGTCGATTCTGCATCACACCGGTCATCAGTGCAACCAGAAATGAGCGTTTATTTTCCCCAACACTCCCTTTTAAAGCACACAGCGGCATCAGCGGCGGCCTTATCGCTTGCCAGTTGTTTTTTTACAGATTGCATCTCGGCTTTAATCGTAGTCAAATCATCACCGAGCGTTAAGCATAACTTCACAATATCATTTCTCAGTGATCATAGCAAACTCTAGGCCCGTAATATCAGTAACAGGCTCTGTCCCAGCCTCAGTAAGCTCAGTTGGTGAAGGTGAGTCAATGTAAAAGCTTTACCAAGTTAACAATGTGTTAATATACCCATAAAACTGAAACTACAGAATACAGAATAGAGCAAATAAATAACAGTTTGAATAGTTATCTGTCGAAGCCTACAAACTTGCGTCCTACACCATTGCCCGCACAGCAGCACCCCCAAGGTGACAAATACGCACAGCATCTTTCAGTTACATTACTTTAATAAACATATTTTATTATTTTTTCTTAACTATCATTAGGTTAATTTAGTCTATAATGGCTATTGATCATTGACTGTAAAAAAATTATCATAAGTCACTTCAAATTTAATAGATAATAATTAAAAAGAAACTTGCATGTGGAATGTTATTCCAAGTTTTTTCATTTCTTCATGTAGAACACTCTTAAGAAGCACAAAAGTCTTCAAAACATTGTCTTTGAGGGTCAGAATCTTTTCACAAGATGGCAGCCATGCGTGCTTGAAAGCTCCAGGCGACATCTGCGTGTGTATACTGTATCTATGTAAGATTATGATCATTCAGGATTTTAGCTAGATAAGTTCAAGTTTACACATTTAATACAGAATTGGACTGGCAACCAATGTATCTAAAACAGAATGGACAGATATTAGGAGAATGTTTAGTGTGTTTAATAACATTTTATAGAGTGAAAAAGGCATTGATTTGAGAAGAAACTCAGCCAGAACATTAAAACCACTGACAGAAAATGTGCAGCCATAATATTCAAAAAGTTTATATCTTTGAAACAGAAACAATAGATTTAAGGATCTGAGTGACACTAACGAGCTAAATTGAGATGACTATACGAAAGGTTAGAGCAACTCTAAATTGGATGCAGTGGTCAGTACCTACCAAAAGTTGTTCACTGAAGGTCAACAGATGATTGGGCACACAAGGATTACAAGTGATCGTAAGTAATCATCAAAACTGGACCATGGAGCAGTGGAAACAGGTGGCCTGGTCTGATGAATTTCTTTTAGATCTCGTGTTCACATAATGCACAATGGAAGACAGAGGGAATGTGATGTTCTGGGGAATAACTGGGAAACCATGGCTCCATGCTTATGAATGTTGCTTACACAAACCACCCAACTATCCATTGGCAGTGGCCTCTTATACCAGGATAATGCCCTCTGCCACACTGGAAAAAATAATTCATAAATGGTTTATAGAACTCAAAGATTCCATTACTTCTAAATTTACAAATTCAGTCTCCAGATCAAGCGTCTATGGCATGGATTGGAGTTGGTCCATGTATTGAACTGACTGGAAAAAGAAATCCAATCCATGGACCAATTCCAATCCACCTGATGCACTGCAAGACATTCAGTCTGCCAGTATTGCCACAGGATACCCTTAGAGGTCTTGTGGAACCTTGTGGAACTGTTTTAGCAGCAGAAGGAAATTTACACGGTATTTGTAGATGTTTTTATATTGTGGCTGAACAGAATGTCAAAATTGATAGAGGCTTGTGGAATTAACAAGACCACCGCTGAAGATATGGACTATTTATGGCTGTGAACTATATTCAGTTAAAATTTACTAAAAGAAAATAAACTAAATTTAAAAAAGAAACTGTATAAATAATAGCTTTTTTTGACGATGCCTCATACAATTCCTTGGCATTGTCTGTGTTCAGGTCAAATAATGGTAAACTGATAAAGAATGTAAAACTGAAGTTTAAACAATTCATGTGCATTTTATCTAGAAATATTGTCATTTTAATGTATACATTATGCTTTATTTTTGGGACAGAAAGTACATCCACTCTGTGCTAATTATTAAGATTGTGATGGGTTTGTTAACTGCAGTCGAACTAATCACTTACAGTAATCTAGAGTGTAGTTGATTTTTATTGTGTACCTCTGGAACCTTGATCGAACGGTTCGCTTACAACTCCCCGCCTTCCATTTTATTATGTTAAATATTTTGACCAATTGTCCTTTATATATTTGATCCTGACTGTTAAGTTCCATGCCAGGATATTGTAAGTGAATTATTCTGCTGTACTGATAGCTTTTGTGTGTCTTTCTTTTTTTACTTTTTGGTCTGCCTTTTTTTCCCCCAGATATGTTGGATTATTTGTTTTCCAGGTGTTCACCTTGGTTTATGGACTTTGACTTTATTTTATTTAATGTTTTAATAAAATAATTTGATTTAGCCTAATTGTATGCCATTGATTTCACACACCTGTTAGTAAAATAACTAGAAGGAATGTCTGCACATTTTTAGTTTTATTTAACATATTCATTCATTTTTCTGGTCACTTGGTCGCTAAATCTTTTTTTTTTTTTTAAGTTGATCAATAAACAAAACATTTGTTACAGTGGTTATCTCATATGCCATGTAAGTATGGTTAAATGAATGTTCTAATGAATAATATCTAACAGTTAACAACTGTAGATATAGAAATATTTGGTAACGACTTACGGTAAGTGCACCTGCATTTCTGAGGCATAAATAAACGACATGAAAAATATAACAGCTTTAGTATACACTAATAACATGCATTGTTATTGTATTCATACGCCTGACATAAGTTCAAAATGCATTTCAGATACATGACAGTTATGCAACGTCACTATGCAATCTTTATAATAGGTGTAAATTGACATTAACGCTTCATAAAACATTCACAATATCTTCGCAAATACCTTTAATACACATCTTCAATATGCGGTAATTGTTTTTAAAAGTATGTTGGAAGTCAAACATGGACCTACTTTGTGCTGTGTCTAACAATATGGATTTGGTTTTTTGCCAGTTTCGCAATCCATCGAGACCTAACTACACCATGACTAAAATATAAACCCCATCAGGTACATACCTCTTATAATCATTTAAAAATTATTACAAGATCAATACAGCCATAGTAGCAAGTATGCCCGCTAAAAAATTCATAACTAACAGTTTGCTTGCGCCACCACACTCAAAAAAGGGATCCTAAGAACTTCCAGCAGACTCTTTTGTAGAGTACGGGATATGTGTCAGTCGAATCAAACCACAATACAGTTGTGAGTGAATCCACCGGCTAACTTCCTCCACGGTGTTACTTGAAAATAAATATTTTCCACTCTGGTAGCCTTGTCTTAATACTTTGTCATTTATTTGGAAGTGCACAGTTTCTCATCACAAGCCATACCTTGCAGTGACGTCACAAAACTATAGCCGCCATATTGAGAACAGGTGTCATGGCGAAAAAATGTGTGTCTGCCGAAAGTTGTGTCCCCTGTCGTGGGAGCGCGCACCACTGCAAACAGCGGGAAAGGGCTTTCCTTTTTTGTAACGGGTGAAAATGGTTACTTATGTAAACTCTAAAACGTGTCATACGACACAGTGCATATTATAAGATAATGTATTTTGCTAAAATACAGATATACACCTTACAAATAAATTAAAATAGATAGCGGCTCGTAAAACGTTTTGTACCTGCTATTTATCACACACATGTTGATATCGAGTCAGTTCAAATTAACAAACCTAAATGTGCCAATCTTTACTCTTTTACACTGTATTTTTCAGATATCAGTGCATATCCTATTTAAAACGTCCGCGGGAGTGGTTAGAAGGTATGGCTATCCTTGCACTCGCTTTAAAATGCCTATTTTAAAGGAAAATGCTTCCCTTCACTGTTTGCAGTGGTGCACGCTCCCGCGACAGAGGACGTCATAGTCATCTGACCTTGTGAGTACCGAATCCGCTCCAGACTGACAGCTGGATGCTCTAGCTAACGTTACCTGTAATTGAAGCCTTCACTTCAGTTAGACTACCCATCGATGTGATGGTTATTTCTTATTCTTATTTTGAGAACTAAAAAAAGATCACTATTATTGGATGCGATCCGTACGGGGTCCCTCCAGACGTTTTCCATCAACTCACATCCGCTGACACTACCTGACTTTCAGAATCTTTAATGTATAGTTAAATCCTTTCTTGTAAATGCCTTAGTTATGCCTTATATGAAGGTTCATATAATGTAAATTCTTACCAAATATTTTGATTTGTATGGTTTCTATGCTATTTAATCATTTTGTGAATACATGTATGCATCATTCGTGCCAGGAAAAATTCTTATTTGAGTCTACAGATGAATATCAGACAATATTAATCAACTTACATTTACTATTAACAAAAATGCATTGCTATTGCTTTTTTACAATCATGCATTAAAACTGCTACTTTACCTTGCATTGTATGACTTGATCAGAATTTTTTTTAAAAAGTGGGTCAGCCACCCCTGAGCAGTTTGCATACTGGCATGTGGATCCAATACTTTCAAAAAGTTAGTCATAACTTTAAAACTAGTTATATGGAACAATCCTTACAATCGCTGAGTTCAAACAATAGTGGGAATAATTCCGCTCAACCAGTGAGACCGTGTCGCCATCCACCACGGCCCCAGAAAACGCCGTAAGAACTCCAAGAAGAAACACCAAGATCCCAAAGAGAAATAAATTCCTACATCCGTTTCCCTTTGCAACAAACTAGTGCCATGCCTAGCAGCGCTTGTCCGAGTCCAACGAGAATTCCCGAGTAAAAAGCCCCAGCCGCAGTGCCAAGGTGGAAATGCATTTTTACTTTGCCTTCCCGAGACATGCATTCAAATCTATATTAGTTTATAGAATGTTATGAAAAAACATACAGATCAATGTCTCAGTTTCACCGTGGATCATGTTATATGTTGTTAATTAAAATTGCTAATTAGCCTGGCAAACGTTTATTTCTCTAAAAGTGCTCCAGCGAATTCAGTGTTCATACTGTAATATGTGTTCGTCTTGTTTACTTTCGTTTTAGTTTTGCAATTGAGTGTACAATGTGTATCACCTACGACAGACATCCTGCTCAAAATCAGGAACAATTGCACAATTGCATCACCAAATCTGCCGATGGAGACACTACAGGGTCCGGGCCTGCTAACTCCTCTGGCACCTGATGCAGACACCGAGGCGGGGAGATATAGCTGGCCGAAACGCAAGCGCTGCACAAGTAAACAAGAGTGAGGCAGGCATGCGGGCACTAACGCCAGGCTAAAGGCTAACGTGCTCCGGCCGGGACTTTCATCTGTGGCTTCAGCATCCAAGCCAGAATGAAATAAAGAGCTGTTCATTTTCACGGAAATGTGGCTGAAAGTGGAACTCGTGGGCTTGGCCATCCAGCATGCTACCAAGCCAAAAGAAAAGCCTCTTTGTCCGGTTAGAGTCGTTGAGACCATTGTGCATCTACATCAACAAACTCTGGTGTACGAACTCTGCTGAAGTGAGTCGACACTGCTCACCACAGATGAGTTTTTATTCATAAAGTGTCACCCATTCTACCTGCCGAAAGAATTCTGTGGTGCTAGTTGTAGCTATGTAGCCGCCTAGCGCTTATGCTAACTTGGCACTAGGCGAATCGTACGAGACTATTAAACATGGTTAAGAGGGCTCTAAGAACACCCAGGGCCAACCTCTCTCGCTCCATCCAACAAGCAAAGCAAGCACATGCATAAAAGATCCAGAGCCACTTCAACAACACAAAAGACTGTCGCAGTTTATGGCAGGGCATTCAGGCTGTCACCCAGTACAAGCCTGCCCCAAGCAGTTGTGATGGAGATGCCACACTCCCTGAGGAGCTAAAAAAGTTCTATGCACGGTGTGATGCAATAAACACCACACATGTGACAAAAGCCACCCCTCCTTCCACTGACCAGATCATCTATCTGCCTGCAGCTGACATGAGGAGAACTTTCAACAAGGTCAACCCATGAAAGGCTGCTGGACCAGACAACATTCCAAGTTGTGTGCTCAGAGACTGCGCCAATCAGCTGGCTGATGTCTTTATGGACATCTTCAACACACTGCTGAGCCAGATGATCGTCCACCACCATCATCCTAGTGCCAAAGAAATCTTCTTGGACAACACCATCTCCCCAGGCTGCGTTCTCAGTCTAATGTTGTTCACACTCCTGACCCACGATTGCACCACCCTGCACAGCTCAAACCACATCAAGTTCACCGACATCGGCAACAATGGTGAGTCGGCGTACAGAGATGAGGTTCAGCAGCTGGCTGTCTGGTACAGTGAGAACAACATGTCACTGAATGTGGACGAAACCAAAGATATGATCGACTCCAGGAAAACTTGCTCCACCCACACACCACTCAGCATCCACGGCTCCATGGTGGAGACTGTAAAGGACACCAAGTTCCTGGGAGTTCACATCTCAGATGACCTCACTTGGACCACCAACACCACCTCTATCACCAAAAATGCCCAGCAGCGTCCCCACTTCTGTAGTCACCTGAAGCAAGCCAACCTCCTCACCGTGTTCTACAGCGGCACCTGAATGAACAGGGCGTCCTGACCAGCTGCATCTCCGTCTGGTTTGGTAACAGCACAGTGGCCGTTCAGAAACGGCTACATAGGATTATTAAAGCAGCTGGCAAAGTCTCTCCCCCACTGCAGGACATCTTCACAAACACTGCATGAAGGCCTCCTGCATTGTGCTCGACTCCTCACATCACCTCACATGGACTCTTTACACTCCTCCCATCTGGCAGATGCTATTGCAGTATCAGAGCCCAATCTACCAGACTGCGTGATAGCTTTTTCCCCACAAGCCATCAGACTCTTGAACACACTTCCTGCCCTTACACTCCCCCCACAAGCACCCAGACTGTGATCTGACTTTATTGCACAAATCTCATGCACATTCAGTGTAAAAGACAACTCTAAGACCATAATTGTAGGCTGAATACAGCATTCTAATTGTCTCTCTTTCTACTTCTAGCTTAAAGTTTGTATTTTATATTCCACTACTAGTTTAAAGTGTATATTTTATTTATATATTGCTTATTCTATCTGCCTTATTTGTTCTTTATTCATTGTTGCTTGTTCTTTGTTCTTTGCACTGTTAAAAGCTGGAGCCACTTCATCATGTCTCTCTGTATAGTATATAGCAGAGATGACAAAGTTTACTTTGACTTTAACTTGCTGAGTCTTCTTCCATGGAGCTCAATGTTACTCAAAAGTTGATGGATGAAGCAATCAGACAGGCTTTTTAAAAAAAATACTTTTTAGTATTATTAGCATATGTACTTACAGGAACATGAAGCTGCTTAAAAATTGTTTTATATACTTTACCTTGAACATGGTTACCTTTAACATCTATAATTTAATTCTTCCAGACCTCATATTTTCTTTTCTTTGCTTTCAATGGTACTTTTTTAATGAGGTGCACACAATGACATCAAACTACACAGTGGTGTCATGTGGGCGCCGTGCGGCCAAAAAAGAACAAGGGAGGACGACGCAGTGGCGGAATAACAGGTGTTTAATAAAGAAAAAGGCCAAACTCTACAAATAAACCTCCCGACGACACCAAGGTATGAGGGAGAAGAACTCAAAGAAGGGCTGGATCGACTGGGTTAAAATAACCAAACGAAATGAGTTAATAACTAATAAACCAATAGCAAAACAGAACTAAATCATAACCAGGTGCTCGGAATTAAGTAAAAGTAAGTATTAAGTAAATAAGCAATCTAATTAACCGGTGAACTACCAGGAATAGGGAACACGAAGTGTACACAAAAACCCGGAAGTATCAGTGATCTAATCGGGACGTGAACTAATCCGGAAGTAGGGAGCGAGCTAACGGGGAAGTGCACAGCTACGTGAAAACCTAACGTGAGCTAAAAAAAAAAACACGAAGGGAGGACACCGAAACGTAATTATGGCAGATTATCTGTTTTGTTTTGTTTTGTTTTTTTCTCTCTCTATCCTCCTTTTCTTCTTTTTTTCCCTCCTCCTTCTTTCTTTCCTCTCTTCTCTTTTCTTTTTCTTCTTCTCTCCCCCTCCTTCTGTTGCCTCTCTCATCAACTTTATTTATCCTGTTTGTTTGTTTATTTTATTTAATTGAAAATAAATAAATAAATAAAGTCGTCCTCCGAAGAGGGGGGTGGTGGCGGGTTTATTTAAAAAAAAAAAGAAACGTAATTATGGCGTCACATCAATGCCAAAACTAGCGCGCGCAAAATCGCTTGCCGCAAAAAAAAAAAAAATAGCGGGCGTAAATTGCGGGTTGTGATAATCGCGCGCAAAATAGATTACCGACGAGCGGCTTTTTTGATCGAGTGAGATTTCTGCGCGCGCGGTTTGAAAGTGGGTAGGTTTTGGCAGTTTGGGGCCGGGGTTTTGGCACCTTCTGCCCGCGAATCCTATTGACCGATGGCTCCTGGTCTTGTGATTGACTTGTGCATCTGTGTTTATGTTGAATTGGGGACAGACAAGTGGGCAAGGGGAGCCACTGATTGCGTGCTTATTAAACGTGTAAGACCTAACTATTAAATTATAATTATAAGGTTGATAAACTATAACTTGCGTTTAATCTACCTGTCGCCGTTCCTCTTTCTACGTCATCTTTGGTTTTTCTGTAAAAACTGTCTGAAGTGTGCAGTAAATCACAAGACCAGGAACTTATTTTATCTCGTGTTCTAAACCTATTGTGAGTTTATCATCAATGATCTTGAAAATATAGTTTGAAGGCTAAAAACCAACGGTGTTGCCTTAACTCTCTAATTCTATTCCCATCTGGCTGATGATGAAGGTTCGTACACCGAGTTTAGACGAGCTGTATTCCCTTTTTTGCTAACAGGAGTTGTTGTGTCACAGTGAGTAACATTAACAACATCATTTTCTACAAGTTAGAACTACTTTGTCAAAAGGAAATGGCCCTTGGACCACGGTCATTATCACTTGTAAAGCTAAGACTGTTACATATAACCATGCCAAATGTAAAGCCAAATCATAGTTATTTGGTTGTTCTAGTTTAAGAGGGGAAGAGTGAGAGAATAAAGCTTCGTAGGTGTAACTTATAATATATATTAAAGTACACAGCCAGTAAAAAAAGGAAAAATAACATTAATTTAGTATAATAATAATTAACATAATTAACAACAGATAGATAGACAGACAGATAGACAGAAAGATAGATAGATAGATATGCCATCTTTTTTCTGATTTTGTATTACAGTTTGAAGGTTAAGCTTGGCAGTTGCTGACAATAAATGATAATGGAAAATAGCAATTATTGAATTTATATAAAGATGGTGCCACTAGAGATCACGTGTATAATATATTTTAGAATCTGTATTTTGAGATATTTTTCCAGTTCAAAGCAGAATAAAAGGACAGCTTCGCTGATTAACGTTCGCAGCGGCAGCTCAGTGCCGCATGCCGCGTCCCCGCATGCAGGAGCAGAAACTGAAAGAGAGAAAGTCTCCCACATTTCAAACCAGAGACTTAAATATGTGTTTCGATGCGTAAAGGAGTGGATTGCTGCCCATGATTTTGAAAATTGCCTGAATTTTCAAGCTGGATTTAAGGTGTTGTTACCGCACACGCCCTGTCTGTTAATAATTAATACATTTCTGAAGCTACGGAACAACAGCTCCGGAGATCGTTGATTTCCAGAGTAATCATCGGAGAGCAATGTCACAGACTTGACAGCATTTCGAGAAGACATTACCAAGATGACAACGGAGGAAGAAGGAGAGAGAGGGACCGGGAGAGATAGAGGAAGAATATAATGAAGTTGAGTGGGAAAGCATTGTGCACTATCGTCTCCAGCAGCTTGCTTTTTATCTGTGCCCTAAGCACCGTTGTCGTCGGATTTGAATGCATGTCTCGGGGAGCCAAAGTAAAAATGCATTTCCACCTTGGCACTGCGGCTGGGGCTTTTTACTCGGGAATTCTCGTCGGACTCGGACAAGCGCTGCTAGGCATGGCACTAGTTTGTTGCAAAGGGAAACACAGATGTAGGAATTTATTTCTCTTTGGGATCTTGGTGTTTCTTCTTGGAGTTCTTACGGCGTTTTCTGGGGCCGTGGTGGATGGCGACACGGTCTCACTGGTTGAGCGGAAGTATTCCCACTATTGTTTGAACTCAGCGAGTGTAAATCCTGTATGCGACCAGCTAAAAGATTACCAGAAAGGTCTAATCATCTCCACCATACTCAACACTCTAGAATGCTTTTTGGGATTGGTGAACCTAGTGGTTATTAAGAGGTACCAAAGCGCGCAGTATTACAGGAGACGACACGCGCAGAGGCGGAGTGCGGGGGCGAACATCCTCAGCGAGAAAAGCAGCTTTGCGGATTTTCAGCCGGTCTCTTACATTAGCCTTGGACATTTAAACGTGTTGAACGTCGCCGGCGTGGGGGTCCAGTGCGGTGGCCACCCCTCTAGCGAACTCCCAGGTTATTCGCAAACCCATCCAGATTTCAACCACTCTTACCCTTTCTCATACCCACTTCCCAACGAGTTGCCGCCAGCGTATGAGGACATATTTCCTGGACATGTTTACTCTAAAGTCTGCTGTGACACTCTTTGGAGATTTGCTCCTGATACCCGAACCCAGACGTAATGTGCAGTATTCAAAATGAATTCTTATGTCTTTCTCTGACAACACATAGTTATTATTTTTGCTCAATGGAGTAGAGTGCACACTGCGGTCAAAGAACTGCCGTTTCCAAAGCTGACCAAAGTGACAAGTTGAATACGCTGAAGTTACATGGGCTTAAGCAGTAAACATGATTTATCTTTAATACAGAAATATATGCGTAATTTATGTCAACTGACATTTGTTGTTTTGGATTCTTTCATCACAGTAAATGCCGATGTAGACTGTCACCCGACTGGTTTGCTTAATTTAACCTCCGTTTAAATAAAATGTGTATTTACTCTAGATGAATCATTATTCATAATTCCAAGTTTCAAAGGATTACGGCCTTGATTCACACTATGCTAAAGACAGAGCGTTGCATAACGAATAGAACACCACTGTCTGGCTTTACATCTTTACATATATGTTAACTTGTCTATCAGTTTCAAGTAATTGGTAGGATTGATTGGATTATTTTGTGAAAAATAGCTGTTTAAAAGTTCTTAAAAACAACTCCAATTATTGAAAATATATAACTGACTTGTTATTCATTTAGGCCAATTACCACATGACTTATTCTTACCATTTAGTGGTTATAGAAAGGAATCAGCCATCATTCACATCGTGTTGCTTTTCAGTGGGCAATGACAAACAGAAAAATTGGCTTTAGTCACATTAAATGTTTATCATCTAAGTGAAATATAATAGCTACAGTTTGATATAACCGTCTATCGCAACAGATACTAATGATGATAAGATGGGCAGTTCCTGAAGAAATTGTCCAATTGCAGTGTGCTGAAAAAAATTAACAAGAGATGAAAGGATAAAAATGGAAGGGAAAAAAAAAAGACATGACAAAAGCTGTTTGTGTATTACAGGTGCCCTAACTGTCAATATGAGCTGCTGAATTAATGTTTATAGGAAGAAAATGGAGTGACTGAAAAAAAAAAAAGGTAAAGAAGATGGTTGTTGATAAATGCTGGAAAATTGCAAGAACTCTGAGCGCCATTCAGTCTTCTTGGCACTAGTAGACGCTCAGTAGTAACGGGCTATCCACAAGAAAAGTAATAGAACAGTTCTCCTTAATGAAGCCGCCCCCTTCTGGCCAAAAGAGGGAAATACTATTTTTTGATCGGAAGAAAGAGGGTTGCAGTTGGCCTATTGACAAGAAAACCTCAAAGAACAGATAATTATATGCCATGAATGGCATCTCTACAACAAAAAACAAAAGTAGTTAAAGGTGCAAAAAGTGATAAAAAGAAAAAGAATGAAAAATTTATACAATTGCTGGTATGAAGCAATAAAACCTAGACAGGGAAGTCTTGAAGAAATTGTGTGACAAAAGAGACAAAAGCAAAAAAGAAAAGGAGCTAAAGGCTGTTCAGAAAAGTTTCTACTGATTATAGATGACCTAGCTCTTTACCATTAAGCTGCTGAATTAACCTTATGACAAAATCAATTGTGTAAAATACCCCTCAACATCAACACAAAAAGGTCTTTTGTCATTGTGGAACGTTAAAGGTCTTCACTCAATCGACCTGTTATTGTCCACCACACAGTTCGCATTGCCAATCCCATTCACCCACTTTCCAGTACTTATCTGGCCTGATGGACTGCTGTCAATGGACATGCGTTAAAAATCTAGGGCTGCCACTTTTCACAGGTCAAATGGAAGTTCAGTTCCCCCTAGTCCACATACAGTGTGTTACCATGATGCCCTCTCTTGTAATAGGCAAGCACCTTAGTGTTTCTAGACAGGCAAATCATTACATTAGATTACATTACATTAGGCACATACTGTATGTATGCGCCTGCTAAAAATAAATTTGGATGTAAAATGTTTTAAATGAGTAATGCAATGAAAGTTTACCTTTCACTACATCGACCTTTATTTATTTATTTTTGCCCTTCTTGCAAGGCTTCCATTTAACCAACCATACTGACTTTGTTTTGACTTTGTGATAGCTATTCCTGCTGATCTTGTAGAATTGTACCACTAAGCATCTGTTTGCAAAAATATTCAGCCGTACATTGACATTTACAGATGTCTGGAACAGATACAAATTACATGATCATAGATTTTTAGGAAATTATACAATTGGTGAGAAGTTAGGAAAATGAGCACTGGGTAGATCACATCTCATTAATTCCATGAGTTTAAGACTATTTTAAAATGAATACAATATTGACAACAATACAATACCTATTATCAAATCTTGCCCAAGCAGTCCTAACTTCAAGAAACTGATTACTAAATCCTGATTAACATGGTTTATCAACTAAAACTCAAACATTTATCTTTAGGAATGTTAATTTAATCATGATATGGTGGAATACCCAACTCATTCGAGTCCAAGCTTCTCATAAATGTCTTAGGTGTTGAAAGCAATATAATTGGAAAATACTGGGATAATAAGTTTAGGAACATAACACTTCAGAACATAGAACTACACATACTGAAAGATTTGCTTGCCACATTTGCTTGTCAGATATATGACACTGTATTCTAGTTAAGTGTAATTCCAGTTCTGTAATTTTCTTGTATTCATAAAGCAAAAACTGGTCCTTTCCAACAACAAAAAAAATCAACAGTCTTCATGACTTAATGACAAAGCTACCTCTGTGCAATCCTATAAATGATATCCACTACACTAATGACATAGAATACAACAAAATATGATGCAATTCATTTTAAGCATTATTTATTCTGGATTTACAAAATTGCTAAATGCCTTTACATACTTTACTGCAGATACATACTCTAAAAACACAAGCAGTGACTCAGATTCTCTCAGTGTGCACATTCTTTTTCTTTCAGTCCTTGCATGGTGTCTCCTGTTCTTCCGTGAAAGAAGGGATAGAGGAGGGAGTAAATGGGCTTGTGTCATACTTGCTGTGAAGACAGCGAGCCACATAATGCCAGTATTCCTTCCGGACTGTGTCCTTCTCCATGGCGAGCAGCTCACACAGCTGGACAAAACACAAGGAGAACATATATATATATATATAGGAGAGCAGTTGACAGTAGGGTGTTCGCCCCATGATCAGAAGGTCACAGGTTCGAATCCAGGACCAGTAAAGTTACCACTGAGGTATTCCTGAGGAAGGTACTGTCCCCAAGCACTGCCCTAGTTTAGCTGCCCACTTCTCCTTCACAGATGGGTCAAATGCAGAGGTCACATTTCGTTATTTTTCACAATTACAATATTTTTAAAATCTTTGTATACAAGAAAACAAAGTCAATTTGTAAGTCTTTCCCAAACTGAGATGCAAATTCAAGGTGCTCTCAATGTATAACGCATTTTGGCCCATGGTATTAAACACTAACAGTACAAGCACCACCCATCATTTGATCAGAAACAGGTTTTGTTGCAAGTCTTGTGACGCACCACTTGTGTAAAGGACTTTAATAGAACTTACTGTATGCTGCCTTTTGAATATGGCAGGATTTACAGTATATACATTTGGCTGTTGATTTATTAATGTCTCTGACACCCAATAAATGAGAAAAAAGGCTCATTACAAACTATCTATGGATAAACATGCAGTTCATCCTTGTAAGTGCTACACAAAAATATTACTAAAATAATTCTCTAGAACTTATAATTGTCAATGCTGTCTGATTTTATACATCTATTTATGTGACTACACATAATTTGTCTGAATCTCTCCCTCGAGATTTAGTTTTAAAAAGTAACAGCGGCAGTGAATATAGAAATACAATTTCACACATAGTTAAACGTATCATGGTACGTTGAATTAATGTTAACTTACGCCAATGGTTCCCAAAGTGACATATAAATAAAATGAATTTAAGAGATGTTCTGTCTTTAAAGTCTTGTGACCATGCCAGTATTGCCACTTAAAGTAAAAATATATTTAATAATATACAGACATTTGATGCTCCTATGTCTATTAATGACAATTTTACCATTAGTTCGACATGGGAATTTCAGGGCATGCAGTGAGAGGGAGATATGGGCAGAAAGCAAACAAAAGGCAAGATGCTTAATTATCGGCAAACAAGTATAAAAATAAGTTCTCAAATTAAAACAAGCTGATGAAAATAGATCATGTTAAGAATATATACATGCATGCCCAGTCAACTGTTGTCATTGTTGTGGTTAAGCATATAATGCAAACAAGACTGAAATGAAAATGTGAAAGGATGGAGAGCTGCTTAGAAAATATCCTGAACTCAAATTCTCTTGATGTTTGTTAAATATAATTGTGGCAGCATTTGACTGAATGTTTAATGCATTTGCTCTCTGATGATTCTCGCCAATTCAGTGCCAATTCAGAGTTTTGATTTTTTTACGCTCACCTCTAAGACCTTGCTGAGTGTTTCCACCTGGTCATAATTGCTGTTGTTGGTTTCGAGAACATCCTCATAAAAGTCCACTAGAAAGGCAAGGAGGTATGGAGAACAGGAAGTCTCTTGCAGCACCATAACCTGCTCAAGCAGTCCAGGATGTGACGAGAGACCTGTGGCCTGCAGAATCCTAGCTCACATATAACAAAAACAAGGACATTTAAGTAATAAACATCTGCCTGACACTCATGAGATGATTATGTTACAGTATTTATTTCAAATTCTATACAGCTAATACAATAAGAATAAAGTGTTAACTGTGCTAAGCTAACTGTAGTTTTGGTTTTGTCTCTGATAGCTTTTTTGTATTTTTAATGACTACAAAGATCTACCTCCTGTTGGTATGTACACAACACTACTAGCAGACAACTTTGTGTATTAACAGAAACATAGACAAAATACGTTGTGAACAAAACCAACCCTTTCAAATAACTCCATACACTTTCATTGTGGGGTGCTTTCATGATTTGTTTTTTGCAGTACCTGGTGCAACAGAGACAACACAAACATTATGAGTTAATAATCAATGTTCAAAACCACTATACTCACTGAAAATTAGGGATGCAACGGTACAGTGTGCCCACGGTTCGGTACGTATCGCGGTTTTTGGGCCATGGTATGCTTTTGGTACGTTAATGTTAGCTCTAGCATCCAGTAGGTCCTTTGCCTTTTTATTTCTAGGACTGAAACACTTATTCGAATAACTCAAATAATTTGTTTACAAAAAATGGTCAAGGTATATTTTCTAGAATCGAAGCTTCGTTTTCACTCGCTAGAGAATGCTCTGCTTGTGTTTCACACGGACGCACAAACGTTTTCAGTTCTGTAATCAAGGCAAGACCTGAGACCTTTGTATGTGAAAGTATTTGTGAGATATTCCGTGCACAAAAACAGAAGTAAATGCGTAAAAACGCATAAATGACTTTTTCGCGGTGTAAACACGTGCTGGTTGTGAGCGCACAAGCACCATTACTCGCTAAAATGCTACAGTTCAGTCAAATCTCCCACTTTACTTTACAAATATGACTAAACTCATATTTGAGCTGATAACTAACCACAACAACCAGTGTTCTACTCACAATTAATCAGATTTTCAGCATTTAATCCGGAACGTCTGTCCGTCGCTTTATTGTGACGCGGGTCCGAATGGCGCACGGGGGATTGTAGGAAATATAGTTCTCTCCCAGAAACGGCAAAAGCAGCTCATTTTATAGGCCAAAATGAGTCCAAATTGGTTAAAAATTACCTAAAACCTGTAGTTTTAAAAGTAGTTTTGAGTCAATGGACTCCTTTTGGCCTATAAAATGAGCTGCCTTTGCATTTGACTGATGGAAATCCGTCACAGCTAGAGTCCAATGGGTGGAAGTCCGTCGTTGTGACAGAGAACTTTAATTCCTGAGAATGTGTGCACAATAACCGCATAAAAAAAATTATATTATAGTTGTCGCGCATACCAAACTATCGTGGTTCACCGGGGCGTACTGAACCGAACATGGCGTACCGAACGGTAAAATACAGAAAACTGTTGCATCCCTATTGGAAATATAACAACTATGCTTTATGATTTTCACTAAAATTACAAAAATGGCCTGACGCTGCTGCCTAACGTACTGCACTTCTCTTTCGAGTACTTCAGTGGGAGAAAACGTGGTAGTGTGACTGATGATGAAGTGTCTCTGGTTCCAGGCCGAGTTATTCCTCACATCTTGCTCCAGTAGCTCCTCGACATATTCGAGCTCCCCATCCCATAGATTATACTCCTGAAATCAACAGTGTACACAATACACAAGAGCTTTAAGGAAAAATTACTACACACAAATTACGTTATAGCCACGATATTTTCCTCGATTGCCCTGAACTCTTTGCAAACAAACAGCACAGAGCAAACCAGACCTCCAGCAATGGGTATGGCATGTTTTTATGGCATTATTTTAGAATTAGCGACTTTGAAAATGGCGCCTGTCGAAATAACATAATCCGAAGAACTACTGAATTTTCTTCTGAAATTTTGAAACTCCTTTGGTGAAAGCCCAAATTAATAGAAAACTGAAATCCTAGTAAATGATATTCTCAGGACCTTTACCTGAATGACCCATTGTCTGTGCTGCCATGCATGGTAGTTCTTAGCATCTTGACTAAGAATCTCTGATATGAACTGCAGTTCTTCAGATGGATCATCAAGCCATTCAACCACCATGCGTCTGTGATGCCTTTAGGCGAAGACAGAGGAAAAAGAGAAGTTAGAAACCAAAAAAAATTGACAGTTACTTTAAAATAAACATAATTTCAAACATAAATCAGACATTTTTATTTGTAGTGAATTCCTACATTAACTTAAATGCACTATTCAGGGCACAAGGGTCCAGCCAATGCATCAATTCTTGCTTTACCATAAATTATTTTCCCCAACATTGTTGCAAAAGTTACCACAAATGTACTGTTACACACTTCTGTCCTGTTCATCTCAAATCAACATATGGGGTTTGGCTCTGTGCTGGCAACTGAATGTTTTGCAAATGCCATCACGACTAGGGTTGGGTACCGAATTCGGTACTTTTTGAGGTACCAACCGGATGATGTTGGTAGTACCGGGTATCGGTTAACTTCAAATCAAACGGTGCCAATTTTTGGTACGTTCAATCGCTCGTCAGCAGCGGTGCGCACAAGTAGAGCAGACATACAAAAGTGGGTGAAAGGCTTAAATTAATCAACAGTTATCTCAGCGTTTCAATACCATTTACATTTACAGCAGCAATAGGATAGGAATAGATATTTACTGCAGTTAAATTTCCATTTGCTATTTATGCTAGTGTTAGTTTTGGTTACCATAACAATGGTCGCCAGGGGAAGAAAGCGCATGCGTGAAGACATCTGAAAACATGGTGACAAGCCGAAAGCATTCAAACTGCTCTGGAAGTGAGGTCTAACCACTCTCAGCGCAAAAAAAAAGTGTGTTTGGTGGACACAGGGTCTTAAAGCTACAGCTGCAACTACAGCGCCTGCACCAACAATCAACCCTGCAGCCAGCATCAACATCGCAAACATTGAAACCACTGCAGCGTTAGATAATTAGCATTTTATCCGTTTTAGTTATTGTTCTGGGATATTTTTTATAAAAACGAATACATTTATATTGTAGCTGTAACATAAAAGTGTTTGAAACGTATCGAAATGAAGTACTGTTGAGTGTCCGTACTGCACACCAGGTAGGCAGAGACTATCCCAGGAACTTACTTCCGCAAGGCGGGGAACAACCCTGGGTGGGCACCAACGCACCGCAGGGCACACAATGACACACAGATTCACACCTTACGGGGCCCAACTTAGAAAAGCCAATTAACCTATAGTGCATGTTTTTGGACTGTGGGAGGAAACCGGAGCGCCCGGAGGAAACCCACGCAAACACAGGGAGGGCCAAACTCCACACAGAAAGGCCCCAAGGCCGACGCGAGGCTCGAACCCAGGACCTTCTCGCTGTGAGGTGGCGCAGTGCTAACCACTGCGCCACTGTGCCGCACTGCAATTAAATTGTAAAGTAAATTGTTTCTCTATGTTTGCATATGCGTGCACACACAGTTTGTTCGGAAGCGACACTGCGGTAAAGCTGGTTTATTGTTCGACAATTCACGCTAATTCGCACATACTGATATGATCATGAGCTGAACAAGCACAAAAATTACATTATAGCCACCATATACCGACATTTTCCTCAATTACCCTATACTCTTTGCAAACACACAGCACAGAACATGCCAGACCTCCAGGAATAGCAAATAAACAGTACGAGGTTGGGTTTAGGTCTGGGACGACTATTCCTTAATTTCTTTCACTGTGCTGTGGTGTGTTCAAATAATGACAAATAACCACTCACTTTCATACTGACTAACATAACCTAGCCTAATTACTCTGACAATTAATGAAAGTTCATGACAAGTTACATGCAAAAACAAAAAAATTACCAGACTTGGTAGTTCTTGGGTTGGTCTTCTATTATCGCTGTAATATATTTCATTTCCTCTCTTAGATCCTTCCCCAAAGCCTGAAGTAATACCCTCCTGTAATGCCTGAAGAATACAGCAGCAGCAACATTAGGAAATGTTGTAAATAAGTATTTCAAGTATTGTGCCAAAATTTCTATCTTCAATGCCACACTCACCATACAGAATAATTTGCTGCATTTAAATCAATAGCTTCAGCAGTTAGTGCAAATGCTCGTTCGCTTTTCTCATCATTCTTCAGCAGTGCTCTGAAGTAGTCGTACACATCTGCGACTGCAAAATACAACCAAACACTCAAGGTTATAAATGTTTACATTTTTTGAAAAGAATGTATGTGAAATTTAGTCAAAGTACTCACATCTCTCTGAATATGCTATTTTGACAACAGGGTTGGGGCCATCATCTTGAGAAACAGGTTGTAGGTCTGCCCATTCCTTCCTATCCCTTTGAAAGAAAAACATGTTATTCTACAGGCATATACATCAAAGATATAGACAGTAGTCTAATTAGTGGAACTGTTCATTGCAACTGTCAAAAGAGCATCTACTTATAACAAAACATAGCTTTTGTTCATGCTAATGTAATCAATTTTGTTTACCTGAAATAATGTCTGTAGTTTTTGAGAAGCTCTGTTATTTACCTTTATCAGTTAATCAGTAGTATTGATTTAACGAAATGTCAGCTATATGGGAGGTTTACCGTGCTGCTTTTTGTCCAGTAAGTCCTCAAAAAAATTACAGTATTCGAGTGCTAGTGCTAAGTTTAGAGCAGAACGATACCCAAAAGATTTTTATGAATTGGGTTAACAACTCTTTTGTAAGTTTTGCCAGCACACGATAGACTGCACCCGCAAGAACACGCGACGACCACTTACAGTCAGAAACTTTTATCAAAGCAGAAAATGTTCTACTGAACCCCAGCACTGTTGATTTTTTTCTATTGCATTGTTCTTTTTTTCCCATCCACTCCATAATTAGACACTTTTTAGGTGAATAAATATGATTATAACATAAAGTACGGAACTCAGAAGAATAAAAATGAATAAAACAGAATTTAGAAAAAAACAAAACGGATTTCATAGGGCCCTACATCACCAACAACTAACTATATGTCCGGGGCCACAGCACAGCACAGCAGAGACTACTGCTTTCCCTTTTTCAATATACTGAAATGAAGGCATGAATGCCTTGTTAATTAGCTGTCAAGCTGAATCAGGCGTAGTAAATGATATAGAAGGGACAGAGAGCCTCAGTATTGGAGCTTGAGACTCATTGTCTACAAAATACAACAGCAGATCTACAATTCCAATACTGTCAGGTCAGAGAGTTAACTGTTTAAATGCTTTGTCATTTACAGGCTCCATGTAAGAAAATGCAACCCGATATACTTTTTGTCTATTTGATTTTAAAAACCACATACTCTTGCCTGCTATAGCTTCATATCAATATTGTTGTCCCTGAATCAGATTATTTTGTTTTTGTAAAGGACTCAAATATGTGTATGTGAAAAACGGTCATATTGCAACCAAACAACTATTAGGTTAATAAGAGCCTTCATATGACAGTAATAAATTTGAATAACAGATCAAAGAGCGAGATGCCTAAAATATTACTTCACAAGGGGGTCATGCATAAAAGATTAAAAATCAAAGACTCAAATGGAAAATTTGCATCTGCCCCTGCTTTTACTGAATCCATGGTTCCATACATGAATATGCAGCAAGCCCTTTGTACAAGGCAATGTAAGTATGCAGTGTTTTCTTTAGACGACAGTACCATGTCACATTTCATTGTTGTACACTGTGATGTAGTGTGTTCACAATGACAAATATTTACTCACTTAAATTACTGACGTGTTTTTAACACAGATCTAACCTTAGATTCACCAGGACACAGCCTTATTGTGCCATGTCATGTCTGTTTTTCCTGTCTTTCATCCACATTGTTTAACGAGCAAATGACACTAGCGAGTTTCGCGCCCATGGTTGTATTTGTCTTTCTACGCTTTCATTAATGCCCTCAAGTGCTCAAGCAGATTTTTTTACTATGTCAATGTAAATGATTATTCTATACAGCATAAATTCACATAACAGTTAGTGAACAGAGACAGAACTATGCTGTGAAGACTGACATAAATGGTCTGCTCAGGTTCCTTATGAAACGATCCTTTTTCCCCAAGTACATTTCTAATGATTGTGCAACCATTAAAGGCAGAAATCAGATTGCATTTTCACGAAATTCATTTATCAGTTGACACTGAAAAATGAAAAATCCTGTGATGTGAAGCTTTGCCGCCACTGGCACCACCGGAACTTACGTCATTACCTGCCACCAGCATTTGCCTGCTGCATATGCCACTGGTATACAATGATTGTATAATACATCACTAGTTTAGTTGCATATGCCAGTGTAACAGGAAACATGCCACTGGGATATGCCGGGTTTGCACTGGAATACAATCTAGTTTGGGTACATATGCACATGTAAGGAGAAATATGTCACTGGTATACAAAGATTTTATAATACATCACTAGTTGAGCTACATATGCCGATGTAACAGGAAATATGCCACTGGCATATGCCATTTAAATTGGAATATGCCACTGAGTTATTAAGTCACTAGCTTGGCTACATATTTCTCGTTACATCGGCATATGTAGCCAAACTAGTTATGTATTATAAAATCATCGTATACCAGTGGAATATGCAAGTGGCAGCAGGCAGATGCTGGTGGCAGACATTGACGTAGGTTCCAGTGGCAGCACAGCGTCACATCACAGGACAATGAATGTTTCCACCGCTACTGGATATATGGCTATTTACGGTAGAGCGGTAATATTCGGTTCCTTTTTAGGATTCGGCACCCTCTGAGTCGTTCTCTAAACTGATCCGGGTGTACAAGTCACTTGAGTCAAAATTGGCAAATTGCCAGCTGCATCGTTTGTTTTCACAGAAAAAAAAGTATTTCGTGGCTTGTAATGAGAATTGATGTAATTCCAAATAAACAGCAAAGTATGAAAACTACCAGAGTGGCAAATATTTCTTTTCAAGTGGCATTAAAGGAAGTTAACCGGTGGATTCATTCTGCATGTTGTTTGGGAAGCGCTAGCCCGTTCGTGTGTGCGATTCAGGGGTGTGTTTCCCAAAAGCATTGTTGCTCACCACGCTAGCAACACTATGTTAGTTGCTAACTACGCTAACATGCTTTTGGGGAAACGCACACCAGTTTCGGCTGTATGTTTCCAGCTGTAGATTAAGTTAACCGGCGAATTCACTCATGACAGTGACAAGCGCTAACCCGCGATTCGGATTCGGTTATACTGTATGTTTCCGGCTCTACAGAAGGTTAACCGACAGATTTACTCATGAATGTGTGTGCTTCGCGCAGCGCTACTGATTCGACTGACACGAGTCTCGTGGGGTACAAATAGGATTCATCTCTGTAGGAAGTTCTTAGGATCCCTCATCTGACTGTGGTGGTGCAAACGAACTGTGAGTGTTAGTAGCTACAGTATACTTGCTACTATGGCTGTATTGACCTTGTAAAGAGTTTGAAATGATAAGATGTATGTACATGGTGGGATTTGTATTTTAGTCATGGTGTAGTTAGGACTCGGGTTAATGGAGACCTCAGATTCGTGACTCGTGAGTTATTTAATGGAGCCGGGTGATTAACACGAGTGAGTCATGAATCAGCCAGCTCTAATTTACGGTATCTAATCAAGCAGAGTACAACAGCACTCAGAGGCAAAAAAGAAACACTTTTTCCAACAGCATCGTGTTTCGATTCTCTCTTTTACTAAAAATGTCCCATGTTGTTTTCGCAATGCCTAAAATATTTCTTCCTGTTGAGAAACTTACATATTTCTTTTTGTACAAGACAAATTTGGTATGAAAACGTTTTAGCAATACTGTAATGTTCAGGTGCATACCACCCGGCAACCCTCTTCAATATTTACCTATAAAACATATATCCTCCTCTCTGTTGATCATCATCTTCCATATCTAGTTCTCCTTCAGTACTGACACTACTTATCATTTCGGCCTTCAGGTCTGCCTTGACGGAACTGGGTGTTTCTTCGACCGATGACATTTGGAAACCCAGATAACTTTCGCTAGCTATCCTGAATTAAAAAAAAGTGGCAATGGCTCCGCTAACGATAGGAATTGTGAAAGCAGATACGATTGAGAAGTGAAGTGAAATGTCAACATAAAAGTCTCTTCCTGTTCCAGTATTTAACTTTTCTTTTTAAATGAAAAAAACCCGTTTTATAGGACAGTGATGCACAACTAATTAGTACACTTAGCGCTTTTTAGAGTTAAGACCTAACACAACAACCCCTAAAAATTCTAGGCTATGACCTTTTTTTACTGTTCTGATTGGGATAATAATGTTTTCTACTGCGCCAGCTATGGACGTTTTGTGTTTCCGCAGGACCTGCTGAAACAGTTCGCTTTGCAGTCGTCTAGTCTGTCCTAGGCACATCCATAACAGTATTAACAGCCACAAACTCGAATCTGACACTAACGCCAGAAACAAATTCATTGTGGTTCAGTTTTTCTGAGTTACATGGCAGATAAATCAGATTCTGAGTCTGTTTTAGGCTCTTCAGTAACATTGTAAAATGTTTGGACAAAATAGTATTAAGTTAACGTTTAAAAGTATATTAATTAATTGCCTATATACATATATGTATATATATGTTAGGGCTGTCAAAAATAACGCGTTAACGACGTTAATTATTTTTTTGTTGCTAATTACGTCAAAAAATTTTTTACGCATTTCACGCATGCGCAGTGTGACGAATTATTTGTCAGGAAAGTGGTTGTTATAAGTTATAATTCTACTTGTTGGCATTTATACTGTTATACTTAATTGAGATTAGTAATAATTAAGTGACCTGCAAGTATTTGTGTACTCCGTATTTTTCAGAATCGACTCTATATGGTTTAAGTGCGCAAAACTAAAGATTTGACTATAATGATGATAGTGATGTTTTGAATGAATTAATGTTATTTAATTATCAGTGATCTTAATTATCCAGTCAAGATTTCCATAAACTGCACTTTAGACTACAAGGTTTAACAGATAGAAATACGAGTTTATTATTAGTCAAACCACTGATTATATGTAAAATGTGAGTCTTAAATTACGATTGTTTTAAAGCACTACATGTCTCCCTGTTACTCATCGTAATCCATCTCTTTCTATAAGAATAACGGATGTTGTTGACATTGAGCTTTTGTGTCGGATCTTATCACAGAGATTCGATCCCAATAGAAATGAAGTGTTTACAAGTTACTGGCCTGTTTAAAGATTTATGATCTCCTGAAGTTGGGGTCATATTTTAAATGATTAAAACTGTAATTTCAATGTGATTCACGTGTTGAGGTGAAACATCGGGTCACCGCATTAAAAATGATAAAC